>JAQPPZ010001471.1:0-1200000 GCA_028583015.1 Wollemia nobilis | reverse complement strand
ATACCATGATTTTGGCCCCCATGGTTTGGACAAGTGGGATTGCTTCGACCCACTTTGTGAAGTATTCTATGGTGGTTATGATGAACTTATGATTGCTTGATGAAGTAGGTGTGATTTGGCCAATAAGGTCAAGGTCCCACTAGGAGAAGGGCCACATGGACTGGATAGGCTGGAGCGCTTGCGAAGGGAGATGCATGAGATTTGCGTGTTGTTGACACTTGATGCATCACTTTACATACTCACAACAATCATGTTCCATTTTGGGCCAATAGTAGCCCATGCGTAGGATACATTTATGATGGAGATGCCATTGAAGTGATCACCACAAGTACCATCATGAGTTTCTTGCACTACTCATTGGGATTCGTATGGTTCTAGGTAGCATAAGAGGATGCCATCATAACTACAGTGATAGAGGATGTCCCCTAGTAATGTATAATGAATTATCCTTTGTTTGACTAGATAGGCTGGAGCGCTTACTCAAGAGGAGGAAATACATAAAAAGCCATAAAGAATAGGTGGAAGCCAACTAACTTTACAAAATTACATTTGTGGTAATGGATTCCAAAATCCAATGTACCCTTTACATATCTCAGAATTCTTTTAGTTGCTTGAAAATGCAGCTCGGATGGATCAGCCATAAACCTTGAAACAAGAGAAACAACATACTGAATATCAGGTCTTGTGTTGGTGAGAAACATCAAACTCCCAACCATGCTCCTATAAGTGGTCATGTCAACCTTCGATGCTCCATCATATTTGCTCAATTGGATCCCATGACCCGTTGGAGTTGCAACTGATTTGCATTGCTCCATGGAAAATTTCTTGATCATATCTTGAGCATATTTGTGTTGACATATGAAGATCCCTCTATCTGTCTGATGAACTTCCATGCCTAGGAAGTAATGCATTAAGCCTAGATATTTCATCTCAAATTGTTTCATCATGGAGTGTTTGAACTCCATATTCATCTTATCATTACTACCCATAAATATGAGATCATCCACATATAAACAAACTATGAGAATATCTTTACCTTGCTTTAGGTAGTAGAGAGTAGGTTCACTTTTGCTCCAAGTGAATCCATACTCCTTAAAATAGCCATCAATGTGAGAGTACCATGCTCTTGGTGCTTGCTTGAGGCCATAAAGTGCTTTTTTTAGTTTGTAAACAAGGTTCTCCTTACCTTGTTCTTTAAAACCTTGAGGTTGTTGGACATAAACCTCTTCAGTCAAGTACCCATTGAGAAAGGCACTCTTTACATCCATGTGCTGAATTTTCCACCCTTTGTGGGCAGCCAAGGAAAGTACTGATCTGATAGTTTCCTGTCTAGCAATAGGAGCAAAGGTCTCCTCATAATCAATGCCATATTTTTGAGTGAATCCTTTTGCTACAAGTCTTGCCTTGTGTCTTTCAATGCTTCCATCAACATTGAATTTGGTCTTGTAGACCCATTTACATCCAACACATTTTTTTCCTTTAGGAAGCTTTACTAGCTCCCAAGTATCATTCCTTTTTATAGAGGTGATTTCCTCTTTCATGGCTTCCTACCATACATCATGAGTGCATGCTTTCTCATAGCTAGATGGCTCTAGCTGTGCACTAGTCATTAAAGCATAATTAACTACATCTCCTTTAGGATCATTGGAGTCATCATCACCATACATATGCAGATTTTCAAGTTTTTGTAAAACTGCATTCATTTCACTAGCTTGACTTCTAGTGTATCTTTTCTGGAAATTTTTATCCAACATTTGAAAATATGGATGATGTTGTAGTGTTCTTTTACCTCTTTATGGAGAATCAATATCCATAGGTGAAGAACTTATTGATCTTTATGGAGAAGGACTTGGAGTAGCTGTTGATGTACTCGATGTAGTACTCATACTTGGGCTTGGAGGAGTTCCTTTGCTCTTTTTGGGCTGCATTTGCTGCACTTGTTGTACTTGAGAAGAACTTGCATCATGAGATCCATCATCAACAAAAAGTTTTTGATGACCCCATTCTCCCCCTTCATAAAAAATTACATCCCTGGAAAGAATAATTTTATGTGTTTTGGGATTGTAGAGTCTATATGCTTTGGTAGACTCACAATATCCAACAAAAATACATGCTTGACTCTTGGGGTCAAGTTTCTTTCTTTTCTCATTAGGAATGTGGGCATATGCAAGAGAACCAAAAACCTTAAAGTGTTTTACATTTGGCTTTTTGCCATTCCATCCTTCATAAGGAGTGATCCCATCTAGACTAGAGGTAGGACTCCTATTTAAAATCTAAACACTAGTTCTTACAACATCAACCCAATACATATTACTGAGATGCTTAGTTTGAAGCATCGATCTTGCCATTTCTACTATTGTGCGGTTATTTCTTTCTACCACACCATTCTGTTGTGGAGTATAGGCAGTGGTGAATTGCCTTTTTATCCCACATTCTTTACAATATTTTAGAAATGCATTTGAGGAATACTCTCCTCCTCTATCTTTCCTTAGACATTTTACAATGAACTCACTTTGTTTCTCTACATTATTCTTGAAATCTATGAAGCAATCAAAAGCTTCATCTTTGGTTTTCAAGAAATAGATCCAACACATCCTAGAGAAATCATCTATAAAAGTGAGAAAATAGGAATTATTACCTATGCTTTTTGTCTGCATTGGACCACAAATGTTCGAATGCACTAATTGGAGTGGATGACTAGCCCTCCATGCTTGTCCTTTTGGGAACTTGGATCTTGAGTGCTTTCCCAAAGCACATCCTTCATAGACCTCCTTGTGTTCAAAAATTTTGGGAAGTCCACATACCATAGCTTGAGAAGTTAATAATTTCAAGCTTGCAAAATTTAGGTGACCATATCTCAAGTGCCAAAGCACACTTGGATTTGCTATAGCAATACTAGCAAGTTGAGCTCCCCCTGGTTCCCCAAACTTAAGGGGAAACAACCTATTCTTGGTCATAGGTACTTGTGTAATGACTCTATTACAATTGTTCTTATAAAAAATTACACATTTGCCTTCATCAAAAACAAGTCTGTAATTTTTCTCCATCATTTGTCCAACACTAAGCAAATTATGTTGGAGTTTGGGGGTGTAGTAGATGTCATTTACCTTTTTGATGCCTTCTTTTGTTGGAACCTCCATGGCTCCAATGCCTTCAACTTGCAAAGCTTTATCATCTCCTAACTTGATTCAGGATTTATAGGTGGAATCCATTGTAGCAAAGAGCTCTTCTTTGCCACTCATGTGATTGGAACAACTAGTATCCAAAATCCAAGTGTCATTCAGATTTTGATCTGATTTTCCATAAGAAAGAAACAAATTTGATGTTCCTTCTTCTTCACCATAGTTGCCATATTGACCGCTGCCTCCTTGAGAAGTCTTGGACCAATAGTCTCAAGCAAAATGATCGGGCTTGCCACAATTGAAACAAGCTTTCTTTGTTTTGTCACCTCCTCTTCCTTGATTGCCATTCTGACCTTGATTTCCACCTCTGCTTTGATTGCTACCTCTGCTTTGATTGCCACCTCTGCTTGTATTTCCTCCTCTTGAGCTACTTCTTCCTCTGCCTCTTCTTTGTCCTCTACCTTGGCCTCTTCCTTGTCCTCTTCCTGCACCCTCATTGGATGAGAAAGCTTTATCATCGCCTCCATAGCTCGTTGAAGGAGATCCTTGTAATCTCTCTTCATGAGACATTAATGAACCAATTAATGCATCAAAAGTTAGAGTGGAAAGGTCTTTTGATTCTTCAATGATGATAGCAATGTGATTCCATTTTTGAAGAAGTGTTCTCAACACTTTCTTCACAACCGCTTCAGGTTTGACTTCTTCACCAAGATTTTGCATCTTGTTGACAACTACTTTGACTCTTACGCAATAGTCTCCAACTTTCTCATCTTCATTCATTTTGAGATTCTCAAAATCTCGTTTTAGGGTCTGAAGCCTTACTTGCTTCACCTGATTGCTTCCTTGATAGCTATCTTTTAATGCTTTCCATGCATCTTGGGCAGATAAACAAGAGGTAATCCTCAGGAATATGCTCTTCTCCAATGCAGCTTGGAGATGATAGAGAGCAGAGGAATTGCTCTTTTGGGCATCTTTCTTTGTCTTCTTATCGACTGCACTTAAAGTGGTCCAATCTGAAGG
The DNA here is from genome assembly GCA_028583015.1 of Wollemia nobilis. Classification (NCBI taxonomy): domain Eukaryota; kingdom Viridiplantae; phylum Streptophyta; class Pinopsida; order Araucariales; family Araucariaceae; genus Wollemia; species Wollemia nobilis. The sequence continues at coordinate 1,195,858 of JAQPPZ010001471.1, read as the reverse complement.
TTCTGAATAACCTTCTTCGACTATATCCCATAGTCCCTTACCTATGAGTAAGGTCCTCATCTTGATGGACCAATACTCATAATCAAACCCATTAAATTATGGAATGGGTAGATTATTATTGGATGCCATAGCTTTTGGAAATAAACTAAAAAACACATTTTTTTATTTCTCAATTACAATCAAAGCACTATGCTTTTCAAAGGAAAAATTATAGATTTAAATCAAATCTAACTTGATCTACTCTCTCGTAGATATCTTGTTCTACCTGCAGAGGTTCTCCTATCACTGGATTGACAAAGTTGTTAGCAACTGAATCACCGTCGTCACTGATAAGAATGATTTTGGGTGAATATGGTTTTGGCTCCAGTATTTCAACTGAGTCACTGTCACTGAGATGAGTATTCTCTAGCTCCTATGGTGCAACTCCTATAGATTCTGACTCCTCAAATCTGCTTCCAAAGGAATTGTCTTCTGAATCAATGTCATATCCTGCATCTGGTGTTCTTTGATGGGCTATTACTGCATTTTGTAATTGACTGAATACAATATGCAATCCATATGTTCAAACTTTTTCATCAAAGGATTCGGGGTTTTCTCTTACTAAAAGAGAACAAAGGGCATGATAGCATCCAGTTGACCTTATCATGAATGAGTTCAAGAATATTCCCTTTAAGATGCAAAAATATTCCCCCTGAAAGCCTCTTAGGCTATTACAAAAAAAAAAATCACTTTTAAAGCCTCTCAGGATTTTACAATAATTTCCTCTTAGGAAATGTCCTTCTCCTCCTCTTTTTTAATGGTGCAAAAATAAAAAATAATTTTATTAATAATATTAATTAATAATAAAACTAAATATTAATTAAAAAACATTAACAAATAATTTTTTAATTAATATTCTAATTAAATTAATAAAAAAAATTATATTTTGCAAAGTAAAAAAAAATTTCCAGGTCAGAGGGTTTCGAACCCGCGACCTCCCTTTTTTCAAGCTCTTATCTCGTGGCCTCTAACCGGCCACGATAGCTCACCACCTGTGAGCTAAGGGAAAGGCGCTCCCCCTTATACCAAAGCCTCAACCTTAGTAAATAAAAAAAAATTAAAATTTTTTGCTTTTTACCTCGTAGTGGTTCGAACTCGTGACCGAGCGAAGGGCAAAGTCCTTCGTGCTGGCTCCTCGAGCCAGTCGGGCTACAATGCCCAACGTGAAGGCTTAATAAATCACCTTCTCTTTGTAGTAACGACGTCTCACTTGTTTTTTTTTAAATATGGGATGAATTATCCCACATTCGCCCAAAAATGGATGCAGAGATGGTATATTAGCTCAAACACGCACTATGAGATTCGATTACCTTCGGGTAATCGAACGCCTCCCTTTTGCCAATGATTTGTCCAATCACTATTCACCATGTTGCCCTGCCACGCCTTGCCACGTCACACTACCACGCCTTGCCACATCACACTACCACATCAACCTCGATCCACGTGTCTCTACTATGTCAGCCTCGATCTGCGTGTCCTTTCTCCGTCTACCACGTGTCCTCCTCTAGTCCAGTGGCTTGTCACCACATGCCTGTTAGGGCAGCTCTATTGTCTGCCACGTCAATTACCTTAGGATTCATGCCCCTGTCAGGTCAGTTGTGTTGTCCAGCCATGTCAATTGCCTCCTCAATCTACGTGCGACTTCAGTGCCATGTGTCCTCCTTGGGATGCGTGCCTAGGGCTTTGACTCCTCTATGGGCCTCTCCTCGGGATGCATGCCTATGGGGGCTGCTCCTCCTCCTCGGGATGCGTGCCTATGGGGACTGCTCCTCCTCCTCGATAGTTGGATGCCAGATAAACCCTAACCCTACGTTGTGCTCTGATACCAAATGAAGTCTCGTAATAGTTTGATTAATCAAAATAACATAAGGTTACAACTTAAATAGTATAGGAAAACTTAGATTAACTACTAAGCAAAAAATAGGGAAGATAGGAGAGAAAATAGGGATAGAAGGAAGGAAAGGGAATTTAAAAATGAATTCTCTCCCGCCTGCCGTCCACTCCCTTGTCGTCCACCTCGGTGATGTCATCACCTATCGTCCACCATGGTAAGTTAAATACTAACAAGCATCTTGATGATAGCCTTGACTTTGTTAGGGTCAACTTTGATGCCTTGCTAAGAGACGATGAACCCTAGGATTTTACTTGATGTAACACCAAAGACATACTTCTTGGAGTTGAGGTGCACATTGTGCTCCAAGAGATGATCAAATATTTTACGTAAATCGACTATATGTTACGAGTGATCTTTAGAATTTGTGATGAGGTCATCTATGTAATATTCCATGATATTATGCATGTAATCATGAAATATATGTCATTGTACACTGGTAGGTTGCACTAGTATTTTTGAGGCCAAATGACATGACATTGTAACAGAAGGTCCCTCAGGGGGTTGTGAAGGATGTTTTGTGTTGATCAGTAGGATTGATCTTAATTTTGTTGTAATAAAAAAATCCATCCATGAGGGATATCATTTTGTGGCCGACTATGGAATCAACAAGGAAGTTAATGTTTGGCAATGAAAATTTGTCCTTAGGACAAGATTTGTTTAGATCATGGAAATCAATGCACACTCGGACCTAGCACTAGCACCATATTATATACCCATTTAGGATAGTCTATAGGTTGAATAAAATCTATGTCAAGGAGCTTTTGTAGCTTATATTTGATTAATAAAGCAATCGTGGGGTGTATACATCATAGTTTTTATCAGATAAGCTTACCATATTTATCCAGTGTAAGATTGTGAACTACTAAATATGGGTCAAGACCTGGCATGTCTTTCTAGGACCAGGGGAATACCTTGATTTATTCTTTAAGGAAGGTAATTAATAACATGTGTTCATTAGGTGAGAGGCCAGTAACGAGTTTTATGATATGGGGGTTTTCAGGATTGTCATCAATATCAACATCGATGGTTTCTTCTATCAACATGTGAGAAACATCACAAAGTTACTCTAGGATAGGAATGAGGTGGAGGTTATCGATGAAATCAAGTATGTCGTATTCATCATCTAAATATATATTCATGTGATTAATGCATGGGATGTGAGGTGGATTTAATGACAAAGGAGACTTTGTTGCATGTAGGATGTATGGTGATAATAGGAAATCATGTGGAGAAGGTATTGATGGAATGTGGGTTAGGTTGATTAATTTTGGATTGGGGATGTTGTCTTGGTTTGTGTGAGATGTGTATCATAGTGGTGCGAAGAGGTCCACATCAACCATGTTAACATAAGCGATAAAATAATCCAATAGCGATGAATTTGATGATGAGGATTCATGAGTTTGTGAGTGTCAAGAAAGGTGTAATAGTAGATGCAAGACAATGGGTGGAAATTGAGACCATGTTATGGATTGTAGGATCTAGTGACACATATGTGAGGGTCTATCTAAATACATTGGCAACAAATATGGAGGTGCAATGTTGCACTATGAAGCTTCAGGTGAGAGGGACAATACAACAAATTGATTAACTAGTTTGTCGATGCAGCATAAGGATGTGTCATCTAAGGAGGGGATTTCATGAAAGAATTTTGAGGGAACCATGATCATAGAGTGGGGAGATGAGTTCTCATTGAAGAGTTCCATATCAACATATTATTCTAAGGTGTGCACAAGAGGTGGCGTGGGATGCAAAAAAAGATATTACAGTTCATCCTCGAGTGTATGGATAGTTATGGGCCAGTATCCTAGACCTGATTTATCCATGGGAAGTTAGACACGAGGATTTATAGGTGTGCATAACCCTTTTTCATAACTTCCCAACCCAAATCTATACCAATGAAAGTGTTGAAGATAATGCAATGCAAATTGGGTGTTGGACATGTGATCTAACATACCACAAAAACTAGACTACAATGGTGGAGGTACAACAAGTGGGAGTGAAGAATCAAATCCCACGTACATAAAATTGGTATAATTTTTTGGGGAACCTAAGTGCATGATTTTACCAATGGTAAGTACCAAATATTATGGGTGATCAAAGTCACGAATGGACTGTATTGGAGGTGAACGTAAATGAGCGTCATGGATGTTGTAACAATTGGGACTAGTATTTGTCATGAAGATAGAAATATAGGATGACATACACATAGGTGAATGAGATGGTGAGTCTAAATAATATGATGGTGATGCAATATGGGAATCCCAAATGGTGGCTATGGATGATTGAAATAGTTGGTCATCATGACAGGTAGCTCGTTGCTACCAATCATGGCATTCATAAATCATAGATGGGATGGGCTGGTAAGCATGTGGGAACTATGAGGAAGGAGGAGTAGGTATTGGCAGTGACTTACAAAGGGATGTGAATGACCAAGGTCATGAAAAGGAAGTGGTGGCATTTTTAGTGTATGTAAGAGAGGAGGTTATGTAGAGGAAGATGGATGCAAGGTGGGGTTTGGTGATGATGAAGATGACAAGCATATCGTTGATATGGGTGGTGGATTTGTATATGATGAGGGTTGTGAAGGTGGTGGAGGCCACAAGGAAGGTGGTGAAAAGTGTACGGTAGCATATGAGGTGCTATACAAGATGATGATGGTGGTATGATATTACTGGTGATGAGTGTGTACATGTCCTGAATAAAGGTTGTGGGGAAGGCACTCAAGAAGGAGGCGGCATGAATGTTCCTAGTGGGTAAGGATTCAATATGGGAAGGACATGTGTTATGGATGAATAAGGTATATGTAGGAGATCTGTGATGTTACAAAATTTGAAAGGGTCCTCATCAGTAGGAACACAATGGAAAAGCCCAATGTAGATGGTACACACTACATATCTCTAATCCATGGATGTTAAAGAAATATATTATATTGCATTTTGACCTAGATAACATGAAATAGAATGAGAATCATATGTACATCAACACAAATGGGTAGGACAATGAATCTGACCATAGTTCACATTGAACCATCGAATACGCAAATATCCAACGAGGGTGTGGAGAAGTGAGTAGGTAGAATGTGCAGGTGATGTAGAGCCATGGTGAAAATAATGCTAATTAAGGAATTAATATCAATGAGAACATGTTTATAAGTGATGTTGTTGATGGTTGCTTGAATGTGAAGGAGAGGATCCACTCCTTCGCCTATGAGTTTTATGATTTTGTGGTCATGGAAACTAATAGATGGCTGAAGGTAGCATGGGATATTTTTTGTGAAGTTGAAAAACACATTGGTATCATGGGTCTCAAGGTTGATACAGTGAAGGATGTCATTCAATGCCTCATAATGAGGTTTAGATTATTTTAGGAGGTCAAAAATAGACAATATGGTAAGGGACTTATGTAGCTGATGTGTAAGGCTACCATGAATGGCAATGGAACTTTGTGGGAGATGAGGTGGATCTTGAGGAGATGTAGGAGGTTGCAAGGAAACAAATGGTGTTGGTATAGATGCTATCGATGCAGGATAACATGAAGGATAACATTTATTTTGAGTGGTAAGGTTGATCATGCCCACTACATTGCATGAAGGAGGGTCGCAATGGACATTGTTGACTTGTCTTGGTGGCCCTAGGGGGTTATTTTGAGGTGTTTGGGGATTAGTCCCCTTGTTTTTAGGTAAGGGATTCTAATATATCCCTAGGTTCTAGTTATATGATGTGAGAGGATTTGAAACCTAAATGGTTCCTTGATCGATGAGATCTTGGACCATACCACAAAAAGAATGGCATGATTCAATATAATGGTCACACTGTCTATGGTATGCACAGTAGGATTGCTCGACATAACCTTGAGGTTTAGGTGCATTTGGATCGAGAGATAAAATATTGCGTAGGATGATGTGACCTGCATCATATAGCTTCTATAAAAATGTTGGGATAGGTTTAGAAAGCGGTGTTAAGTTACACTATGGAGGTGAGGGATGAGGTCCTTGAATCTGCTATGGTCTATTTGGAAGAGGTGCATATGTTTGAAATAGTTATTTTTATAGAGGAGGAGGTCGTGGGACTGGTTTCGAGGCTGAATAAGTTGCTACCACTTGGTTGGCTTGTGGTGGTCATGGAAAAGGTGGATTGGGTGTGTTTCTATTAAATCAAAAGTTGGAGTTGTATGAAGGCTTTTGTCTTAGTTTGATTTTACCAAATTGGAATTTGATGTCCTCAATAACATTTGCTTGAGCAATGAATTCCTCCAAGGTGTGACTTTGGTGAAGCTATAGGGAGGTGGAGATGTGTTGATGGTAACTCTTTGAGATGAGTGTGACCAAATCCACATATGGGAGGCTATGAGCGAGGTCATGTATGACCGACCTCCATCTAGAGATAAATTTTATGATTGGTTCGTCATAAACCTATCATAAAGCATAGATGTTAGAGAAGTTTGTCTTATTTTTTATGTTGATGGAAAAGTACTTCAGGAACAAATTGGCTAGCTCCTCGAAAGTGTAGAGGATATGGTGTGGGAGCATGTTGTACCAGTCTAAATATTTTCCCCCAGTTGAAAGGGAGAAGGTACGTAACATGAGAAGATTGCCACTATGAAGCTGGTAGCAAGTTGAGTGGTAGTTACTAACATGTTTGAATGGGTCCTCCTTGCTTTTAAACTTATCAAACTTTGGCATCTCAAAGTGATATGGGTAAGAAGGAATGTGAACTGAGGGATGTACTAGCTCATTTTAGAGCTCATTGTACATGGTTTTTATGGCCCATAACTAGTGATACAAAGGTTTATCATCTTAACTTCATCTCGTAAGAGTTGAAGTTTGGGTGTTAATGGCATAAGAAGTGGCACTAATGGAGGTGAATCCTACAAGTGTGGGGGGTATTGAAATTGATGTTCTTCCCAATGTAGGGGAGGAACATATTGCAATAGATCTTGGGATACTTTTTTTGCATAGGATAAGATGTGAAAGCAACTGGAGAAGTCTATTGTAGAGAAGGTGGTTGTTGAGGATAACAGTATAGTGGGTGTGTAGTTTGAGGTTGTTGTACAAGAACTTGTTGGAGAGGAACTTATTGTAATGGTTGTGCCATGGGGGGCGATGACCAAGAAGGAGGTTGTGTAGAAAATATAGTTCTAGTAGAGATAGATAGATTTGAAGATATATGCATGGACTGTGTGAATTATGGACATGACGGGTCATCTAAGGATGATGTCTATGTCTGGCTAGGAAAAAATTATGGGAAAAATCTTGATTGATAAGCTTGGGATATTGGATACATAGGTTGTGAAGGATGTCAAGGATTGAATATAGGTAGGTAGATTGAAGTTGTAATCTAAAATGAAGGAGGTGGAGTCATTCGAAAGGGAGGCATAGATGAGGATGGACTGGAAGAGGGTGTACCATACAATATCAATGGATGAAACGTAGGTGGTAGTGATTATGGGGATGGGACATAGGTTTCCATCATAGGAACCTAAGGGAGGTGGTGTGGTGAATGTATTCACACTAGCTTGAGAAGAGAAAGTTTGTTAATGTTGTGGATATTGTGTTTTTTGGTATTGCAGAGGCGATTGTGATGTGGTTTCCAACAATGGAAAAAAATATTTTTGAGGAAGAAATCATGGTGGTACTACCTCTGTGTATTGATGTGTTGAAGTGGGTGGGGCTTATTTTTGTTGTAGTGGAGGCTATTCTAAAGTGGATGCATGTGCATCCATGATAGAGATCGATGGGCCTAAAACCATCCCTACAATAGGGGCAAATGACACAATCTCTAGATAGGTGTGATTGAGTAATGAAGAATCACTCTCAAAAAGGTATTGATATAGGTTTTGGAAAAAGGGATGAGTGAAGGTATGGTATGTGGGATGAACTTCCTCATCAAAAATGAGGTAAGGATGTGGATGTCCTGGTGTCGTATAGATAATGTGATCACAAAAGGTGGTAGAAGGATGAGGTGATGGTGAATGGGAAAGGATTGGATGACCCTCCTTAGATGATGTGGCAAAAAAATCTTTGGATGTAGAGGTCTCGCCATGAGACATAGTACCGAATGGGTCTAGTATTGCGAAGAGGTCTACTAATGAGTGTCATTGAATCTCATCATTTAATATCAATGATTTATCAATCTGGGGTGGTGTCCAAGGCTGTCTATGATAGAAGGCTAGGGTAGAGTACAATTTAGGCATTCAGATTTCAAGCATTTATTGGGTGAGACAGATTTGGTTTAGCCTTTTGGTGTCACACTAAACCTAATCTGTAGAATGGAAACTTGCAAGAAATAAAAACTAATTCTAATTTGCAAGAATTGAAATCTAACTACAATTGCATGAATTGAAATTGCTGAATTGAAATCTATTCTACTTTTGCAGAATTGAAATTACTAAATTGAAATCTAATCTACTTTTACAGAATTGAAACTTATTCTAAAACACCTGTCAATGCCCTGCTACAAAAGGTCGTCAATCTTCTGCTATAGGAATTGACAACAAAATGAAATATGTTGGAAATGGAAAGTTGCTAAAATAGAAAGCAGGGAAAACATAAAGGAAAATGCTTAATATAATTTTTCAGCTGACATACACACAAATGCTGTACACAAACATAATAGGAAACATAAATCACACAACACAAAATAAAAACAAAAAAATGAAATCTGGCAAGCAATCTATTAATTCTGCTGCAGCAAAATTACATATTAAAACCTGCCATAAAATCCGTCCTTATAGATCTAAAAGTGGGCCCATACTTACTGATATAGAAGGAGGTGAAAAAGCACTCCTTAACTAATTAACACTCAGAACATAAAATGATAAAATACTGCACTTTTATTGATGACAAAACATGCTGAAAACCATTATGAGAAAATCACTGTATAGTCCTAATTGCTGCTACTGAAAACTCTCCTCTATTCTAATTCCTAAATTTCTCAACCAAGGATGGAGATGTGTTATTTATATAAATATTTACAATATATCCCATGCTCAAATCAGCTTATGTGCTATTTTACAATCATTTGCCAATAATTTTGGATCTGAAATAAATGCAAATCTGGACAGTTTGTGTTGCAGCAATAGTCATTGGCCCTTAAAAAGCATCTTCAGTGGTGGGAGTATGTGGGAGGAGTCCAGAAATATCTCACACATATTTCTCCTCTTCATAATATTCCATTTCTATCTTTGCAAACAACTTCCTATTATGCTGCAGTTATTTCTATGTTAATCCTAGAAGAGGATCAAAGTTGATATTTTTCATAAATGGTGGCTTTGGACAGAAATGACAGAAAAATCATATTGGAGATATTTTTCCTTAACCTTCTCAACCTTCTTTCCCTTTTTCCACCACCAAAATTCAGTCAACAAGTCAAAAAACACATTCTATTTTCATTCCGAAGATAAGTGGCTCATTTCAAAGATAATGCAATTCTCATTCCGAAGATCTGCTCATTTCGAAGATAATGCAATTCTTATTCCAAAGATCTGCTCATTCTGAAGACACTATGTTTTCTCATTCTAAAGATATCTGTTCATTCTAAAGATACTGTGTTTTCTCATTCCGAAGATATATGTTCATTCCGAAGACACTGTGTTCATTTCGAAGATCTTTAGAATGACCAACTGTGTTGAATCCAAATGGTTTTGGCTGCATTTCTCAGGTGTATTAGCCCTCAGGATCATATTGCAATAGCCTTCATTCCTCTCTATGTGTGAATTCCATGCCTTGCCATTCATTTGTAGCTTGCTAGAATTTACATGGTAAATTACTGCATTTTCCAGTTCTGCTGCACAGTTGTAAAATATTGGCATTTCTTACAAATTCAAACAAATTAGAACATGGAAAAATTATTCAAGTATCAACATGAAGGAGGACATCAAGTTGCTACTGAATTTATACACTTCATTCACCATGTAACCATGCTGAAATAGTGCAATAATGCTGCATAATTGTCCCTACTCTGTTATACCCTATTGCTGCCTATTTAGATCATGTGGGAATGATTCTAAATAGGTCATATGTCTTATGTAGTCATTCTAAACTCATTCCATCCATATCCTCATGCTTTGCTTGACAACTTCAAGGTGTTCCTATAAAGTGACAACTTGCTGATTTTTATATGGCTATTTTTCTCAGATTTTCAGATTTATGACAGTCCTAAAATTTTGGCTTCAATGTGGATTTGAAACAAGTTTAAGAGCAGGAAAAAATTCAAAAACCATTGAGAAGTTAATGGATATCATCATACCACATTTGGTTAATTGAAATGCATGTTATTACTTGCTACTTAATCAAGCAAAATCAGTCATAAAATGCTAAAAATAGTCAAAAACAAAGATATAGTATTCCTAACATAAAAACATGCAAACATTGTAACATGCAAATAGTATATTCTAGTCAACTATTTGGCAATTAACTTATCATATGGTAGTCAAACATTGTGCAATAATGAGTCAAACATTTTTCAATAATAAGACATTCTTGGGCCTCATCATCTACTATTAGCATAGACTTACCCTTCATGGCTGAAGGAGAAGGGATGGACTGGCTAGAAGAAGTGCTAGTTACTTTTTCCTCAAGGCATGCTTGCTCACGTGCCTAGATGCAGGTGATAATAGGAATGGTGTGTTTTATCAAGAATTGATTCTTAGAACTATATAAAAATAGAAATATTGTGTTCTAGGTATGATCTGTGTGGTGTTTTTATGCAACCTAATAAGATCTATAAGGTTTCTATGTTCAAAAATTGAAATTGTAGGCTAGGGTGCAATATAAATAGTGAATTCATAAGGCAAGGGGTGAATTGTATTATGAGTGTGAAAAAGACATGAAACTGAAAATGTCAGGCTACAAATAGTCCCTAGGTGGGCTGCCAATAGGTGAATGTGTTGAAACTAGTCTGTGAGAGCATGCAAATAGTGTATGATTGGAATCGGTTCTAAACGTAGAAAATTAAAAGTGTTGCTTTGTTTTGTTTATTTTGATGTTATAATATCCTAGGAAGTATCATGGGAAGTGAGGTAAACTTCTAGATAAAATGGGAATGTTGTAAACACAGAACCTATCATAACACCCAAAGATGCACAAAATAGAAAAATGCTTCAATAGATGAATGGTGACCTGTATGGAAGGTGTAGTAAAATGATAGCCTATAGGGGGAGAACTCAAAATGCTAAAATGATTTCACTGTATCCTCTCATGAGAAGAGGTGGTACTGTTTAAGACCTGCTATCGGCATACCCATGCTTTTGCTTCACCATTGGCCAAGATTAGTCAATAACAATAGTTACCATGTTTATTAATTATGTAAGCCTTGTGAACAAAGGTGTCTAATCCTATCCCACTTTGAAGGATCCTTTCAATGATGAAATATAGAAGACCAATCTCAAAAGTGGGGGATTTTTGTGTGGTGAAGTCTAGAAAAACCGCTTCTATGGGGATACTATGTGTCTAGAGGGGTGAGCTGGTGGAGGGTAAGACTCCTACCTCACTAGTCTCGAGTGGTGGATTGGGGATGAAATCCAATCTCACCATTGTATGTACCATGTGAGTGTTTGGGTTTAAGTTGTTTAGAGATGATGTGAAAGTAAAGTGCAACTAATAAAATACCTTTTTGAAAAGAAATCTAGGTCTAGATGTGTCTTTTGAGAAGAAACTAAGTGTCTAATTGCATTTTTGAAAAAGAGAATCTAATCCTATATGCCTTTCTAAAAATAAAACTGATATAGGAAAGTGTGGAAATAGGAAAACTAGAATACATGAGAAGGAAGATGCATTATATACATGTATTAGAAATAATTGCAAGTTCTACTTTATGTTTTTGTGTAAAGACAATGCAAGCTACCTTGAGGGTTTGAAAAGTGATAAAAAATCCTTAAACTAGATGTGTTGTGAAAAGGAATGCAAGTGATGTGAGAAGAATTTAGCAATTCTATTGTTAGAAGCAATGGTTGAAAGAAGAAAACAAATTGGAAATACCTTTTTGAAAAGAACAAAGAAATTTGTAGGATGATGTAAAAGTAATTTTGAATCTAACCCTAGATGCAACTTTGAAGAGAAATTTTTGAATAATGTCAAATGCGATTTTTTAGTTTGCATTGGGACAAAAACCTGAAATCTAATATTACATGTGGATGCAAAGAAAATCTTACCCTAAATGTATTTGAAAGGAAACTTGAAAATTGATTAAGAAGGCATTAAGCGATTTACAAAATTCTAGTCTAATTATTTCTAAAAGTAATTCTAAAAATGAACTATTCTAACTGTATTTATATCAATTTGAAACCCTAATTAGCTGTGTTTGAATTAGGATTTTGATATACTAACACAATAAATGTACTAGAGAACTAGTCATGAAAATAAATGATATCACATATAGTTATAAGGAGAATACCTGTGTTTTGAGGTGAAATTTGACTTTTATGAAGTCTTTGCGATGACTCCTTGCTATTTTGGGGTATGTAGAGTAATTTTATCAAAAATCATAGGTCAGGGGGTGATTTGACCTTGGATTTTTAGGTCAAGGGGAAAACCGTGTTTAGGATCCTGAAAATCCCATTTTGCTGACCTGAGAGGTGTCTCAGGGTTTTAGGGATCCTATAACAATCACAAAAAAAAAGAAATTATATCAGGTTCATGGTAAGATAACCTAATATAACCTATTTTGGGTGGTCCCACCAAGCGCACCAGAATGAAGTGTACCAAAGGCTACCATTTTATCAAGTAAATTAACCATAACAAATTAAAGTGCTCATAAATGCTTTCAACTCATTTTATTAATAATTTGATACAAGATTACAAGGTGAATCTCCTTTTCTTTTCTCAATAAGATGTGAAACAATCTGATGGTTTCTCTTGGGGCCTCTCGAATGTAGGTGGAATTTAATGCATGTGAGCTACCACTGTGTGTTTTTGTTGTTGCTGGTGTTTTCTATTGTTGGAGGACCTACAAAATGTTGTTAGTTTGTTTGGGTTCCTATCATAGATCAGGCCCCATATTGATGAAGACAAAATGACATTAAAAACATGAAACAAAGCTGAAAATGAAGTGTAAATGCTATAAAAACATAAAAGAAAGGTTACCTAAGGTTTATGCTATTGTATATTAGATGTACGGACAACTCACAAGGTAGGGGGTGATATGGAACCTAGGTTTATCGATCAGTGGGTGAACCCAACTGCAAGTACCTTCTAGTGGAGATATTTTTTTTGGATGGGCTCCTGAGATGCTTAGATGCTATTTGTACCATCCTAAATGAGAATAAGGGTTTCTAGCAAAATTTTGGTAGAGTTTCTGTAAGAGCTAAAATGGAAAGAGAGAGATAATGAGAGGGGGAACCTCTATTTATAGGGAAAGATGAGGTCAAGATAAGGGGTTAGATAGACCAACCCTTAGGGTTACTCCATGCTGGATTTAGGTTAGGGTTTTGACTAGGTGTCAAATCCTCATAGCCTAGAGAAATATCTCATCCTCACACGTGTGAGGAGAGATTAGGGATAACTAGGGTTAGTTAGATCCTAGGTTAGGTTAGGGTTTCCCTAAATATCCTAACTAAGTGGGTGCACACATGTGTGAGGGAATAATTAGGACTAATTTGGGTTTAGGATCCTAATTAACCTTTTTAAGTCATAAAGTACACTTAAGTGAAAAGTGATTTTACAATTAGAAATTCAATTAACTTAATTAGGATATTTTGGAAGTAATAGTCTAGTGGGGTCCTAATTAAGTGTAGGAAAGGGCTTAGGTTTCCTTAGGGATATGTTACATGACATCCTCATAGATATAATGTGGTTAGGACATGAATTATGTAGTTTATTAGGGTTTCTTGCCTATAGGCCAATGATATGGCCTACGTAGGTCTACGAAGATTTACGATAGTCTAGAGCATTCTAAACTGGTCTAAAGTAGTCTATAATGGTCTACAATGGTCTATGCTAGTCTACAATAGCATAGAGGGGTCAAGGATGGTCTATGCAAACCTACAAGTGTTCGTATAGATCTATAAGTAGGTAGTAGACGTGCAACTTTTGGATGTCTATAGTACTATCCTGGTCCCAAGGATCTTTATCTCTCCTCACAATTGGATCACTTCCCTCTTGGCCTTTAGTTGACCCATGATGGCTCCATCTCTCTCCTCTCGTAATGCAACTCAACCTTGCATCTAGGCTACCTCCCACTAGGTCATCTAACCCTCTACCTACCACACTCTATCCCACAACATAGTAATATCCTCATAAGTATACATCACATTGCATAGATAAATAGACAAATCTATCCCACCCATGCTTAGATCACCACTCCCCCTAGAGATGACCATTGAACTCTCTCATCCTTTTATGGGAATATCACCCCTCTCCACATATTACCGCACTCATCATAGCATCTCACCATTGGTCTCCTCCTCACTATCCCTCTCATACATCACACCACTAGCCCCTACATAAATATGAGGAGGACTACTTGCTCCTATACTACTAGATCTACTAGGACTACCTCCTCTACCCTTAACATCTCCTCCTACCCATCCTGTTGTGGAGATTTCCTGCTTACCTCCTTAAGCTTTGTCATGTCATAGGAATCCTAAAAATCACAATGTGTATTGTAGATCTTGGTGTATCTACCACTTTAACCAAAGAATAAATTATCTAAGTGACTATAGATAGACTAGTTTGGGTAAGGAAACCCCAAACAATGGGTTTGTATATTTGCCATTATAACATAATCACCCATGTTCTACCAGATTCGATGATATTATATTTTCTTTGTTATTTTATGACCAAACCAAGCACTCATATTAAAATTAGACTAGTACCATGTCCATTGGGTAGTCGTATCAGGTTTATATTTGTTGAATAATAAAGGAAAAGGAAAGGAGAACTAGTTCATTTTCATTCATTCAAATTATGTAATCAATAAAAGCAATTAAACTAGCGATAGAAGGCATCACCCACATATTATGATTACAATAATATGCAAATAAGCAAACATAGACCAAGAACATAGAAAATATCTAAAATAGAGTTGGAGTTTATATTCATATAACAATATGTACATATGAAAATCCTGGTAGAGTGCTTGAGTCCTATATGATAATAATTACAATGGCTCCCTTGTTTGAATATCATAACAGGGGGCTATTTCTCTCCATCCTAGATGTAGTGATGTGAGAGTCTCCAACTCTAGTGCATTCCATAGGAAATGATCTCAGTGAACAATGCTTCTTGGATAGTCCCTAAAAAATGGCAGAAGAAAGGGTGAGGTAAGGAAGATAGAAAAACACACACAAAAGGGAAAATACGACTAACTCTTAGACACAACTATACATGAAATCAAGTTTTCTCCCTCTGAGGTTTGATACCCTTGCCACTGCTATAGTGGTCCTCAATATATAGTGTTGATCGCTTGAGCAGAGTTGTAACCATTTCTTCATCGACCCTCTAGTTGGTATGATCTTTCTTCCTACAAAAGTATGATATAATAAAAAATGGGTATGTGGCCCATGTTCTTATATTTAGATGGATGGTGGTTGAGGATGTGTGCTATCTTTCCTGCTATCTTGAGCAGGCAATTATGTTGCACTTTTCTCGTGGGCTTCCTTTGGTGAGTTGGGCCCCATTTCTTCCCCTCTGAGATTTTTTATACTTTGATCAATGTAACCCCACACCTCATCATGGAAGGTTGAGGCAAATGTTAATAGGTTACGATCTTGCATGACTTTGTTCACCTATTATTTGGACCACTCCACAGTATTTTTAGTGAATAAACATAAGCGATCCACCATCTATCCTAAAGCTATGAATTGCTTTGACAGTTTCATATCTTGACCCAAATCAAATATTTTTATCTTATTGAGCACAAAATCATTGATATCAGGATCTTGGATGAACTTGTCTAGTGTAAAACCACAATCATTCAATTCATCTTCGACCTCTCATTTGGAGCTAACAACTTCTTGGTCCCAAAGGAGCCAATTGGGTTTGTTCTATAGGTAGATGAAAATTTTAGCATATTCTTCTGCAAATAAACAAATAGAACCATCCTCCAATGTAGCTTCTCCTATGCTAATTTCCATGTAGTTATGTTTGAAATTTTGGTACACAGGTTATATCGAGTTCACCTTTTGGTTGAATTGCTACAACCGATCATGTAGGAGGCCAAAAGTGTGCCTGGTGGCATAGATATCATAAAATATTGATGAAATATCCTCCATTTTATTCTGTATATTATCTTTCATCTCCTATTTGAATTATTTATTAGACCCAAATCGATCACTAGAATTTGTAGCAATGGCCTGGGAGGAAGCTGGCATCTTCTTCAATTAATTAAAATTAGTATGTAGTTATTGTAATTTAAGATTTAGTTGTTCTACTTCTGTACCTCTGGTCTTCAAAGCCGCTACCTCCTTATCTACTGCTACTGCCACCTGAACTTGGAAAGCCACGTGTGATTTCATCATGTCGACTAGACTAGCTTCTTCCCTCATTATACCTTGGCTAAGGTCGATCATGGATTCCTTTAGACTAGGTGGTAGGGGGATGCCAAATGTAGCAGTGGACACATCACATGTTTCCTACCTAGCTAGCCTTTTAGGCCTACTCACTCCTTTGTTGGGGGACCTTTGTTCCTCCATATCTTGTATTTGGTCCTCCTCATCTATTGTAAATTGCAGCGCATCCCTTACTCTTGTCAGCATGATATTTTTTATATCTAGGGCAGAAGACTCAATTCTAGACTTCTTCTTGGTGGGGGATTGTGAGGGACTATTTTCTTGTACATTATATTCCTTTAGTATACTAGACAATCCTCCCACTTCCTATATTTTCTTAAGAGCTTTTGGAGGGATCAGGTGTTCTTTTTGGTTGACCACTAGGGTGGTGAAGAATAAAGTACATTGGATGACTGCCAGCTTAGTCTGGTTGGATGGACACATCAATGCCTGGGCCAATGAGGCGAGAATTTGTGCTTGCTGTGAGGAGTAAGTGACCAATTCCTTCCCCTTTAATGTGGCAATGGGAAGTTTTTATTGATCCTATTATGCTTTTTCCAATATATTCATCATCACTTTGAACAAATATGTATCCTTATGGATGACCTAAAAGGTGGGGTCCTGTAATTCATCTAGGGGAGCAGTTAGGACTAGTGGCACCACCTTGTATACCAAAAATTCTCTGTGCAATATTAGATGAAAACTATAATTCCAAACTGCTTCTAGTTTATTATGAGGTCTTTTGTTCATCCTCCATACCAATTATAATGATCAAACTTACCTCATGACATTCTGCATTTCATCTTTGAAGTCATCTTCCTTGTGTGTGACTTGTAAGAGATCGAGCTTACTAGCGATAGCATGCCTATGATGGTCATCAATACCATAGGATCTCCAGGTAATTTTAGGAAGCAGTACATATCCATATTCCAGATGGTCCGTAGTATTGAAAAATGGACTAGATACGTATAAGGACCCATTATGCAAGGAATTGGCAACCATGGTACACTCCCCTTCTTTAAGAATCTGATTTTGACCTCCTCGATGATCTACCTGGTTATTTCCATAATAGCTATTGATGTCAGTCAGTGCTTTGGTAATGCCTTTGGAGGTAGCTTGGACCCATATTTACTGATATAAGAAACTTCCTCTATATAAAATAAATCCCCTACCCTGGCTTCATGTAGAAAATTCCTTACCCCAACCCCAAATATGTCAAGTTTTTCTTTGCACAGGTGAATGTGTATTACCGAGAGGGAATTCTCAAAGAAGGATGTGTATCTTGAGCACCCTTATTACACACATAGTAATCTATCTTGAATCGTGGTGGCATTGAATCCTCCCATTTGAGCCACCAAGGGTTGGTCTAATTGTCCTATAACCAAATGAACCAAAAATGAATAATAGGAGAATGGGGGAAGCTCTTCCTTATCGACCAATATGGCTTCCTATAATTTTACCAGTTCCCTATCCATGTTATCATTGATAATGTCCTCCCATCAATAGAGAGGTGTCTTATTTGTTCTATTGCATTGGATAATTAGGAACATGACCTCCTTTGTAACATGCTCCATATATTTAGTGCCCAATACTAGGTTGATAATATTGGTGTAATCTTGTGCTCAAGTCTGAAGGAGGAATTTCCAAACTGGAAAAACATGAGACACATGCTTACCTCTTTTTAATAGTATTTATGGGAAAGAGGTGTTTATCATAAAATTTGATTGGAGGGCTAGCGTATGGAAATCTAGAATTTGTAAAGCTGTAGAAAGCTCGAACACCCACTTAATTTTTTTGGTCATCAATCTGGCTATGACCTGATTCATGTGATCCCAGATAGTCCTATTCTTGGGGATATATGCCATCACTAGCCATGCTAGGAGGTCTGAGGAATGATAAGCCCTTAGGAAAGTTAAATAGTCTAGGTTGGTGTTCTATTTGTTGCACACTAGGCTCGGTTCACTGTTGTCTCGCTATGCCCTCATGAATAGACATTTGAGTAGAGTAGGATGCCTCTGGTTGTATTCTTCAATGGGATCAAAGATATGTATGGTTATACCCTCTACTTCATGTTGTTGGTCTAGCATGATATATTTGCTTGGATCCAGTGGGTTGACCAACACTTTAAAATATTTGGCTCTCCCTTCCCTCTTCGTTACTGGAAATACCCCTATTAATTTTCCAATTCAAGCCTTCACATCTGGTACCCCAGCTACAACCATGCTTGTGGAAGACATGAGAATAGGTCTTGGTAGATAGAGAGTGGTTTGGAATGGGTACGATAAAATCCTCAAGAATGCACTCTGCATGTGCATATTCATGTTGATGTCATGAGGGAGATCTGCCACATTCTACTTAAAGGACCTATATTAATTTCATTAGGTGGAGTGCCTAATTTTTCATTTGCCAAAATTTTATCATTTGTCATGCCACATAGTTGAGTACACAACATTAATTCCCTATCAGATATTGATTGGATGCTTCTCGAGTCTTCTTGGTTGGATTACTACCGAGTGGGGTCCAATATATCCATTTGCTCACTTCTTATTGGTTTATACAGGGCATGCTCAAGTGAGGCACATGAATTTATGGAAGGTGCACATAAAATTTATGTGCCATTAACACCCATGTGCACTTAAAAAGTTGGTGCATGGATACGAATAGATAACATGAAAATTGCATGCCTCTAGATATTTCGTGTGCCCCACACAAGACTAGGCACATGATCTTGTGCACCCTAAAAACCTTTGCACACTCCAAAGAGAGTGGAGAACATGGACTCAACTTGGGATGCACGGATATGTGCATCCCTAATACCTTTGTGCAGTCCACTCAAGAGTGGAGCGCACATACTCTAATTGGGGCACATAGACTTATGCACCCCTAAGACTTTTGCATGCTCAACTTGGGAGTGGAGCACATGGACCTAGAGTCAGGTGCATGACCTTGTGTGCCCTAAATACTCTTATGTGCTCTAAAGGGAGTGGAGTGCATGTGCTCAAAATATTTGTGTGCTCCAAAGGAAATGGAGCATGTGGACCCAACTTGGGATACATGGACTCGTAAGCCCTTTGGACTTTCATGCACTCCACTTGAGAGTGGATCGCATAGACTCAAATTTGGGTGCACAACCTTATACACCCACAAAACCTTTACGCACTCCAAAGTTGGTGGAGCATGCGACCTCGAATATTTGGTGCACAACCTCGTGCGCCCTTAAGATCTTTGTGCACCTCACTAAAGCAGTGGGGCACATGGGAAAAAATTTGGATGCTTTACTCAAAAATAAAAAGTACTAAAATAAGATAAAATAAAAATAAGGGATTGTATTACAAGGCCAACACATCCAAAACCACCACCTACCCCAACTGTCATGGTATTAGCATATCTATCAATCACTCCTACTTCGAGCTTCCAGCTTTGAGTATCGTACCACACATCATATCTAGGTGTAGTCTCTGCATCCTCTACATATAGAATATCTGTCTACATCTAGCACTAGATCTAGAGGCTCCACCATTGGTCACCACCTCGGATCTTCCTTAACCTATTAAATCGTGATAGGTGCATCAAGTATCCCTATCATAATCCAAACTACTACAACACATAGCTGAATTGGAAATACTCTACTTGGGTGGCCTCTTGCCCAATCATCCATCATCCACACCTCACTTGACATAGCTCTCACCCGACCTCATCCCAATCTAGAACTCCTCTCCATAATTTCTAGATGATGTCCTCTAACCTGAGTTGGTTGAATGCATCTCTATAATACAAACCCTATCCCTTATGTGGCCTATGCCATCACACCTCCATATCTATCCACCACTATAGCACATGATTGGTTGTAGAGCTTACATTTAATTTTATCAATCTGAGGGTAATCAAGGTAAGATTTAAAGAGTAGCAACCCAGTATAGATTGTACCATAGTAATTAATACTAAGCTTAGTTCAGATCTCTTTATCGTATCATGTGTTGCAAAAATTAAAGTTTACAGAAAATAAAATAAAATTAAATTAAATATGCAATTAATGAATTATTCTAATTTGGATCCACTAATGATTTACTTAATGCATTATTTATATACTATAATTTCTAATTATATTTTCATGTAAATTAATATTTAATATAATTCTATCTACCATGTTAGTGGAGGAAGAGATTTAGGGACTAACCTTTCGGAGTGGGCCCTGTCTCCGGAAGGTTAGTGTTAACCCCTTATCCTATTTTCTATTTTAATTTAACTTTAATAATCTACTCTCATTTAATTACTATAATTCTTAATTATTTCATAATTACAAGAAAATAAAAGAAATAAAAATTACCAAAGCAAGCAAAATATAAAATAATTATAAAACATAGTTACCATATCTTAAAGAAAATATTGTTGCTGCTTTATTATTGAAAATCAAACGTACATGGTTGTGCATCCAACTTCTAGAATTGCATACAAAATATTACATCGGAAATAATCATAGATTACATATATTTCTCCATTAGCTCACCATCCTCCTTCAAAGGTCTCGTATGCAAATATATATTGTCACCCAAACAATTCCGAACATAACTCCCCATATTTCTCCCATATGGTTTGGACTTGATATGCAACAACTATGTTCTTATCAAGAATAAAGCTAAATTAACACATATCCTAAAATACTTGGACTCAATAAATATTCTAATTTCTCCAAGTGGCAACTAATTATAACATAATACTAAATTTGACTTGGTGGGATAACTACGTAACAATACAACCCATGATTTAGACTTTTTTTACAACTTTTATCCTTTCTTTTAGGGAAGGATACATTTATTACAAATATTCATGTAACAACTTATATGCCCCAAATAAATGGTGTGTCATCAACATTTGATTCTTCTAACTGCCTATGTGGAATTTGAAACCTTTCATGCTTGATTCTTTCAGTTGCCCACGTGGTGTTTGACCAAGCCATAGCTTATGTGGCATTTATGTGAAACAGGTTATTCCGTAGATTTTTCCAGGCTATATTATTATATTATTATTATTATATAACTATAAAATAATATATTACCTATACTATACCTCTAAACTATATTATAAACTCTATTGTATTAAGTATTATAAACTATATTACTGAAGATTATTACAAAAGTTGTCTATAGAAGATATCTACAAAACTGTAGTTGTTAGAGTTTAAGAAAATACTTTACCTGATTCTTCCCCCCAAACTGAATTTTGAACTTTGTATACCTTATTTACTTTCCCCCCAAAACTGTAATTTTTTCCAAAACAATATGAAGGATGTTTTATTTATATTGGTGGATAATATAATAATAAGTTTTATTTATGGGGGTTTATTATAATTTTTGTGATTGTGCTTCCTGTATGTCATTAAGAAGTTTCCGAGATAGGAAGGTAATGAATATTAAAATTTAATTTCAACCTTCTAAGATATCTTCTTTCATGGGAAAAAGTGAAATAGATATTAAGATGGATTTTTATAAGGGATGAAAATGTGATGGGCACAAGCCATGTTTTTGTAGAAAAAGAAAAAATTGAAACCATAGTACTTTCATGAGGGTTTGCTTTTGAGTTTTGCCTACATGTGATGTTTCTAAGATTATTCTTTAAGGACTTCAAACATTCTAGCAATTTTGAAACAAATTCATTTATTCCTTTCACAAATCAATATAGTGTCAAAGTTGTCCTAGTATTCTCAAGCTTCTTTCAAGACCAATTGTGTGTGTAGTGAGGATTCATTTTCCACAACAAGGGTTATGTATGCCAAAAAACTAGCTTATCGTATGAGCATATATAGGTCTTATCCAGACTTAGTGCTAATACATAAAGATACCTTAATAAAGAGTACCCCATGGTGTTTGAGATACTAAGAATTCTAGGGATTCAAGCTCTTTTGCCCTCTCTTTTTTTGTGGAATACTTGCTCATTTTGTGAGGAGCAAGGGATTTTTATTGCTTTTTGGGGTTCTTGCTAATTTTGAGAATTAAGAAGATTTATATTACTTTGTGGGGTTCCTTCTTATTTTGAGGAGAAGCAAGAAAATTTTTATTGGGATACTTGCTCGATTAGATGAGAAGCAAGGGAATTTTTTTTTTTTTTAAAGGGTTCGGCAAGCTTGTCCTTTTGCCAATTCGTTAGTATTATAGATCATGCGTATAAATAGATAAGCAAGGGAAATTTTTCACTTTTGGCAAAAATAACACATGAGTTAATTTTTCTAAAACTTCACAATGTTTTTAGATGTGCAATTGTGCATGGTCAAAAGAAAAACTTGATCAACTAGGAGTAACTTACAACATTTTAAAAGATTTGCTTCATTTTTAATGAAAATTTGGCTCAGGATACCAGATATAATTTGAGTATTTGAAGAATACCTAGATTTCATCTAGCAACAAGGTACTATGCATCATGTGGTAATCATCTTCCTACAAGGTTTTTTAGAGAGAACATTTTCTTGGGCTATCTTTAAAACATTAAGACTGAAAATGGAAGGGAATACATATACTTCATGATGAAACAAAGGAAGCATAATTATTTTTTTTTTATATATTAATTTTTTTTCAATATATATATATATATATATATATATATATATATATATATATATATATATATAATTATATTATTATATATATTTTTTTCTTTTCAAAGAGAAATTATTGGATAGTAGTTGGTTGCAGTTCAGAAATGCACTGCAAATCAGTTTGTTATCTAAGGTGGTGTATGAATTTTTTTTTAGATAGTGACTTTTTGTATAGTTAAAATCTATGCCCATTAATTAATGATTTTCTAGTTGAGTTATCAATAGGATTTGAGTTTTACTACACCCTTTCAAATATTTTCTAATTGATTTTCATGATACAATATGTTTGTCTTGCCACTTTATAATTTCATTGGTTCAGTCTTGTATATACCTCTATTTTATTTTTTTATTATTATTATTATCATTAAATACATTTTATATTTTATTATTTTATTATATATATATATATATATTATTATTTTTATTTTTATTTTATTTTAGTTTTTATTTTTGTAATATTTTCTAGAGGTTTATTGGACTATTTTCCACCATTTGTTTTATTTTATTTTCTCTTTTATTTTATATTATTATATATATTTTTATTTTCTATTTGGGTTTTGATTTTTCTGTTTCAATCCTACTGTCTCCCAAGTTTAAATATAAAATTTAGAACTTATAAATACTCTTAACATAGCAGAAAAAAAAAAAAAAATTAAAATTATTAAACAGTCCTAATGCTACTAAAATTAGATGTGTTTATACAACTAATTTCAACATACTTAGGAAAAAGTAAAAATGCTTGGAATGTAAATTTTTACTGGAAGTAAAATTGCTGAAGTAAAAGGTAAATTACTATTGTTTTTTAACTATTAGGAGGGATTTCATTACAGTTGTGTCACTCAATGTAACTACTTACTACTAAAAAAAATAGGGTCCTAAGCAAAGTTTAGGTTTTTTTTAGCGTTCACCTACTTCTTATTCTTTTTCATAGGTCCTAAATAAAATTAACAATAGTAATCACCCAAAACAAGGAAATTGCAAAAAATAAAATTTGCTAAAATTGAAATTTGCGAAAATTAAAATTTGCAGAAAATGAATTTTTAATCTATGAAAGTAGTAAAAATGAATCCTTTAAAAAAAATGAACCTGACAATGTCGAACGAAGGAACTTGTTGGAACCATATTTGGGCCACTTTGAATCATATGCACACCAAGGTCTCGTACGTACCATTTTCACATGCAAGTAAGCCTCTCTCTTTGTACTGCCAAACAACTTTTCTGACTAACCACTATGACGCTACTCTCCCCGATAACAATGCCAAAATGATAGGTTGTAGTAGCTTACATTTAATTTTATCAATTCGAGGGCAATCAAGGTTAGATTTAAAGAGTAGCAACCCAATATAGATTATACCATAGTAATTAATACTAAGCTTAGTTCATATCTCTTTCTGGTTTCATGTGTTGCAGAAATTAAAGTTTACAGAAAATAAAATTAAATTAAATTAAATATGAAATTTATGAATTATTCTAATATGGATCCACTAATGATTTACTTAATGCATTATTTATATACTATAATTTCTAATTACATTTTCATGTAAATAATCTTTAATCTAATTTTGTCTACCATGTTAGTGGGGGGAAGAGATTTAATGACTAACCTTTCGGAGTGGGCCCTGCCTCCAGAAGTTTAGTGTTAACCCCTTCCCCTATTTTCTATTTTACTTTAACTTCAATAATATACTCTCATTTAATTAATCTAAATATTAATTATTTCATAATTACAAGAGAATAAAATAAATAAAAATTACCAAAGCAAACAAAATATAAAATAATTATTAAACACAGTTACCATATCTTGAAGAAAATATTGTTGTTGCTTTATTATTGAAAATCAAACATACATGGTTGTGCATCCAACTTCCAGAATTGCATACAAAATATTACATCGATAATAATCACAAATTACATATATTTCTCCATTAGCTTGCCATCCTCCTTCAAAGGTCTCATATGCAAATATATATTATCACCCAGACAATTTCGAACATAACTCCCTGTATTTCTCCAATATGGTTTGGACTTGATACACAACAACTATGTTATTATCAAGAATAAAGCTAAATTAACACATCTCCTAAAATACTTGGACTCAATAAATATTCTAATTGCTCCAAGTGGCAACTAATTATATTATAATACTAACTTTGACTTGGTGGGATAGCTACGTAACAATACAACCATTGATTTAGACTTTTTCTACAACTTTTATCCTTTCTTTTAGGGAAGGATACATTTATTAAAAATATTCACGTAACAACTTTAATGCACCTAATAAATGGTGAGTCACCCACATTTGATTCTTCTAACTGCCTATGTGGAATTTTAAACCTTTCGTGCTTGATTCTTTCAGCTCCCCACGTGGTGTTTGACCAAGCCATAACTTATGTGGCATTTATGTGAAACAAATTCTTCCATAGATTTTTATAGGCTTCTGTAGTGCCCTTTCATAGTGCCCTTCTATAGCACCCTTCTATAGCATGCATCCACATGTATTCTCGGTATTTGTTCATCCTTTCTTCAATATATGACCTATATTTTGCTGTAATACTACCTGCCAAAAACATACAAAAACATTGCACAATTTGTGTAAAATATGATCATTTATAATTTTAACCTCATTCATCAATTTAACTGATAAATCACATAAATAAGGTAAAATAATCATTAAAACACATTTAATTTCATGATTTTGCAAATAGAAAATAGATTATCCTTGCATAAAATATGTGTTAATTTGACACTCATCAACACATAAGATACATTAGTCCCCATCAACTCACGTACCCTATAAGGAAATCCCTTTGGCCGCTCCATGGCAATATGCTCTCATCCCCACACTTAGAGGAGCACACCCACTCCCATAGTCTACCATCTAGCTTGTCACACTCTATGCAACTCTTTGTATGTCTATGCCAACAAAGTAGACACCCATGCATACTGTCACTCCCTCTCCACCATATCACACATCACTCCTATCATCTTCTATGGGAATTAGAATCCTAAAAAATCTGGCATCACATGGTTGACTATCACTATCATAGCCACCAAATGCCTTAGTGAGATCATCCTATCACACCAACACTATTCATAATCCACCTCTTCACTAGTAATCCTCACCTCCTCCCACCTATCACCCAATAATCATTATAACATCACATTCCACTAACCCCACAAAAAAATATCATGATCAATGCCTCCATGTGTAATCTATAGTTCCAAAATATGTCCTATAGGGTAATAGTCATCTCCCATGTCGAGATATGGAAAGTGTTTTGATTTGGATCCCATCGCTCACACAATACCTCCACATAGACATGATCACCATGTATCACCCTCATCTCATACACCCCATGCAATCCCACATATATCAACCACTATAAATTATTAGCACCTATCCTATCCTTCATATCCTCTACTAATGGATAAAAGTGGTGCCTCAAATCGATCTCTGTCAATAGTTTCACATCACATATTTTTGTTAGTACACAAACAATAAAACCACATCAAGAAAATATTTCACTCATGCATTCATACATTCCAATCTATGCCACCCCCCTAAGGGCATAAAAAAAAAAAGAATGATCATGGGGTACCCAACAACCGTACATAGTTGTGGGTTACCCAGTGACTTGAGATCTAGGTATATTTTGGATACCCATTTCCTTGTTTTACACCCCCATGGAAAAAAAATTCAATAATACTTCCCCACACATAACAAATCACAATCATGCATGCACACAAAAAAAAGTGCAACTCACACAAAAAAACAAAGAATACTTTTGGAAACCCATTTGGCTCATTCTCCCATACGTCACAACATGTTTTCACAAAAAAACTCACACATGCATGAAAAAAGAAAAAATATATTTTACACATGCATCTAAAAAAATGTACATTTTCAAAACAAAAACCACAACAAAATAAAAACATACAACATACATTGCACACATACGCACTATTTAATTTATTTTTTATTTTCACATGCATTGTTGCATAACTTTATTTTCATTAACATAAATAATTCACCAATATGAAGAAATATCAAATCATTCATCCACAAATAATTATCCACAAATGAGAGATAGAGATAGATAATACCCTAAAGGTAGGGAAATACTAATAATAATCCTCAAGGAAGGAATTACTCCATAAGATCTTCCAATATGACCATCCCTATTTAAATATAATTTTTATTGAGGCGTTTGGATCTTTGCTAGGGTTTGATGAGGAAAAACTACTCTGCTAGGGTTTGATGAAGAAAAACTACTTTGTGGGGATCGCAACAACTTTCGGAGAAGGTCTAAAGAATTGGAGGAATATCATGATGGCATCGGTTTCAGCATAGAGAGTGCATGCTCATGATGTTTTTTCATCTAAAAATGACTAGAAGGAATAGGATTTTCCAATACATGTCGGGAACTTGTTAAAGAACAGTGGATGTTTGGAACGATGTAAAGCTAGGCCAGTTCTAGTGGTTCAACCAGACTCGATGGTGGAATATGTGGAGTATCTAACCAAACATGCCCTTATTGGAAAATTTTTGGGCATCCAAATGTCTCTCCCCTTTGTGGAGGCTTGGGTCAGGAAGACTTGGAATCCTGAATGTGATGTGGAGGTGATGCTGAGTGCGAACAACTATTTTATGGTGGTTTTCTCTTGTATTGCAGATCATAACAAAGCATTTTAAGGGGGTCCTTATTTCTATAACCAAGTGGGACTTTTTATTAAACCCTGGCATGTGGGTTTCAACCCATCAAAGGAGCAGCCATCACAGGTTCTAGTATGGGTGCGGCTTCCATGGCTTCCATTGGAATTTTGGAGAATTGATATCTTGCATAAGATTGCCCTTCTGCTTGGGAATCCGGTTGGACCGTCACAACAGACAATGGATAAAAAGGTAATCTTTGTTGCTTGTATTTTTGTTGAAATTGACTTAAATAATCCTATTCTAGATTCTATTGAAATACAATTTGGATGAACTACATGGGTTCAAAAACTTGACTATGAAGCTCTTCCATTTCATTGTCGGATTTATAGTGAATATGCCCACCTGCAAAGAAAATGTCCTAATTTTGTCCCACATTTGGCTTCAAATCTTGGGCCCTCTTAGTCTGGATAAATTTTGGATAAATAAAAAGCCTCGATAAATGAATGGGAATGGGATAAGGAAGATTTTGTTTTGGTAAAATCTTGAAACAGAGGACGAAGGGCAAACAAAGACCTTAAGGATAGCCAGCCAGATGCTCTACTCAACCATTTTGAAATATTATATGATCTTGATCAGTGCATGGAGATACCTAAAATGTCACTACCTGATGCAAATATAACAAGGCTAAATTAAATGTCTCTTCTTGAGGTGGAATTTAAGGAATAATATCTAGGGGGTTTAAATGAAGAACAAAGGGCTTTGGATCTGAGTATAGGGGACATGGATGGGCCTAGCCCTATAAGGGAAAATATTTTTGAAAGTGGTACATATTTATTTATGCCTTCTCCTACCCAAGCACTCATGTAGTCATCCTTGGACTACAAAACTCCTACGATGTTGGTATTGCAGCAAAAAATAATTAAAAAAAGTTTTTCGGATAAGAATATGAAGGTGGGTTGGAAGAAGGACCAGGATAAAATTAAGTTAATGGGGGATAATTTTATGGAGTCAGGCTTGATGAGAACATTGGACTCCCATTTTTATAACCCCCAAAAATGATTATCCTCTCATGGAATGTAAGGGGGTTGAACAACATCCCCAGATAAAAAGTTGTTCGTGATTTGGTTCGTGTGCATTCTTTGGATGTGGTGTTTATTTAGGAGACTAAATTGTCTATTGATAGTATGTTCAATATTGCTCCCAAGTTATGGAGAAGGTGGCAATGCCAGTGTATTGGTGCATGTGGATATGCTAGTGGCGTTGCTTTTTTATGGGATCCAATTAAGATATCCCCTCTTACTTGGATTTCTAGCAGATGGTCTATTTCGATGGTCGGGCATGATAATGAATCTGGTGAAACCATCCTACTTACAAATGTGTATGCTCCCATTGATTACAATGGTAAAGTGATTTGTTGGAGCACATTTTCTTTTTGAGAATTTTGGTTCCCTTGTACCCATATATTTTGGCTGGATACTTCAACTCTATCACTTGTCTAGAGGAGAAACATGGTGGGGTGGAACATCTCGAGCCTTTTTATTCTATCTTAAGTGCTCATATCCAGGCCCTAAACTTGGTTGACATCAAGCCAAATAATGGGATATTTACTTGGCACAATATAAGGTGTGGGGAAGCTTCCATCTCAGAGAGACTGGATAGGTTTTTGATATCCAGTTATTGGATGGATAATAATAGAAGTGCTAGTTTTGTGATTCTGGAGGGTAGGGGATATGATCATTGGCCTATCAAACTCTCTACTTTAGATTTAGGGCTAAAAAATAATCCCTCCTTTAAGTTTCAACTTATGTGGCTTCGTGATCCTAAGCTTCATGATTTCATGCGAGGTCGATGGACCACTGGCAAACCTCCTCATGGCACCGCTATGTATTCCTTTATGAAGTGACTACAATTTGTAAAACATAAATTGAAGAGATAGAATATACTAAATTTTGGAAACCTTTCCTTGGCTAAGCTTGCAGGTCTTAGGAGGATGGAAGAAGCTTCAAGGAAGATTAGAGATCAGGGATTCACGAAGGAGCTTCTTGTTGAGGAATCTAAGGCTATGAAAGACCTTGCTGAATGGGAACTGAGGGAAGAAAGTTTTTGAAAACAAAAAGCTCGAGTAGATTGGCTTCAGGAAGGGGATAGGAACACAACCTTCTTTTATAACTTAGTTAAGGCTCACCATAATGGTAACCTGATTACCTCTCTTGTGAATTCTCAAGGTGCCCTGCTCTCTTCTTTCAGGGATATTTCAGAAGAGACTAAGAGGTATTTTTCCTCTCTCTTCAAGGAGGACTCCCTATCAGATGATGATAATGAAAATATTATTCTAAACTATATTCCAATGATTATTTCTAGAGATATGAATGAGCACTTGATGGGTCCAATTTCCCTTGAGGAGTTGGAAAATGTTGTATTAAAGATGAAAAAAGGAAAAGCCCCTGGCCCAGATGGATTCTCGATTAAGTTTTATCAAGAGTTTTAGGATTTAATAAAATTTGATCTTTTGGAGGTGGTCCATGAGTTCCAAAAGAAAAAATAGATGCTACGGGCCCTAAATGCTACCTTTGTGGTGCTTATACCCAAAAAAGAGGGAGCAAATTCCTTGGATATATTCATGCCTATTTCTCTCTGCAATGTTGTGTATAAGATCATCACTAGCATGATATTCATGCCTATTTCTCTCTGCAAAATCAACTCTGAGGAGTAAGGAGGTTTTGTTGTTGGCCAAAAAATCTTGGATGGGGTTGTTATTGCTATAGAAGCTATTCACTCGATGGAAACTTCTAAGGAGAAAACTATGTTCATTAAGTTGGACATGGCCAAAGCCTATGATCGAGTCATATGGTCCTTTCTTCAAAAAGTTCTTGTTGCTTTTGGATTTGAGGAGGAATGGATTATATGGGTGATGAGTTGTGTTTCTTCTTCCTCATTATCTGTTCTTATTAATAATGATCCATCAGAGCTATTTGAGGCCTCAAGGGGATTGAGGCAAGGAGATAATTTATCTCCTTATTTGTTTATCATTATGGTGGAAGGGTTGGGAAGATTTCTCAAGTCTCAAGTCATGCAGGGTCTCATTCAGGGGTGGAAGTGGGATAGTAGTTTGCCACCTCTTTCCCACCTTCAATTTGTTGATGATACTACTTTTTTGGGAGTTGCCACTATCAAGGAAGCTGACAATATTAGACAGTCTCTTGACATATATCTTGATGCTTATTTATAGTTTATTAATGAGGAAAAGTCTTCTATTTTCTTCTTCAATACCCCTCTGCTTATTCAAGTCAGGATTTCTCATATTCTAAGATTATAGGTTGGGACTCCCCCCTTAATTTATCTTGGTATTCCAATTTCATCTCATCCTCTATATAGATCTTCTTTGCAGTCTATGCTTGATAAGTTTAGAAGGAAGGTGAATCACTTGAATTTTAGATGGCTATCCACTGTAGGTAGAGTGTTGCTTTTAAAATATTTTGTTCAAGCTTTACCCATTTATAGATGTTTTGTACAAGTAGATCCCTCTCACTTCATCAAGGACATGGATGCTTTGTCAAGACAATTTTTATGGTCTGGAACACTTGATCAATCTAAATGGAGTTTGGTTAGGTGGGATTCTTTATATAGGACGATGTAAGAGGGAGGCCTTGGGTTGTGACAGATAGCTCTTTTTGGGTAGGCTTTGGCTATAAAACTTTATTGGAGATGGTGTACCTCTCAAGATAATATTTGGGATAAAATATTATCTTCTAAATACTTGAGAGGTATTTCTTAGGCTAATATCCCTAGAGTCAGCTTGGTTGGGAAAGGTTTAGTTATCTAGGACACTCTAAAAAGAGGAGTTAATTTTATCAAGCAGGGTTTGTTCTGGATTTGCAATCCGAGATCAAATGCTCTTTTTTGGGAGGATTCTTGGGATGGCCACCCTCCTATCTTGAATCAATATCCTAGGTTACGTTCCCTAAGTATTTTTTTCTTGGAAGCAGGCCGGTCTCATGTGGATGACTTTAAAAAAATCTAGTATTTTGGAAATATGGAGATGTACATGTGGAAAAATCCACAAGAATGGCCACAGGGGGGATTGGCCAAGGATAGAGAGGTGCTTGCTCTTATTATTATGGGGAGGCCTTGTTATTAATTGAGGGGTAAATATATTCTGGCTTGGAACCTTGATCCTAAGGGAACCTACTCGGTAGCCTATGGTTATCAAGTTCTTGATAAGAAAAAGTATGGGAGTCTTCCTATCACTTGGTGGAAAAAGGTGTGGAAAAAAATTTCCTGGCCAAAATGTAACTTCTTTCTCTGGTTGGTAGCTCGTAATAAATGCCTCACTTAGGATAATGTGAGGAAGAGGGGATTTTAGGGTCCCTCTTTTTGTGTCCTTTGCAGTAATAATGAGGATGACTCTTCTCATTTATTTTTCCAATGCTCCTTTACTAGAGACATTTGGCACCATTGGTGGAGCACCTAGAACCATCCATGTTTTCATGTGTTGTCCCTGGTGGAGTTTTGGAGTAGTCTAGGTAGACCTCCGGCCAAGGCCCCCTTCCTTAGGGTGGCTTGGAATTTGGGACCTTCTTACATCATTTGGAAAATTTGGCTCGAATAGAACCGACATATATTTTAGGGCAGTTATTTGGTTGTTCAACGGATCTGGCAAAGTATCTTGTATATGGTTTAGGAAACCATCCATAGCAAATGTGATGTGGACCATGTTTTGGATTCTAGGGAGGAGAAGGTACAACAAGCCCTTGGTCTCTTTGGGGATGGTGTGAACTCTTCTAGCCCTAGTAGGGTTCCTTAGATCAGCAATAAGGTTAGGAGAGATGGTAGGTGGAGGCCACCCCATAGAGGAGTTTTAAAAAATAATACTCATGGATCATCAAGGGGTAATCCTGGACATGCTAGCATTGGTGATGTTGGGAGAGATTCTACTGGTGGTGTCAATTTTTTCTTTTCCATTTATAAAGGTGTTCACTCCAACAATTTTATGGAAGCTCTTACAATTCTTGAGGCCTTACGGAGGGGGTTTTCTCTTTGCTGGCATAGGATTATCTGTGAGTCTGAATCTCAAATTATGGTTAATATTTTAAATAGTAAAAGGGTGGAGGAATTTAATTTGCAGTTGGCCTCTGTAGCCATTCATATTCTCATAATGAGTGAAGAGTTTGAATTTATATCCTTTGTGCACATTCCAAGGGAATGGAATGTGGTTGCTGATTACCTGTCCAAAAGGGCTTCTAAGCTACTGGATCCTAGGATTATCGATAATTGGGAGTCTCCATTTTGGGGAATCTCAATGCTTGTGGGAGTTGATCCACAAATATGTACAGACTTAATGTAGTTTTTTCTTGTTGTATTTTTTAGGTGTCATTCTAGTCTAGTGGTTTTAGCCTATTTGGATGTTTATTTGAGTCATGGTGGGAAGCTTAGTTGTACTCTGTAATCCAGACTTTTTATCAATAAATTTTTACCCCTTTATTTAACATAAGATCTTTCAAGATGAGAGAGCCACTAAAGGAGGGAAAAGTACCATAAGCCACTTCATTGGCAAATACGATTACATATGATTGATCTCCATGATTATTACAATGAAAAATATCTCTTATTTATATATCCATATTCTTATTCTACTTTGGGGAGCCTACTACTAATATAATATTATATTATAATATAATATAATATTATAATATAATATAATATTATAATATAATATAATATTATAATACAATCAACCTTGGGTTATGTGTGGCCCATGCCAACCCTTATACAATATAATAATATATCCCCAAATATCTATTCCTAGGTACCCTAACATACCACCCTCCTTAAAAATGTTTCATCCTCAAAACATGTGAAGAAACAAGATAATATGATTTGCTAAGCAATATTAGCAACTGGTATCAATCTCAATAATCCATCCATCCAAGTGAAACATGTTGATTTCGGTATACCATTTTGTTACTTGAGTATCCAAATCTGCTTTTTTGGTTCCACACTTTTGTTATTGTATTTTGATAATTTGAATGATGGGTCTACTTATTCCTTGATGTTGATGAACCGTTATGAAAACTAGGATCACTATGCTTTCTCTACCAAACATTACCATAGGTGGTGTCCTTCTGATTCCATGTAGAACCTTAATATTTTTGCCTTGAGCCATGCCTCCAATATTGTTGCCACTTGTGGTTGTTTGGATGGTGATATGGTGCAACCTTAACTTCCTGTTCTACCTTCTTTGACTTCTCAAAATTTGGCTCCATTGTTCTAAATTATTATACACATTGTTATTTCATGTTCTCTTTGTTTGGTGTGTCCTTGTGCTCTTCTATCAAATATTCCTTGGACTTTGATCCTATTATTTCCATGGACTCAGTTGTTGCTACTTCTTCCATGGACGCTGTTGCTTCTACTGTCTTCTCGGATTCTATTTCAGGTTCTTCAATTTGTTTCTCTACAACCAATTCTTGATTTTCCTTGGATATTTGCTCCTTAAGCTGAGAAATATCTTGCAATGTTATCTTCTTTTTCTTGTACCATAACTTCATAAACTTCTTTTGCAAATTAATGTTAACAGTATCTAAATAATATAACCAAGGATAACCAAGAACAATATCCTCATCATCCATCTGAATAGCATGAAAATATGAATGTAAAACATATTTATCCATGGTAATCTTCAAATATTTAAGAATCTGAACATTCTAACCCTCAAGATGTGTGTACTTATTTTTTATTGCTTGAACTTACAACCTCTTAGCCAAGGCAATATTAATAAAATTATATCCACTGCTAGGGTCAATGGAAATAATAACCTATTCTTTTTTAATGCTTCCATGAACCTAAAAAATAGAATTTTTAGATTCAAACAAATTCCTTTGTCCACTTTTTAATTTATCTTCTACCAAAGGTATGGTTTCCTCTATTTGCATACTGACATATTTTTTATCTTCTACCACTTCTTTGAAATTTGCTAGCTCTCTTTTTATTTCCTTTTGTTCTTTTTGAAGCACGTTTATTTCTTCTTCATATACCTTGATGGTAACCTTCAAACTAGCTATATTTTTATGTGGATCCCATTTACTCAGGAATGCATGCTCCATTTCATCCCAAGTGCATTCATTATACCTTTCACTACAAAAAATTACCCATGAAGACCAAGCTTCCCATTTAAGACTGTACTTAAGGAAGAATTGCCAATGAGGATTATTACAATATAGAGATCTAAAAATTTTCCACCATTCTCTAGCATCAATATCATCCTTCCCAAAAAAATATGGTAGCTCCATAAGTTCATACCACAAGATAACATAAACTAGGGTTTCAATAAAATATATATCATGCCCTAATGCAAACTAGGGTTTATAAAAATATATGAATCCCCACTAAATTGAAGCTAAAATTCCACATAAACAACTAGATCCACAATTTCTCTTCCAAAAAAAAATAAATTGCAACTGATTTTCTTACCTGAACTAACAAATTTCGTCTTTCAAAAAAAATGTGAATTGAAAATTCGTCACTACCCTTGTTCTATACATATGGTTTCAAAAGGTTGTATCACCCTCAATACTACTAATATTCCTTTATGTAACCACTCATTTTAAATCTCTTCAAATTTTGCACAAACTAATCCAAAAATTGTCTAATTCGGATAAAATTTCGTAGAGATATGGATCCTAAAATATGAGACATTTTTCTAGAAAAACTATGCAAAATTTGTCATTATCCTTGTTCTATATGACTAACTTCAAAATGATGTATCTCCCTCAATACTACTTAGATTCCTTTATATGACCACTCATTTTAAATATCTTCAAATTCCACATAAAATGATCTAAGAATTATCAGAATCGGATAAACTTTCATAGAGATATGGCTCTTGAAAAATGAGAAAAAAAAATTTCCAAAACAAATATCTGCCCTCATGCAACTTAGGTTTTATGAGCTAGGGTATAATAGAAATATATATCCCCACTGATTTGAAGCTAAAATTCCACATAGACAACTAGATTTATAATTTTTATTCCAACAAAATAAATTGTAACTGATTTGCTTACCCGAGTTGACAAATTTTGTCTTCCAAAAAATTCGTGACTTGAAAATTTGTCACTACCTTTGTTCTATATGGATAAATTCAAAATCTCATATATCCCTCAATACTACTCGGATTCCTTCATATGACCACTCATTTTAAAGCTCTTCAATTTTTACATAAACTTATCCAAGAGTAAATTAAATCGGATAAAATTTCGTAGAGATATGGCTCTTGAAAGATGAGATATTTTTTTCCAAAAAAAAATCTACCCTAATTATGCAATTCCAAAACAAATCCTCACTTTGAAAAATCATTGCTCTGATACCACTTGTTGCATAACTTTATTTTTATTAACATAAATCATTCACCAATATGTAGAAATATCAAATCATTCATCTATAAATAATTATCCATAATAACAATCCAAAAATGAGAGAGAGATACATAATACCCTTAAGGTAGGGAAACACCAATAATAATCCATAATAAAGGAATAACTCCACAAGATCTCCCAAGATGAGAGAGCCACTTAAGGAGGGCAAAGTACTATAATCAATTTTTTAGGCAAAGATGATTACACATAATTAATCTCCATGATTACAATGACAATTATCTCTTCTTTATATATCTATCTTCTCATTCTACTTTGGGTAGCCTACTACTTATATAATATAATATTATAATATAATATAATATTATAATATAATCAATTTTCGGTTATGTGTGGCTCATGCCATCCCTTATACAATATAATAATATATCCTCAAATATCTATTCCTAGGTACCTTAACATGCATACATACCTACATCTACCTTTTCTTTTGATTTCATGCATTTAGAAAAAGGCCCTAGAGTTCTTTTTAAATTTCCAAAATTCAAACTATGCGGGTTTCAAGAATGACTTACTTGTACTACTTGCCCTCTATCCTGACTCGCTTGAATTACATTTTTAAAATCAACAATACTCCATTGCAAATTTTTCTCCTTCCCTTCTTCTATCACTCCTCTCCTACAATTTGTAGGTGCACAAATGATGCACGTACCTTGTGACCATACCTTTTGTAATCGTGATGCATGATTGTTAGGTACCCAACAATCAAAATCAAATGTGAGGTACTTAACAACTTGCTACAGTCGCATGGTACCTAGTGACCAATCCCAAACCTTACCAAAACCCGTATTGGGGTCCTCCATAGGACTTTTCACCTATATAACATACCCTTTCTTCATAGTTATCTCATATTCTCACCATTTCACCAACTATCTCATTTCAACAACGATTTTGTCAAGAATTTCATCGTCACTTCATTTTCACCTCTCATCGCCTCATCGCTTGAGGGGGTAAACATATCACTAAATATGGTTTACACATGATTAATAACCAAATATTCAATACTAGAAATTGTTTTTGTCTAAGAACCTTTACCAAAGATAATCTTACACAATTCTTTGTTGGGGTAACGCAAAAGTAAAATTTCTCTTCTCATAAAAACTCTAATTCAAAATGAATGTTTGATAGACCTAATACCTGTGTGTGGGTGAAATTTGAAGAACACAAGCTTATACTGAGAGGGGGGGGTGAACAGTATAAGACCTCTTTTTACTTTTTCCTTTATACTTAAAAATAGTAAAGCAATATACCCAAAGCAATATCAAAACAATGCACAATATCATCCACAAAGTGACACCAATTTTAATGTGGTTCACCCAAAAATCTTGGGCTACGTCCACAAAACTTTTCTCTAAAAGTTATCTCAAAGTTCTTTGGGAAACCTTCCCAATTACAATGTTTATGAGCCTCGGCCCAAAGGAGATACCTTCCCCCAATATAAATTTATGAGCCTCTGCTCAAAGGAGATACCTTCCCCTCTGCTCTAGAAATGATCCCTCAGAAGAT
The DNA here is from genome assembly GCA_028583015.1 of Wollemia nobilis. Classification (NCBI taxonomy): domain Eukaryota; kingdom Viridiplantae; phylum Streptophyta; class Pinopsida; order Araucariales; family Araucariaceae; genus Wollemia; species Wollemia nobilis. Next base: position 1,158,263 of record JAQPPZ010001471.1, on the reverse strand, counting down.
CAACTGCCTCTACCTCTTGCCAGCACGTGGAAATCCTTTCCACCAAAGACCTCCTGTCCTCAATGCTTAGCCTAAGAGACCTCTACCTTCTATGATCATGTCCACATTAGCTCAGCTACATGTACCAAACACAGTCAGTCGGTCTAGTACAAGTCTTCCTTTGTTTGTCAGATCTGTCCAACTCTTGAACAAATCAATCCTCTACACACAAGCCTTCTCAAAGACTTGCCAAATCTGTCCTCAAGTTCTTCTCAAAGAACCAATGCACCTCTGTCCTCAAGTTCTCTGATAGAACTATCAAAAATTGCTCACAAGTCCTCTGCTAGGACCTGTCCAAATCTTCTCACAAGTCCCCACCGGAACCTATCCAAAAACTACTCACAAGTCCCCACCGAAACTTGTCCAAAACCTGCTCACAAGTCCCCACCGAAACCTATCCAAAACCTTAGCAAACTCACCAAGAAAAAACTTGCTTAGCATGAACCCACAAAGAGAATTTTTAGAGACCCAATGTGATTCATCAACCTCATAGAAGCATAAAGAGAATTGTTAGAGACTCAATATGTTCTATACTTAACTCCCAATCTCAATCTCAAATCTCATAGAAACATAAAGAGAATTTTTAGAGACCCAATATGTTCTATACTTAACTCCCAATATCAATCTCAACTCAATCTCAATATCAAAAGAATAAGATAGATGTAGTATGCTTTTCTCAAGAATATGAAACACAACCCAACAATTGCCAACCATGCAATATCTCATATAATAATGATACTCATATTCTTTTTACCAACAATTAGGGTTTCAACAACAATGCTCATCAAACAAGGTTTAGTCAACCAACACCATTCAACTCAACATCAACCTTGAAGCATTCAACCAATCATCACAAGAAAAGGAAACAAGTAGAAATCCTTTTCCCTCCAAGGATATTTGAACAAAACAGACCACCAACACAATATCACCAAATGCAAAGAATAACTTGCTCAAATCAACTCAATGGAGTAAGCCCAATATCATGTATCAAGTAAAGCACTAACTTGATCAAAACAACCTCTATGGAAGCAACTCAACCATTAATATCAAAACAGCCAACTAAGGGTTTCATCATCTCAATGCAAGTAGCAAGACTTACTAACATAAACCCTAGTGCAAAAAATGCTTCCTCTTCCTCAACCAGAATTATGCATTCACCCAAAACTCATCAATGATTTTAATGCATAAATAATCTTCAATATCCAGAAAATAGGATTTACACCAAAAATACCTAGTAGACAACCTTTTCACTCCAAACTCAATTTCAGAAAATATACCATCAACAATATACATGGAAGAAGTTGCCCATACCTTTACTTTGATGAAGAAAGAGAACTCAAAATCTGTCACAACACTAACTCTCAATTTGCCACCAATTAGAGTTAGCAACTATACAATAATAAACAATAATAAAGATCCAAATTAACACCTTATTTCTCCAACTTAAAAAAAAACCACTAGAAGTATAATATACATACAAAGTAAAACCTCTTTACACCTTATTACTCCTCATAAACATTAAGCATAAATAAAACAATGTCAAAGCAAATATGATACCTTAACCTTATACCTCCAACGCATTCACAGCCACTATCCTTTACACACCGTGACTAAAAGAAAATTACCCACGAAGAGAATCGAACTTGGCACCTCTGCCTTCTAGCACCTTCACTAAAACGCCATCATCGTTGGGTCACAAGTGCCCAATGAAGAAATACAGTGTTGTCCTATATTTTATCTTCCTTTGACGCCAAGAATCTGGAAAACGTAAATGTCTTCCACAAGCCACATGCAAACTGGTGAGCACTGTCCAAAATGTAACTTACTAGGCAACATAAATAATCATCCACATAGTGCTAACATAAAACTGTTATCCTTCGTGCAATCCAATCAATCGTAGGTGAAAGCAAACTGTCGGATGTCAAAGCGCAAACTGAAAATGTAATTCGAGTGCGGTCCCAACAACTGTAGGTGAAGCACAATCTGTCGGATGTCAAAGCGCAAAATGAAAACGCAAGAAATTACTTGGGCAACTCAATATCGACAATCAACTCTCAATGAAATACAACGCTTTCTCGAAGATCACAGAGCTACGATTTTCATTACTCGGAGTTACAATCACTTTAGAAAATCATCCCCACTTATATAGCCGTTTCTCCTTAACTATTTGACATCGGCGCTCCTCCAATGATGGCAACACATCGGTGAAAGAATTCTTTTTTTTCTTCGTCGCTTAAGGGTTGAAAGACCCTTTAATAATAATTAAAATAATTATTATTATTATTTTATTAATAATAAATTAAACTTAGACCCTTGTCAAAGGTTTGAGTTAATTTAAATATTAATAATAAACATGGACCTTCAAGGTTTTTCAAGAAGTAAAAACCTTTGCATTAAGTTAAGCTTGGTTTTAATAAAAACCCTTAATGAGTCCAAATGGTTATAAGAAAAACCTTTAACCTTGTCACCATGGTTTTAATAAAAACCCTTTAACATTATGAAGCTTCTCAAGATATTTTTGACATCACACTCTTTTTGATATCAACACAAAAATGCCTTTTGACATCAATGACAACTTATACATTGGAGCAAAGGCAATGTACCCAAAGTACCCAAAATTGCCAACAATCTCCCCCTTTGTCATTGATGGCAAATCTTTATTGAAAACACTTCTCAAGAGCCAAAACTGAAACCAACTATGCTAACAATTGACCAACTATACCCACAACTGAGAATCTTCCTTTGAAGTTTTTCTCCCCCTGACTTGAAGCTTTCCTCTTCACTTTGAAGCTCTCCCCCTTACTCATATCTCTCCCCCTTTGTCATCAATGGCAAAGGGCCACCTTTGGGGCTCGGGACTAAGAATAAGTCTCTTAGCTTAGTCCCTCCCCCACCTCCTGATGAGGTGATTAATTCTGGGGTGGGAGTAAAACTCCCATTAGGCACTGATCATCATCAACATCTATAACTTCCTTTTTGGGCCTTCTCTTGAACTCTTTTCCATATTCTTGTTCCTGTTCTTGTTATCATTCCTGTTCTTATCCATGCCTTGATCCTTGGACCTGTTCATACCATTGTTCCTGTTCCTGTACCTTGGAAGTTCAGCTCTACATTGTCTAGCTGTGTGACCTTTATTGTTGCACTTATAACAAGTAACAATGTTATTTATTTTAGGCATACCTGTTCTTTGAATCCACCTGTTCTGACTAAACCTGTTCTGACCAAACCTGTTCTGATCAAACCTGTTCCTGATATTTGCCTTGCAATAAACTGCCTTGTGCCCAAATTGTTTACAAGAGTAGCAATACCCTTGAAAGAAATTACCACCTCTGAAACTGTCATTTACCTTCCTTATTTGAGTCATGCAATGTGAAGCCATGTGACCAAACCTGTGACAAGCAAAACATCTGCTATTAAACTTTCCTGTAAATGGATTTCTAGGTCCTATAAACTTTCTCCCCTTTTTTTGTTTCCTATTTTCTGTTTCTATGCATCTATCATTCAAGGACTCATGATCTGAAATACTTTCCTCATCAAAACTCTCTTCCTTTTGGAGTCTCTTACTAGACTCTCCAACTTGTTCCTTGTGAGGCTTAACAAAACCAAGGCCTGTTTTATCTGTTATCTTTCTTTGACCTTTGAAGAGTGACTTAACCTTTTTGGAGCTATCTTGAAACCTATGAAGCTTATCCTTGTACTCTTTAGTTTCCTCTTTCAAAGAAGCCATTTTCTGTTCTAACTCACTATACTCAAGAACCTTAGATTCTAACTCATCCTTGAGTTCTTGTGTCTTAGCTATAGAGAAGTCAAGACTTTCTATAAGATCATCTCTCTCCATACAACATTCATCTAACTTATCCTTGAGTCTAGCATTCTTATTTATTTCCTTTTTCAAAGCACTAAGAGCACTAATAAGTTCACCTTTAAGATCTACTTCTCCTTCCTCTATATGTTTGCCTTTTGAATCATCAAAGCATTTTTTAGATTTCTTATCACTAGAGGTGCTACCCTTTTCAAAAACCATACATGCATCTTCCTTATAGTTTTTTGAAGCATCCTCATACATACTAGAAACCAAATAATTATTTGTGCAATCATCCTCAAGGTGACCAAAATTTCCACATCTAAGACATTTCATGATAATGAATCTATGTTTTGGTTCTTCCTCTTTTTCTGATATGAACAACATCTCATTTTCATTATCACTTGAAGAACTTTCACTATCACTACTAGAACACTTACTTGCCTTGTCTAGGTAGAAGCTCTTCTTGTGTTTGTGAGAGTACCTCTTTCCTTGATTGTTGTGCTCATCTTTGTTTTTCCTGTGATGCTTGTGCTTTTCAGAATCCTTGTTGTTATAGTCCTGTTTATCTTCATCACTTTCATCCTTGGCAATAGTACAGTTAGTAGCATAATGACCAAACTTTCCACAATTGAAACATCTTACATTTTTCATAATTTTGTGCTTTCTAGAGAACTTGCCTTTCTTGCTGTAATATGCCTCTTCATCACTAGAAGACTCATCACTCTCTTGAAGCTGTTTACCCTTGGAATTCTTGGTAGCCTTGAAAGTCGCCTCTTTCTTGACATCAACCTTCACTTGAGTTCTCAACTCAAATGTTGCAAGTATACTATGAAGCTCATCCTTTTTCAACTTATCCAAATCTTTAGCTTCCTCAATAGCAGAAATATTTTCACTAAATCTATTAGGAAGAGATCTTAAAATATTATCACAAACATCATTTTTAGCAAGCTCAAGACCTAAGTATTTCATGGAGTTAACAACCTCATCCATACGAAGCATGTAGTCACTAATATTTTCATCATCATTCATCTTGAGTTGTTCAAACATACCTTTGAAGTGTCTCAAATTGGCCTTTTTGACATTTGTATCACCTGTATGAACCACCTTCAACCGATTCCACATTTCACTAGCTGTCTTGCGGTGAATCACTTTGGTGAGATCTGCTTTCTGTAAGCCTTTCAGGATTGCATTCATTGCTTTTGAATTGTTGTGATGTAGGAGCCTTTCTTCTTTAGTATTAGGACCATGTTAAGGAATAGTGTACTCATCTTCAATCACTTCCCAAACCTCATTCCAAAGTGCCATTAGATGAAACTTCATCCTTGCACTCCAAAGACCAAAATTTAACCCATCAAGAATAGGTGCCACATTGCCACTTGAATGATCCATTGTGTTCTTTACTAGCTTTTCATTCAAGCTATTAAACTTTTTGAAGGCACTCGCTCTGATACCAATTGAAGAACACAAGCTTATACTGAGAGGGTGGGTGAACAGTATAAGACATCTTTTTACTTTTTCCTTTATACTTCAAAATAGTAAAGTAATATACCCCAAGCAATATCAAAACAATGCACAATATCATCCACAAAGTGACACCAATTTTAACATGGTTCACCCAGAAAGCCCTGGGCTACGTCCACAAAACTTTTCTCTAAAAGTTATCTCAAAGTTCTTTGGGAAACCTTCCCAATTACAATTTTTATGAGCCTCGGCCCAAAGGAGATACCTTCCCCCAATCTGAATTTATGAGCCTTTGCTCAAAGGAGATACCTTTCCCTCTGCTATGGAAATGATCCCTCAGAAGATCAACTACCTCTACCTCTTGCCAGCATGTGGAACTCCTTTCCATCGAAGACCTCCTGTCCTTAATGCTTATCCTAAGAGGCCTCTGCCTTGTATGATCACGTCCACAACAACTCAACTACCTGTACCAAACACAATCAGTTGATCTAGTACAAGTCTTCCTCTGTCTATCAAATCTGTCCAAATCTTGAACAAATCAATCCTTTGCACACAAGCCTTCTCAAAGACTTTCCAAATCTGTCCTCAGGTTCTTTTCAAAGAACCAATGCACCTTTTTCCTCAAGTTCTCTGATAGAACTATCAAAAACAACTCACAAGTCCTCTGCTAGGACCTGTCCAAATCTGCTCACAAGTCCCCATCAGAACCTGTCCAAAAACTACTCACAAGTCCCCACCGAAACTTGTCCAAAACCTGCTCACAAGTCCCCATCGAAACCTGTCCAAAACCTCAACAAGCTCACCAAGAAAAAACTTGCTTAGCATGAACCCACAAAGAGAATTTTTAGACACCCAATGTGATTCATCAACCTCATAGAAGCATAAAGAGAATTTTTAGAGACTCAATATGTTATATACTTAACTCCCAATCTCAATCTCAAATCTCATAGAAACATAAAGAGAATTGTTAGAGACCCAATATGTTCTATACTTAACTCCCAATATCAATCTCAACTCAATCTCAATATCAAAATAATAAGATAGATGTAGTATGCTTTTCTCAAGAATATGAAACACAACCCAACAATTGCCAACCATGCAATATCTCATATAACAATGATACTCATATTATTTTTACCAACAATTAGGGTTTCAACAACAATGCTCATCAAACAAGGTTTAGTCAACCAACACCATTCAACTCAACATCAACCTTGAAGCATTCAAACAATCATCACAAGTAAATGAAACAAGTAGAAATCCTTTTCCCTCCAAGGATATTTGAACAAAATAGCCACCAACACAATATCACCAAATGCAAAGAATAACTTGCTCAAATCAACTCAATGGAGTAAGCCCAATATCATGTAACAAGTAAAGCACTAACTTGATCAAAACAACCTCTATGGAAGCAACTCAACCATCAATATCAAAACAACCAACTAAGGGTTTCATCATCTCAATGCAAGTAGCAAGACTTACTAACATAAACCCTAGTGCAAAAAATGCTTCCTCTTCCTCAACCGAATTATGCATTCACCAAAAACTCATCAATGATTTTAATGCATAAACAATCTTCAATATCCAGAAAATAGGATTTACACCAAAAATACCTAGTAGACAACCTTTTCACTCCAAACTCAATTTCAGAAAATATACCATCAACAATATACATGGAAGAAGTTGCCCATACCTTTACTTTGATGAAGAAAGAGAACTCAAAATCTGTCACAACACTAACTCTCAATTTGCCACCAATTAGAGTTAGCAACTATACAATAATAAAAAATAATAAAGTGTTGCAAGTGTGAACAGGGTTTCACCTTAAGTGGCTTAGAAAAATCCTTTTCTAGCCCTAAGTGTGAAATGCCTTCAGGATTGTCGGCAAATTTTTTTTTTTTTGTCGGCAATTTTGTTTAACCCCTCTCCTAAATTCTTTCCTATTTCTCCTCCTTATCCCTCCATTTCCTCCTTATCCCTCCGTGATTCCTTCTTCCCCTTATCCCTCCAACTTCCTTTCCCCGTATCCCTCCAACCTCCTTATCCCTCCACGCATCCTTTCCTTTCCCCGTCTATATAATAACATTGCTCATTTGAATGTAAAGGTTGGAGAAGATTTAATAAAGTTTGATTATTTAATTATTTAATTTTTTATTATTCCGCTGCATTTGTCTGAAATTTACCTGCACTCGGATCTTCACTGGTATCAGAGCCGAGTTGTGCCAGTTCGGGCACGGTTCTCGAGGCACGCGACAGTCGAGGCACTGACAGACGGGCACGGTTCTCGAGGCAAGCACGGTGTAAGATCAGCTCGGATCTCGAGGTGACTGGACGTGACACGTGGCGGCACGAGGACGCGACACGTGGCGGCAGTAGAGTAGACGTGGCAGTGGCTAGGTGCTGACTGGGCAGCACACGGATCGAGACGGCTGACGTGGCAGCTGAGCTGGCAGAGAGGCTGACGTGGCGACGTACGATTGGCTGACGTGGCGGCGAGCGAGTGACGTGGCAGCGTGCAATTGGTGCAAAATTTGGTGACGTGGCGGTTTTTGATTCGTCGACTTGGCGGCAAAAGTGCGGACTCGAACTGCCCGAAGGCAGTCGATATTGTAAGTGCGCTTTCGGGTTAATAAACCCTCGCGCAGCCGTTTCCCACTGAATGTGGGATAATCCCACGCCCAATTTAAAAAAAAAAATAATCGTTGCCTCGGTTGACTTGATTTATCACCGCCGTTCCTTTGCATTCACGTCCAAGGGACGTGGTGTAGCGGACAGGGCGGTCCGATAGCGAGGTCGCACCCACCCGGGATCAAATCCCGAAAACATTTTTTTTTTTTAAATTTGTGCCGCCGAGAAGGGTTAAAGGGATCGAATCCCGGTTTTGTTTCAGCTTAGCCGCGTGGTGGTGCGGCCAAGCCTCCTGCTTGTTGATCGGGAGGTCGCGGGCTCGAATCGCTCACTTTGCAAAAAAAAAAAAAAGGTAAAACGTTTTGTTTCAAAAAAAATATTAAAGGTTTTAAAGTTTTTATTTAAAGTTTTTTAAATTTATTTAATAAGTTTAAATTATATTTTTTAATATTATATTTTTTACTCATTAATTTAAAAAGGTAATTTAAAAAATATAAAAATTTATTAAATTTGTTTTAAAAAAACTTTATAAAAATTTTTAAAAACCTTATTAGAAGAGTTTTTTTTGTGAAAAAGAGAATTAATCTGCCCGTGAAATGTTAGATGTTCCGGTCTGAGGGGTGCTATAATGCACTGCTTTCGATTTTGAGACGAGAGACACCGGAATCCTTTGATGAAAGGGTTCAAAGTTTAGGACTACACACAGTGTTTTGTCAACTAGAGAATCAGGTGATTGATCATCTAAGAAAGCCGGATTCAGGATACGAGGGAGGTTCTGAAGACAATATCTTCGAAAAGAAGAATTGAAGAGTCAGATACAGTAGAATTTGTATCGGATGTACCATCAAATGCCAGTTACACACCAGGTGTTCCAACAACTGAATTGAGTGAGGGCTATACACCACGCTCTCCTGAACCTGAACCAGTGGAAGAAGAAGAAGAAGAGGAAGCAGAATCAGCGAAAGCAGAAGAAGAAGCAAAAGAAGAAGAAGATCCAGAGGAAGTGGATCCTGAAGAACCGAAGATCATAATCATAAGCAGCGACGACGAAGCATACAACAATGCTCTGCCCATAGGGAGAAATCCTCAAGAAGAACGCCAACACAGTGAGAGTTATAAAAAGGCGAGATTTGATTTGAATCATTAAAATCTCTTTGTATTGCTTTATAGTACTTGTTTGCTTCAAATAAAGTTTGTTTTATTCTACAATGGCATCCAATACTAGTCTTCCGATCCCTGAGTTCAATGGAGGAGACTATGAATATTGGTCTATTAAAATGAAAACCCTTTTGATAGGAAAAGGTTTATGGGATATAGTCGAAGAGGGCTATACTGAACCAACTGCTGCTGAATGGGCAACTTTCTCTAATGCTGATAAAAAGGCTAGAAAAGAAGCACAAAAGAACAATGCTTTCGCCCTTTATCACATACATGTTGCCTTAGATAAAAGTATCTTCCCTAGGGTTGCATCTTATGTAATTGCACAAGATGCCTGGAATGCCCTAAAAGAAAGCTATAGAGGTAGTGACCAAGTGAAGCAAGTAAAACTGCAAACTTTGAAACGAGATTTTGAGAATCTCAAGATGCAAGAGAATGAAAAAGTGGGAGATTACTACGTGCGAGTTAAAGCCGTAGTTGATAAAATGGTCACACTAGGGGAGGATATTAAGCCAGAGATGATGGTGAAGAAAGTGTTGAGAACACTTCTTCCTAAATGGAATTCTGTTGCAATAATTATTGAAGAATCCAAAGACTTAACCACATTGTCTTTTGATGCATTAACTGGTTCACTTCTCTCACATGAAGAGAGGTTACAGGAAACTCCTACCACCAGTTATGGAGGAGATGAGAAAGCTTTTGCCACACATGAAGGAAGAGGTAGAGGCCGAGGCAGAGGACAACAAAGAGGCAGAGGCAGGAATAATCAAAGAGGAACTCCTAACAGAGGAGGATCATCCAACAGAGGTGGAAATCAGAATAGAGGAGGACAACAACAATATAGAGGGAAACAATCTGGCAAAGGAAAAGGAGGAGATAAATCAAAACAAGTTTGCTACAATTGTGGCAAACCTGGCCATTATGCTCGAGATTGTTGGTCAAAGTCTTCACAAGGAAGCAGCAACAACCAGAGCAGTCAATTTGGGAATTTTGGAGAAGAGGAAGAGTCCTCAAATCTCTTTCTTTCTTATGGCCAGACAGAGCAAAATATGAATGATACATGGATTTTGGACACTGGGTGTTCAAATCACATGAGTGGCAAAGAAGAACTCTTTGCTACTTTAGACTCCTCATACAAATCCAGCATCCGATTGGGAGATGACAAGTCATTGGCAGTTGAAGGCATTGGAGCCATGGAGGTTCCAACGAAAGAAGGCATCAAGCAAGTAAGTGATATCTATTACACTCCTCATCTTCAACACAATCTCTTAAGTGTTGGTCAAATGCTAGAAAAGAATTATAAGTTGATTTTTGATGAGGGTAAATGCACCATTTTTGACAAGAACAATAGTAATAGAATCATTACACAAGTGCCAATGTCAAAGAATAGATTATTCCCTTTGAAGTTTGGCCAGCCAGGAGGAAATAAGTTAGCAAATGTTGCAATTACCAATCCAAGTGTCCTATGGCACTTGAGATATGGTCATTTGAATTCAGCAAGTTTGAAATTGCTAACTTCACAAGCAATGGTAACTGGACTTCCCAAAATTCAAGATAGTAAGGAAGTCTGTGAAGGGTGTGCCTTGGGCAAGCATGCCAGATCGAAATTTCCTCATGGGCAAGCATGGAGGGCCAGCTATCCTCTTCAGTTAGTGCATTCAGACATCTGTGGTCCGATGCAGACCAAGAGTCTAGGTAACCACTCTTACTTCCTACTTTTCATTGATGATTGCACAAGAATGTGTTGGATATATTTTTTGAAGCATAAGGATGAAGCATTTGCATGCTTTGTTGATTTTAAAGCAAAAGTTGAAAGTGAGAGTGGATATTCTATAAAATGTCTTAGATCAGATAGAGGAGGAGAATACTCCTCTAATCAGTTTTTGAATTTTTGTAAACATCATGGCATCAAGAGGCAGTTCACAACTGCCTACACACCACAGCAAAATGGTGTTGCAGAAAGAAAGAATCGCACCATTGTGGAGATGGCAAGATCAATGCTTCAGACAAAGCATTTGAGTAATGCATATTGGGGAGATGCAACAAGGACTAGTGTTCACATCTTGAACAGAAGTCCTACTTCAAGTTTGAAAGGGAAGACACCTTACCAAGCCTGGTATGGTAAGAAACCAAATGTGAAGTATTTCGGAGTAATTGGTTCATTGGCATATGCTCACATTCCTGATGAGCTGAGAAAGAATCTGGATCCAAAGAGTCAGGCATGCATTTTTGTAGGATATTGTGAAAACACAAAGGGGTATAGACTCTACAATCCTACAACTCGAAAGATAGTGGTTTCAAGGGATGTGATTTTTGATGAAGGGGGAGAGTGGGGTAAGCCCCAAATATATAGTGATGTTGAAGTCACATGATACAGTTGCTCAACAGGTGCAACCGCAGATACCACAGAAAGGCAAGAAATCTCCACCTTCACATCCTCCAAGTCTCTTCTCTAGTTCATCTTCCTCACCAAGTCCTTCTCCACAGAGACCTGCAAGTTCCTCACCAATGGACATTGATGTTCCATCCAAAGGTAAGAGAACTTTACAGTATCATCCATCATCTCAGATGTTGGATAAAAATTTTTCAAGAAGATATACTAGGAGTCAAGCTAGTGAAATGGAATCTGTTTTACACAGATTAGAAAGTATGCACTTGTATGGTGATGATGAATCCCAGCAGGAACCTAGGGGAGATCAAGTTAACTATGCTTTGTTAACTAGTGCACAACTTGAACCTTCTAGTTATGAGAAGGCATGTACTCAGAAGATTTGGCAAGATGCCATGAAAGAGGAGATAACCTCTATAAAAAACAACGACACTTGGGAGCTCGTGAAGCTTCCGAAAGGAAAGAAATGTGTTGTCTGTAAATGGATCTTCAAGACCAAGTTTAATGCTGATGGAAGCATTGAGAAGCACAAGGCAAGATTAGTGGCAAAGGGTTTTACTCAGAAATATGGAATAGATTATGAAGAGACTTTTGCTCCTATAGCCAGACAGGAGACTATCGAAGCAGTTCTTGCCTTAGCTGCACACAAAGGATGGAAAGTCCAACACATGGATGTCAAGAGTGCATTTCTCAATGGTTACTTGACGAGAAGAAGTGTACGTTGAGCAACCACAGGGATTTGAAGTGCAAGGTAAGGAACACCTTGTTTACAGATTGAAGAAGGCACTCTATGGCCTTAAACAAGCACCAAGAGCTTGGTACTCACGCATTGATGGGTACTTCAAAGATTATGGGTTCACCAGGAGCAAAAATGAACCCACACTCTACTACCTCACGCAAGGTAAAGACATCCTCATAGTTTGTTTGTATGTGGATGATCTTATTTTTATGGGTAGTAATGAGAAAATGAATTTGGAGTTCAAACACTCCATGATGACGCAGTTTGAGATGAAGGATCTTGGCTTAATGCACTACTACCTTGGAATGGAGGTTCATCAATCGGATACGGGGATCTTCATCTCGTCAACATAAGTATGCTCGGGATATGATCAAGAAGTTTGCTATGGAGCATTGCAAACCAGTTGCAACTCGAGTTGGACATGGGATCCAATTAAGCAAAGATGATGGAGCACCAAAAGTTGATGTGACCACTTTCGAAAGCATGGTTGGGAGTTTGATGTTTCTCACCAACACCAGACCAGATATTCAGTATGTTGTATCTCTTGTTTCTAGATTTATGTCTAACCCATCTGAGCTGCATTTGCAGGCAGCTAAAAGAATTTTGAGATATGTGAAAGGTACATTGGATTTTGGAATCCAAGTACCATAAATGTAACACTATCAAGCTTGTAGGCTTCAGTGATAGTGATTGGGGTAGCAATATTGATGACAGGAAGTCAACATCAGGAAACTGTTTTAGTCTTGGATCAGGACTAATAACTTGGAGTTCAAAAAATTAGACAGTAGTAGCGCTATCTTCAACAGAAGCTGAGTATATAGCAGTTACTTATGCTAGTACTCAAGCCTTGTGGCTAAGGAAAGTACTAGAAGAGATTGGAGAACAGCAAAGTGGTCCAACCAGAATCTACTGCGACAACATCAGTGCCATTCAGTTGGCATATAATCCTGTCCACCATAGCAGAACAAAGCATTTTGATATGAAGTACCACTTCATTAGAGATATGGTGGAACATGAAATTGTTGAGCTTCAATACTGTCACACTTTGGAGAACGTCGCTGACATCTTCACCAAGGCGATGACTAAAGCTCAATTTGTAAAGCTGAGAGACTGTGTAGTCAGTTCTCTCAACTTTAAGGGGGAGAATGTTGCAAGTGTGAACAGGGTTTCACCTTAAGTGGCTTAGAAAAATCCTTTTCTAGCCCTAAGTGTGAAATGCCTTCAGGATTGTCGGCAAATTTTTTTTTTTGTCGGCAATTTTGTTTAACCCCTCTCCTAAATTCTTTCCTATTTCTCCTCCTTATCCCTCCATTTCCTCCTTATCCCTCCGTGATTCCTTCTTCCCCTTATCCCTCCAACTTCCTTTCCCCGTATCCCTCCAACCTCCTTATCCCTCCACGCATCCTTTCCTTTCCCCGTCTATATAATAACATTGCTCATTTGAATGTAAAGGTTGGAGAAGATTTAATAAAGTTTGATTATTTAATTATTTAATTTTTTATTATTCCGCTGCATTTGTCTGAAATTTACCTGCACTCGGATCTTCATAAAGATCCAAATTAACACCTTATTTCTCCAACTTAAAAAAAACCACCAGAAGTATAATATACATACAAAGTAAAACCTCTTTACACCTTATTACTCCTCATAAACATTAAGCATTAATAAAACAATGTCAAAGCAAATATGATACCTTAACCTTATACCTCCAACGCATTCACAGCCACTATCCATTGCACATCGCGACCAAAAGAAAATTACCCACGAAGAGAATCGAACTCGGCATCTCTGCCTTCTAGCACCTTCGCTAAAATGCCACCGTCGTTGGGTCACTAGTGCCCAATGAAGAAATACAGTGTTTTCCTATATTTTATCTTCCTTTGATGCCAAGAATCTGGAAAACGTAAATGTCTTCCACAAACCACATGTAAACTGGTGAGCATTGTCCAAAATGTAACTTACTGGGCAACAGAAATAATCATCCACACAGTGCAAACATAAAATTGTTATCCTTCGTGCAATCCAATCAATCGTAGGTGAAAGCAAACTTTTGGATGTCAAAGCACAAACTGAAAACATAATTTGAGTGCAGTCCCAACAACTGTAGGTGAAGCGCAATCTGTCGGATGTCAAAGCGCAAATTGAAAACACAAGAAATTACTTGGGAAACTCAATATCGATAATCAACTCTCAATGAAATACAATGCTTTCTCGAAGATCACAGAGCTACGATTTTCATTACTCGGAGTTACAATCACTTTAGAAAATCATCCCCACTTATATAGCCATTTATCCTTAACTTTTTGACGTCGGCACTCCTCCAACGATGGCAACATATCGACGAAAGAATTTTTTTTTTTCTCCGTCGCTTAAGGGTTGAAAGACCCTTTAATAATAATTAAAATAATAATTATTATTATTTTATTAATAATAAATTAAACTTAGACCCTTGTCAAATGTTTGAGTTAATTTAAATATTAATAATAAACATGGACCTTCAAGGTTTTTCAAGAAGTAGAAACCTTTACATTAAGTTAAGCTTGGTTTTAATAAAAACCCTTAATGAGTCCAAATGGTTTTAAGAAAAACCTTTAACCTTGTCACCATGGTTTTAATAAAAACCCTTTAACATTATGAAGCTTCTCAAGATATTTTTGACATCACACTCTTTTGATATCAACACAAAAATGCCTTTTGACATCAATGACAACTTATACACTGGAGCAAAGGCAATGTACCCAAAGTACCCAAAATTGCCAACAAAATTTTACATCCGTCACCCACCCTTCCCTTTAGGAAGTTATTCCCTCTACCCAAAAGAAGTTAGATATTTTTTTGAAGACATTATTGGATGGGCAAAAGGTACCAAGTTTTGATGGTAGCAGTTACGAGAAGACCAAAGTGTCAGTTGGATGGTAGAATGAAGTAGGATAGGCCATGGAATAGGCATACTTTTTCCTGAGAGTTTGAGTAAAATATTCCCAAAGAACTTGCCCAACTCCTTAGGTGAATGGTCTAAGTTTCCAACATGGGTAAAAGAATTGGTTGACCCCATCCTTGAAGAATAAAGAAAACTCCTACCCAACCCAGGTGGTAAGTTAGGAATATCATATGGGCAAGACATATGAGAAATACTCACCTTATTTGGAACACCCATGGGTAGAAGAAAGAAGTCATCAAATACATAAAACACTTTCCATCACCCAAAGTCCAAAGGAAGACCCACCCGCTACTGCAGTGGATCAAGTACCTAAAAATGTATGTAGAAGTGACAGGTTTCTGGTGTCATGCTCTCAAGGTACTTCAGTACTTGTTACCTATCACATAGCCAAAATATCACCAATCAAGGAGAAGGATGAGGTAGCTAAATATTAATGATTTGAGTAAAATATTGGAGGGCCCATATGGATCTAAAAGTTCCTACCACTCTTCTAGAATATTGATGCTTCCCATTGGAGCAATGTACCAGGGTGGTGCTTGTTAGGCCATCTTCTCGCCTACCACCACCAATATCCAGATTTTAAAATCCATGTAAATATAGTTATAAATAGTGGAATGCTAACCATTCCTAAGGGTGGCTCTTTAGCCATTACAATTCTTATGTAAGGTTTCCCCTCTATAAATACAAATTCTGCACTATTTGACCTTTAACTATGTCTTCTTGTATTTCACTAAATGTATGAATATTCAATTTCTTATTTGCTTAAGTCATTCTATGTTATTCTAGTATCTATATTCCATGGGGTGTGCTTGAGTGACTAAGGGGGGGCATGTTCATTATATAGGTTGGGGGTTTATTTCTCCTAAAACCAATTGAACGTGAGTGCTTTTATTCTACAACTTGGATCTCATGCACCCATTCATTGGTACTAGAATTCATCTCCCACCCACCACTAATAGAGAGCTAGGACAAGGATGTCATTGGGTGATCTGGCATGGGGCTTGTGTTTTGGATGGTGTATCACACCTACATAGGTCTTGATGCGGCTATACCCATCCTTATGAGTTCTAGCTATGGCCTTTTTTTTTATTTCTTTCACCTTTCTCTTTTCCATTTCTTTTTGTAGAATAGAATAGATGGAATCCACCCCAAGGAACTGACCTTATTCAAATATTTCCGACCCTATCCTTCCAATGTAGTGGATTTGATACAATACTTGGTATTGATCTATCCACCCCACCCTACGCATGGTGCTATATTGGTGACTAATAATTTTTTATGACTCTGTTGGGGATTGACTGAGTCCCATGTTTTAGGAAACCAAAGTTTGGTCACTCTCTGGTTTACCCATATCTTTTAAAATATAACTGGTGACTCCAACTAAGTAGCACATTCAGATCATAAGATCAGTCACCCACACATGCTAAAGATTAAAATATCCTAGAGGACTCAAGGTATGGTGATAAGCCTTAACCTCGCAAGCAAAGATAGTATGTTCACCTAGTGACTCTGATTCTGACTCCAACATCACAGTCAAGACCTCTAAAGACTAGTGCCTTGGTGGCTTGGTCATATTTCCCCCAATGGAATGACCCTAGTCCCCTTAATCTCCCTCATCGGTATGATATCCTAGAAGCTACCTTTGATGTCCTACCCAAATATAGTGGTGTCAAGGGATCTATGAAGGAACACCTTGAAAATATGGCTTCCATGGACATCCTTCATAATATCACACAAAAACATGCAATGATCAGGTTGTTGGTAGCCTCTCTTAAAGGTAGAGCATGGATCTAGTACAAGACCCTACAACCGAGGAGCATCTCTACATGGGAAAATTTGGTGGAGCCCCTAATGGATGTGTTTGGAGAAGTGGAGGACCCCTTCCAATATCTAAACCAATTCACATTTATCAAGAGAAACTCTCTTGAAAGTGTGGCAGACTTCAATGTCTATTTTGAGAAGATTTGGAAGAGGATTCCACTACAGATCCTTCCAACCTCCACACAGGTGCATATTTTATACATCTAGGCTCTTGGTATTGATATCAGTCTCCTTCTATACAAATTAGGGGAAAATCATTTTCCTCAACTCTACGAGGAGGCTATCGGGGTTGAGCAAGTTCTTATGTGGAGGCTCCAATCCACCAGTTCCTGCAAGGAGCTGTGCTAGATATAAAGTGGGCACATAATAGGAGTAGGTTTGTCAATAATCCCACATCCATGAATATGGTGTGACCAATCAACCCCAAACCCTCAAGAAGCTAGGTAAGTACATGTATGCTCATGAGCGGGAGAAGGACTCAATAGAAGAGGAAGAGTCAACTAGGCGATTGGCACATCTGGCCAATATTGAAAAGGGACAACATGAAAATTTGGTCCCTGACAACACACCACCCGAAAGGTGATATAAAATGGCCAAAAATATTGCTAATCTAGCTTTCAAGGGCTTGAGTGTTCATGCACTCAGGAAATAAAATAAGAATTATGATTTTATCATAATTTTAAGCCAGTGGGGAAGGCACCAGATAGATCACAAATAGTGCCTCAAATATAATGTGATATGTTCTAGCCACTGTAGATTCAGAGGATGATTTGTATCTGATACCATGGATTAGGCATGTTGGTCATACCATAATTTTATGGCCAATAAATAAAAGTCTTGCATTAAGCATGACCACTATTTTGGGAATCACAAGTAAATATAACATTCACCTCCATATTTGTATTTTTTTCTTAGTTCTATGTTCTTATGTGCATTGTTGTCTGGACCCCATAGCCCAATGTATACATTTAACAATTTTTAAAACCTCTCACTTAGAGCTGCAACAAGCCTTTAAACTCACAAGTGCAAGCAGAAGATAAGGTGGGTAGGCTATAAATAGCCCTGTAGTAAGACATAATTGATAACATAAAGTGCAAACCACAAGTTGTGTGTAGTGAACCCAATAGAGAAAGATTGATTATAATGCTAGAATAATAAAAAGGAATTGCTTTTATTAAGGAATCGTTGTTGTATTGTATGGGGAACCCAACAATTAATTAATAATTATATTCTTCGATGGATGGTTTATAACACCCAACACATTGCATATATATATCTTATCTAGAGTTGTGAGTTTGATGAAAGGACGTGTTTGTCCATATAATTAATGAATTAAATAATAATGTTAGGATTAGAATCCTAACATGCCACCCTCCTTAAAAAGAGCTTTGTCCTCAAAGCTCAAAGTAAGGAGCTTCATTGCTTGTTTTCCAAGTTGAATTTACTTAATTTCTTGTACTATCTTGATGTCACTTTTCCAAATGCAAGGATATCTTGAAGGTCAAAGTGTTAGTGGAGGATTGCCAAGAAAAATAATAGAATTTTCCTTAGGAGAATTGTGATGACGGTTGGCTTTCGCTTTAGCCAATTCTTCTTGTGTAGAATGAAGGGAAAATAAAGGTGCACTCACTCTTTTGCCTCCTTTCTGATTCAAGATGCCTATACGATGAGAACTCACTATTGGTGATGAACTTCTGTGTAGTTATTTGAGAGTGTATGTCTCACCTTCATTATTTATTGCATGGACATCTACCTCATCTTTTTGTGGTGCATAGAGCACTTCTTGCAAATCGACCTCATTTCCTTCATTGTTATGATTAGGTGCTTTGGTCATGTTGTGCACATCTTCCTCACCTTCTTTCTCTATGGAGTGATAGGGATCAACTATATTCAATAAATACAATTTTTGTGTAGCACAACAATGAAGGGGTCCAAATTGCTCATCACAAGTATAGCAGAGGTCTTTCGCTCATCGCTCCTACATTTCTTGTAGTCTAAGGTACTTAAATGGCAAGGGTTTGTGTTTTGGAATAGTGTGCATGAATGTCGATTTATCAATAGGTTGCTCCCCATGTTGACGTTGAACATTGAATGTATCGTCGACTAACAAGGCTAATCCAATGGCTTCCTGTAGGGTGCGAGGAGTGTACATCATGATTTTCACTCTAATTTCTTCTTTCAATCCATTGATGAACCCACTTATGAGGACTAATTTTTTGAACCCTGTGATGCGATTGGCGATATCCTGGAATTGAATTTTATATACATGCAATGATGTGACTTGACATAGGTGGGAGAGATTAAGTAGCAAAATTAGGTTGGTATCATGATATATTATTCCATTGTCGACCATTTACGTAGTCGTAGTTTGGAAATTGTCACTAATTTTCTAAAAAATCAGCACAAAACTGTCACGAGAAATCATCGACACAAGTGGCTAAAAGTCATCATCAAGATTTGTTTGTCAAAAAGTTGGCCTCCGAAAGTTTATTGTTAGAAATTTTTATTTGGTGTTTACTATTTGTTGAACAATTTTTTTTTTTTGGATTGATTTCTTTGATCTGCTTGTTATACCATTACCTGATACGAATTTTAATGCTTCTCTCTGTGAGATCTATTGTCACAGGGGGTGTCTTCATCAGATATAGCCAATACAAATTAGAATGGTGGTATCTATGTTGTTTACAATCACCTGTATGTCACGTGTGTTATACCCTATGTTGTCATATAATGTCTTCATCAGCTTACTTTATGGATAAATTTAGAAATTTGCTTTTGACAATTTGATAGTTCTTTGTTTTGGTTTGGAATGGATTGCCTTCGAATATTTTGGCTAAGGTGAAGGTAATTTTTTTCTCTTATAACAGTGCAGGTGACTATATTTTTGATGTGTTGTGATGGCGAGGGATATGATGTAAGGGAATATGTTATGTGATGGAATTTATGGTAAAATTGTTTGCGCCACATTCTGATTCTTGCTGCCAATCGAATTTTCAATCACTAGAATATATAAACCTTAGGTTATTTTATAATATGATTTATTTAATTTCGCCAGAGTTTTGAAATATCATCGAAAAAATGTATATACGCAAAGGAACGATTTGATGTTTGGTTTTAATCCTTTCATCGACCTAGGAGTGACAGGAGAAAAAAAATTCTAAGATGTTTTTGTAATGTATTTATGACATCGTCTGGACGGATTGATGAGCATTTTTGATCTGTTATTATGCCTACATCTACGTTGTTATTTGGAAGTCGTTCTGGCGTGATATGCCACTAGTTGCTCCTACTATAAGGACTCTCACCTACTGGCTTCTGTACGTCCTCGCCTCGCTATTAGTGGTGAGCACTGTGTTGGCTATGAAGAGCCTTATTTGGAACTCGCTATGGTTGGTTGCTCCTTGGACGTGTTTCACTAATTTTTAATTGGTTGTAATCGTTTGGTAGCGTCCCCAGGCTTGTATTTGGAGAACGAGAAAAAGGAAAAAAATATTTCCTTCAGGAGTTGGCTCTGATACCAGATGTAGTGAACCCAATAGAGAAAGATTTATTATAATGCTAGAATAATAAAAAGGAATCACTTTTATTAAGGAATCATTGTTGTATTGTATGGGGAACCCAACAATTAATTAATAATTATATTCTTCGATGGATGGTTTATAACACCCAACACATTGCATATATATATCTTATCTAGAGTTGTGATTTTGATGAAAGGACGTGTTGGTCCATATAATTAATGAATTAAATAATAAGGTTAGGATTAGAATCCTAACATTGTGGTTGAAGCTAAATGGCCTCTTGATCAATAATAGTTAGTAAAATAGGATCGTTGCTATATTGTGTGAAAAAGAGGGCATGGGATAGAAGAGATTAGATACAATGGCAATCTATCTACTCTTGGAATCTCTCAGGTCTTTGGTGGGTTGTGTTTAGGAAAATTCAATCTATAAGAATACCTCATGAAAAATGGTTCATGCCCTATTGGTTTCACTTGACAAGCTTTAGATCAATTTTCCCTTTGTTTCTCTCCATTTTCCCACCCTTTCCTCCCCTTTTATTCTTTCCTCATTTTTTGTTTGTAACTATCCCAACTTGTAACAAAGGTTTCATCACTCCTATTGCTTCCTCTTTCTTCTTCCTTCCCTATGTATCTTACAATAAATTTATTAAAAAATTTCTTGCTATTTCCACTACTTGTCTTCCTGTTTCTCTTATCCGCAACAATTCTCTCTATGTTGGCCATCTTCACCTTGTCTTTCTAGCTTTATTTTCCTTGTTTCTCCCTTCTATTGTCATTTGAGCCCCTGTTCCTTTCCCTCCACTTTGATTTTAACCATGTTAAATGTCTCATTTCGTCCAAGTTCTTTGTGTCCTCATTTTCCTCGCATCTTCTCCTTCATCGCATCCTCCTTCCTTATGTGTCCTTTATTTACCTCTTTGTTTCCCTGTTGTGTTCATTATATTTGTTGATCCTTTTGGGTTCCTTTTTTCCATGAAATGGAAAACCCCTATAAGTCACAAAAGTGTGGGTGAAATTTTTTGCATCTTTCACCCACCCTTCCCTTCAGGAAATGATTACCTCTACCCAAAAGGAGTTCATTATTTTTTTGAAGATATTATTAGATAGGCGGAAGGTACCAAGTGGCAGTGGTAGTAGTCATGGGTAGACCAAAGTGTTAAGTGGATGGTGGAATGAAGTAGTATGAGCCATGGAATGGGTGGACCCTTTTCCTAAGATTTTGGATAGAATATTCCCAAATAACCTACCCAAATCCTTAGGCGAATGGTATAAGTGGCTAGTATGGGTGGAAGAATTGGTTGATCCCACCCTTGAAGAATAAATAAAACTCCCACCCATCCCATGTGAGAAGTTAGAAATATCATATGAGTGGGATATATGAGAAACAACCACCTTCTTTGGGTACTTAAAACACCCACCATCACCCAAATTCCAATGGAAGACCCAATCGCTATTGTAGTGGGCCAAGTACCTAACAACATACATAGAAGTGATGGTTTTTTGGTGCCATGCTATCGAGGTACTTCAATACCTATGATATGGAAATATTGAAGCTAAATATTATTTGAAAATGTAGGACTTAAATAAGTCCAAAATGAAAATCGTAATCCTAAAAAGCATGAACTTCTTCAAATATATATGTACACAAATCCGGAAAGGCTAAAGATGTAAGCCCTACAATAACGAAAATAACAACACCTAGACCTAGACCATTCAATGGAGGAAAGAAACAACTCACGTTGATTATTCTGAATACTAAGTCCTAATGAACATATCCTAGGTCTAAAAATAATTAGCCCCTAGGTCTAAGATTCCTCATCATTCATCCCAACAAAAGAAGCATTGGACTCCAATGCTTTTAACAAAGAGGGAAAATCCTGGGACAAAATGTAAGCAGAAATCTAGCAAGCCTGATGTGGAAATTGGCTTCGTCGGGCCACAAGATATGAAGTAGAAGCACCCTGGCATGTGTTTCGGGTATTCATATCAAATACTGTATCAGCATCAAGCAGAAGCTGAGCATCAGGAACCACATCAACTGGATGAATGATGGCTAGAACTGTTTCCAATGTGGAATCATAGTATGGTTTGAGAAGATCAACATTGACGACATTGTGAATGCCAAGATGGGCTGGAAGATCCAAGCAAAAGGTATTCTCAGAGATTTACTGAAGAATAGTATAAGGCCCATAACGAAGAGGCTTGATTTTTCTATGTGCCTTATTTGCAAATTGTCTTTTGTCAATATGAACGAAGAGGCTTGATTTTGCTATGTGCCTTATCTGCAAATTATCTTTTGTCAAGATGAAACCATACTTTGTCTCCAACCTGAAAGTGATGAGGAGTGCAGTGTTTGTCCATCTGTTGTTTTTGCTTTTGCTGAGTCTTCTGAAGAATTTGAACCAATTTGGCTTGAAGGATCTGCAAATTTTGTACAAAAGAGTTGGCCTTGTCTTGTTCCTTCTGAATTTCCATTGTAGTTGAAGAAGGCAAAGACAAAGGTAACTCATAAGGAGCAAGTGGTTGAAAACCAAAACACACTTCAAATGGAGAGTGCCCGGTAGAACTGTGGACAACCCTGTTGTAGGCATGCTCAATGTGAGTGAGGCTTAAGTCCCACTTGGCTAGAGTGGAATGATGGTAAATCCTCAAACTCTGCACTAGAGTACGATTAACTACCTATGTCTGCCCATCGGATTGAGGATGATAAGCAGTAGAGAAATTAAGAGATACTCCCAAAATCTTCCAAAGAGATCACCAAAAGTGAGCCACAAAGCGTGAGTCACGATCAGAGACAATGTTGGTAGGAAGACCAAAAGAGCACCATACCACCTCAAAGAAGAGTTGGGCAAGATCCTGTGTAGTACTTGTCTTGCGACAAGGAATGAATTTGGCCATTTTGCTGAATCTGTCCACCACAACAAAGACACAATCATGCTTGCATACTGTCATTGGAAAACTGCTCAAGAGATCCATGGAAATTCTCTCCCATAGATGAGAAGGAATGGGCAAAGGCATGCTCGTTACCAATGTCCTATTGGATGATTTGGAGCGATTACAGACAACACATTGTCACAAGAATCGAAGAACATCTCTTTGCATGTGTGGCCAAAATAAAAACCTCTAAATATGATGAAGAGTTTTCTGCCTACCAAAATGTCCCCCATAGAGTGTGGAATGATCCTCCTTCACAAGAGACTCCCTGTTCCCATGAGGAACACAAAGTTTGTCCAATTTGTACAACATTCCATCCTGAATATGAAAGTCTTGAAGAGCTCTCAAATTTGAAGAAGAGGGATTGGAAAGTTGATGGAAAACTTTGCCAAAATCTGGATCCATAGGATACTATGTAGGCCATGTTTGGAAGCCAAGATGGGAAGTAGTGACAACTATCAAAAAAAGAGTAGAACGAGGACGACTCAAAAAATCAGCCATTGCATTGTTTCATCCTTTATTGTACTTGATTACCAAATGGAATTGTTTCAAGTACGATGCCCATTTCATGTGCCTAGCTTCCTCAATTTTTTTTTGAGATTGAAGAAACTTAAGGGGCATGTGATCTGTATGAACAATTGTTTCCTTTCACAAAAGATAATGCCTCCAATACTTGATTTCTTGAACCAAAGCATAGAACTCCTTATCATATGTAGAATAGTTCTTCTTGGCCTTTGAAAATGTTTCTGAATGATAGGCCACTGGATGGCCATTCTGCATGAGCACGACTCCAAGTGCAACTTGTGAAGCATCAGTTTCTATCTCAAATGGTTGAGACAAATTAGGAAGAACAAGAACTGGTGCAGTACTCAATGTGTCAAAGGGTTTTTGTTGATCCTTTGTCCACTAAAATTGAACTTTGATCTTCGTCAAATAGTGTAAAGGTGCAGCAATAGATGAATATCCTCCAATGAAACTTGCGATAGAAATTAACAAGTCTAAGAAAACTCCTTAACTCCATGACTGAAGTAGGAATTGGACAATAGAAGATAACTTCAACTTTGGAAGGATCTAATTGCACACATTTTTCACTAATTACAAACCCAAGATAGGCAATGAATGTTTGCCCAAATGAACACTTTGGAAAATTTGCATACAATTGGTTCTTACGAAGAGTTTGAAGAACCATTTCCAAGTGTTCCAAATGATTCTCCCATGTAGAAGAATATATAATAATGTCATCCAAATAGATGATTACAAATTGATCTAGACAATCTCTGAATACTTCATTCATCAGCCGCATGAATGTGGATGGAGCATTTGTAAGGCCAAAGGGCATGACAAGCCACTCAAAAAGCCCCATTTTGGTCTTAAATGTTGTTTTCCAAGTGTCTTCTGCCTGAATTCACACTTGATGATACCCACTTTTGAGATCTATCTTGGAGAAGAATTTTGCTCCTTGCAATTGGTCCAAGAGATCAACAATGCGAGGAACTAGATAACGATTCTTGATTGTAATATTATTGAGTGCCCTGAAATCAATGCATAATCTCCATGTGCCATCCTTATTCAACACAAGTAAGATAGGAGAAGCACAAGGGGAAGTGCTGGGTTTGATGAACCCTTTATTCAACAATGCTTGAATTTGCTTTTTAATTTCTTCCATTTGCACTATTGATTGTCTATACATTGAAGAATTAGGAAGAGAAGATGCAAGAACAATCTCAATACTATGATTAATCTGTCTTTCAGGAGGAATACTTGTGGGTTATTGGAAAACATCAAAAAATTATTAAAGTATTGAATGGACTAAAAAAATATTGTTATTAGTGTGCTTAGGTGCTTGATTTTCTTCTTGAATTGGTCTAATGAAGATGAGTGCTAATTCCTTTGCTTGGTTTACAGCTTTGCATGCTTGTCTACAACTCAACATCTAATTATGTGGTGTTTGTTGTGTACTTCTAATTATGAAATTTTTATTATATTTGTGCAAAGTGTATGTATTTTTGTACCCATCATGTATGGACCTCCTATCATATTGATAGGGTCTTCCAAGCAACAAGCCACAACAATCCATTGGAGTTACATCGCACACAACTGAGTCCACAAAAGGACTGAAAGTAAAATTCATAGTGCATGTGTGTTTGATGTCGGATGTAATCCCATTTTCCTTCCATCCCAAAGGATAAGGATGAGGATGGGGATTCAAAAATAACTTTAGTTTGTCAACAACGAACCTTGCAATTAGTTTTTTCTGCGAGCTGCTATCGATTATACAATCAACCATAAAGGTGTCACTGAGATGGACCGTAGTCACAAAAAATTCTCACGATCACCTTGTGAAGTATCCTTTCCAATTCCTTATAAGGCTTACGTTCCCCTATAGCCTCAATGGGACATTCGTGTGAGTCCTCATTGGAAGGCTTTACAACTAGGGATTTTTTCTTCACATTTTGCAACTTAAAACACCTCTTTTGAGTATGTCCTAGATTTTTACAATAATTACAAATCAAAGGTGATTTACAAGAAGAATATTTTTGTGAAGAAGGGGAAGATGAAGAAGAGGGAGAAGAAGAAGAATATTTAGCTCCATTGTAAGGTTGAGGAGAAGCCCTCTGATTTCTTCCCAACATAGAAGAGCGAGTCCCACACGATTGCTCTCTCATTTCCTCCTCTGCAAGAAGGGCTTGATTGTAAGCCATATCAATGTTGACAATCAACTTGTATTTCATATTCCTGTAAATGGGTTCCTGCAAGCCACTTTTGAATTTGTTAACAAGTTGTGCTGCATTATCCTGAACAGAATTCAAAATCCGCAACTTGTTAAATTGAAAAATATAGTCATGAACAGTCATATTGGAGGTTTGTTGAAGACGAAGTCACTTGATGCCAATCTCAGTGGCATAGTTTGAAGGATAAAAATTATTCTTCAAAACTCTTTGCAATTCATCCCACTTGTCAATGGGATTTTGGGTCCATTGTCGATCAGTGACAAGGACCTTGGCAATTCCATAAAGCTTCAACTTAGCAAAGTTAACTTGCTGATCCTTTGCTATCTTGGTATACTCAAACCAACTGTCCATGTCCAAAATCCAGCTGTTGAGGACTTTTGGATCCTGTGAACCATTGTAAAAGGGAACCTCACATTGTTGTTGAACTTCATTAGAAGTAACCTTATCAGCCAAAATGCTGACAAGTTGGGTTACTTGAGCCAATTTTTTGGCTAATTCAGAAGCCATTTGACCCCTAGTGAGCGCCAGCAAATATCGTCACAAAAAGACAAGTTACAAAATGTGCAAAAAAAAAATGTGCCTAAGTCAAGATGCAAAAATGCAAATTGATAACATATAAGGGTAAAAAGAATATTTGCACTTTTTTTTTTTTTAATGGAAAATCAAAATGGACGTATTACAAAAGTGTAATTTGACATATAAATATTTTCCCAATTAAAGTGCAAAAAAATTATGCAAAAACATCATTGAAAGATGGCACAAAAAAATGTGAAATGCCTAGGAAATTCCAGGCCTAGACATGACCCCGAGGTGGCCCTCTATACTCAAATCCTGTGGACTTGGCGAATCAACGTTGTCATGGTATGCCATTGACACTGACTTTTGAGATTTGTCATCGTCGACGTCATGGCTGGATGGGTTGAAGATCACCAAAACAATGAATCAATCGATTGCTGCCGAAGTCATGAACACAAAAAAAAGGAAAAATAGGCTAAAATTGATGGCCATGTCCTACATCGGACCCTTGAATTCGGTTGCCCTGTCCCATCGATCTGATTTCCAGATACGACTGCCCTGCCCTATCATGCAGATCTGATGGCCGGAGACTGTTGCCCTACCCTGTGACGTAGATATAATGGCCAGAGACTGCTGCCCTACCCTGTCACACAGATCGCCGATGCAATAGGGTACAAAAACATAGATTTGAATATTGCCTTTGGGAACCGCAGATCAAAGGGAGGAAAACCCTGTGCACAGATGTGAGGACTGGAATCCCCAAAATGGACAAAAGTTTGAATGGCAAAGATCCAGTCAAAAAATAGAGTTAACGCCCGAAACAGAATTGCCGCCTGGTAATAGCATGAGGGCTGTCGCCAGAGTGTCACATCAATAATTGCTGCTAGGAAGCAGTCATTGAAAAACACGAAGATTATTTCAAATTTCCATTCGAAAATCTTCTGATTACACTTGCTGCAAAGGCTGAAAAATTAGCAGCGACGATTTCAATATAATTTTTTTTTATTGAAATCGAACGGTTGTCCGGGGGCTCCAGGAAATCGTAGAAGACCGATGCAACTTGTTGCACGCAATTTAATGGAATCCTCAAAGTGACGTACACTGCCATCCTAATAAAAAACAAACTACTGCGCAAGATGGAATCGCCCCATAAAACAAAAAAAATTATTTTTTCAAAAGTTGTCGACAAAATTTGTCATCAACAATTTTTTGTAGTAAAATTGTCAGCAATTTCTGACAACAATGGAAATTGGCAGCAATTTTTCTGCAAGAATGGTAGCAAAAATTTTGCAATTTCCTTGAGCTTCAACTGGAACAGGTGGTGGAGTTGCACTATGGAGGTTAGAAATAACCCAAAACCTCCAAAATGAACCTGCTCTGATACCAACTGATATGGAAATATTGAAGCTAAATATTATTTGAAAACGTAAGACTTAAATAAGTCCAAAATGAAAACCGTAATCTTGAAAAGCATGAACTGCTTCAAATATTTACGTACACAAATATGGAAAGGCTAAATATGTAAGCCCTACAATAACAAAAATAACAACACCTAGACCTAGACCATTCAACGGAGGAAAGAAACAACTCACGTTGATTATTCTGAATACTAAGTCCTAATGAACATATCCTAGGTCTAAAAATAATTAGCCCCTAGGTCTAAGATTCCTCATCAACCTATTACCTATCACATAGCCAAAATATCACCAATTGAGGAGAATGATGAGGTAACTAAATATTAATGACCTAAGAAGAATATCTAAGGGCCCAGATTGATCCAAAATTACCTTCCACTCTTCTAGAAGATTAACACTTCCCAATGGAGTAGTATTCTAGGGTGGTGCTTGTCAGACCATCTTATCGCCTACCACCACTAATGTCAAATTTTGAAATCCATGTAAATATAGTTATAAATAATGGAATGCCAATAATTCCTAAGCATGGCTATTTAGCCATTATAATTCTTATGTAATATTTTTCCTTTGTAAATACAAATTCTACATTATTTGACCTGTAACTGCGTCTACTTGTCTTTCACTAAATGTAAGAATATTTCATTCCTTATTTGCTTAAGTCATTCTATGTTATTCTAGTATCTAGATTCCATGGGGTGTGCTTGAGAAACTAAGGGGGAGTGTGTTCATTATATGGGTTGGGGGTTTATTTCTACTAACATCGATCGAGAGGGAGTGCTTTGATTCTACATCCTAGATCTCATGCACCCGTTCATTGATACTAGAATTTATCTCACTGGCCGATGATAGAGATCTGGGAAAAGGATACTACTGGGTGATCTAGTGTGGGGCTTGTATTTCATATGGGGTATCACACCCACATAGGTCTTGATGTGGCTATACCTATAATTGTGAGTTCTAGCTATGACCTTTCATTTATTTATTTCCCCTTTCCCTTATACGTTTCCTTTTGCAGCATAGAGTAGTTGGAATCCATCCTAAAGAACTGACCTTCTTCAGAGATTACCCACTTTATCCTTCCAATGTAGTGGACATTCTATGCTACTTGGCACTGATCCATCTGCCCCACCTTACATGCAGTGCTAGATTGGTGACCAATATTATACCTATAGGTTAATTATGGATTTCCTTCATTAAAAATGGTATTTGTAAGAACAATAATGAATGAAGCACTTAATAAAGACCTATCCCAAGTTGAACAACTCTCAAATCAAATCAAGCTTAATGAAGTATCAAAGGTAAAATTTCAAAGACATTCGCTCCTTTCACAATTGAGGCATATTACATTGATCATGACATTAATGCAATCTTACGTCTATTACCTCAACAAGTACCATGGCATGACAAAAGCCATCATCACCCACAATATTCCATTATCTACAATATTTCATCATCAACTCTTCTCTCTCAAATTCAAATCATTATCTGGTGTTAATAAATTTTTGCACTGCCTTGTATCTTCACACACTACAATACAAAAAGAGGTAAATATATACACCTAAAAGTTACACATGACCACACACTTCTTCATGGTTAATTAAATTTTAAAAGCCACCAAATTGTAGTAATTAATCTCAAAACACTTTACATTCATTAAAAATATTATGTATAAGCTCTTTGGACCACTTAAGCCCTTTCCTACATTTAACCATGGTCCCCATGCGACCACCTTCAAAATCCTAACCTAGGTAACCCTAACCTTAGTTCAAAGTAACTTTTTTCACTAAAGTACACTTAAGAGTCTAATTACATGTTTAATTAAGCTTAATTAAGGTTAACTCTGACCTTTTACTCACACATGTGTGCACCCATGACATTCATAGATATTTAAATATGCTTATTCTTTAAGACATGGGAAGGGATGAGTCACCCTCCACCTCACCCCTTTAACCTTGGATTAACACAAGATCAACTTAATCAAGATTAACCTCAACCTTTTCTCAAACATGTGTGCACCAAGGATAGTTATAGATATTTAAAAGATACATTTTCAAAGCATGTGAAAGGGTGAGTCACCTTACACCTCACCATTGACCTCACCATGGTTGGGATATAACCTAGGGTTCATACCACCTCACAAGGGATACCTAACCCCCACTAACATCTCCAAAATGCTATAAATAGGAGTACTTTTTCTCATAAATCCATCCACCTCATTTCATATACCAAAACTCTATCAAAATTACATCAAACTTCCACTCATCAATCAGCCATCAATCACCCATCAATAAACCATCAAATAACCATGACAATAAACCTTTTTTTGTGATTTGTTGATAGGTTTTAATAGGTATGTGGTAAGACCCCAAAGGGCTTATATTGAATTTGATAAATAATTTAATAAATATAAGGAATAATAGGCCACTCAAAAGGATCTCCCTTGTAATCACTTTATCGCTATAGGGGGCTCCCTCCTTGTCACTTATAGGGAGGTCCCTCCTTATAATATTAAATACTATTTTATTCTTGTTCTTGGATGATTTTCTAAAAGATACCTATCCTAACTTTATATCTACCCTAGAGCCACGTTTGTAAGGATGTGACTATTCATATTATGATTTAGATAATAATTAATTAAATGAGTAATATTTAATAAATAAATAATGTTAGGATATGGAATCCTAACATGCCACCCTTCTCAAAAAAAAACTTTGTTCTCAAAGGTAAGACTGAGGAAATTATTGTTGAAATTGATGAATCTCTTTCCAAGTAACATTTGCACAAGTTCTTGCACAATTTTATTGTCACTCCTCTATAGGAAGGTATATCTTGAAGGTAGAATAGTTAGTGGTGGATTTCCAAGAATAATAGTAGGATCATGATGGTGGTGAGGGGGCATTCCTTGGGCTTTTGTAAATACTTCAATGTGATGTGTCAAAAGTCATGGTAACTCTTCCTATTGTTTCCTTGGAGATTAAATGGAAAATAAGTGTGTGTTCACTTTTTTACCTCCTTTCGAATAGGTTCTTCCATGCAATGAGAATGCACTATTTGTGAGAAATTCATGGGTAGTCTATTTAGAGTGTATGATTGATCAGAAACTATGAATTACATCCATAAGGTTGAAAAATCCTAGAGTATTACCCTGAGCGTTCACAACCATTGAGCCCCTAAAATATCACTTTTGGTTAATGGAAGCACATATATGTAAATTTTCATGTGGTAGTTTCTGATGGTGAGCTTGATATTGTGACACTTTATTTGATAGGTAATTTGTTCCCTAGTACCAATCACCACCTTAAAGCTATGAAAAGGTCATATATAATAATTAGCCTTTTTCACCATGCATGGGTCAATGAAATTATGAGTACTTCCTGAGTCAAGGAGCACCATGAGATTTTTATGTTTGAAAGACCCTTGAACTTTCATAGTTTTTGGAGAAGGAAATACTACAAGAGTATTGAAGGAAGTTTTGGGGATTTGCACATGGCTGTGATCAGGTGCCTTGGTTACTTCTTGCACCTCAACCTCATTTTCTCCATTTATGGAATGACAAGGATAAAATATATTCTATAAATACAATGTTTGTGTAGCACATTTATGGTAGGGCTCAAATTGCTCATCATAATTATTGCAAATGTCTTTCACCTATTGTGCCTCCATTTCTTCTAGTCTAAAGGTACTTAACCAGTAATGGTAGGTTAGGTTCTGGGGCATTGTAAGTGGTTTATGATTTCCTAATAGGTGTTTTTCCTAATCAAAATTGAGAATTTAATTTATCTTTGGATAACAAAGATAATCCAAAGATTTACATCATGGTGCAAGGATTGAACATCTCCACCTCCTTAATTTCTTCCTTTAATCCACTGACGAAGCAATTTATGAGAAATTATTCATCTAACTCTGTGATGTGATTGATAAGATCCTTGAACTGAGTCTAATAGGCATGCACTAAAGTAATTTGATGTAGGTTGGTGAGATTAATCAAAAAAATGAGTCCTCGATTGATTTAATTACGTGATCCAAGGTGTCAAAACTGGGGTCGTGAGATCTTCTTCCATCATCCATTTTGGTAATCGTTGTGGATTATAATTGGGAGTTTATGGTCATCAAAATATTTATTGTTAGAAATTTTTATCAAAAATTATCGTCATAAATTGTCAAGATTTTTCAATTTTTTTTGTCAATTTCTCATCAAAATTCATCGACAATTTCTTTTAAAAAATTCATCGACAATTTCTTATCAATAATTTATCGTAAAACTCGTCGTCAACTTTTTGTTGTAGAAAAAATCGTTGGTCATTTCTTGTCAAGGATTTGTTGCTAATATTGGCATCAATTTCTTATCAACAAAGGTTTTTGCAATATTTTGAGCAATTTGTTTGACCAAAACAATTGGTATTTATCAACTTTGTTTTGAACCCTTTAGCATTCCAATGGTCACCATTGACGGTACTAGAGACAACACGGGGGTGAATCTGATGCGACTGCCAGCTACAGAAGGGAGTGAATCTGACAGTAACTGACATAAAATAGACTGACCCAGAGTGGACTGATGACAAATGAATACTAAAAATTAGGATAGTACTGAGACATGGGATATAGAGTGGAAACACGAGGACTACACAAAAATATTTTGACATTAATAATAGAAAACACTGGAAGCACGAGATATAGTTCAAACATTTGATGGTAGACGATGTTAGAAGCACAAAACATGAAGCACACATTTTTTGAGGATAGCAAAAGATGATATGGGGGTGAACGTGGACACAACTAACATGGATGGGACTATGTATACTATAATACATGTGATGTGACACATACGAGACACTGTCAAGGATGTGGATAGGGATGATGTAGGGATAGGTGATGAGGTACATAATTGGATGTAGGGAAGCATAGTACAACACATATTTATTACTTATAAATAGGGATCACAGACATGTAAGGAGGTTTTACAAGGTGTGACCACAAGGTGTTCAATACCTTATGGGTGTGGCGGTACTTTTAAATCACCTTTAGACCATTGCACAAGGTGTGTGGGACTAAAACCCATATTTTAGTTTGTGAATTTAACTATGTTGTGGCTACCCTAATTTAAAAACATAAAATAGTGGTAGAATAGTTTTCACGGTGATAGAAATATATTCGTGATGTTTAAAAATTTAGGTAAAAAAATTTATTGTTGTAATTTATTTACCGAAAAATAATATCTAGAAAGTATGTTGCGAATATAGTCACCGAGGATATTCCATAAAGAGATATTACATCAAAAACTTACAACTAGAGTGATTCCAACTTTCATGTGGAACATCGATGACATCACTATAAGAGGTCAAAATGTATGCTCCCCTCGTTGTGATGGGACAATAAAAAATTAAGGCATCATATGACCCCAATGCATTATGGTGTTTAGTGTTTTAGTGCCCTACAGTAAATACCCAAGCCTTCTCAGACATAACAATATTCGACTACAATGATATGATATATGATTGTGGATGTAGATGGTTTAAGTTATTGTTCTATAGGTTACATCGTAACAAAGGGTTTTACAATGGTCGATGACTATACTGTGATTTTGGGAATCACCAATAATTACAAAGAATACAATGTAATTTATCTTCAGGTAAATATTTACCAATGGAAGCATGTAGCTAGTGGCTCTAAGGTTTTTTAGTGAGAGTTTTTTAATTCTCCCATTCAAAAAAAGGGAAAGCATCTAGGGTTACACTATTACTTTAGATATCGATGTTGAAGCTAGTTGGATAACTAAAGTTTATACCATCAAGTTTCTATAGAGGATGAACAATAGATACACATATATATATATATATATATATATATATATATATATATATATATATATATATATATATATATATATATATATATATATATATAATTTTAGCTGACTAAAATGATATGATTAATTTAGATACGATCTAAGTGATGAAAATGTTACATGCCCAAGATGTGCAGGTGATAATGCTTAGTTGCTAAATTTTTTGTTCCTACTTGTGAAGGCTAATAGTGACTAGTTTGCTGGAATTTTAGCATTGAATATTCCAATTTCCTACCGTATTAAACCAAGCACAGTGTAGTTGAAAATTACATTTGAATTTTGGGCCGTATCTTCCTCATAATTAGCGCTAATCTAGAAAGGTGGCTCTAATACCAAATGGTAAGACCCAAAAGGTCTTACAATAAATTTGATAAATAATTTAATAAAGATAAGGATTCGTAGGCCACTCAAAGGGGGCTCCCTTGTAATCACTTTGCCACTTATAGGGGGCTCCCTCCTTATAATATTAAATACTATTTTATTCTTCTTCTTGGATTATTTCCTAAAAGATATCTACCCTAAATTTATATCTACCCTAGAGTCACGTTTGTAAGGATGTGACTATTCACATTATGATTTAGATAATAATTAATTAAATAAGTAATATTTAATAAATAAATAACGTTAGGATATGGAATCCTAATAGTATGGGAGAATATCTGATACTAACCAAAAGCTTCTACAGTCACATGACAACACTATCCTCTACCAAATTAAAGAAAGTTAGCTATAGGCTTAGTCACTAGGTACCTAGAGACCCAAGTTGGTTTCACCCTACCTAGTGAATCTAGCCAAAGTCTGATGTTAGGCAATAAAAGGCCACCAAACCCTCTCATAAAGTAACCTTTACTATTTTTCAACACTTACAATCATTTAAAATAACTTTTATCATGCATTTTACTGCTTTACTTAGTGTGTTTTATCTTCATAACTACGGGTTCTGATCCATGATAGGTCCCCAAACATACTAATCCCATTTTGGCCATACAGGTCTGGAGGACAGGTTTGGTCATTGGTGGATCTCTTGCATTAAGCCCACCCAAAATTGAGGATCTTTGGAAGATCTATCTAGGGTGTAGTCAACTGGTTTAGTAAAAGAAGAGGGACATTCACCATGTTGAATCCCACTTTTGTAGTCTTCTAAGGCAGATTTATAAAAAGGAGGATCCCATTTGTAACCCCCTTTGAAAATAAATATATATATTTCATAGAATTTACTCCTATTTTCCATCATGTTCATCTCCTCAATACATGCTTGAGATATTTATTGAAAATATACAAGAGCAAATATCTTATGAGTTGGAAACTACAACTATCACCTCTTTCGACCAAGCAATAGAACTAGCAATAAGGGTAGAGCAAACCCTTATTCACAAAGTTCAACTTAATATAAAAGAATATAGGACCATAAAAGTAGGGTATAAGAACAAGAATGTATTTGGTGATGGAGTAATGGATAGTAGGCCTATTAACAATGTTTTTAACACCCTATAAAATATGGTGCTCAACCAGACTCCAAAACCTCCACCAAGAAATTTTACAAGATTGAACATGCCTATGAATGTTGTTCTAAGACAACTTTTGGAAGCTAATATGATTGAGTTACCTCTCATAATATAACCTGATACCACAACTAATTGGTATAGGCTTGGTCAACATTGTGAGTATCATAGAGTGGAGGGGCACATGAAAAACTCATGTAAGATATTGAAACATGTGGTTTAAGACCTAATTAATTAAGGTCATCTTGTTATAGAAGGTTCTTAACCCAATCCTCAAACAAACAATCAAACTCCTACTCAACAAGCACCTACAACTAATCAAGACATGTTCATCTTCCAAGACCCCCTACCTAAGCATGGTCAATAAATAACTAATCAAGTATCATATCACAATGTGCCACCTCCCTATAATAATATGGTTGGTATGATAGCAACAACTACAAGGCAACATGCTCAAGCTCAACCGAATCAACATTCTTATTAGGATATGAGTTCTTCATCCAATCCACCTTCAAAACCCACCTTAGTTTTGAAGAATACCCAAAAAAGGAGCATGAGAGTAGAAACCCCACCTTTAGTGTTGAAGCCACAACCTAAAGTCTCATTTGACATTCAACAATAGTTAGCTAGTACCTTAGCTAAGATCTTAGTTTTGAAGAATACCTAAAAAATGAGAATGAGAGTAGAAACCCCACCTTTAGTGTTGAAGCCACAACCTAAAGTATCCTTTGATATTCAACAATAGTTAGCTAGTACCCTAGCTAAGATCTCTCTCTTAAAGCTCTTGAAAACTTCTCATATTAATAAGGAATCCTTGTTTAAGCTTGTAAGACAACAATCTATTCCTCAATATATTTCCCTAAGTGTTATAGCTAATGTTGTAAGTTCTCTTGGGATACATCATATCACATTTTTGGATGATGACATTTCTTCCTCAAACTCACAATGGGATTCTTCACTCTGTATCACTACATTTATTAAGGGAATATTTATCAACTAGACCTTGATAGACAATGTTTCTTCCCTCAATTTATGCACTTATCAATTCTTCCAAAAAATTGGATTAAAGGAGGAATATTTAACCAAATATGATATTATCATAAAATATTTCAACAATGAGCTCCAAGAGGCTTGTAGTGTTATATTTATCCCTCTTAGGGTTGGATCTAAGATCATAGATACCTTGTTCTATGTGGTGTCTTGCCCCACATATTTTAATCTTCTTCTTGGATACCCTTGGATTCATGTGATGAAGGTGATCCCTTATACTTTTCATCAATATCTAAAATTTGAATTCAAAGATCAACTTGTCACCATTCCAGGAAATCCTCATCCATTCCAATAGTGTTCAATGTTTGAGCAAGCTCAATTTGATCTCAATCTATGTCCATCAGTTTTTCATCTCACATCACCAAGTAACTTGAAAATCTAAATGTGAGTGAGGAACCTCTCATCAACGTCTCATCACAAGATCAATTTAATAATTTTTTTTAGAACCTCTTTTGGATCTTGCTAAGCTACTACCTTCATCGAGGTC
The DNA here is from genome assembly GCA_028583015.1 of Wollemia nobilis. Taxonomy (NCBI): domain Eukaryota; kingdom Viridiplantae; phylum Streptophyta; class Pinopsida; order Araucariales; family Araucariaceae; genus Wollemia; species Wollemia nobilis. The sequence continues at coordinate 1,121,278 of JAQPPZ010001471.1, read as the reverse complement.
TATGGGTTTACCCTATAATAAGGGTGAATTCATACACGTTAGCATGTGTACCTTTATCTTTGTGGGTATGAACCTCAAAGAAAAGGTCCATGGTAGTAACCCTCTTCCTATAGAGCATTCATTTGCCCATTGTTACCTATCCAACGATTACCCACTCCCTAAACAGATCCTATCTAGTATGGGACATATAGGTAAAGGTTTAAGTCCATGACAGAAAGGCATTCAAGAGCCTTTGGAATTTAAGCACTAATCAATTAAAAAAATAATAAAAACAAAAATACTATGCATGTCATTGCATCTTTATATAGTTTAATTCACATATTGCATCTGGTTTGCTTGATCCATACTGCATGATTGTCTGTCATATTTTACATGTTTTATCTATTATTCTATTACACTTGTATTTTACTTATCATACTATTGCATTGCTACTTGTTCATACTTGCATGATTTTTTTATCATATAGATTCTTGGGGATTTCACAACAATGTCAAGTGATGACACCTATTTAGGTCATATCTCACATTCATTGCACTCACACTAGGGCTTTGATTCCTAGCAAATCCCCAATCTAGGACCCATTTTTGTGCATCTTTATTATTGCTTTCACCCATACCATCCTCTCTTCTTCTTCTTTATTCTTCTCTTATTTTCATTGACTTTAAAATTTTTCATTTCTTATATCTCTTCAAGTCAATGGATATAGTTTTTCTTTTTTATATCCTTATCCTTTACATGTTTTCCTTTATTTCTTTCATCAAGACAAGGATATATGTTCTTCTTCTATCTGCCCATTCTTGCTTTCACACTTCTTGATTTTCAATGTTTAAGTGACCCTTATAGGATAGAACAGATACCTCATGAATATCACTTGTGGTGTTCATACGACCACTAACTATATTATGCACATCTCTTAACCATTTAAATTTTAAAATGGATACACACACTCACCTTTTATTCTGCTCCATTGGCTTTTACTATACACCTTCTTGTAGACACCACACCCCTATCAGGTAGTACTCATTTTGGAAAATTTCAATCAAATCATTTCAACATCCCATATAAGATAAATTCATTTTCACAACCAAGGGGTAGCCTCCATTTGACCATTTATAAGATTACATCCTAATAGGTATATTATTTTCTCTTTAGCGATATTAGCAAGCACTACACCCATAGTGGGTATCACTGCTTATGTTTCAATCTTTTTTTGCAAGCATGACACCCTTACAGGATAGCTTCATGGACACACATGAGGAGCAACCTACATCTCATTCATTTGTAAACATACATATTTATAGGGTTTCAATATTTTTTCTCTTCTTTTGCTTAGCATTTTGGATCTTTGTTTTTATATCTTTCTTATTCTTCATTATTTGTTCCTTTTCTTCTTCTTATTTTCCTCCCTTCTTATTTTCATCCATTTATCCATGCATTTCATGTTGCATTCCATTTAAGTTGGAATTTAGATATTTGTGTTTATTTATATTCATTAATTTAGTTGCATTCATCCATTCATTGCATTCATTATATTTTCATTGCCACATATAACAAATCACTTGACAAAAAATAAATATAATGCCCATATTTTTAAACCATAACATAATAATAAAAATCACAACATGATATTAATAAATAATAGATAATACATGTCAACTAGGTTTGTGTGCCACAGTCCAAGCCCAATGCACTCAAACCTCCCCAAGGATGCATGCCACAATCTAAAATTGACATATCACCCTTATCTCAACCCTAGCTTTGTGAACCCACCTCCTTCGTTCTACCTGTTGGTGGTTGTATTGGCAGGGGTATGTTCACAAACCATGTAGTTATCCATCATCAAGATTATGATTGACTCTGTGACTAAAAGAGGATGGTGGAAGCACCCTCTAATCCACTAGCACCTCCTGGAAGGATAAATATTTATAGAATATATCCCTCCATATCAGTACATTCTACCTCTCCTCTATCCTCTACAACTACTCCTATAACAAACATATCCCCTCATCTGGTTGACTACTCATCACAATAATTGTTCCCTCAATATAGGTCCATTAATGCTCCTAATCTAGTCAGAATATCTCAACTCTAAGGTGGTGATCTCACCTTGGTCCTCATTGCAGCATGATCTACCATGACCTATCCTAACTATGCATGGAGAGTTTTTATATCCCTATACATGATGGCCACCCTATTCGATGGCCATTATGTTACCCTCGTTGGGTCTCCCTGACCTGTAGTTCCACTCGGTCCTTCTTATGCCACTATAGGGACACCTCCAATTATTCTCTCTACCTCTAACCTAAAGAGAGTGATGGTGGTTATTGTGGCTATCACCACCTCTACCCTGACCTATACCATAACTTATCTAAGAGGCTATGGAATTTGCTCTTATTGCTTTGATATACATTGGTTAGCCTCTCAAAGCACCATATGCACTCATTGTCCCATAACTTGGTACCTCTACACTAGCACCAATGGGGAGATCCTTGGGTGTATAATACCCCTATACCATCTCCTATATCTGAGGGGGCTACCCTGACATCATCTGCTCTAGGATTGATGTAGAGGGGATTTCCTAGGTCCTCATCCATAAACCTAGCCATATCAAGGTCCCCTTTGACTCTTTATGGATCTTACCTCACCCTCCTATACCAGTAATCCCCTAGGCTTGATATCTCTTGAAAAGTCCTAAACTATCACTATAAAAAATAAAACTAGTAGAGCTCCAACTCACCCTTCTCTATGGTGGCCCATAAAACCCTTCTAACTTGAGCTAGCTCCTTCACATCCTCATACCACCTAGGGTGTATATGCCATGACCACCATACTATTTAATGATATCATAGCTCATCTATGACCATATCCCTAGTGGTAGAATACCTATGTATGACCTCTATGCACACTCAAGATCTTGGGACCACCTATATCTTGTTGGCCACTCTAGGTTATGTAGTGGCCCTATTAGTGTATCTAGCCTCCTAATGGCTATGTGCTCTTAGTACCACACCTAGAGCAAAGTTATGCATACTAATATTGTATACCATTTATACATGACATTGTACACTGTCCTATACAACCCCCATGTGAACCACACTTGCTGGTATTGCATATTTGTCATTACTCCTACTAGTGCCCATAGCAAGTGTTGTTGATTCATGTGACACTATATCAATATTACCACCACTACATAGAGTACATTCATCAATGTACCAATATCATGTTATCATGGCATGTCATTGACATGGAATCCACTCTTATGGTTCTCATGTGATGGGTTACCCGTAAATCTCTGTACTACTATATAAGGCACCTGTTTCATATAAACCATCCTCCCCCTAATGAATATCCTCAAGATGCACGACATATCGTCTAGTATGATGATCATCTCTCCCATTGATAACCATAATATGGATGATTCTAGATACCTCCTTGTTGGGATTCAAAAATAACAACTTAATTCACACCCTTACTTTTCAATAAGGTTTGGATATCTAGGTGATTGTAGGGTGAAAGGTTAAGCTCAAAAAGAAGAGAGCCTTGAAAAATAATCTTGGTTAGAAGAAGCCTCCATGATCATAATAAGGTAAGCATGAGTACTATCATATTCCATCTGCTATAAACTCATCCCCTCTTTTTTTTTAAGAAAGGCCACTACACCTTCATATCATTATGACATACCATATTACTTATTTCAATCATTATAATTTGCTTTGTTTCCAATCCATGCATTCAATCCATAATATTTTTAGACCACCTAGTAGTAAGCTTAACCCTAAATAAAATCAAGATATAGACGAAAAATTCACAAAGTATTCCTAAGCTAAACCAAGGCCAAAAAATATCCAAGAATAACTTATTTTCACTCAAATATCCATCCAAAGGTGTTCCTAAGTCATCCGCTAAGCCAAATGGTCTATAACCACCCATCGCTCTTCCAAAAGCCTTCCACCGATCTGATCCATGATAACTCTAAGTCATCATCGATAGAATTAAGCCCAAAAAGCATTATCGCTCATCAAAACCCTCATCACCAATCCTATCAATGACCTGATTCAGTCATCAAGGACAAAGAAATCCCATCTCTCATCCAAACCATAGTCGCTAATCCCATATCCAATAAGTCTTTCTCATTAGTGACCAATTATTATGTAGCCTTAAAGCTGAAATATGCCATCGTGCTTAAAATTCTACTATCACTGATCCTATCCATGACCAAAGGCATACACCAATGAAAAACCAAGACCAAAGATACATTATCACTCATTAAGGCTCTTCATTTTTGATTGAATCAATGATAGAAATTCCTCATTGATGATTGTGTTGAGATAGAAAAATGAAAAATACTTTATCACTCTTGCACAAGCATTATTATTGATATGATAAATGATCATTATTCCCAATATGTGATAGCTCCAAGACATAAAGAAGGTAGCATATATCATCACTCTTGTAAATATTTGTCATCAATTTCATCAACGACCGCTGTTCTCAATTAGCGATAACCAATTTCAAAACTAAGACAAGGGTCTTAACAATGTCAACCTAGCAAGTCCCCTCCCAAAAAAATTTAGTCAATAAAAGTTGTTTTAAAGATAAATTTGTCACTCCTATAAAGCCTTATTGTCAATCCTCATTAGTTATCAAAGAAAAACATCAACGAGTAGTCAAGTTCACAAACATACATTGTCACTCTTGTAAAAGCACTATCATTGATTCGATCAACGATAGCTCCAAGACATAAAAAAGAAGAAGAGACAACATACATAATCACCCTTGCAAGACATAATCAATGATTCAATCAATGATCACCCTTCCTAATGAGAAAAAAAAGTTTAAGCCTAATATGAGGGTCTTCATAACATAAACCTAGCAAGTCCCCCTCCTGGTGGAATTTGACCAGCAAGGTTGTTTTAAAGAAAAATGCATTGCTACTAAAAATACTTATCACCGATCCCAATCAGTGACCATAACACCTATCAATGACAGGCAAAAATTCTCCCAAAATCACTATTGCTCTTCATTAACCTCATCACCTATCCATCGTTAGCCTCATCAATGATAATTCTCAGAACTAGGTTAACTCCTTCCTAGTCTAAAGCTTCATCACCAATAGTTAGTCTATACATAGTCATGTCATCACTCTTATTAAAAGCATTCACTCATCCATCAGTGATAATAGAAATCCATCGATGAAAAAGTTTGGTCATCATATTTGAAAGAACATTGTCATTGATTTTAATCAATGATAGCCTTAAGAAATTGGTGACAATGTATTGTTACCCATTCTTGTTGCTCATGAAGAATATCCTCATTGATTGAATCAGTGACAGACTGAGGAAAAAGGCAAAAAAAGAGATCGATGTCATGGGAGAGATCCACCACCTTCTTCTTAAAGGACCTCCATTAATCTCATTAGGTAGAGTGCTTGATTTTTCATTTGCTAAAATGTTCTTATTTGTCATGCCACGAAGCTGAGTGCACAACATTAATTCCCTGTCAGATGTTGATTGGATGCTTCTCGAGTCTTCTTGGTTGGATTACTGTTGAGTGGGGTCCAAGCTATCCATTTTCTCACTTCTTATTGGTTTATGCAGGGCATGCTCAAGTGAGTCACATGACTTTATGGAAGGTGCACACAAAATTTGTGTGTCATTAACAACCATGTGCACTTAAAAATTTGGCATATGGATTTGAATAGAGAACATGAAACTTGTGTGCCTCTAGAGATTTCGTGTGCCCCACAAAATATTGGGCACATGATCTTGTGCACCCTCAAAACCTTCACACACTCCAAAGGGATCGAAGAACATGGAATCAACTTGGGATGCACAAAGATGTGCATCTCTAATACCTTTGTGTAGTCCACTTGGGATTGGAGTGCATAGACTCTAATTGGGGCACATATACTTGTGCACCCCTAAGAACTTTGCACACTCAAATTTGGAGTGGAGCATGTGGACCTAGAGTCGGGTGCATGACCTTTTGCGCCCTCAATACTCTTATGTGCTTTAAAGGGAGTGGAGTGCATGTGCTCAAAATATTTGTGCAATCCAAAGGAAATGGAGCATGTGGACCTGACTTGGGGTACACGGACTCGTAAGCCCTTAGGAATTTCATGCAATCCACTTGAGAGTGGAGTGCAAACTCAAAGTTGGGTGCACAACCTTATATGCCCGAAAAACCTTTGCAGACTCCAAAGTTTGTGGAGCATGCGACCTCAAATATTTGGTGCATGACCTTGTGCACCCTTAAGATCTTTGTGCACCCCGCTAAAGCAGTGGGAAACATGGGAAAAAATTGGGATGCTTTACTCAAAAATAAAAAGGACTAAAATAAAATAAAATAAAAAGATGGGATTGTATTACAAGGCCAACACATCCCAAACCACCACCTACCCCAACTATCATGGTCTTAGCATATCTATCAATCACTCCTACTCTGAGCTGCCAGCTTTGAGTATCATACCACACATCATAGCCAAGTGTAGTCTCTAAATCCTCTACATATAGAATATTTATGTCTACATATAGCACTAGATCTAGAGGCTCCACCACTGGTCACCACCTCGAATCTTCCTTAACCTATTAAATCATGACAGGGGCATCAGGCACCCCCTATCATAACACAAACTACTACAACATATAGTTGAATGGGAACCACTCTACTTGGGTGGCCTCTTGCCAAATCACCCATCATCCACACCTCACTTGACATAGCTTTCACCCGACCTCATCCCAATCTAGAACTCCTCTCCATGATTTCTAGATGATGTACTCTAACCAGAGTTTGTTGAATGCATATCTATAAAATAAACCCTATCCCTTATGTGGCCTATGCCATCACACCTCCATATCTATCCACCACTATAGCACATGATCAGTTGTAGAGCTTACATTTAATTTTATCAATATAAGGGCAATCAAGGTAAGATTTAAATAGTAGCAACCCAGTATAGATTGTACTGTAGTAATTAATACTAAGCTTAGTTCAGATCTCTTTATGGTTTCATGTGTTGCAGAAATTAAAGTTTACAAAAAATAAAATTAAATAAAATTAAATATGCAATTTATGAATTATTCTAATGTGGATCCACTAATGATTTACTTAATGCATTATTTATCTACTATAATTTCTAATTATATTTTCATGTAAATTAATCTTTAATCTAATTCTATATACCATGTTAGTGGGGGGAAGAGATTTATGGACTAAGCTTTTGAAGTGGGCCCTGCCTCTGGAAGGTTAGTGTTAACCCCTTCCCCTATTTTCTATTTTACTTTTTTATTTTTTTAAAGTGAAAAACCCCTTGCCGAGCTGCCTTGGTCTGAGAGACCATGAATAGTACATCGTCAAAGTCACCCAGGGGTTGCACCTGACCCTGCCCGCACCAACATTATCAATTGGATTTTGGATACCCAATTCAGCTTTTTGGTAGGGTGGATATTTGAACCTGGGACCTCCCTTGGAGGATTGCCCTCTCCTCTCCAACTCAACTACAACACCTGGGTTCTATTTTACTTTAACTTCAATAATATACTCTCTTATAATTAATATAATTCTTAATTATTTCATAATTACAAGAGAATAAAAGAAAAAAAAATTACCAAAGCAAGCAAAATATAAAATAATTATAAAACACAGTTACCATATCTTAAAGAAAATATTGCTACTGCTTTATTATTGAAAATCAAATGTACATGGTTGTGCATCCAACTTCCAGAATTGCATACAGAAGATTACATCGGGAATAATCACATATTACATATATTTCTCCATTAGCTCGTCATCCTCCTTCAAAGGTCTCGTATGTAAATATATATTGTCACCCAGACAATTCCAAATATAACTCCCCGTATTTCTCCTATATGGTTTGGACTTGATATGCAACAACTATGTTCTTATCAAGAATAAAGCTAAATTAACACATCTCATAAAATACTTGGACTCAATAAATATTCTAATTGGTCCAAGTGGAAACTAATTATAACATAATACTAACTTTGACTTGGTGGGATAGCTACGTAACAATACAACCCTTGATTTAGACTTTTTTTACAACTTTTATCCTTTCTTTTAGGGAAGGATACATTTATTACAAATATTCACGTAACAACTTATATGCCCCAAATAAATGGTGAGTCACCCACATTTGATTCTTCTAACTGCCTATGTGGAATTTGAAACCTTTCATGCTTGATTCTTTTAGCTGCCCACGTGGTGTTTGACCAAGCCATAGCTTATATGGCATTTATGTGAAATAGGTTCTTCTGTAGATTTTTCCAGGCTTCCATAGTGCCCTTTCGTAGTGCCCTTCCGTATCGCCATTTCATAACGTGCATCCATGCATATTCTTGGTATTTGTTCATCCTTTCTTCAATATATGACCTATATTTTGCTGTAATATTACCTGCCAAAAATATACAAAAACTTCGCACAATTTGTGTAAATATGATCATTTATCATTTTAACCTCATTCATCAAATTAACTGATAAATCTCATAAATAAGGTTAAATAATCATTAAAACACATTTAATTTCATGATTTTGCAGATAGAAAATAGATAATCCTTGCATAAATAATGTGTCAATTTGACACTCATCATTCCCACAAACTGAAGGAAGTGCATGTCCTCATGCACAGAGGATTAATACAACAATCTCAATGGAAAAAATCTGCAGTTATAGCAGTTGCATAGATCCAAAATTCAATCTATAGTAGATGATTGATGCCTTGTTCATATAAATCCAAATATTTGCATTGATATTCCATTTTAAACAATATTTCTTTTGGAATGTGATATACATTTGATAAGAAGCACAATGTAAATTGTCATTTGGCTAAAATGGGATTACCATCATTTTTTTCAAATTAAATAAGTTGAAACAAGAAGGTACTATAAACACACTTTCCAATGCAAAAGTCAATAGTGCTCATTGTACTTATTTAGATGTATATCAAAACTATGCATAAATAATACTTATAACTTCTATAATAATGTTATCTACAAACCCATACTAATAATAAGAACATCATTATATATATAACATATAAAATTTAAATTAAATTTTAAAGTTTATTTATTTATTATTATTTTATTTTATTTTATTATTTATATATTTATATATATATATATATATATATATATATATATTATTTTATTATTATTATTTTTTTTATCTTTATTTTTTTTCGAGAAGAATGATCAAAGTAAATATATAGTAATTAAAAATAGTAAATTAATATAATATATTATTATTTTATTATTATTATTATTATTATTATTATTATTATTATATAACTATAAAATATTATATTACCTATACTATACCTCTAAACTATATTATAAACTATATTGTATTAAGTATTATAAACTATATTACTGAAGATTATTACAAAAGTTGTGAGAGTTTAAGAAAATACTTTACCTGATTCTTCCCCCAAAACTGAAATGTGAACTTTGTATACCTTATTTACTTTCCCCCCAAACTGTAATTTTAGCCAAAATAATATGAAGGGTGTTTTATTTATATTGGTGGATAATATAATAATAAGTTTTATTTATGGGGGTTTATTATAATTTTTGTGATTGTGTTTCCTATATGTCATTAAGAAGTTTCCGAGATAGAAAGGTAATGAATATAAAATTTGATTCAACCTTCTAGGATATCTTCAATCATGGGAAAAAGTGAAATAGATATTAATATGGCTTTTTCTAAGGGATGAAAATGTGATGGGCACAAGCCATGTTTTTATAGAAAAATAAAAAGTTGAAACCATAGTACTTTCATGAGGGTTTGTTTTTGAGTTTTGCCTACTTGTGATGTTTCTAGGATTATTCTTCAAGGACTTCAAACATTCTAGCAATTTTGAAACAACTTCATTTATTCCTTTAACAAATAAATATAGTGTCAAATTTGTCCTAGTATTCTCAAGCTTCTTTCAAGACCAATTGTGTGTGCAGTGAGGATTCATTTCCCATTATGAGCAAGGATTGAAAAACAACAAGGGTTATGTAGGCCAAAAATATAGCTTATCGTATGAGCATCTAGAGGTCTTATCTAGACTTAGTGCTAATACATAAGGATACCTTAATAAAGAGTACCCCATGGTGTTTGAGATACTCAGAATTCCAAGGATTCAAGCTCTTTTGCCCTTATTTTTTTTTGTGGAATACTTGCTCATTTTGTGAGGAGCAAGGGATTTTTATTGCTTTTTGAGGTTCTTGCTTATTTTGAGAAGCAAGAAGATTTTTATTACTTTGTGGGGTTCCTTCTTATTTTGAGGAGAAGCAAGAAAATTTTTATTGGGATACTTGCTCAATTAGATGAGAAGCAAGGGATTTTTTTTTTTTAAAGGGTGAAGGGCGAGCTTGTCCTTTTGCCAATTCGTTAGTATTGTAGACAATGCATATAAATAGATAAGCAAGGGAAACTTTTCACTTATGGCAAAAATAACACATGAGTTAATTTTTCTAAAACTTCACAGTGTTTTAGATGTGCAATTGTGCATGGTCAAAAGAAAAACTTGACCAGCTAGGAGTAACTTACAACATTTTAAAATATTTGCTTCATTTTTAATGAAAATTTGACTCAGGATACCAGATATAATTTGAGTATTTGAAGAATACCTAGATTTCATCTAGCAACAAGGTACTATGCATCATGTGGTAATCATCTTCCTACAAGGTTTTTTTAGAGAGAACATTTTCTTGGGCTATCTTTAAAACATTAAGACTTAAAATGGAAGGGAATACAAATACTTCATGATGAAACAAATGATGCATAATTATTTTTATTTTTATATATTATTTTTTTTTTCAATTTATATATATATATATATATATATATATATATATATTTATTTATTTATTTATTTATTTTCAAAGAGAAATTATTGGATAGTAGCTGGTTGCAGTTCAGAAATGCATTGCAAATCGGTTTGTTATCTAAGGTGGTGTATGCTTTTTTTTTAGATAGTGACTTTTTGTATAGTTAAAACCTATGCCAATTAATTAGTGATTTTCTAGTTGAGTTATCAATAGGATTTGAGTTTTACTACACCATTTCAAATATTTTCTAATTGAATTTTATGATACAATATGTTTGTCCTGCCACTTTATAATTTCATTGGTTCAGTATTGTATATACCTCTATTTTATTTTATTATTATTATTATTATCATTAAATATATTTTTATATTTTATTATTTTATTATATATATATATATATATATTATTTTATATATATTTATTATTATCATTTCTAATAATATATATATATATATTATTATTATTATTATTATTATTATTTTATTTTATTTTTTATTTTTTATATTTTTTTGTTTTTTTGTAATATTTTCTAGAGGTTTATTGGACTGTTTTCCACCATTTGTTTTATTTTATTTTCTCTCTTTGATTTTATATTATTATATATATTTTTATTTTCTATTTGGGTTTTGATTTTTCTATTTCAATCCTACTGTCTACCAAGTTTAAATATAAATTTCAAAACTTATAAATACTCTTAACACAGTAGAAAAGAAATAAATTTAAAATTATTAAACAGTCCTAATGCTACTAAAATTAGATGCGTTTATACAACTAATTTTAGCATACTTAGGAAAATGTAAAAATGCTTGGAAAGTAAATTTTTACTGGAAGTGAAATTGCTGAAGTAAAAGGTAAATTACTACTGTTCTTTGACTATTAGGAGGGATTTCATTACAGTTGTGTCACTCAATGTAACTACTTCCTACTAAAAAAATAGGGTCCTAAGCAAAGTTTAGGTTGTTTTCAACGTTCACCTACTTCTTATTCTTTTTCATCGGTCCTAAATCAAATTAACAATACTAATCACCCAAAACAAGGAAATTGCAAAAAATAAAATTTGTTGAAATTGAAATTTGCAGAAATTAAAATTTTTAATCTACGAAAGTAGTAAAAATGAATCCTTTAATAAAAATGAACCTAGCAACGTTGAATGAAGGAACTTGTTGGAACCATATTTGGGCCACTCTGATTCGTATGCACACCAAGGTCTCGTATGTACACTTTTCACATGCAAGTAAGCCTCTCTCTTTGCACTGCAAAATAACTTTTTTGACTAACCACTACGACACTACTCTCCCCTGTAACGATGCCAAAATGATCGGTTGTAGTAGCTTACATTTAATTTTTTCAATTCGAGGGCAATCAAGGTTAGATTTAAAGAGTAGAAACCCAGTATAGATTGTACCGTAGTAATTAATACTAAGCTTAGTTCAGATCTCTTTTTGGTTTCATGTGTTGCAGAAATTAAAGTTTGCAAAAAATAAAATTAAATTAAATTAAATATGCAATTTATGAATTATTCTAATGTGGATCCACTAATGATTTACTTAATGCATTATTTATCTATTATAATTTCTAATTATATTTTCATGTAAATTAATATTTAATCTAATTCTATCTACCATGTTAGTGGGGGGAAGAGATTTAGGGACTAACATTTCGGAGTGGGCCCTGCCTCTAGAAGTTTAATGTTAACACCTTCCCCTATTTTCTATTTTACTTTAACTTCAATAATCTACTCTCATTTAATTAATATAATTCTTAATTATTTCATAATTACAAGAGAATAAAAGAAATAAAAATTACCAAAGCAATCAAAATATAAAATTGGGAATAATCCTATTTTTATCCTTTCTACAGATTTTATCCTTTCTTTTAGGGAAGGATACATTTATTACAAATATTCATGTAACAACTTATATGCCCCAAATAAATGGTGAGTCACTCACATTTGATTCTTCTAATCCCCTATGTGGAATTTAAAACCTTTAGTGCTTGATTCTTTCAACTACCCACGTGGTGTTTGACCAAGCCATAGCTTATGTGGCATTTATGTGAAACAAATTCTTTCGTAGATTTTTCTAGGCTTCCATAGTGTTCTTTCGTAGTGCCCTTCCATAGCGCCCTTCCGTAGCACCCTTCCATAGCGTGCATCCATGTGTCTTCTTAGTATTTGTTCATCCTTTCTTCAATATATGACCTGTATTTTGTTGTAATATTACCTGCCAAAAACATACAAAAACTTCATAAAATTTGTTTAAATTATGATCATTTATCATTTTAATCTCATTCATAAAATTAACTGATAAATCACATAAATAAGGTAAAATAATCATTAAAACACATTTACTTTCATGATTTTGCAAATAGAAAATAGATTTTCCTTACATAAAATATGTGTTAATTTGACACTCATCAACACATAGGATACATTAGTCCCCATAAAATCATGTACCCTATAAGGAAATCCCTTTGGCTACTCCATGGCAATATGCTCTCATCCCCATACTTAGAGGAGCACACCCACTCCCATAGTCTATCATCTAGCTTCTCACACTCTATGCAACTCTTTGTATGTCTATGCCAACAAAGTAGACACCCATGCATACTATCACTCCCACTCCACCACATCACACATCACTCCTAACATCTTCTATGGGAATTAGAATCCTAAAAAATCTAGCATCACATGGTTGATTATCACTATCATAGCCACCAAATGCCTCAGTGATATCATCCTATCACACCAACACTATTCATAATCCACCCCTTCACTAGTAATCCTCACCTCCTCCCACCTATCACCCAATAATCATTGTAACGTCACATTCCACTAATCCCACCCAAAAAAATCATGATCAATACCTCCATGTGTAATCTGTAGTTCCAAAAGATGTCCTCTAGGGTAATAGTCATCTCCCCTATCGAGATATGGAAAGTGTTGTGATTCAGATCCCATCACTCACACAATACCTCCACATAGGCATGATCACAATGTATCATCCTCATCTCATACACCCCATGTAATCCCACATCTCTCAACCACTATAAATTATTAGCACCTATCCTATCCTTCACATCCTCTAATAATGGATAAAAGTGGTGCCTCAAGTCGATCTCTGGCACCTATTTCACAACACATCTTTTTTTTAGTACACAAACAATAAAACCACATCAAGCAAATATTTCATTCATGCATTCATACATTCCACTCTATGCCACCCCCCTAAGGGCATCCAAAAAAAATATGATCATGGGGTACTTAGCAACTGTACATAGTTGTGGGTTACCTAGTGACTTGAGATGTGGGTATATTTTGGATACCCATTTCCTTGTTTTACACCCCCATGGAAAAAATTCAATAATACCTCCCCACACGTATCAAATCACAATCATGCATGCACACAAAAAAAGTGCAATTCACACAAATAAACAGAGAATAATTTTGGACACCCATTTGGCTCATTCTCCCATATGTCACAACATGTTTTCACAAAACAACTCACACATGCATGAAAAAAGAAAAAATATATTTTACACATATGCATCTAAAAAAATGTACATTTTCGAAATAAAAACCACAACAAAATTAAAACATACAACATACATTGCACACATGCGCACATATTAATTCATTTTTCATTTTCACATGCATTGTTGCATAAATTTATTTTCATTAACATAAATCATTCACCAATATGCAGAAATATCAAATCATTCATCCACAAATAATTATCGACAAATGAGAGTGAGATAGATAATACCCTTAAGGTAGGGAAATACCAATAATAATCCTCAAGGAAGGAATAACTCCATAAGGTTTTCCAAGATGAGAGAGCCACTTAAGGAGGGCAAAGTCCCATAAGCCACTTCATGGGCAAATACGATTACATATGATTGATCTCCATGATGATTACAATGAAAAATATCTCTTCTTTATATATCCATATTCTTATTCTACTTTGGGGAGCCTACTACTAATATAATATTATATTATAATATAATATAATATTATAATACAATCAACCTTGTATTATGTGTGGCCCATGCCAACCCTTATACAATATAATAATATATCCCCAAATATCTATTCCTAGGTACCCTAACATGCCACCCTCCTTAAAAATATTTCATCCTCGAAACATGTGAAGAAATAAGATAATATGATTTGCTAAGCAATGTTAGCAATTGGTATCAATCTCAATCATCCATCCATCCAAGTGAAACACGTTGATTTTGGTATACCATTTTGTTACTTGAGTATCCAAATTTGCTTTGTTGGCTCCACACTTTTGTTATTGTATTTTGATAATTTGAATGATGGGTCCACTTATTCCTTGATGTTGATGAATCGTTATGAAAACTAGGATCGCTATGTTTTCTCTACCAAAAATTACTATATGTGGTGCCCTTCTGATTCCATGTAGAACCTTAATATTTTTACCTTGAGCCATGCCTCCAATATTGTTGCCACTTATGGTGGTTTGGGTGGCAATATGGTGCAACCTTAACTTGATGTTCTACCTTCTTTGACTTCTCAACATTTGGCTCCATTGTTCTAAATTCTTCTACACATTGTTCTTTCATGTTCTCTTTGTTTGGTGTGTCCTTGTGCTCTTCTATAAAATCTTTCTTGGACTCTGCTACTATTATTTCCATGGACTCGGTTGCTACTACTTCTTCCATGGACTCTGTTGCTGCTATTGTCTTCTTGGATTCTATTTTAGGTTCTTCAATTTGTTTCTCTACAACCAATTCTTGATTTTCCTTGGATCATTGCTCATTAATATGAGAAATATCCTATAATGTTATCTTCTTTTTCTTGTACCATAACTTCATCAACTTTTTTTGCGCATTAATGTTAATTGTATCCAAAGAATATAACCAAGGATAACCAAGAACAATATCCTCATCATCCATCTGAATAGCATGAAAATTTGAATGTAAAACATATTTATCCATGGTGATCTTCAAATCTTTAAGAATCTGAACACTCTCACCCTCAAGATGTGTGTCCTTAATTTTTATTGCTTGAACTTACAACCTCTTAGCCAAGGAAATATTAATAAAATTACATCTACTACTAGGGTCAATGGAAATAATAACCTATTATTTTTTAATGCTTCCATGAACCTGCAAAATAGAATTTTTAGATTCAAACAAATTCCTTGTACAATTTTTAATTTATCTTCTATCAAAGGTATGGTTTCCTCTATCTGCATACTGACATATTTTTTATCTTCTACCACTTCTTTGAAATTTTCTAGCTCTCTTTTTATTTCCTTTTGTTCTTTTTGAAGCATGTTTATTTCTTCTTCATATCCCTTTATGGTGACCTTCAAACTAGCTATATTTTTATATGGGTCCCATTTACTCAAGAATGCATGCTCTATTTCATCCCAAGTGCATTCATTATACCTTTCACTACAAAAAATTACCCACAAATACCAAGCTTCCCATTTAATACTGTACTTAAGGAATAATTGCCAATGAGGATTATTACAATATAGAGATCTAAAAATTTTCCACCTTTCTCTAGCATCAATATCATCCTTCCCAAAAAAATATGGTAGCTCCATAAGTTCATATTAAAAGATAATGCAAACTAGGGTTTCATTAAAATATATATCATGCCCTAATGCAAACTAGGGTTTTATAAAAATATATAAATCCCCACTAAATTGAAGCTAAAATTCCACATAAACAACTAGATCTACAATTTCTCTTCCAAACAAAATAAATTGCAACTAATTTTCTTACCCGAACTAACAAATTTCGTCTTTCAAAAAAATGTGAATTGAAAATTCGTCACTACCCTTGTTCCATACATATTACTTCATAAGGTTATATCTCCCTCAATACTACTTAGATTCCTTTATGTAACCACTCATTTTAAAGCTCTTAAAATTCTGCACAAACTGGTCCAAAAATTATCTAAATTGGATAAACTTTCGTAGAGATATGGATCCTGAAATATGAGGAGTTTTTCTATAAAAACTATGCAAAATTTGTCACTATCCTTGTTCTATATGACTAACTTCATAAGGACGTATCTCCATCAATACTACTTGGATTCCTTTATATGACCACTCATTTTAAAGCTCTTCAAATTCCACATAAAATGATCCAAGAATTGTCTGAATCGAATAAAATTTCACAGAGATATGGCTCTTGAAAAATGAGATTTTTTTCCCAAAAAGCAATTTGCCCTCATGCAAATTAGGGTTTATGAGCTAGGGTTTCATAGAAATATATATCCCCACTGATTTGAAGCTAAAATTCCACATAGACAACTAGATTTATAATTTTTCTTCCAACAAAATAAATTGTAACTGATTTGCTTACCCAAGTTGACAAATTTTGTCTTCCAAAAAATTCGTGACTTGAAAATTCATCACTACCTTTGTTTTATACAAATAAATTCAAAATATTATATCTCCCTCAATACTATTTGGATTCCTTCATATGACCACTCATTTTGAAGCTCTTCAAATTCTGGATAAACTCATCCAAGAATCACTTAAATCATATAAACTTTCATAGAGATATGGCTCTTGAAATATGAGAAATTTTTTCCAAAAAAAAATCTACCCTAATTATGCAATTCCAAAACAAATCCTCACTTTGCAAAAATTGTTGCTCTGATACCACTTGTTGCATAACTTTATTTTTATTAACATAAATCATTCACCAATATGTAGAAATATCAAATCATTCATCTATAAATAATTGTCCATAATAACAACCCACAAATGAAAGAGAGATATATAATAACCTTAAGGTAGGGAAACACCAATAATAATCCTTAATAAAGGAATAACTCCACAAGAT
Organism: Wollemia nobilis; assembly: GCA_028583015.1. NCBI lineage: Eukaryota > Viridiplantae > Streptophyta > Pinopsida > Araucariales > Araucariaceae > Wollemia > Wollemia nobilis. Next base: position 1,103,615 of record JAQPPZ010001471.1, on the reverse strand, counting down.
CTCCCAAGATGAGAGAGCCACTTAAGGAGGGCAAAGTACTATAAGCCATTTTGTGGGCAAAGACGATTACATATAATTTATCTCCATGATTACAATGACAATTATCTCTTCATTATATATCCATATTCTCATTCTACTTTGGGGAGCCTACTACTTATATAATATTATATTATAATATAATATAATATTATAATACAATCAACTTTGGGTTATGTGTGGCTCATGCCAACCCTTATACAATATAATAATATATCCTCAAATATCTATTCCTAGGTACCCTAACATGCATACATCCCTACATCTACCTTTTCTTTTGATTTCATGCATCTAGAGAAAGGCCCTAGGGTTATTTTTAAATTTCCAAAATTCAAACTATGTGGGTCTCAAGAATGACTTACTTGTACTACTTGCCCTCTATCCTGACTCGCTTCTCCTCCCATTTCATCCATTACGTTTTTAAAATCAGCAACACTCCATTTCAAATTTTGCTCCTTCCCTTATTCTATCACTCCTCTCTTACAATTTGTAGGTGCACAAATGATGCGCGTACCTTGCAACCATACCTTTTATAATCGTGATGCATGATTGCTAGGTAACCAACAATCAAAATCAAATTTGAGGTACTTAAAAACTTGCTACAGTCGCATGGTACCCAGTGACCAAGCCCAAACCTTACCAAAACCCGTCTTGGGGTCCTCCATAGGACTTTTCACCTATATAACATACCCTTTTTTCATAGTTCTATCATATTCTCACCATTTCACCAACTATCTCACTTCATCAATCATTTTGTCAAGAATTTCATCGTCACTTCATTTTCACCTCTCATCGCCTCAACACTTGAGGGGGTAGACATCTGACTAAATATGGTTTACACATGATTAATAACCAAATATTCAATACCAAAAATTGTGTTTGTCTAAGAACCTTTACCAAAGATCATCTTACGCACTTCTTTGTTGGGGTCATGCAAAAGAAAAATTTCTCTTCTCATAAAAACTCCAATTCAAAATAAATGTTTGATGGACCTAATACGTGTGTGTGGGTGAAATTTTGCATCCGTCACCCACCCTTCCCTTTAGGAAGTGATTCCATCTTCCCAAAAGAAGTTAGCAATTTTTTAAAGACATTATTGGATGGGCAGAAGGTACCAATTTGTGATGGTAGCAGTTATGGGCAGACTAAAGTGTTATGTGGATGGTAGAATGAAGTAGGACAGGCCATGGAATGGGCATACCTTTTCCTAAGAGTTTGAGCAAAATATTCCTAAAGAACCTGCCCAACTCCTTAGGTGAATGGTCTAAGTTTCCAGCATGGGTAAAAGAATTGGTTGACCCCATCCTTGAAGAATAAATAAAACTCATGCCCAACCTAGGTGGGAAGTTAGGAATATCATATGGGTGAGACATATGAGAAACACTCATATTATTTGAAACCCCCATGGGTAGAAGAAAGAAGTCATCGAATACATAAAACACTTTCCATCACCCAAAGTCCAAAGGAAGACCAGTACGCTACTGCAATGGATCAAGTACCTAACAATGTATGTAGAAGTGATGCGTTTATGGTGTTATGCTCTCAAGGTACTTTAGTACCTGTTACCCATCACATAGCCAAAATATCACCAATCAAGGAGAAGGATGAGGTAGTTAAATATTAATGATTTGAGTAGAATATTTGAGGGCTCATATTGATCCAAAAGTGCCTACCACTCTTCTAGAATATTGATGCTTCCCAATGGAGCAATGTACTAGGGTGGTACCTATTAGGCCATCTTCTCGCCTACCACCACCAATATCTAAATTTTAAAATCCATGTAAATATAGTTATAAATAGTGGAATGCAAACCATTCCTAAGGGTGGCTCTTTAGCCATTACAATTATTATGTAAGGTTTCCCCTCTGTAAATACAAATTCTGCACTATTTGGCCTTTAATTGTGTCTTCTTGTCTTTCATTGAATGTATGAATATTCAATTCTTTATTTTCTTAAGTCATTATATGTTATTATAGTATCTAGATTCCATGGGGTGTTCTTGAGTGACTAAGGTGGAGTGTGTTCATTATATAGGTTGGGGATTTATTTCTCCTAACACCAATTGAATGAGAGTGCTTTGATTCTATATCTTGGATCTCATGCACCCATTCATTGGTACTAGAATTCATCTCCCACCCACCACTGATATAGTGCTAGTAAAAGGATACCATTGGGTAATATGACATGGGGCTTGTGTTTTGGATGGTGTATCACACCTGCATAGGTCTTGATGTAGCTATACCCATCCTTATGATTTCTAGTTATGGCCTTTTTTTTATTTCTTTCCCATTTCTCTTTTCCCTTTATTTTTGTAGCATAGAGTAGATGGAATCCAACCCAAGGAACCGACCTTCTTCAAATATTTCCCACCCTATCCTTCCAATGCAATGGATTTTCTACACTACTTGGTACTGATATATCCACCCCACCCTACGCGTGGTGCTAGATTGGTGACCAATAATTGTTTGTGACTTTACTAGGGATTTAATGAGTCCCATGTTTTAGGAAACCAAATTTTGGTGACTCTCTGGTTTACCCATATATTCTCAAATCTAATTGGTGACTCCAACTAAGTAGCACCTTCAGATCATAATATCAGTCACCCACACATGCTAAATATTCAAATATCCTAGAGGACTCAAGGTATGGTGAGCAACCTTAACCTCGCAAGCAAAGATAGTATGTTTACCTAGTAACTCTAAATCTGACTCCAACATCATAGTCAAGACCTCTAAATACTAGTGCCTTGGTGGCTTGGACATCTTTCCCACAATGGAATGACCCCTATCCCCTCAATCTCCCTCATCGACATGATATCCTAGAAGTTGCCTTCGATGTCCTGCCCAAATATAGTGGTGTCAAGGGATCTATGAAGGAACAACTTGAAAATGTGGCTTCCATGGCCATCCTTCATAATATCACACACAAACATACACTGGCCAGATTTTTGGTAGCCTCTCTTGAAGGTAGAGCATGGATCTAGTACAAGATCCTACAACCAAGGAGCATCTCTATATGGGAAGATTTTGCAGAGCCTCTAATGGATGTGTTTGGAGAATTGGAGGACCCCTTAAAATATCTAAATCAATTCATGTTTATCAATAGAAACTCTCTTGAAAGTGTAACAGACTTCAATGTCTATTTTGAGAAGAGTTGGAGGAGTATTACACTACAGATCCTCCCAACCTCCACACAGGTGCATATTTTATACATCTAGGATCTTGGTCTTGATATCAGTATCCTTCTGCACAAATTAGAGGAAAATCATTTTCCTCAACTCTACAAGGAGGTTATCAAGGTTGAGCAAGTTCTTATGTGGAGGCTCCAACCCACCAGTTCCTGTAAGGAGTTAGTGCTAGATAATAAAGTGGGCACAGAATAGGAGTAGGTTTGTCAAGAAGCCTACATCCATGAATATGGTGTGACCAATGAACCCCAGACCCTCAAGAAACTAGGTAAGTGTATGCTCATGAGTGGGAGGACTCAATAGCATAGGAAGAGTCAACTAGGTGATTGGCACAACTGGCCAATATTAAAAAGGGAAAACATGAAAATTTGGTCCCTGACAACACACCACCCGAAAGGTGATATACAGTGGCCAAAAATATTGCCACTCTAGCTTTCAAGGGCTTGAGTGTTCATGCACTAAAGAAAGAAAAGAAGAATTATGATTTTATCATAATTCTAATCCAGTGGGGAAGGCACCAGATAGATCACAAATAGTTCCTCAAATACAATGTGGTCTAGTTTGGCCACTGTAGATTCAGAGGATGATTTGTATCTGATATCCTAGATCAGGCGTGTTGGTCATACCATAATTTTATGGCCAATAAATAAAAATCTTGCATTAAGCATGATCGCTATTTTAGGAATCACAAGTAAATATAACATTCACCTCCATCTTTGCATTTTTTTCTTAGTTCTATGTTCTTATGTGCATTGTTGTCTGGACCCCATAGCCCAATGTATACATTCAATAATTTTTAAAACCTCTCACTTAGAGCTGCAACAAGCCTTGAAACTCACAAATACAAGCACAAGATAAGGTGGGTAGGCTATAAATATCCTTGCAGTAAGACACAATTGATACAATAAAGTGCAAACCACAAGTTGTGGTTGAAGCTAAATGGCCTCTTGCTAGATTGTGTGAAAAAGTGGGCATGAGATAGAAGAGATTAGATACAATGGCAATCTATCTGCTCTTGAAATATCTCAGGTATTCGATGGGTTGTGTTTAGGAAAATTCAATCTGTAATAATGCCTCATGAAAAAGGGTTCATGCCCTATTAGTTTCACTTGACAAGCTTTAGATCACTTTTGTCTTCGTGTCTCTACTTTTTCCCACCCTTTCATCCCTTTTGTATTCTTTCCTCCTTTTTTGTCTACAACTCTCCCAAATGGTAACAAAGGTTTCATCACTCCTATTGCTTCATCTTTATTCTTCCTTCCCTATGTATCTTACAATAAACTTCTTAAGAATTTTCTTGTTATTTCCACTACTTGTCTTTCTATTGCTCTTATCCGCAACAATTATCTCTATGTTGGTCATATTGACCTTGTATTTATAGCTTTATTTTCCTTGTTTCTCCCTTCTCTTGTCAGTTGAGCCCCTATTACTTTCCCTCCACTCTAATTTTCACCATGTTAAATGTATCATTTCCTCCAACTTCTTTGTTTCCTCATTTGCCTCGCATCTTCTCCTTCATCGTGTCCTCCTTCCTTATGTGTCCTTTATTTCCCTCTTTGTTTCTCTATTGTGTTCGTTATATTTGCTGGTCCTTCTAGGTTCCTTTTTTCCACAATATGGAAAACCCTTGTTAGTCACAAAAGTGTGGGTGAAATTTTGCATCTATCACCCACCCTTCCCTTTAGCAAGTGATTACCTCTACCCAAAATGAGTTCACAATTTTTTTGAAGATATTATTGGATGGGCGAAAAGTACCAAGTGGCAGTGGTAGTAGTCATGGGTAGACCAAAGTGTTAGGTGGATGGTGGAATGAAGAAGTATGAGCCATGGAATGGGTGGACCCTTTTCCTAAGAGTTCGAATAGAATATTCCCAAAGAACCTACCCAAATCCTTAGGCAAATGGTATAAGTGGCTAGCATGGGTGGAAGAATTGGTTGATCCCACCCTTGAAGAATAAATAAAACTCCCACCCAACCTAGGTGAGAAGTTAGAAATATCCTATGGGCAGGATATATGAGAAACACCCACCTTATTTGGGTGCGTAAAACACCCACCATCACCCAAAGTCCAAAGGAAGACCCAATCGATGTTGTAGTGGGACAAGTAACTACCAACATACATAGAAGTGATAGGTTTTCGGTGCCATGCTACTGAGGTACTTCAGTACCTATTACCTATCACATAGCCAAAAGATCACCAATTGAGGAGAAGGATGAGGTAACTAAATATTAATGACCTAAGAATAATATCAAAGGGCCCAAATTGATCTAGAATTACCTGCAACTCTTCTAGAAGATCAACACTTCCTAATGGAGTAGTGTTCTAGGGTGGTGCTTGTCAGACCATCTTCTCGCCTACCACCACTAATGTCCAATTTTTGAAATCCATGTAAATGTAGTTATAAATAATGGAATGCCAATCATTTCTGAGCATGGATATTTAGCCATTATAATTCTTATGTAATATTTTCCCTTTGTAAATACAAATTCTACACTATTTGGCCTTTAACTGCATCTACTTGTCTTTCACTAAATGTATGAATATTTTATTCCTTATTTTTTTAAGTCATTCTATGTTATTCTGGTATCTAGATTCCATGGGATGTTCTTGAGCAACTAAGGGGGAGTGTGTTCATTATATGGATTGGGGGTTTATTTCTACTAACATCGATCGAGCGGGAGTGCTTTGATTCTACATCCTAGATCTCATGCACCTGTTCATCGATACTAGAATTTACCTCTCACTAGCTGATGATAAAGAGCTAGGACAAGGATACCGTTGGGTGATATGGTGTGGGGCTTGTGTTTCGAATGGGGTATCACACCTACATAAGTTTGGATGTGGCTATACCTATCCTTGTGAGTTATAGCTATGACCTTTTATTTATTTATTTCCCCTTTCTCTTTTCCCTTTCCTTTTGTAGCATAGAGTAGTTGGAATCCATCCTAAAGAATTGACCTTATTTGGAGATCACCCACTTTATCCTTCCAATACGGTGGAAACTCTACTCTGCTTGGCACTGATCCATCTACCCCACCTTACATGTAGTGCCAGATTGGTGACCACCATTGTGCCTATAGGTTAATCATGGATTTCCTTCCTTCAAAATGGTAGTCGTAAGACCAATTATGAATGAAGCACCTGATCAAGACCTATCCCAAGTTGAATGACTCATCAAATCAAATCAAGCTTAATGAAGTATCAAAGGTAAAGTTTCAAAGACATTCGCTCCTTTCACAATTAAGGCATATTACATTGATCATGACAGTAAGGCAATCTTACATCTATTCCCTCAACAAGTACCATGGCATGACAAAAGCCATCATCACCCACAATATTCCATCATCTATAATATTTCATCATCAACTCTTCTCTCTCAAATTTAAATCATTATCTGGTGTTAATAAATTTTTGCACTGCCTTGTATCTTCACACACTGTAGTACAAAAAGAGGTAAATGTATACACCTAAAAGTTGCACATGACCACACACTTCTTCATGGTTAATTAAATTGTAAAAGCCACCAAATTGTAGTAATTAATCTCAAAACACTTTACATTCATTAAAAATATTATGTATAAGTTATTTGGTCCACTTAAGCCCTTTCCTACATTTAACCATGGTCCCCATGCGACCACCTTCAAAAGCCTAACCTAGGTAACCCTAACCTTAGTTCAAAGTAACATTTTTCACTAAAATACACTTAAGAGGCTAATTACATGTTTAATTAAGATTAATTAAGGTTAACACTAACCTTTTACTCACACATGTGTGCACCCATGACATTCATATATATTTAAATATGCTTATTATTTAAGACATGGGAAGGGATGAGTCACCCTCCACCTCACCCCTTTAACCTTGGATTAACACAAGATCAACTTAATCAAGGTTAACCTCAACTTTTTCTCACACATGTGTGCACCAAGGATATTTGTAGATATTTAAAAGATCCCTTTTCAAAGCATGTGAAAGGGTGAGTCACCTTACACCTCACCATGGTTGGGATATAACCTAGGGTTCATACCACCTCACAAGAGATACCTAACCCCCACTAACCTCTCCAAAATGCTATAAATAGTAGTACTTTTTCTCATAAATCCATCCACCTCATTTTATATACCAAAACTCTATCAAAATTACATCAAACTTCCACTCATCAATCAACCATCAATCAAACATCAATAACCATAAATAAACCATCAAATAACCATGACAATAAACCCTTTTCTATGCTTTGTTGATACGTTTTGATAGGTATGAGGTAAGACCCCAAATGTCTTATAGTGAATTTGATAAATAATTTAATAAATATAAGGAATAACAGGCCACTTAAAGGGAGCTTCCTTGTAATCGATTTACCATTATATGGGGCTTCCTCCTTGTCACTTATAAGGAGCTCCCTCCTTATAATATTAAATACTATTTTATTGTTGTTCTTGGATGATTTTCTAAAAGATACCTATCCTAACTTTATATCTACCCTAGAGTCATATTTGTAAGGATGTGACTATTCATATTATAATTTAGGTAATAATTAATTAAATTAGTAATATTTAATAAATAAATAATGTTAGGATATGGAATCCTAACATGCCACCCTTCTCAAAAAAAGTTTTTTCCTCAAAGCTAAGACTGAGGAAATTATTGTTGAAATTGATGAAGCTCTTTCCAAGTAACATTTGCACAAGTTCTTGCACAATTTTAATGTCACTCCTCTATAGGAAGGTATATATTGAAGGTAGAATAGTTAGTGGTGGATTTACAAGAAGAATAGTAGGATCATGATGGTGGTGAGGGGGCAATCCTTGGGATTTTGTAAATACTTCAATGTGATGTGTCAAAAGTGATGGTAACTCTTCCTATTGTTTCCTTGGAGATTAAATGGAAAATAAGTGTGTGTAAACTTTTTTACCTCACTTTCAAATAGGTTCTTCCATGCGATGAGAATGCACTATTTGTGAGAAATTCATGGGTAGTCTATTTAGAGTGTATGTTTGATCACCAACTATGAATTGCATCCATAAGGTTGCAAAATCCTAGAGTATTACCCTGAGTGTTCGCAACCATTGAGCCCCTAAAATATCACTTTTGGTTAATGGAAGCACATATATGTAACTTTTCATGTGGTAGTTTCTTATGGTGAGCTTGATATTGTGACACTTTATTTGATAGGTAATTTGTTCCCCAGTACCAATCACCACCTTAAAGATATTGAAAGGTCATATATAATAATTAACATTTTCACCATGCATGGGTCAATGAAATTATGAGTAATTCTTGAGTCAAGGAGCACCATGAGATTTTGATGTTTGAAATACCAAGGAACTTTCATAGTTTTTGGAGAAGGAAATACTACAAGAGTATTGAAGGAAGTTTTGGGGATTTCTACATGGCTATGATCAGGTGCCTTGGTTACTTCTTGCACCTCGACCTCATTTTCTCCCTTTATGGAATGACAAGGATCAACTATATTCAATAAATACAATGTTTGTGTAGCACATTTATGGTGGGGCTCAAATTGCTCATCATAATTATCGCAAAGGTCTTTCACCTATCGTGCCTCCATTTATTCTAGTCTAAAGGTACTTAACCAATAAGGGTAGGTTAGGTTCTGGGGCATTGTAAGTGGTTTGTGATTTCCAAATAGGTGTTTTTCCTAATCAACATTGAGAATTGAATTTATATTTGGATAACAAATATAATCCAAAGTTTTACATCATGGTGCAAGGATTGAACATCTCCACCTCCTTAATTTCTTCCTTTAATCCACTAACGAAGCAACTTATGAGAAATGATTCATCTAACTTTGTGGTGCGATTGATAAGATCCTTGAACTGAGTCTGGTATGCATGAACTAAGGTAATTTGATGTAGGTTGGTGATATTAATTGACAAAATAATTCCTCGATCGATTGCATTACGTGATCCAAGGTGTCAAAACTAGGGTCATGAGATATTCTTCCATCATCCATTTTGGTAATTGTTGTGGATTATAATTGGGAGTTTACGGTCATAAAAATATTTATCGTTAGAAATTTTTGTCAAAAATTCAGAAATTGTCAAGATTTTTCAATTTTTTTTTGTCAATTTATCATCAGAAGTCATCAAAAATTTCTTTTAAAAAAGTCATCGACAATTTCTTATCAATAATTTATTGTAAAACTCGTTGTCAACTATTTGTTGTAGAAAAAATCATCGGTCATTTCTTGTCAAAGATTTGTTGCTAATATTGGCATCAATTTCTTGTCAAAAAAGGTTTTTGCAATATTTTGAGCAATTTGTTTCACCAAAATAATTGGTGTTTATCAGTGTTTATCAGCTTTGTTTTTAACCCTTTAGCCTTCCAATGGTCACCATTGACGGTACTAGAGACAACACGAGGGTGAATCTAATGCGACTGCCAGCTACAGAAGGGAGTGAATCTGATAGTAACTGACTTAGGATAGATTGACACAGAGTGGACTAACAAAAAATGAATGCTAACAATCAGGATAGGACTGAGACATGGGATATCGATACGGAAACACGAGGACTACACAGATAGATTTTGATATTGATAATAGAAAACACTAGAAGCACGAGACATAAACATTTCATGGTAGACGATGCTAGAAGCATGAGACATGAAGCACAAATTTTTGGAGGATAGCAGAAGATGATATGGGGGTGAACGTGGACACAACTAACATGGATGGGGGTATGCAGACTATAAGACATGTGATGTGACACATACAAGACACTGTAAAGGATGTGGATAGGGATGATGTAGGGATAGGTCATAAGGTACATAACTAGATGTAGGGAAGCATAGTACAACATAGATTTGTTACTCAAGGATAGGGATCACGGACGTATAAGGAGGTTTTACAAGGTGTCACCACAAGGTGGTCAATACCTTATGGGTGTGGCGGTCCTTTTAAATCACCTTTAGACCATTGCACAAGGTGTGTGGGACTAAAACCCAAACTTTATTTTTTTAATTTAACTATGTTGTGGCTACCCTAATTGAAAAACATAAAATAGTGGTAGAATAGTATTCATGATGATAGAAATATATTCGTGATGTTTAAAACTTTAGGTAAAAATTTTATTGTTTTAATTTATTTACTAGAAAATAGTATCTGGAAAGTATGTTGTGAATATAATCACCATGGATATTCCATTCCATAAAGAGATCTTACACTGAACACTTACGACTGGAGCGATTCCAACTTTCATGTGGAACATTGATGACATCACTATAAGAGGTCAAAATGTATGCTCCCCTTGTTGTGATGGGATAATAAAAAATTAAGGCATCATATGACCCAAATGTGTTATGGTGTTTAGTGTTTCAGTGGCCTATAGTAAATTCTCGAGCCTTCTCTGGCATAAAAATATTCAGCTACAATGATATGATATATGAATTGTGGATGTCGATGGTTTAAGTGATTTCTCTATAGGTTACGTCGTAATAGAGGGTTTTACAATGGTTGATGACTATACTATGATTTTTGGAATCACCAATAATTACAAAGAATATGATGTAATTTATCTTTAGGTAAATATTTACCAATGGAAGCGTGTAGCTAGTGGATCTAAGGTTGTTGAGAGAGAGTTTTTGAATTCTCCCATTCAAAAAAAGGGAAAGCATCTAGGGTTACACTATTACTTTAGATATCGATGTTGAAGCTAGTTGGATAACTAAAGTGTATACTGTCAAGTTTTTGTAGAGGATGAACAATAACTGCACAGATATATCTATATATGCACACACACACACACACACACATATATATATATATATATATATATAATTTTATCCAGCTGAAATGATATGATCGATTTAGATATGGTCTAAGTGATGAAAACATTACATGCCCAGGATGTGCAAGTGATTATGCTTAGTTGCTAAACTTTTTGTTCCTACTTGTGAAGGCTGATAGTGACCAGTTTGCTGGAATTTTAGCATTGAATATTCCAAGATCCTATCATATTAAACCAAGCACAGTGTAGTTGAAAATTATGTTTGAATTTTGGGCCATATATTCCTCATAATTAGTGCTAATCCATAAAGGTGGCTCTAATACCAAATGGTAATACCCAAAATGTCTTACAATGAATTTGATAAATAATTTAATAAAGATAAGGATTCGTAGGCCACTCAAAGAGGGATCCCTTGTAATCAATTTGCCACTATAGGGGGTTCCCTCCTTATAATATTAAATACTAATTTATTCTTCTTCTTGGATGATTTCCTAAAATATATCTATCCTAAATTTATATCTACCCTAGAGTCACGTTTGTAAGGATGTGACTATTCACATTATGATTTAGATAATAATTAATTAAATGAGTAATATTTAATAAATAAATAACGTTAGGATATGGAATTTTTAATAGTATGGGAACATATCTGATACTAACCAAGAGCTTCTACAGTCACATGACAACACTATCCTCTACCAAATTAAAAAAAAGTTAGCTCTAGGCTTATTCACTAGGTACCTAGAGACCCAAGTTGGTTGCACCCTACCTAGTGACTCTAGCCAAAGTCTGATGTTAGGTGACAAAAGGCCACCAAACCCTCTCAGCAGGTAATATTTACTATTTTTTAGCACTTACAGTCATTTAAAATAACTTTTATCATGCATTTTACTACTTTAATTAGTGTCTTTTATCTTCATAACTATGGTTTCTTATCCATGATAGGTCCCCAAACACACTAACCCCATTTTGGTCATACAGGTCTGGAGGACAGGTTTGATCATTGGTGGCTCTCTTGCATTAAGCCCACCCAAAATTGAGGATCTTTGGAAGACGTATCCAGGGTGTAGTCGACCAGTTCACTGAAAGAAGAGGGACATTCACCATGCTAAATCCCACTTTTCTAGTCTTCTAAGGAAGATTTATAAAAATGAGGATCCCCCTTGTAATCCCTTTTGAAAATAAATATATATATTTCATAGAATTTACTCCTATTTTCCATCATGTTCACCTCCTCAATACGTGCTTGATATATTTATTTAAAATATACAAGAGCAAATATCTTATGAGTTTGAAACTACAACTATCACCTCTTTTGACCAAGAAATAGAACTAGCAATAAGGGTAGAGCAAACCCTTATTCACAAAGTTCAACTTAATATAAAAGAAGATAGGACCATGAAAGCATGGTATAAGAACAAGCATGTATTTGGTGATGGATTAATGGATAGTATGCCTATTAACAATGTTTTTAACACCCTACAAAAGATGGTGCTCTACCAACCTCCAAAACCTCCACCAAGAAATTTTACAAGACTGAACATGCCTATGAATGTGGTTCTAAAACAACTTATGGAAGCTAATATGATTTATTTACCTCTCATAATATAACCTAATACCACGACTAATTGGTATAAGCTTGGTCAACATTGTGAGTATCATAGAGTGGAGGGGCACATGACAAACTCATGTAAGAGATTGAAACATGTGGTTTAGGACTTAATTAATGAAGGTCATCTTGTTATAGAAGGTTCTTAACCCAATCCTCTAACAAACAATCAACCTCCTACTCAACAAGCACCTACAACTAATCAAGACATGTTGATCTTCCAAGACCCACTACCTAAGCATGGTCAACAAACAACTAATCAAGTATCATATCACAATGTTCCACCTCCCTATAATAATATGGTTGGTATGATAGCAACAACTATAAGGCAACATGCTCAAGCTCAACCGAATCAATATTCTTAGTAGGATATGAGTTCTTCATCCAATCCACCTTAAAAACCCACCTTAGTTTTGAATAATACCCAAAAAAGGAGCATGAGAGTAGAAACCCCACCTTTAGTGTTGAAGCCACAACCTAAAGTCTCCTTTGAAATTCAACAATAGTTAGCTAGTACCTTAGCTAAGATCTTAGTTTTGAAGAATACTTAAAAAATGAGCATGAGAGTAGAAACCCCACATTTAGTGTTGAAGCCACAACCTAAATTATCCTTTGATATTCAACAATAGTTAGCTAGTACCCTATCTAAGATCTCTCTCATAAATCTCTTGAAAACTTCTCATATTCATAGGGAAGCCTTGTTAAATCTTGTAAGACAACAATCTATTCCTCAAGATATTTTCCTAAGTGCTATAGCTAATGTTGTAAGTTCTCTTTGGATACATCATATCACATTTTTGGATGATGATATTTCTTCCTAAAACTCACAAGGGGATTCTTCACTTTGTATCACTATATTTATTAAGTAAATATTTATCAACCAGACCTTGATATACAATGGTTCTTCCCTCAATTTATGCACTTATCAATTTTTCCAAAAAATTGGATTAAAGGAGGAATATTTAACCAAATCTAATATTATTATCAAAGATTTCAACAATTAGCTCCAAGAGGCTTGCAGTGTTATATTTCTCCCTCTTAGGGTTGGATCTATGATCATAGATACCTTGTTCTATGTGATGTGTTGCCCCACATATTTTAATCTTCTTCCTGTATACCCTTGGATTTATGTGATGAAGGTGATCCCTTCTACTTTTCATAAATATCTAAAATTCAAATTCAAAGATCAACTTGTCACCATTCCAAGAAATCCTCATCCATTCCAATAGTATTCAATGGTTGAGCAAGCTCAATTTGATCTCAAACTATGTCCATTAGTTTTTCATCTCACATCACCAAGTAACTTGAAAATCTAAATGTAAGTGAGGAACCTCTCATCAATGTCTCATCATAGGATCAAGTTAATCATTTTTTTAGAATCTCTTTTGGATCTTTCTAAGCTACCACATTCATCTAATTCTATGGGTTTACCCTATAATAAGAGTGAAGTCATACACATTAGCATGTGTACCTTTATCTTTGTGGATATGACCCTTAAAGAAAATATCCATGGTAGTAACCCTCTTCCTATAGAGCATTCATTTGCCCATTTTTACCTATTCAATGATTACCCACTCCCTAAACAGGTCCTATCTAGTATGGTATATATAGGTAAAGTTTTAGGGCCATGACAGAAAGGCATTCAAGAGACTTTGGAATTAGAGCTTTGGCTTGGGTGATGTGGTGTAGGCTACATCCCTAATAAAAACCAACCTTTACTTTTTGATAATGATGATCACCTTGTTACTTATGTCTAATATTTATATCATCAAGGCTTGGAGTGGAGTGACAAGAATGAGGAACCACCTTACCCCTCAGATATTCTATTTTGCAATATGGTAACTTTGGTGCATCCTAAGCTAAGTATGTCCCCAAAGGAGTATGCTAAAGAGGATATCCCTTGTGACATACCTCATGAGGATATCCTTTGGAATAGTTTCTCCTTTGATGGGTCTATCCCTTGTGTTGAGCATGCTTTTCTTCTCATTCTCAAGGGGGCCCTATTCCTCTATCTCACAGAGACCTTGTGATGTTGGGAATCTCTCCCCATTTCATAAAAAAGGATGGCACAGTCAGAGTTGTAATAAATTTTGTGCAACAAATCTCGAAGAATATATTATGGATGATCCTTTTTATGATGAGAATCATAAAATTATCCTCTATAATAGCCTTTTATTTGATGTGTTAGTTTCTTGCACTACCATATTGGTTGTTAAGATAGGCAGCACAATCAAATTTTGTGTTCAATTTAAGAAATTTAAGCACTAATCAATTAAAAAAAATAAAAAAAAAATACTATGCATGTCATTGAATTTTTATATAGTTTAATTCACATATTGCATCTGGTTTGCTTGATTCATATTACATGATTATTTGTCATATTTTACATAATTTACCTGATATTGTATTACACTTGTATTTTACTTATCATACAATTGCATTGCTACTTGTTCATACTTGCTGATTGCTTGATCATATAGATTCTTGGGGATTTCACAAAACTATCAAGTGATGACACCTAGTTCGGTCATATCTCAAATTCATTGCACTCACACTAGGGCTCTGATTCCTAGAAAATCCCCAACCTAGGACTCATTTTTGTGCATATTTATTATTGCATTCGCCCATACCATCCTCTCTTCTTCTTATTTATTATTCTCTTATATTCCTTGACCTTAAAAATTTTCATTTCTTATATATCTTCAAGTCAAGGGATATAGGTTTTCTTTTGTACATCCTTATCCTTTACATGTTTTCCTTTCTTCCTTTCATCAAGACAAGTATATACATTCTTATTCTATCTGCTCATTCTTGCTTTCACACTTCTTAATTTTCAATGCTTAAATGACCCTCATAGGATAGGATAGATACCTCATGAATATCACTTGTGTTGTTCATACGACCGCTAACTATATTATGCACATATCTTAACCATGTAAATTTTAAAAAGGATACACACACTCACCTTTTATTCTGCTCCATTGGCTTTATCTATACACCTTCTCGAAGACACCACACCCCTATCAGGTAGTACTAATTTTAAAAAATGTCAATCAAATCATTTAAACATCCCATATAAGATAAATTCATGGTCATAAGCAAGGGGTAGCCTCCATTTTACCATTTATAAGATTACATCCTAATAGGTATATTGCTTTCTCTTTAGCCATCTTAGTGAGCACTACACCCATAGTGGGTATCACTGCATATGTTTCGATCTTTTTTTGCAAGCATGGCACCCTTACAGGATAACTTCATGGCCACACATGAGGAGCAACCTACATCTCAGTAATTTGTAAGCATACATATTTATAGGGTTTCACTCTTTTTTCTCTTCTTTTGCTTATCATTTTGGAGCTTTGTTTTTATCTCTTTCTTCTTATTCATTATTTGTTCCTTTTCTTCTTATTCTTTCCATCCCTTCTTATTTTCATCCATTTATCCATCCATTTCATGTTACATTCCATTTAAGTTGGCATTTAGATATTTGTGTTTATTTATATTCATTCATTTAGTTGCATTCATCCATTCATTGCATTAATTATATTTTCATTGCCACACATAACAAATAACTTGACAAAAAATAAATATAATGCCCATATTTTTACACCATAATATAATAATAAAAAGCACAACATGATATTAATCAATAATAGAGAATACTTGTCAACTAGTTTTGTGTGCCACAGTCCAAGACCAATGCACTCAACCCTCCCCAAGGATGCATGCCACAATATAAAAGTGACATATCACCCTTATATCAACCCTAGCTTTGTGAACCCACCTCCTTCGCTCTACCTATTGGTGGTAGTCCTAGCAGGGGTATGTTAACAAACCATGTAGCTATCCATGATCAAGATTATGATTGACTATGTTACTGAAAGAGGATGGTGGAAGCACCCTCTAATCCACTAGCACCACCTGGAAGGATAAATATTGGTAGCTATCCATGATCATGATTATGATTGACTATGTGACTGAAAGAGGATGGTGGAAGCACCCTCTAATCCACTAGCACAACTGGAAGGATAAATATTGGTAGAACATATCCCTATATATCACTACATTCTATCTCTCCTCTACCCTCTACAACTACTCCTATAAAAAAAAACCCCCTCATCTGGTTGACTAATCATCACAATAACCGTTCCCTCAATCTAGGTCCATTAATGCTTGTACTCTAGTCAGACTATCTCACCTCTAATATGGTGATATCACCTTGGTACTCATTGCATCATGCTCTACCATGACCTAGCCTAACTATGCATGGAGAGTTTTTATATCCCTATACATGATGGCCATCCTATTCGGTGACCATTATGTTATCCTCATTGGGTCTCCCTGACCTGCAGTTCCACTCGATCCTTCTTGTGCCACTATAGGGACACCTCCAATTATACTCTCTACCTCTAACATGAAAAGAGTGATGGTGGTTCTTGTGGCTATCACCACATCTACCCTGACCTATACCATAACTTATCTAAGAGGCTATGGAATTTGCTCTCATTGCTTTGATATACATTGGTTAGCCTCTCAAAGCACTAGATGCACTCATTGTCCCATAACTTGGTACCTCTACACTAGCACCAATTGGAAGATCCTTGGGGGTATAATACCCCTATACCATCTCCTATATATGAGGGGGCTACCCTGACATCATCTGCTCTAGGATTGATGTAGAGAGGATTTCCTAGGTTCTCCTCCATAAACCTAGCCATATCAAGGTCCCTTTTAACTCTTGATGGATCTTACCACACCCTCATGTACCAAGAATCCCCTAGGATTGATATCTCTTGAAGAGTCCTAAACGATCACTATACTAAATAAAATTAGTAGAGCTCCAGCTCACCCTTCTCTATGGTGTGCCATAAAACCCTTCTAACTTGAGCTAGCTCCTTCACATCCTCATCCCACCTACGGTGTAGATGCCCTGACCATCATATTATTTGATGATATCATATCTCATCTATGACCATAGACCTAGTGGTAGAATACCTATGTATGACCTCTATGCACACTCAAGATCTTGGGACCACCTATATCTTGTTGGCCACTCTAGGTTATGTAGTGGCCTTGTTAGTGTATCTAGTCTCCTAATGGCTATGTGCTCTTAGCACCACACCTAGAGAAAAGTTATACATACTAATATTGTATGCCATTTATACATGACATTGTACAATGTCCTATACAACCCCCATGTGAACCACACTTGCTAGTATTGCATATTTGTCATTACTCCTACTAGTTCCCATAGCAAGTGTTGTTGATTCATGTGGAACTATATCAATATTACCACCACTACATAGAGTACATTCATAAATGCCCCAATATCATGTTATCATGGCATTCAATTGACATGGAATCCACTCTTATGGATCTCATATTATGGGTTACCCGTCAATCTCTACACTACTATCTAAGGCACCTATTTCGTATAAACCATCCTCCCCCTAATGAAGATCCTCAAGATGCACCACATATCCTATAGTATGATGATCATCTCTCCCATTGATAACCAGAACATGGATGATTCTAGATATATCCTTGTTGGGATTCAAAAATAACAACTTAATTCACACCCTTACTTTTCAATAAGGTTTGGATATCTAGGTGATTGTAGGGTAAAAGGTTGAGCTCAAAAAGAAGAGAGCCTCAAAAAATAGTCTTGGTCAGAAGAAGCCTCCATGATCATAATAAGGTAAGCATGAGTACTATTATATTCCATTTGCCATAAACTCATCCCCTCTTTTGTTTTTTAATAAAGACCACTACACCTTCATATATCATTATGACATACCATATTACTTATTTCAATCATTATAAGTTGCTTCATTTCCAATCCATGCATTCAATCCATAATTTTTTAGAACACCTAGTAGCAAGATTAACCCTAAATAAAGTCAAGATATATATGAAAAAGTCACAGAGTCTTCCTAAGCTAAACCAAGGCCAAAAACTATCCAAGTATACCTTATTTTCACTCAAATATCCCTCATAAGGTGTTCCTAATTCATTCGCTAAGCCAAATGGTCTTTAACCACCCATCGCTCTTCCAAAAGCCTTTCATCGATCTAATCCACGATAACTCTAAGTCATCATCGATAGAATTAATCCCAAAAAGCATTGTCACTCATCAAAACCCTCATAACCAATCCTATCAATGACCTGAGTCAATCATAAAGTACAAAGAAAGCCCATATCTCATCCAAACCATAGTTGCTAATCCCATCTCCAATAAGTCTTTCTCATTAGTGACCAATTATTATGTAGCCTTAAATTTGAAATATGCCATCGTGCTTAAAATTATACTATTGCTGATCCTATCCGTGACCAAAGGCATACACCAATGAACAACCAAGACCAAAGATACATTATCACTCATTAAGGCTCTTCATTTTTTATTGGATCAATGATAGACATTCCTCATTGACGATTGTGTTGAGATAGAAAAATGAAAAATACTTTATCACTCTTGCACACACATTATTATTGATCTGATCAATGATCATTATTCCCAATATACGATAGCTCCAAGACATAAAGAAGGTAGCATATATCATCACTCTTGTAAATATTTGTCATCAATTTCATCAACGACCACCCTTCTCAATTAGCGATAACCAATTTCTAAACTAAGACAAGGGTCTTAACCATGTCAACCTAGCAAGTCCCCTCCCAAAAAAATTAGTCAAGAAAAATTGTTTTAAAGATAAAGTTGTCACTCCTATAAAGCCTTATTGTAAATCCTCATTAGTTATCAAAAAAATACATCAACGAGTAGTAAAGTTCACAAACATACATTGTCGCTCTTATAAAAGCACTGTCACTGATTCGATCACTGATTAGATCAACGATAGCTCCAAGACATAAAAAAATAAAATACAACGTACATAATCATCCTTGCAATACATCATCAATTATTCAATCAGTGATCACCCTTCCTAATGAGAAAAAAAAAATTAAGCCTAATATGAGGGTCTCCATAACATTAACCTAGCAAGTCCCCCTCCCGGTGGAATTTTACCATTAAGGTTGTTTTAAAGAAAAATGCATTGCTACTAAAAAGCCTTATCATCGATCCAAATCAACGACCATAACACCTATCAATGACAGGAAAAAATTCTCCCAAAATCACTATTGCTCTTCATTTCCCTCATTACCTATCCATCGTTAGCCTCATCAACGATAATACTCAGAACTAGGTTAACTCCTTGTTAGTCTAAAGCTTCATCACCAATAGTTAGTCTATACATAGTCATGTCATAACTCTTATTAAAAGCATTCGCTCATCCATCAATGATAATAGAAATCCATTAGTGAAAATGTTTGGTCATTATATTTGAAAGAACATTGTCATCGATTTTAATCAATGATAGCCTTAAGCAATTGGTGACAATGTATTCTTACCCATTCTTGTTGCTCATGAAGAATACCCTCATCGATTCAATCAGTGACAGACAGAGGAAAAAGGTAAAAAAATAGATCAATGTCATGGGGGAGATCTGCCACATTCTACTTAAAGGACCTACATTAATTTCATTAGGTGGAGTGCCTGATTATTCATTTGCCAAAATGTTCTTATTTGTCATGCCACGGAGCTGAGTGCATAACATTAATTCCCCGTTAGATGTTGATTGGATGCTTCTCGAGTCTTCCTGGTTGGATTACTACTAAGTGGGGTCCAAGTTGTCCATTTGCTCACTTCTTATTTATTTATACGGGGTATGCTCAAGTGAGGCACATGACTTTATGGAAGGTGCACACAAAATTTATGTGTCATTAACACCCATGTGTGCTTAAAAATTTGGTGCATGGATCTGAATAGAGAACATAAAATTTGCGTACCTCTAGATATTTTGTGTGCCCCACACAAGACTAGGCACATGATCTCATGCACCCTCAAAACTTTTGCACACTCCAAAGGGAGTGGAGAACATGGAATCAACTTGGGACGCATGGAGATGTGTGTCCCTAATACCTTTGTCTAGTCCACTTGGGAGTGGAGCGCACAGACTCTAATTGGGGCACATAGACTTATGAACCCCTAATACCTTTGCACACTCAACTTGGGGGTGGAGCACATGTACCTAGAGTCAGGTGCATGACCTTGTGCACCATCAATACTCTTATGTGATCTAAAGAGAGAGGAGTGCATGTGCTCAAAATATTTGTGCACTCCAAAGGAAATGGAGCACGTGGACCTGACTTAGGGTATACGAAATTGTAAGCCCTTAGGAATTTCATGCACTCCACTTGAGAGTGGAGCGCAGACTCAAAGTTGGGTACACAACCTTATATACCTGCAAAACCTTCACGCACTCCAAATTTGGTGGAGCATGCGACCTTGAATTATGTACCCTTAAGATCTTTGTGCACCCCACTAAAGCAGTGGGGCACATGGGAAAAAATTAGGATGCTTTACTCAAAAATAAAAAGGACTAAAATAAAATAAAATAAAAAGAGGGGATTGTATTACAAGGCCAACACGTCCTAAACCACCACCTACCCCAAATGTCATGGTCTTAGCATATCTATCAATCACTCCTACTCCGATATGCCAACTTTTAGTATCATACCACACATCATATCCAGGTGTAGTCTCTAAATCCTCTACATATAGAATATCAATGTCTACATCTAGCACTAGATCTAGAGGCTTCACCACTGGTCACCACCTTGGATCTTACTTAACCTATTAAATTATGATAGGTGCATCAGGTACCCCCTATAATAACCCAAAATACTACAACACATAGTTGAATGGGAACCACTCTACTTGGGTGGCCTCTTGCCCAATCACCCATCATCCACACCTCACTTTACATAGCTCTCACCCAACATCATCCCAATCTAGAACTCATCTCAATGATTTCTAGATGATGTCCTCTAACCTGAGTTGGTTTAATGCATCTCTATAAAACAAATCCTATCCCTTATGTGGCCTATGCCATCGCACCTCCATATCTATCCACCACTATAGCACATGATCGGTTGTAGTAGCTTACATTTAATTTTGTCAATCCGAGGTTAATCCAGGTTAGATTTAAAGAGTAGCAACCCAATATAGATTGTACCATAGTAATTAATACTAAGCTTAGTTCAGGTCTCTTTCTGGTTTCATGTGTTGCAGAAATTAAAGTTTACAGAAAATAAAATAAAATAAAATTAAATATGCAATTTATGAATTATTCTAATGTGGATCCACTAATGATTTACTTAATGCATTATTTATCTACTATAATTTCTAATTATATTTTCATGTAAATTAATCTTTTAATCTAATTCTATCTACCATGTTAGTGGGGGGAAGAGATTTAGGGACTAACCTTTCGGAGTGGGCCCTCGCCTCCGGAAGGTTAGTGTTAACCCCTTCCCCTATTTTCTATTTTACTTTAACTTCAATAATCTACTCTCATTTAATTAATCTAATTCTTAATTATTTCATAATTACAAGAGAATAAAAGAAATAAAAATTACCAAAGCAAGCAAAATATAAAATAATTATAAAACACAGTTACCATATCCTGAAGAAAATATTGTTGCTGCTTTATTATTGAAAATCAAACGTACATGGTTGCGCATCCAACTTCCAGAATTGCATACAGAATATTACATCGGGAATAATCACAGATTACATATATTTCTCCATTAGCTCGCCATCCCCCTTCAAAGGTCTCGTATGCAAATATATATTGTCACTCAGACAATTCCGAACATAACTCCCCGTATTTCTCCCATATGGTTTGGACTTGATACGCAACAACTATGTTCTTATCAAGAATAAAGCTAAATTAACACATCTCCTAAAATACTTGGACTCAATAAATATTCTAATTGGTCCAAGTGGCAACTAATTATAACATAATACTAACTTTGACTTGGTGGGATAGCTACGTAACAATACAACCCTTGATTTAGACTTTTTCTACAACTTTTATCCTTTCTTTTAGGGAAGGATACATTTATTACAAATATTCACGTAACAACTTATATGCCCCAAATAAATGGTGAGTCACCCACATTTGATTCTTCTAACCGCCCATGTGGAATTTGAAACCTTTCGTGCTTGATTCTTTCAGTTGCCCACGTGGTGTTTGACCAAGCCATAGCTTATGTGGCATTTATGTGAAACAGGTTCTTCCATAGATTTTTCTAGGTTTTCGTAGTGCCCTTCCATAGCGCCCTTCCGTAGCGTGCATCCACGTGTCTCCTCGGTATTTGTTCATCCTTTCTTCAATATATGACCTGTATTTTGTTGTAATATTACCTGCCAAAAACATACAAAAACTTCGCACAATTTGTGTAAAATATGATCATTTATCATTTTAACCTCATTCATCAAATTAACCGATAAATCACATAAATAAGGTAAAATAATCATTAAAACACATTTACTTTCATGATTTTGCAGATAGAAAATAGATAATCCTTGCATAAAATATGTGTCAATTTGGCACTCATCATTCCCCCAAACTGAAGGAAGTGCATGTCCTCATGCACACAGGATTAATACAACAATCTCAATGGATAAACTCTGTAGTTATAACAGTTGCATAAATCCAAAATTTGGTCTATAGTAGATGATTGATGCCTTGTTCATGTAAATCCAAATATTTACCTTGATATTCCATTTTAAACAATATTTCTTTTGGAATGTGATATACATTTGATAAGAAGCACAATGCAAATTGTCATTTGGCTAAATTGGGATTACCATCATTTTTTTCAAATTAAATAAGTTGAAACAAGAAGGTACTATAAATCATACAATGAATATGTGTTTTATTTTAGTCTAATCACTTCCTATAGCAACAATATTTCAACTTCTATCTATCTAAACACACTTTCCAATGCAAAAGTCAATAGTGCTCATTGGACTTATTTAGATGTATATCAAAACTATGCATAAATAAGACTTATAACTTCTATAATAATGTTATCTACAAACCCATACTAACAATAAGAACATCATTATATATGTAACATATAAAATTTAAATTAACTTTTAAAGTTTATTTATTTATTTATTATTATTATTATTATTTTATTTTATTATTTATATATATATATATATATATTTTATTATTATTATTATTTTTTATCTTTATTTTTTTCGAGAAGAATGATCAAAGTAAAGATATAGTAAAAAATAGTAAATTAATATAATATATATTCATTTTATTATTATTATTATTATTATTATTATTATTATATAACTATAAAATATTATATTACCTATACTATACCTCTAAACTATATTATAAACTCTATTGTATTAAGTATTATAAACTATATTACTGAAGATTATTACAGAAGTTGTCTACAGAAGATATCTACAAAACTGTAGTTGTTAGAGTTTAAGAAAATACTTTACCTGATTCTTCCCCCCAAACTGAATTGTGAACTTTGTATACCTTATTTACTTTCCCCCAAACTGTAATTTTAGCCAAAACAAGATGAAGGGTGTTTTATTTATATTGGTGGATAATATAATAATAAGTTTTATTTATGGGGGTTTATTATAATTTTTGTGATTGTGCTTCCTGTATGTCATTAAGAAGTTTCCGAGATAGAAAGGTAATGAATATGAAATTTGATTTCAGCCTTCTAGGATATCTTCAATCATGGGAAAAAGTGAAATAGATATTAAGATGGCTTTTTCTAAGGGATGAAAATGTGATGGGCACAAGCCATGTTTTTGTAGAAAAAGAAAAAATTGAAACCATAGTACTTTCATGAGGGTTTGCTTTTGAGTTTTGCCTGCATGTGATGTTTCTAGGATTATTCTTCAAGGACTTCAAACATTCTAGCAATTTTGAAACAACTTCATTTACTCCTTTCACAAATCAATATAGTGTCAAAGTTGTCCTAGTATTCTCAAGCTTCTTTCAAGACCAATTGTGTGTGCAATGAGGATTCATTTCCCATTATGAGCAAGGATTGAAAAACAACAAGGGTTATGTATGCCAAAAAGCTAGCTTATCGTATGAGCATCTAGAGGTCTTATCCAGACTTAGTGCTAATACGTAAGGATACCTTAATAAAGAGTACCCCATGGTGTTTGAGATACTAAGAATTCCAGGGATTCAAGCTCTTTTGCCCTTTATTTACTTTTGTTTTATTTGGGATACTTGCTCATTTTGTGAGGAGCAAGGGATTTTTAGTGCTTTTTAGGGTTCTTGCTTATTTTGAGGAGAAGCAAGAAGATTTTTATTGGGATACTTGCTCGATTAGATGAGGAGCAAGGGATTTTTTTTTTTTTCAAGGGTGAAGGGCGAGCTTGTCCTTTTGCCAATTCGTTAGTATTCTAGACCATGCGTAAAAATAGATAAGCAAGGGAAATTGTTCACTTATGGCAGAAATAACACATGAGTTAATTTTTCCAATACTTCACAATGTTTTTAGGTGTGCAATTGTGCGTGGCCAAAGAGAAACTTGATCAACTAGGAGTAACTTACAACATTTTTAAAAGATTTGCTTCATTTTCAATGAAAATTTTGCTCAAGATACCAGATATAGTTTGAGTATTTAAAGAACACCTAGACTTCATCTAGCAATAAGGTACTATGCATCATGTGGTAATCATCTTCCTACAAGGTTTTTTTAGAGAGAACATTTTCTTGGGCTATCTTTAAAACATTAAGACTGAAAATGGAAGGGAATACAGATACTTCATGATGAAACAAAGGAAGCATAATTATTTTTATTTTTATATATTAATTTTTTTTTCAATATATATATATATATATATTTTTTTCTTTTCAAAGAGAGAAATTATTGGATAGTAGTTGGTTGCAGTTCAGAAATGCACTGCAAATCAGTTTGTTATCTAAGGTGGTGTATGATTTTTTTTTTAGATAGTGACTTTTTGTATAGTTAAAACCTATGCCCATTAATTAGTGATTTTCTAGTTGAGTTATCAATAGGATTTGAGTTTTACTACACCCTTTCAAATATTTTCTAATTGAAATTTTCATGATACAATATGTTTGTCCTACCACTTTATAATTTCGTTGGTTCAGTCTTGTATATACCTCTATTTTATTTCATTATTATTATTATATATATATATATTTATTTTATTATTTATTATATATATATTTATTATTTTATTTTTATTATATATATTTTTATATATATATATATTTTTTTTTTGTAATATTTTCTAGAGGTTTATTGGACTGTTTTCCACCACCTAGCAACTTATTTTTCTTTTCTCTCTTTTTGGTTTTGTTTTTGTTTGGGTTTTGATTTTGATTTTCTGTTTTAATCCTACTATTGTCAAGTTTAGATACAAATTTTAGAATTTATAACTATTCTTAACACAAAAAAAATAAATTAAAATTTTGAACAATCCTAATGTTACTAAAATTAGGTGCATTCATACAACCAATTCTAGTACAATAGGAGGAAAGTAAAAATGCTTGAAAAATAAATTTTACTAGAAATGAAATTGTTGAAGTAAAAGGTAAATTACTATTGTTCTTTGACTATTAGGAGGGATTTCATTACAGTTGTGTCACTCAACGTAACTACTTCCTACTAAAAAAAATAGGGTCCTAAGAAAAGTTTAGGTTGTTTTCAGCGTTCACCTACTTCCTATTCTTTTTCATAGGTCCTAAATCAAATTAACAATAGTAATCACCCAAAGCAAGGAAATTGCAGAAAATAAAATTTGCTGAAATTGAAATTTGTAGAAATTGAAATTTGCAGAAAATAAATCTTAATCTACGAAAGCAGTAAAAATGATTCCTTTAAGAAAAATGAACCTGGCAACGTCGAACGGAGGAGCTTGTTGGAACCATCTTCGGGCCACTCTGACTCGTATGCACACCAAGGTCTCGTACGTACCCCTTTTCACATACAAGTAAGCCTCTCTCTTTGCACTGCCAAACAACTTTTCTGATTAACCACTACGATGCTACTCTCCTCGGCAACGGTGCCAAAATGATCGGTTGTAGTAGCTTACATTTAATTTTGTCAATCCGGGTTAATCCAGGTTAGATTTAAAGAGTAGCAACCCAGTATAGATTGTACCATAGTAATTAATACTAAGCTTAGTTCAGGTCTCTTTCTGGTTTCATGTGTTGCAGAAATTAAAGTTTACGGAAAATAAAATAAAATTAAATTAAATATGCAATTTATGAATTATTCTAATGTGGATCCACTAATGATTTACTTAATGCATTATTTATCTACTATAATTTCTAATTATATTTTCATGTAAATTAATCTTTAATCTAATTCTATCTACCATGTTAGTGGGGGGAAGAGATTTAGGGACTAACCTTTCGGAGTGGGCCCTGCCTCCGGAAGGTTAGTGTTAACCCCTTCCCCTATTTTCTATTTTACTTTAACTTCAATAATCTACTCTCATTTAATTAATCTAATTCTTAATTATTTCATAATTACAAGAGAATAAAAGAAATAAAAATTACCAAAGCAAGCAAAATATAAAATAATTATAAAACACAGTTACCATATCCTGAAGAAAATATTGTTGTTGCTTTATTATTGAAAATCAAACGTACATGGTTGCGCATCCAACTTCCAGAATTGCATACAGAATATTACATCGGGAATAATCACAGATTACATATATTTCTCCATTAGCTCACCATCCCCCTTCAAAGGTCTCGTATGCAAATATATATTGTCACCTAGACAATTCCGAACATAACTCCCCGTATTTCTCCCATATGGTTTGGACTTGATACGCAACAACTATGTTCTTATCAAGAATAAAGCTAAATTAACACATCTCCTAAAATACTTGGACTCAATAAATATTCTAATTGGTCCAAGTGGCAACTAATTATAACATAATACTAACTTTGACTTGGTGGGATAGCTACGTAACAATACAACCCTTGATTTAGACTTTTTCTACAACTTTTATCCTTTCTTTTAGG
Source organism: Wollemia nobilis (assembly GCA_028583015.1). Classification (NCBI taxonomy): domain Eukaryota; kingdom Viridiplantae; phylum Streptophyta; class Pinopsida; order Araucariales; family Araucariaceae; genus Wollemia; species Wollemia nobilis. Next base: position 1,076,122 of record JAQPPZ010001471.1, on the reverse strand, counting down.
GAAGGATACATTTATTACAAATATTCACGTAACAACTTATATGCCCCAAATAAATGGTGAGTCACCCACATTTGATTCTTCTAACCGCCCATGTGGAATTTGAAACCTTTCGTGCTTGATTCTTTCAGCTGCCCACGTGGTGTTTGACCAAGCCATAGCTTATGTGGCATTTATGTGAAACAGGTTCTTCCATAGATTTTTCTAGGTTTTCGTAGTGCCCTTCCGTAGTGTCCTTCCATAGCACGCATCCACGTGTCTCCTCGGTATTTGTTCATCCTTTCTTCAATATATGACCTGTATTTTGTTGTAATATTACCTGCCAAAAACATACAAAAACTTCGCACAATTTGTGTAAAATATGATCATTTATCATTTTAACCTCATTCATCAAATTAACTGATAAATCACATAAATAAGGTAAAATAATCATTAAAACACATTTACTTTCATGATTTTGCAGATAGAAAATAGATAATCCTTGCATAAAATATGTGTCAATTTGGCACTCATCAACACATAGGATACATTAGTCCTCATAAACTCATGTACCCTATAAGGAAATCCCTTTGGTCGCTCCATGGCAATATGCTCTCATCCCCATACTTAGAGGAGCACACCCACTCCCATAATATATCATCTAGCTTGTCACACTCTATGCAACTCTTTGTATGTCTATGACAACAAAGTAGACACCCATGCATACTATCACTCCCGCTCCACTACATCACATATCACTCCTATCATATTCTATGGGAATTAGAATCCTAACAAATCTGGAATCACATGGTTTACTATCACTATCATAGCCACAAAATGCCTCAGTGAGATCATCCTATCACACCAACACTATTCATAATCCACCAATTCACTAGTAATCCTCACCTACTCCCACCTATCACCCAATAATCACTGTAACGTCACATTCCACTAACCCCACACAAACATATAATTATAATGCCTCCTGTAGTTCCAAAAGATGTCCTCTAGGGTAATAGTCATCTCCCCTGTCAAGATATGGAAAGTGTTGTGATCCAGATCCCATCGCTCACACAATACCTCCACATAGGCATGATCACAATGTATCACCCTCATCTCATACACCCCATGCAATCCCACATCTCTCAACCACTATAAATTACTAGAACCTATCCTATCCTTCATATCCTCTAATAATGGATGAAAGTGGTGCCTCAAATTGATCTCTGGCACCTGTTTCACATAACATATTTTTGTTAGTACACAAAAAATAAAACCACATCAAGAAAATATTTCATTCATGCATTCATACATTCCACTCTATGACACCCCCCTAAGGGCATCCAAAAAAAAATACGATCATGGGATACCCAGCGACCGTACATAGTTGTGGGTTACCTAGTGACTTGAGATGTGGGTATATTTTGGATACCCATTTCCTTGTTTTACACCCCCATGGGAAATATTTTCAATAATACCTCCCCACACGTATCAAATCGCAATCATGCATGCACAAAAAAAAAGTGCAACTCACACAAACAAACAAAGAATACTTTTGGAAACCCATTTGGCTCATTCTCCCATACATCACAATATGTTTTCACAAAACAAATCACACATGCATGAAAAAAGAAAAAATATATTTTAAACATGCATCTAAAAAAATATACGTTTTCAAAACAAAAACCACAAAAAAATAAAAACATACAACATACATTGCACACATGCGCACATATTAATTCATTTTTCATTTTCACATGCATTGTTGCATAACTTTAATTTCATTAACATAAATCATTCACCAATATGCAGAAATATCAAATCATTCATCCACAAATAATTATTGACAAATGAGAGAGAGATAGATAATACCCTTAAGGTAGGGAAATACCAATAATAATCCTTAAGGAAGGAATAACTCCATAAGATTTTCCAATATGAGAGAGCCACTTAAGGAGGGAAATGTCCCATAAGCCACTTCATGGGCAAATATGATTGATCTCCATGATGATTACAATGAAAAATATCTCTTCTTTATATATCCATTTTCTTATTCTACTTTGGGAAGCCTACTACTAATATAATATTATATTATAATATAATATAATATTCTAATACAATCAACCTTGGATTATGTGTGGCCCATGCCAACCGTTATATAATATAATAATATATCCCCAAATATCTATTCCTAGGTACCCTAACATGCCACCCTCCTTAAAAATATTTCATCCTCGAAACATGTGAAGAAATAAGATAATATGATTTGCTAAGCAATGTTAGCAATTGGTATCAATCTCAATCATCCATCCATCCAAGTGAAACACGTTGATTTTGGTATACCATTTTGTTACTTGAGTATCCAAATTTGCTTTGTTGGCTCCACACTTTTGTTATTGTATTTTGATAATTTGAATGATGGGTCCACTTATTCCTTGATGTTGATGAACCGTTATGAAAACTAGGATCACTATGCTTTCTCTACCAAACATTACCATAGGTGGTGCCCTTATGATTCCATGTAGAACCTTAAAATTGTTTCCTTGAGCCATGCCTCCAAGATTATTGCCACTTATGGTGGTTTGGATGGTGATATGGTGCAACCTTAACTTGATTTTCTACCTTCTTTGACTTCTCAACATTTGGCTCCATTGTTCTAAATTCTTCTACACATGGTTCTTTCATGTTCTCTTTGTTTGGTGTGTCCTTGTTCTCTTCTATCAAATCTTTCTTGGACTCTACTACTGTTATTTCTGTGAACTCAGTTGCTGCTACTTCTTCCATGGACTTTGTTGCTTCTACTGTCTTCTTGGATTCTATTTCAGGTTCTTCAATTTGTTTCTCTACAACCAATTCTTGATTTTCCTTGGATCCTTACTCCTTAAGCTAGGAAATATCCTACAATGTTATCTTCTTTTTCTTGTACCATAACTTCATAAACTTATTTTGCACATTAATGTTAACAACATCCAAATAATATAACCAAGGATAACCAAGAACAATATCCTCATCATCCATATGAATAGCATGAAAATCTAAATGTAAAACATATTTATCCATGGTGATATTCAAATATTCAAAAATCTGAACATTCTCACCCTCAAGATGTGTGTCCTTAATTTTTATTGCTTGAACTTACAACCTCTTAGCCAAGGCAATATTAATAAAATTATATCTACTACTAGGGTCAATGGAAATAATAACCTATTCTTTTTTAATGCTTCCATGAACCTGTAAAATAGAATTTTTAGATTCAAACAAATTCCTTTGTCCACATTTTAATTTATTTTCTATCAAAGATATGGTTTCCTCTATCTGCATATTGACATATTTTTTATCTTCTACCACTTCTTTGAAATTTTCTAGCTCTCTTTTTATTTCCTTTTGTTCTTTTTGAAGCATGTTTATTTCTTCTTCATATCCCTTTATGGTGACCTTCAAACTAGCTATATTTTTATATGGGTCCCATTTACTCAGGAATGCATGTTCCATTTCATCCTAAGTGCATTCATTATACCTTTCACTACAAAAATTTACCCACCAAGACCAAGCTTCCCCTTTAAGACTATACTTAAGGAAGAATTTCCAATGAGGATTATTACAATATAGAGATCTAAAAATTTTCCACCATTCTCTAGCATCAATATCATCCTTCCCAAAAAAATATGGTAGCTCCATAAGTTCACACCACAAGATAATGCAAACTAGGGTTTCATGAAAATATATATCATGCCCTAATGCAAACTAGGGTTTTATAAAAATATATAAATCCCCACTAAATTGAAGCTAAAATTCCACATAAACAACTATATCTGCAATTTCTTTTCCAAATAAAATAAATTGCAACTGTTTTTCTTACTTGAACTAACAAATTTCATCTTTAAAAAAAAATGTGAATTGAAAATTCGTCACTACCCTTGTTCCATACATATGACTTCAGAATGTTGTATCTCCCTCAATACTACTTAGATTCCTTTGTGTAACCACTCATTTTAAAGCTCTTCAAATTCTATACAAACTAATACAAAAATTATCTAAATCGGATAAACTTTCATAGAGATATGGATCCTGAAATATGAGACGTTTTTCTACAAAAACTATGCAAAATTTGTCACTATCCTTGTTCTATATGACTAAATTTAGAAGGACATATCTCCCTCAATACTACTTAGATTCCTTTATATGACCACTCATTTTAAAGCTCTTCAAATTCCACATAAAATGATCCAAGAATTTTTTGAATCGGATAAACTTTCACAGAGATATGACTCTTGAAAAATGAGATGTTTTTTCAAAAAAAAACAATATGCCCTCATGTAACTTAGGGTTTATGAGCTAGGGTATCATAGAAATATATATACCCACTGATTTGAAGCTAAATTTCCACATAGACAACTAGATTTATAATTTTTATTTGAAAAAAATAAATTGTAACTGATTTGCTTACCCGAGTTGACAAATTTTGTCTTCCAAAAAATTCATGACTTGAAAATTTGTCACTACCTTTGTTCTATACGGATAAATTAAAAAGCTCATATCTCCCTTAATACTACTCGGATTCCTTCATATGACCACTCATTTTAAAGCTCTTCAAATTCTGCATAAAATTATCCAAGAATTACTTAAATCAGATAAACTTTCATAGAGATATGGCTCTTGAAATATGAGATATTTTTTTCCAAAAAATAATCTACCCTAATTCTGCAATTCCAAAACAAATCCTCACTTTGCAAAAATTGTTGCTCTGATATCACTTGTTTCATAACTTTATTTTCATTAACATAAATCATTCACCAATATGTAGAAATATCAAATCATTCATCTATAAATAATTATCCATAATAACAATCCACAAATGAGAGAGAGATATATAATAACCTTAAGGTAGGGAAACAACAATAATAATCCTTAATAAATGAATAACTCCACAAGATCTCCCAAGATGAGAGAGCCACTTAAGGAGGGCAAAGTACTATAAGCCATTTTGTGGGTAAATACGATTATATATAATTGATCTCCATGATTACAATGACAATAATCTCTTCTTTATATATCCATCTTCTCATTCTACTTTGGGGATCCTACTACTTATATAATATAATATTATAATATAATATAATATTATAATACAGCCAACTTTGGGTTATGTGTGGCTCATGCCATCCCTTATACAATATAATAATATATCCTAAAATATCTATTCCTAGGTACCATAACATGCATACATCCCTACATCTACCTTTTCTTTTGATTTCATGCATCTAGAAAAAGACCCTAGGGTTCTTTTTAAATTTCCAAAATTCAAACTATGTAGGTTTCAAGAATGACTTACTTGTACTACTTGCCCTTTATCCTGACTAAATTTTCCTCCCATTTCATCAATTACATTTTTAAAATTAGTAGCACTCCATTTCAAAATTTTCTCCTTCCCTTCTTCTATCACTCCTCTCTTACAATTTGTAGGTGCACAAATGATGCACGTACCTTGCGACCATACCTTTTGTAATCATGATGCATGATTTCTAGGTATCCAATAATCAAAATCAAATGTGAGGTACTTAACAACTCGCTACAGTCACATGGTACCTAGTTACCAAGCCCAAACCTTACCAAAACTCATCTTGGGGTCCTCCATAGGACTTTTCACCTATATAACATACCCTCTCTTCATAGTTCTCTCATATTCTCACCATTTCACCAACTATCTCACTTCATCAACCATTTTGTCAAGAATTTCATCGTCACTTCATTTTCACCTCTCATCACCTCATTGCTTGAGGGGGTAGACATCTCACTAAGTATGGTTTACACGTGATTAATAACCAAATATTCAATACTATAAATTGTGTTTGTCTAAGAAACTTTACCAAAGATCATATTACACACTTCTTTGTTGGGGTAACGCAAAAGCAAAATTTCTCTTCTCATCAAAAATCCAATTCAAAATGAATGTTTGATGGACCTAATACCTATGTTTGGGTGAAATTTTGCATCCGTCACCCAACCTCCCCTTTAGGAAGTGATTCCCTCTACCCAAAAGAAGTTAGCTATTTTTTTGAAGATATTATAGGATGGGAAGAAGGTACCAAGTTGTGACGGTAGCAGTTACGGGTAGCCCAAAGTGTTAGGTGGATGGTAGAATGAAGTAGGGTAGGTCATGGAATGGGCATACCTTTTCTTGAGAGTTTGAGAAAAATATTCCCAAATAACCTGCCCAACTCCTTAGGTGAATGGTATAAGTTATCAGCATGGGTAAAATAATTAGTTGACCCCATCCTTGTAGAATAAATAAAACTCCTACCCAACCCAGGTGGGAAGTTAGGAATATCATATGGGCAGGACATATGAGAAACACTCACCTTCTTTGGAAACCCCATGGGTAGAAGAAAGAAGTCATCGAATACGTAAAATACTTTCCATCACCCAAAGTCCAAAGGAAGACCCACCCACTACTACAGTGGATCAAGTACCTAATAATGTATGTAGAAGTGATGGGTTTTTGGTGTCATGCTCTCAAGGTACTTCAGTACTTGTTACCCATCACATAGCCAAAGGATCACCAATAAAGGAGAAGGATGAGGTAGCTAAATATTAATTATTTGAGTAGAATATTGGAGGGCCCATATTGATCCAAAAGTTCCTACCACTCTTCTAGAATATTGATTCTTCCCAGTGGAGCAGTGTTCCAAGGTGGTTCTTGTCAAACCATATTCTCGCCTACCACCACTAATGTCAAAATTTTGAAATCCATGTAAATATAGTTATAAATAATGGAATGTCAATCATTCCTAAGCGTGGCTCTTTAGCCATTATAATTCTTATATAATATTTTCCCTTTGTAAATACAAATTCTACACTATTTGACCTTTAATTGCGTCTACTTGTCTTTCACTAAATGTATGAATATTTTATTCCTTATTTGCTTAAGTCATTCTATGTTATTCTGGTATCTGGATTCCATGGGGTGTTCTTGATAAACTAAGGGAGAGTATGTTCATTATATGGGTTGGGTGTTTATTTCTACTAACATCAATCAAGTGGGAGTGCTTTGATTCTACATCCTAGATCTCATGCACCTATTCATTGATACTGGAATTTACCTCTCACTCACTGATGATAGAGAGCTAGGAAAAGGATACCTTTGGATGATCTAGTGTGGGGCTTGTGTTTCGGATGGGTATCACACCTATATAGGTCTTGATGTGGATATACCTATCCTTGTGAGTTATAGCTATGACATTTTATTTATTTATTTCCCCTTTTCCTTTTCCCTTTCCTTTTGCATCATAGAGTAGCTGGAATCCATCCTAAAGAACCTACCTTCTTTGGAGATCACCCACTTTCTCCTTACAATACGGTGGGCATTCTACATTGCTTGGAACTGATCCATCTGCCCCACCTTACATGTAGTGCCATATTGGTGACAAAAATTATACCTATAGGTTAATAATGGATTTCCTTCCTTCAAAATGGTAGTCATAAGACCAATTATGAATGAAGCACTTGATCAAGACCTATCCCAAGTTGAACAACTCTCAAATAAAATCAAGCTTAATGAAGTATCAAAGGTAAAGTTTCAAAGATATTCGCTCCTTTCATAATTGAGGCATATTACATTGATCATGATAGTAAGGTAATCTTACGTCTATTCCCTCAACAAGTACCATGGCATTACAAAAGCCATCATCATCCACAATATTCCATCATCTATAATCTTTCATCATCAACTCTTCTGTCTCAAATTCAAATCATTATCTAATGTTAATGAATTTTTACACTGCCTTGTATCTTCACACACTACAGTACAAAAAGAGGTAAATGTATACACCTAAAAGTTACACATGACCACCCACTTCTTTATGGTTAATTAAATTGTAAAAGCCACTAAATTGCAATAATTAATCTCAGAACACTTTACATTCATTAAAAAGATTATGTATAAGCTCTTTGGGCCACTTAAGCCCTTTTCTACATTTAACCATGGTCCCCATGCGACCACCTTCAAAAGACTAACCTAGGTAACCCTAACCTTAGTTCAAAGTAACTTTTTTCACTAAAGTACACTTAAGAGGCTAATTACATGTTTAATTAAGCTTAATCAAGGTTAACACTAACCTTTTACTCACACATGTGTGCACCCATGACATTCATAGATATTTAAATATGATTATTATTTAAGACATGGGAAGGGATGAGTCACCCTCCACCTCACCCCTTTAACCTTGGTTTAACACAAGATCAACTTAATCAAGGTTAACCTCAACCTTTTCTCACACATGTGTGCACCAAGGATAGTTTTAGATATTTAAAAGATCCCTTTTCAAAGCATGTGAAAGGGTGAGTCACCTTACACCTCACCTTTGACCTCACCATGGTTGGGATATAACCTAGGGTTCATACCACCTCACAAGGGATACCTCACCCCCCTAACCTCTCCAAAATGCTATAAATAGTAGTACTTTTTCTCATAAATCCATCCACCTCATTTCATATACCAAAACTCTATAAAAATTACATCAAAATTACACTCATCAATCAACCATCAATCAAACATCAATCAACCATCAATCAACCATCAAATAACCATGACAATAAACCCTTTTATATGCTTTTTTGATAGGTTTTTATAGGTATATGGTAAGATCCCAAAGGTATTATAGTGAATTTGATAAATAATTTAATAAATATAAGGAATAAAATGCCACTCAAAGGGATCTCCATTGTAATTGCTTTACTGCTATATGGGGCTCCCTCCTTGTCACTTATAGGGATCTCCCTCCTTATAATATTAAATACTATTTTATTCTTCTTCTTGGATGATTTTCTAAAATATACCTATCCTAACTTTAAAGCTACCCTAGAGTCACGTTTGTAAGGATGTGACTATTCACATTATGATTTAGGTAAAAATTAATTAAATGGATAATGTTTAAGAAATAAATAATGTTAGGATATGGAATCCTAACATGCCACCCTTCTCAAAAAAAAACTTTGTCCTCAAAGCTAAGACTAAGGAAATTATTGTTGAAATTGATGAAGCTCTTTCCAAGTAGCATTTGCACAAGTTCTTGCACAAGTTTAATGTCACTCCTCTATAGGAAGGTATATCTTGAAGGTAGAATAGTTAGTGGTGGATTTCCAATAAGAATAGTAGGATCATGATGGTGGTGAGGGGGCAATCCTTGAGCTTTTGTAAATACTTCAATGTGATGTGTCAAAGTGATGGTAACTTTTCCTGTTGTTTCCTTGGAGATTAAATGGAAAATAAGTGTGTGTTAAATTTTTTACCTCACTTTCGAATAGGTCCTTCCATGTGGTGAGAATGCACTATTTGTGATAAATTCATGGGTAGTCTATTTAGAGTGTATGTTTTATCACCAACTATGAATTGCATCCATAAGGTTGCAAAATCCTAGAGTATTACCCTGAGCGTTCACAACCATTGAGCCCCTAAAACAACATCACTTTTTCTTAATGGAAGCACATATATATCACTTTTCATGTGGTAGTTGTTGATGGTGAGCTTGATATTGTGACATTTTATTTTATAGGTAATTTGTTCCCCAGTACCAATCACCACCTTAAAGATATGGAAAGGTCGTATATAATAATTAACCTTTTTCACCATGCATGGGTCAATGAAATTATGAGTACTTCTTGATTCAAGAAGCACAATGAGATTTTGATGTTTGAAGGACCCAGGAACTTTCATAGTTTTTGGAGAAGGAAAGACTACAAGAGTATTGAAGGAATTTTTTGGGATTTGCACATAGTTGTGATCAGGTGCCTTGGTTACTTCTTGCAACTCAACCTCATTTTATCCCTTTATGGAATGACAAGGATCAACTATATTCTATAAATACAATATTTGTGTAGCACATTTATGGTGGGGCTCAAATTGCTCATCATAATTATTGTAAAGGTCTTTCACCTATCGTGCCTCCATTTCTTCCAGTCTAAAGGTACTTAACCAGTAAGGGTAGGTTAGATTATGGGGTATTGTTAGTGGTTTGTGATTTCCTAATAGGTGTTTTTCCTAATCAAAATTGAGAATTAAATTTATCTTTGGCTAAAAAAGCTAATCCAAAGGTTTACATCATGGTGCAAGGATTGAACATCTCCACCTCCTTAATTTCTTCCTTTAATCCACTGACGAAGCAACTTATGAGAAATGATTCATCTAACCCTATGGTGCGATTGATGAGATCCTTGAACTTAGTCTAATATGCATGCACTGAAGTATTTTGATGTAGTTTGGTGATATTAATTGGCAAAATGAGTCCTTGATCGATTGAATTATGTGATCCAAGGTGTCAAAACTAGGGTCGTGATATATTCTTCCATCATCCATTTTGGTAATCGTTGTAGATTATAATTGGGAGTTTATGATCATCAAAATATTTATCGTTAGAAATTTTTGTCAAAAATTTTTGTCAGAAATTGTCAAGATTTTTCAATTTTTTTTTGTCAATTTCTCAGCAAAAGTCATCAACAATTTATTTTAAAAAAGTCATCGACAATTTCTTATCAATAATTTATCGTAAAACTCATCGTCAAATTTTTTTGTAGAAAAAATCATTGGTCATTTCTTGTCAAGGATATGTTGCTAATCTTGGCATCAATTTCTTGTCAAAAAAGGTGTTTGCAATATTTTGAGCAATTTTTTTCACCAAAATAATTGGTTTTTATCAACTTTTTTTTGAACCCTTTAGCCTTCCAATGGTCACCATTGACGGTACTAGAGACAACATGAGGGTGAATATGATGTGACTGCCAGCTACATAAGGGAGTGAATATGATAGTAACTAACATAGGATAGACTGACCCAAAGTGGATTGAAGACAAATGAATGCTAACAATAAAGATAGTACTGAGACACAGGATACCGAGTAGAAACACGAGGACTACATAGATAGATTTTGACATTGATAATAGAAAACGCTAGAAGCACAAGACATAGTTCAAATATTTGATGGTAGACGATGCTAGAAGCACGAGATATAAAGCACAAATGTTTGGAGGATAGCAGAAGATGAGATGGGCGTGAACGTGGACACAACTAACATGGATGGGGTTATGCATACTATGAGACATGTGATGTGACACATACGAGACACTATCAATGATATGGATAGGGATGATGTAGGGATAGGTGATGAGGTACATAACTGTATGTAGGGAAGCACAGTACAACATAGATTTTTTACTCAAGGAGAGGGATCACGAAAGTATAATGATCCCAATGGTTCACTGAAAGAAGAGGGACATTCACCATGCTGAATCCCACTTTTGTAGTCTTCTAAGACAGATTTATAAAAATGAGGATCCCATTTGTAACTCCTTTTGAAAATAAATATATATATTTCATAGACTTTACTCCTATTTTCCATCATGTTCACCTCCTCAATACATGCTTGAGATATTTATTGAAAATATACAAGAGAAAATATCTTATGAGTTGGAAACTACAACTATCACCTCTTTTGAACAAGCAATAGAACTAGCAATAAGGGTAGAGCAAACCCTTACTCACAAAGTTCAACTTAATATAAAAGAAGATAGTACCACGAAAGCATGGTATAAGAACACACATGTATTTGGTTATGGATTAATGGATAGTAGGCCTATTAACAATGTTTTTAACACCCTACAAAATATGGTGCTCTACCAACCTCCAAAACCTCCACCAAGAAATTTTACAAGACTAAACATGCCTATGAATGTGGTTATAAAACAACTTTTGGAAGCTAATATGATTTAGTTGCCTCTCATAATATAACCTGATACCACGACTAATTGGTATAGGCTTGGTCAACATTGTGAGTATCATAGAGTGGAGGGGCACATGACAAACTCATGTAAGAGATTGAAACATGTGGTTTGGGACTTAATTAATGAAGGTAATCTTGTTATAGAAGGTTATTAACCCAATCCTCCAACAAACAATCAACCTCCTACTCAACAAGCACCTACAACTAATCAAGACATGTTGATCTTCCAAGACCCCCTACCTAAGCATGGTCAACAAACAACTAATCAAGTATCATATCGCAATGTGCCACCTCCATATAATAATATGGTTGGTATGATAGCAACAACTACAAGGCAACATTCTCAAGCTCAACCGAATCAACATTCTTAGTAGGAGATGAGTTCTTCATCCAATCCACCTTCAAAACCCACCTTAGTTTTGAATAATACCCAAAAAAATAGCATAAGAGTAGAAACCCCACATTTATTGTTGAAGCCACAACCTAATTTCTCCTTTGATATTCAAAAATAGTTAGCTAGTACCTTAGCTAAGATCTTAGTTTTGAATAATACCTAAAAAAAGAGCATGATAGTAGAAACCCCACATTTAGTGTTGAAGCCACAACCTAAAGCATCCTTTGATATTAAACAATAGTTAGCTAGTACCCTAGCTAATATCTCTCTCATAAAGCTCTTGAAAACTTTTCATATTAATAGAGAAGACTTGTTGAAGCTTGTAAGACAACAATCTATTCCTCAAGATATTTTCCTAAGTGCTATAGCTAAAGTTGTAAGTTCTCTTTGGATACATCATATCATATTTTTGGATGATGATATTTCTTCCTTAAACTCACAAGGGGATTCTTCACTCTATATCACTACATTAATTAAGGAAATATTTATCAACCAGACCTTGATAGATAATGGTTCTTCCCTCAATTTATGCACTTATCAATTCTTCCAAAAAATTGGATTAAAGGAGGAATATTTAACCAAATCTGATATTATCATCAAAGATTTCAACAATGAGCTCCAAGAGGCTTGCAATGTTATATTTCTTCCTCTTAGGGTTGGATCTAATATCATAGATACCTTGTTCTATGTGGTTTCTTTCCCCACATATTTTAATCTTCTTCTTGTATACCCTTAGATTCATGTGATGAAGGTGATCCCTTATGCTTTTCATCAATATCTAAAATTTGAATTCAAAGATCAACTTGTCACCATTCCAGGAAATCCTCATCCATTCCAATAGTGTTCAATATTTGAGCAAGCTCAATTTGATCTCAATCTATGTCCATCAGTTTTTCATCTCACATCACCAAATAACTTGAAAATCTAAATGTGAGTGAGGAACCTCTCATCAACGTCTCATCACAGGATCAAGTTAATAATTTTTTTTAGAACCTCTTTTGGATCTTGCTAAGCTACTACCTTCATCGAGGTCTATGGGTTTACCCTGTAATAATGGTGAAGTCATACACATTAGCATGTGTACCTTTATCTTTGTGGGTATGACCCTCAAAAAAAATATCCATGGTAGCAATCCTCTTCCTATAGAGCATTCATTTGCCCATTGTTACCTATCTAATGATTACCCACTCCCTAAACAGATCCTATCTAGTATGGGATATATAGGTAAAGGTTTAGGGCCATGACAGAAAGGCATTCAAGAGCCTTTGGAAGTTGAGCTTTGGCTTGGGTGATGTGGTGTAGGCTACATCCCTAATAAAAAACAACCTTTACTTTTTGATAATGATGATCACCTTGTTACTTATGTCTAATATATATATCATCAAGGCTTGGAGTGGAGTGATGAGAATGAGGAACCACCTTACCCCTCAAATATTCTATTTTGTAATATGGTAACTTTGGTGCATCCTAAGCTAAGTATGTCCCCAAAGGAGTAAGCTAAAGAGGATATCCCTTGTGACATACCTCATGAGGATATCCTTTGGAATAGTTTATCCTTTTATGGGTATATCCCTTGTGTTGAGCATGCTTTTCTTCTCATTCTCAAGGGGGCCCTATTCCTCTATCTTATAGAGACCTTGTGAAGTTGGGAATATCTCCCCCTTTCATAAAAAAATATGGCATAGTCAGAGTTTGTAATAAATTTTGTGCAACAAATCTCAAAGAATATATTGTGGATGATCCTCTTTATGATGAGCATCATAAAATTATCCTCTATAATAGCCTTTTCTTTGATGGGTTAGTTCGTTGCACTACCATATTGTTTGTTAATATAGGCAGCACAATCAGAGTTTGTGTTGAATTTAAGAAATTTAAGCACTAATCAATTAAAAACCAATCAAAACAAAAATACTATGCATGTCATTGCATTTTTATATAGTTTAATTCACATATTGCATCTGGTTTGCTTGATTCATACTGCATGATTGTTTGTCATATTTTACATGTTTTACTTGATATTCTATTACACTTGTATTTTACTTATCATACAATTGCATTGCTACTTGTTCATACTTTCAGGATTGCTTGATCATATATATTCTTGGGGATTTCACAACAATGTCAAGTGATGACACCTAGTTAGGTCATTTCTAACATTCATTGCACTCACACTAGGGCTCTGATTCCTAGAAAATCCCCAACCTAGGACCCATTTTTGTGCATATTTATTATTGCATTCGCCCATACCATCCTCTCTTCTTCTTCTTTATTCTTCTCTTATATTCCTTGACCTTAAAATTTTTCATTTCTTATATCTCTCCAAGTCAAGGGATATATTTTTTCTTTTGTATATCCTTATCCTTTACATGTTTTCCTTTCTTCCTTTCATCAAGAAAAGGATATATGTTTTTCTTCTATCTGCTCATTCTTACTTTCACACTTCTTGATTTTCAATGGGTAAGTGACCCTCATAGGATAGGATAGATACCACATGAATATTACTTGTGGTGTTCATACGACCACTAACTATATTATGCACATGTATTAACTATTTAAATTTTAAAATGGATACACACACTCACCTTTTATTATACTCCATTGGCTTTGTCTATACACCTTCTTGCATACACAACACCCCTATCAGGTAGTACTCATTTTGGAAAATGTCAATCAAATAATTTCAACATCCCATATAAGATAAATTCATGATCACAAGCAAGGGGTAGCCTCCCTTTGAAAATTTATAATATTACATTCTAGTAGGTATATTGCTTTCTATTTAGCCATCTTAGTGAGCATTACACCCATAGTGGGTATCACTGCATATGTTTCGATATTTTTTTACAAGCATGGCACCCTTATAGGATAGCTTCATGGCCACACATGAGGAGCAACCTACATCTCAGTCATTTGTAAGCATACATCTTTATAGGGTTTCACTCTTTTTTCTCTTATTTTTCTTAGCCTTTTGGAGCTTTGTTTTTATCTCTTTCTTCTTATTCATTATTTGTTCATTTTCTTGTTCTTCTTTCCCTCCCTTATTATTTTCATCCATTTATCCATGCATTTCATGTTACATTTCATTTAATTTGGCATTTAGATATTTGTATTTATTTATATTCATTCATTTAGTTGCATTCATCCATTCATTGCATTCATTATATTTTCATTGCCGCACATAACAAATAACTTGACAAAAAATAAATATAATGCCCATATTTTTATACCATAACATAATAATAAAAAGTACAACATGATATTAATAAATAATAGAGAATACATGTCAACTAGGGTGTGCCATAGTCCAAGCCCAATGCACTCAAACCTCCCCAAGGATGCATACCACAATCTAAAATTGACATATCACCCTTATATCACTATCTTTGTGAACCCACCTCCTTCGCTCTGCCTTTTGGTGGTAGTCCTAGCAGGGGTATGTTCACAAACCATGTAGCTATCCATGATCAATATTATGATTGACTCTGTGACTGAAAGAGGATGGTGTAAGCACCCTCTAATCCACTAGCACCACTTGGAAGGATAAATATTGATAGAAGATATCCCTTCATATCACTACATTATACCTCTCCTCTACCCTCTACAACTAATCCTATAACAAACAGATCCCCTCATCTGGTTGATTACTTATCACAATAACCATTCCCTTAATCTAGGTCCATTAATGCTCCTACTCTAGTCAGACTATCTCAACTCTGAGGTGGTGATCTCACCTTGGTCGTCATTGCATCATGATCTACCATGACCTACCCTAACTATGCATGGAAAGTTTTTATATCCCTATACATGATGGCCACCCTAGTTGGTGACCATTTTGTTGCCCTCATTGGGTATCCCTGACCTACAATTCCATTTGGTCCTTCTTGTGCCACTATAGGGACACCTCCAATTTTCCTCTATATCTCTAACCTGAAGAGAGTGATGGTGGTTCTTATGGCTATCACCACCTCTACCCTGACCTATACCATAACTTATCTAAGAGGCTATGGAATTTTCTCTCATTGCTTTGATATACATTGGTTATCCTCTCAAAGAACCAGATGCACTCATTGTCCCATAACTTGGTACCTTTAAACTAGCACAAATGGAGAGATCCTTGGGGGAATAATACCCCTATACCATCTCTTATATCTGAGGGGGCTACCCTAACATAATATGCTCTAGGATTGATGTAGATGGGATTTCCTAGGTCCTCCTCCATAAACATAGCCACATCAATGTTGGCAATTTTGGGTACTTTGGGTACATTGCCTTTGCTCAAGTGTATAAGTTGCCATTGATGTCAAAAGGCATTTTTGTGTTGATATCAAAAAGAGTGTGATGTCAAAAATATCTTGAGAAGCTTCATAATGTTAAAGGATTTTTATTAAAACCATGGTGACAAGGTTAAAGGTTTTTCTTAAAACCATTTGGACTCATTAAGGGTTTTTATTAAAACCAAGCTTAACTTAATGCAAAGGTTTTTTCTTCTTGAAAAACCTTGAAGGTCCATGTTTATTATTAATAATTAAATTAACTCAAACCTTTGACAAAGGTCTAAGTTTAATTTATTATTAATAAAATAATTATTATTATTATTTTAATTATTATTAAAGGGTCTTTTAACCCTTAAGCGACGCACATAAAGAATTCATTCATCGACGTGTTTCCATCGTTGGAGGAGCACCGACGTCAAACAATTAAGGAGAAATGGCTATATAAGTGGGGATAATTTTCTAAAGTAAGGGCACCATCGATCGATGCAATTTCGTAGCTTTGTGTCCTCTGAAAAAGTGATGTTTTTCACTATATTTTGTTGTCCATCCATATTGAATTGCCCAAGATTTTCTTGTGCTTGACGTTCGACAGATTGCATTTCTCTGACATTTGATAAGACTGCGAACTATGTTTTTTGGGAGTTACGTTTTTGGACAACGCTGATGATGATGGTGGTGGCTTGAGGAAAACTTTTACGTTTTCAAATCCTTGGCGATTGAAGGAAGACAACACATAGGATTACATTATATTTTTCATTGGGCACTTGTGCTCCAATGGTGGTGGTGTGTTGAGTGAAGAAGCGTTGGGCAGAGGTGCCAAGTTTGACCCATGTTGTGGGCAATTTCGTCTTGGTCATGATGCATGAGGATAGCAGCAATGAAAGTGCTTTAGCATTTGTGGTGGTGTTATTCATTTTCTCCAAAGGATGGAGAACTAAGGTTGGCCAAGCTTGAAGGTTCAATTATCTTCTACTCCAATAAGGTATGGGCACATTCTTCTTATGAGTATGATTTGTGTATGTTTTCTAAAATAAGTTTGGAGTGAAAAGGTATTCTACTAGGTATCCTTTGGCTAGGTGTAAATCCTATTTTCTAGTTTGTTGAAGACTACTTATGCATTGTTATCCTTAAGGAGAGTTTTTGGTGAATGCATAATTTATGGTTTGAGATAGTGGAAGCTTTGTGCACTAGGGTTTATATTTGTGAGTCTAGCTACTTGCATTGAGTTGGTGGAACCCTTGGTTGGTTGTTTTGATTTTGATGGTTGAGTTGCTTCCATAGAGGTTGTTTGATCAAGTTATTGCTTTACTTGATTCATGATATTGGGCTTACTCCATTGAGTTGATTTGAGCAAGTTATTCTTTGCATTTGGTGATATTGTGTTGGTGGCAATTTTGTTCAAATATATTTGGAGGGAAAATGATTTCTACTTGTTTCATTTTTCTTGTGATGATTGGTTGAATGCTTCAAGGTTAATGTTGAGTTGAATGATGTTGGTTAAACCTTGTCTATAAGCATTGTTGTTAAAGCCCTAATTGGTTGAGAAAAGATATTGGTTGTGGAAAGAACATGAGTATCATTTTTATATGAGATATTGCATGGTTGGCAATTGTTGGGTTGTGTTTCATGTTCTTGAGAAAAGCATACTACATCTATCTTATTCTTTTGAGATTGAGATTGTTGGCAATTTTGGGTACTTTGGGTACATTGCCTTTGCTCAAGTGTATAAGTTGTCATTGATGTCAAAAGGCATTTTTGTGTTGATATCAAAAAGAGTGTGATGTCAAAAATATCTTGAGAAGCTTCATAATGTTAAAGGGTTTTCATTAAAAACCATGGTGACAAGGTTAAAGGTTTTTCTTAAAACCATTTGGACTCATTAAGGGTTTTTATTAAAACCAAGCTTAACTTAATGCAAATGTTTTTTCTTCTTGAAAAACCTTGAAGGTCCATGTTTATTATTAATAATTAAATTAACTCAAACCTTTGACAAAGGTCTAAGTTTAATTTATTATTAATAAAATAATTATTATTATTATTTTAATTATTATTAAAGGGTCTTTTAACCCTTAAGCGACGCACATAAAGAATTCATTCACCGACGTGTTGCCATCATTGGAGGAGCACCAACGTCAAACAATTAAGGAGAAATGGCTATATAAGTGGGGATGATTTTCTAAAGTAATTGTACCATTGATCGATGCAATTTCGTAGCTTTGTGTCCTTCGAAAAAACAATGTTTTTTGTTGTATTTCATTGTCCATCCATATCGAATTGCCTAAGCTTTTCTTGCGCTTGACGTTCGACAGATTGCGTTTCTCTGACATTTGATAAGACTATGAACTATGTTTTCTGGGAGTTACATTTTTGGACAGCACTGATGATGATGGTGGTGGCTTGAGGAAAACGTTTATGTTTTCAAATACTTGGTGATTGAAGGAAGACAACACATAGGATTACATTATATTTTTCATTGGGCACTTATGCTCCAATGGTGGTGGTGTGTTGAGTAAGAAGCGTTGGGAAGAGGTGCCAAGTTTGACCCATGTTGCGGCCAATTTCATCTTGGTCGTGATGCACGAGGATAGCAGCAATGAAAGTGCTTTAGCATATGTGGTGGTGTTATTCATTTTCTCCAAAGGTTGGAGAACTAAGGTTGGCCAAGTGTTGTGATAGGTTTTGAGTTCTCTTTCTTCATCAAAGTAAAGGTATGGGCAACTTCTTCCATGTATATTGTTGATGGTGTATTTTTTGAAATTGAGTTTGGAGTGAAAAGGTTGTCTACTAGGTATTTTTGTTGGTGTAAATCCTATTTTCTGGATATTGAAGATTGTTTATGCATTAAAATCATTGATGAGTTTTTGGGTGAATGCATAATTATGGTTGAGGAAGAGGAAGCATTTTTGCACTAGGGTTTATGTTAGTAAGTCTTGCTACTTGCATTGAGATGGTGAAACCCTTAGTTGGATGTTTTGATATTGATGGTTGAGTTGTCTTCCATAGAGGTTGTTTTGATCAAGTTAGTGCTTTACTTGATACATGATTTGGGCTTACTCCATTAAGACTGATTTGAGCAAGTTATTCTTTGCATTTGGTGATATTGTGTTGGTGGCTATTTTGTTCAAATATCTTTGGAGGGAAAATGATTTCTACTTGTTTCATTTTCTTGTGATGATTGGTTGAATGCTTCAAGGTTAATGTTGAGTTGAATGATGTTGGTTAAACCTTGTCTATAAGCATTGTTGTTAAAGCCCTAATTGGTTGAGAAAAGATATTGGTTGTGGAAAGAACATGAGTATCATTGTTATATGAGATATTGCATGGTTGGCAATTGTTGGGTTGTGTTTCATGTTCTTGAGAAAAGCATACTACATCTATCTTATTCTTTTGAGATTGAGTTTGAGCTGAGTTGATTTGAGTTGAGTTTTGAGATTGGGAGTTGAGTATAGAACATATTGAGTCTCTAAAAATTCTCTTTATGCTTCTATGAGTTTGAAAAATCACATTGGGTCTCTAACAATTCACTTTGTGATTTCCTACTAAGAAAGTTTTTCTTGGTGATCTTGCTGAGTTTTTGGACAGGTTCCGGTGGGGACTTGTGAGCAGTTTTGGACAGGTTCCGGTGGGGACTTATGAGCATATTTGGACAGGTCCTAGCAGAGGACTTGTGAGCTAGTTTTTGAGAGTTCTATCAGATAACTTGAGGATAGAGGAGCATTGGTTCTTTGAGAAGAACCTGAGGATAAATTTGGCAAGTATTTGAGAAGACTTGTATGCAGAGGACTGATTTGTTCAAGAGTTGGATAGATCTGATAGACAGAGGAAGACTTGTACTAGACCGACTGACTATGTTTGGTACAGGTTGCTGAGCTATTGTGGACATGATCATAGAAGGTAGAGGTCTCTTAGGCTAAGCATTGAGGACAGGAGGTCTTCGATGGAAAGGAGTTCCACATGCTGGCAAGAGGTAGAGGTAGTTGATCTTCTGAGGGATCATTTCTAGAGCAGAGGGGAAGGTATCTCCTTTGAGCAGAGGCTCATAAATTTAGATTGGGGGAAGGTATCTCCTTTGGGCTGAGGCTCATAAACATTGTAATTGGGAAGGTTTCCCAAAGAACTTTGAGATAACTTTTAGAGAAATTTTTTGTGGACGTAGCCCAGCCATTTTGGGTGAACCACATTAAAATTGGTGTCACTTTGTGGATGATTTTGTGCATTGTTTTGATATTGCTTTGGGTATATTGCTTTACTGTTTTGAAGTATAAATGAAAATTTAAAAAGAGATATTATACTGTTCACCCCCCCCTCTCAGTATAAGCTTGTGTTCTTCAAATATTGAATTGAGATTGATATTGGGAGTTAAGTATAGAACATATTGAGTCTCTAACAATTCTCTTTATGTTTCTATGAGATTTGAGATTGAGATTGGGAGTTAAGTATAGAACATATTGAGTCTCTAACAATTATCTTTATGCTTCTATGAGGTTGATGAATCACATTGGGTCTCTAAAAATTCTCTTTGTGGGTTCATGCTAAGCAAGTTTTTCTTAATGAACTTGTGAGCTGATTTGGACAGGTTTCGATGGGGACTTGTGAGCAGTTTTTGGACAGGTTTCGATGGGGACTTGTGAGCAGATTTGGACAGGTCCCAATAGAGGACTTGTGAGCTAGTTTTTGAGAGTTCTATCAAAGAACTTGAGGATAGAGGAGCATTGGTTCTTTGAGAAGAACCTGAGGATAGATTTGGAAAGTCTTTAAGAAGGCTTGTGTGTAGAGGATTGATTTGTTCAAGAGTTGGATAGATCTAACAGACAGAGGAAGACTTATACTAGACTGACTGACTATGTTTGGTATAGGTTGTTGAGCTATTGTGGACATGATCATAGAAGGCAGAGGTCTCTTAGGCTAAGCATTGAGGACAGGAGGTCTTCGGTGGAAAGGAGTTCCATGTGTTGGCAAGAGGTAGAGACAGTTGATCTTCTGAGGGATCATATCTAGAGCAGAGGGGAAGGTATCTCCTTTGAGCAGAGGCTCATAAATTCAAATAGAGGGGAAGGTATCTCCTTTGAGCAGAGGCTCATAAATTTAGTTTGGGGGAAGGTATCTCCTTTGGGCCGAGGCTCATAAACATTGTAATTGGGAAGGTTTCCCAAAGAACTTTGAGATAACTTTTAGAGAAAAGTTTTGTGGACGTAGCCTAGCCATTCTGGGTGAACCACGTTAAAATTGGTTTCACTTTGTGGATGATATTGTGCGTTGCTTTGATATTGCTTTGGGTATATTGCTTTACTATTTTGAAGTATAAAGGAAAAAGTAAAAAGAGGTCTTATACTGTTCACCCCCTCTCTCAGTATAAGATTATGTTATTCAATTGGTATCAGAGTGGGTGCCTTCGAAAAGTTTAACAGCTTGAAGGAAAAGCTAGTAAAGAACACAATGGATCATTCAAGTAGTAAAACAACTTTCAAGGCTACCAAGGAATCCAAGGGTAAACAGCTTCAGATAGTGATGAGTCTTCTAGTGATGAAGAGGCATATTACAGCAAGAAATGCAAGTTCTCTAGAAAACACAAAAGTATGAAAAATATAAGATGTTTCAATTATGGAAAGTTTGGTCATTATGCTACTGACTGTACTATTTCCAAGAATGAAAGTGATGAAGATAAACATGATTCTAAGAGCAAGGATTCTGAAAAGCACAAGCATCACAGGAAGATCAAAGATGAGAACAACAATCAAGGAAAGAGGTATTCTCACAAGCACAAGAAGAGTTTCTACCTAGACAAAGCAAGTAAGTGTTCTAGTAGTGACAGTGAAAGTTCTTTAAGTGATAATGAAAATGAGATGTTGTTCATATCAGAAAAGGAGGAAGAGCCGAAATATAGATTCATTATCATGAAATGTCTTAGATGTGGAAATTTTGGTCACCTTGAGGATGATTGCACAAATAATGATTTTGTTTCTAGTATGTATGAGGATGCTTAAAAAAAATATAAGGAAGATGCATGTATGGTTTTTGAAAAGGGTAGCACCTCTAATGATAAGAAATTTGAAAAATGTTTTGATGATTCAAAAAGCAAAAAAATAGAGGAAGGTGAGGTAGATCTTAAAGGTGAACTTATTAGTGCTCTTAGTGCTTTGAAAAAGGAAAGAAAGAAGAATTCTAGACTCAAGGATAAGTTAGATGAATGTTGTATGGAGAGAGATGATATTATAGAAAGTCTTGACTTCTCTATAGCTAAGACACAGGAACTCAAGGATGAGTTAGAGTCTAAGGTTCTTGAGTATAGTGAGTTAGAAAAGAAAATGGCTTCTTTGAAAGATGAAACTAAAGAGTACAAGGATAAGCTTTACAGGTTTCAATATAGCTCCAAAAAGGTTAAGTCACTCATCAAAGGTCAAAGAAAGACAACAGATAAAACAGGCCTTGGTTTTGTTAAGCCACACAAGGAACAAGTTGGAGAGTCTAGTAAGAGACTCCAAAAGGAAGAGAGTTTTGATGAGGAAAGTATTTCAAAAAAGGATTTTTTGAATGATAGATGCACATAAATAGAAAACAGAATTCAGAATGAGAAGAAGAAGTTTTCATAACCTAAGAGGTCAAATAAAGGAAAGTTTCAAGGTAGATGTTTTGCTTGTCACAAGTTTGGTCACATGGCTTCACATTGCATGGCTCAAGTGAAGAAGGTAAATGAAAATTTCAGAAGTGCTAGTTTCTTTCAAGGGTATTGCTACTCTTGTCAACAGTTTGGGCACAAGGCAGTTTATTGCAAGGCAAATAACAGGAACAGGTTTGGTCAAAACAGGTTTGGTCAGAACAAGTTTGGTCAGAACAGGTGGATTCAAAAATCAGGTTTACCTCAGAGAAACAACATCGTCAGGTGTTTCAAGTGCAACAATGGACACATAATAAGACAGTGTAGAGCTGAAATTCCAGAATACAGGAACAGGAACAGTGGCATGATCAGGTCCAAGGATCAAGGCATGGACAAGAACAGAGGATGAGAACAAAAACAAGAACAGTGACAAGAACAGGAATATGGACAAAGAGTTCAAGAGAAGGCCCGAAAAGGAAGTTATAGATGCTGATGATGATCAGTGCCTAATGGGAGTTTTAATCCCACCCTAGAATTAATCACCTCATCAGGAGGTGGGGGAGGGACTAAGCTAAGAGGCTCATTCTTAGTCTCGAGCCCCAAAAGGTGGCCCTTTTCCATTGATGACAAAGGGGGAGAGATATGAGTAAAGGAGAGAGCTTCAATGTGAAGAGGAAAGCTTCAAGTCAGGGGGAGCAAAACTTCTAAGGAAGATTCTTAGTTGTGGGCATAGTCTCTCAGTTGTTAGCATAGTTGGTTTTAGTTTTGGCTCTTGAGAAGTGTTTTCAGTAAAGGTTTGCCATCAATGACAAAGGGGGAGATTGTTGGCAATTTTGGGTACTTTGGGTACATTGCCTTTGCTCAAGTGTATAAGTTGCCATTGATGTCAAAAGGCATTTTTGTGTTGATATCAAAAAGAGTGTGATGTCAAAAATATCTTTAGAAGCTTCATAATGTTAAAGGGTTTTTATTAAAACCATGGTGACAAGGTTAAAGGTTTTTCTTAAAACCATTTGGACTCATTAAGGGTTTTTATTAAAACCAAGCTTAACTTAATGCAAAGGTTTTTTCTTCTTGAAAAACCTTGAAGGTCCATGTTTATTATTAATAATTAAATTAACTCAAACCTTTGACAAAGGTCTAAGTTTAATTTATTATTAATAAAATAATTATTATTATTATTTTAATTATTATTAAAGGGTCTTTTAACCCTTAAGCGACGCACATAAAGAATTCATTCTCCGACGTGTTGCCATCGTTGGAGGAGCGCCGACGTCAAACAATTAAGGAGAAATGGCTATATAAGTGGGGATGATTTTCTAAAGTAAGGGCACCATCGATCGATGCAATTTTGTAGCTTTGTGTCCTCCAAAAAAGCAATGTTTTTTGTTGTATTTCATTGTCCATCCATATTGAATTGCCCAAGATTTTCTTGTGCTTGACGTCTGGCAGATTGTGTTTCTCTGACATTTGATAAGACTACAAACTATGTTTTCTGGGAGTTACATTTTTGGACAACACTGATGATGATGGTGGTGGCTTGAGGAAAACGTTTACGTTTTCAAATCCTTGGTGATTGAAGGAAGACAACACATAGGATTACATTATATTTTTCATTGGGCACTTGTGCTCCAATGGTGGTGGTGTGTTGAGTGAAGAAGCGTTGGGCAGAGGTGCCAAGTTTGACCCATGTTGTGGGCAATTTTGTCTTGGTCGTGATGCACGAGGATAGCAGTAATGAAAGTGCTTTAGCATTTGTGGTGGTGTTATTCATCTTCTCCAAAGGATAGAGAACTAAGGTTGGCCAAGCTTGAAGGTTCAATTATCTTCTACTCCAATAAGGTATGGGCACATTCTTCTTATGAGTATGATTGGAGTATGTTTTCTGAAATAAGGTTGGAGTGAAAAGGTATTCTACTAGGTATCCTTTGGCTAGGTGTAAATCCTATTTTCTGGTTTGTTGAAGACTACTTATGCATTGTTATCCTTAAGGAGAGTTTTTGGTGAATGCATAATTTATGGTTTGAGATAGTGGAAGCTTTGTGCACTAGGGTTTATATTTGTGAGTCTAGCTACTTGCATTGAGTTGGTGGAACCCTTGGTTGGCTATTTTGAGTTTGATGGTTGAGTTGCTTCCATAGAGGTTTTTTGATCAAGTTATTGCTTTACTTGATTCATGATATTGGGCTTACTCCATTGAGTTGATTTGAGCAAGTTATTCTTTGCATTTGGTGATATTTTGTTGGTGGTTGTTTTGTTCAAATATCTTTGGAGGGAAAAGGATTTCTACTTGTTTCCTTTTTCTTGTGATGATTGGTTGAATGCTTCAAGGTTAATGTTGAGTTGAATGATGTTGGTTAAACCTTGTCTATAAGCATTGTTGTTAAAGCCCTAATTGGTTGAGAAAAGATATTGGTTGTGGAAAGAACATGAGTATCATTGTTATATGAGATATTGCATGGTTGGCAATTGTTGGGTTGTGTTTCATGTTCTTGAGAAAAAAATACTACATCTATCTTATTCTTTTGATATTGAGATTGATTTGAGATTGATATTGGGAGTTAAGTATAGAACATATTGAGTCTCTAACAATTCTCTTTATGTTTCTATGAGATTTGAGATTGAGATTGGGAGTTAAGTATAGAACATATTGAGTCTCTAACAATTCTCTTTATGCTTCTATGAGGTTGATGAATAACATTGGGTCTCTAACAATTCTCTTTGTGGGCTCATGCTAACCAAGTTTTTCTTGATGAACTTGTGAGCTGATTTGGACAAGTTTCGATGGGGACTTGTGAGCAGTTTTTGGACAGGTTTCGGTGGGGACTTGTGAGAAGATTTGGACAGGCCCTAGCAGAGGACTTGTGAGATAGTTTTTGAGAGTTCTATCAGAGAACTTGAGGATAGAGGAGCATTGGTTCTTTGAGAAGAACCTGAGGATAGATTTGGCAAGTCTTTGAGAAGGCTTGTGTGCAGAGGATTGATTTGTTCAAGAGTTGGACAGATCTGATAGACAGATGAATACTTGTACTAGATTGACTAACTATGTTTGGTATAGGTTGCTGAGCTACTGTGGACGTGATCATAGAAGGCAAAGGTCTCTAAGGCTAAGCATTGAGGACAGGAGGTCTTCGGTGGAAAGGAGTTCCACGTGCTAGCAAGAGGTAGAGACAGTTGATCTTCTGAGGGATCATATCCAGATAAGAGGGGAAGGTATCTCCTTTGAGCAGAGGCTCATAAATTTAGATAGAGGGGAATGTATCTCCTTTGAGTAGAGGCTCATAAATTTAGTTTGGGGGAAGGTATCTCCTTTGGGCCAAGGCTCATAAACATTGTAATTGGGAATGTTTCCTAAAGAACTTTGAGATAACTTTTAGAAAAGTTTTGTGGACGTAGCCCAGCCATTTTGGGTGAACCACATTAAAATTGGTGTCACTTTGTGGATGATATTGTGCATTGATTTGATATTTCTTTTGGTATATTGCTTTACTATTTTGAAGTATAAATGAAAAAGTAAAAAGAGGTCTTATACTATTCACCCCCCCCTCTCAGTATAAGCTTGTGTTCTTCAATCAAGATCCTCTTTGAATCTTGATGGATCTTACCTCACCCTCATGTACCAGTAATCCCCTAGGCTTGATATCTCTTGAAGAGTCTTAAACTATCACTATACAAAATAGAACTAGTAGAGCTCCAGCTCATCCTTCTCTATGGTGGCCCATAAAATCCTTCTAACTTGAGATAGCTCCTTCACATCCTCATCCAACCTAAGGTGTAGATACCATGACCACCATACGAATTTATGATATTATAGCTCATATATGACCATATCCCTAGTGGTAGAATACTTATGTATGACCTCTATGCACACTCAATATCTCAGGACCACCTATATCTTGTTGGCCACTCTAGGTTATGTAGTGGCCCTGTTAGTGTATCTAGCCTCCTAATGGCTATGTGCTCTTATCACCACACCTAGAGCAAAGTTATGCATACTAATCTTGTATGCCATTTATACATGACATTGTACAATGTCCTATACAACCCCTATGCAAACCACACTTGCTAGTATTGCATCTTTGTCATTACTCCTACTAGTTCCCATAGTAAGTGTTGTTGATTCATGTGGCACTATATCAATATTACCACCACTCGATAGAGTACATTCATCAATGCCCCAATATCATGTTATCATGGCATGTCATTGACATGGAATCCACTCTTATAGATCTCATGTGATGGGTTACCCGTCAATATTTGCACTACTATCTAAGGCACCTATTTCATATAAACCATACTCCCACTAATTAATATCCTCAAGATGCACCACATATCCTCTATTATGATGATCATATCTCCCATTGATAACCAGAATATGGATGATTCTAGATATATCCTTGTTGGGATTAAAAAATAACAACTTAATTCACACCCTTACTTTTCAATAAGGTTTGGATATCTAGGTGATTGTAGGGTGAAAGGTTGAGCTCAAAAAGAAGAAATCCTTGAAAAATAGTCTTGGTCAGAAGAAGCCTCCATGATCATAATAAGGTAAGCATGAGTACTATCATATTCCATCTGTCATAAACTCATCCTCTCTTTTTTTTTAAGAAATGCCACTACACCTTCATATCATTATGACATACCATATTCCTTATTTCAATAATTATATGTTGCTCCATTTCCAATCCATGCATTCAATCCATAAATTTTTAGACCACCTAGTAGCAAGTTTAACCCTAAATAAAGTCAAGATATAGGCCAAAAAGTCACAGAGTCTTCCTAAGCTAAACCAAGGCCAAAAAATATCCAAGTATACCTTATTTTCACTCAAATATATCTCCTAAGGTGTTCTTAAGTTATCCGCTAAGCCAAATGGTCTTTAACCACCCATCGCTCTTCCAAAAGCCTTTCACCGATCCGATCCAGGATAACTCTAAGTCATCATCGATAGACTTAAGCCCAAAAAGCATTGTCGCTCATCAAAATATCATCACCAATCCTATAATTGAACTAATTTAGGCATCAGGTACAAAGAAATCCCATCTCTCATCCAAACCATAGTCGCTAATCCCATATCTAATAAATATTTGTCATTAGTGATCAATTATTATGTAGCCTTAAATATGAAATATGCCATCATGCTTAAAATTCTACTATCGTTGATCCTATCCATGACAAAATGCATACACCAATGAATATCCAAGACCGAAGATACATTATCACTCGTTAAGGCTATTCATTGTTGATTGAATCAATGATATACATTCCTCATTAATGATTGTGTTGAGATAGAAAAAGGAAAAATACTTTATTGCTCTTGCACAAGCAGTATTTTTGATCTGATCAAAGATCATTATTCCCAATCTACAATAGCTCTAAGAAATAAAGAAGGTAGCATATATCATCACTCTTGTAAATATTTGTTATCAATTTCATCAGTGACCACCCTTCTAAATTAGCGATAACCAATTTCAAAACTAAGACAAGGGTCTTAACCATGTCAACCTAGCAAGTCCCCTCCCAACAAAATTTATTCAAGTGAAGTTTTTTTAAATATAAATTTGTCACTCCTATATAGCCTTATTTTCAATCCTCACTAGTTATAAAATAAATACATCAACGAGTAGTCAAGTTCGCAAACATACATTGTCGCTCTTGTAAAAGCACTATCACTAATCCGATCAACGATAGCTCCAAGAAAAAAAATAAAAAAGAGACAACATACATCATCACCCTTGCAAGACATCATCAATGATTCAATTAGGGATCACCCTTCCTAATGAGGAAAAAATTTCAAGCCTAATATGAGGGTCTCTATAACATAAACCTAGCAAGTCCCCCTCCCTATGGAATTTGACTAGCAAGGTTGTTTTAAAGAAAAATGCATTGCTACTAAAAAGCCTTATCATCGATCCAAATCAGTGACCATAACACCTATCAATGACAAGCAAAAATTCTCCCAAAATCACTATTGCTCTTCATTGCCCTCATCACCTGTCCATCATTAGCCTCATCAATGATAATGCTAAGAACTAGGTTAACTCCTTGCTAGTCTAAAGCTTCGTCACCAATAGTTAGTCTATACATAGTCATGTCATCACTCTTATTAAAATCATTCACTCATCCATCAGTGATAATAGAAATCCATCGATGAAAAATTTTGGTCATCATATTTGAAAGAACATTATCATCGATTCAATCAATGATAGCCTTAAGCAATTGGTAATAATGTATTCTTACCCATTCATGTTGCTCATGAAGAATACCCTCATCGATTCAATCAGTGACAGACCGAGGAAAAAGGTAAAAAAAGAGATCAATGTTCCCAAACAATCCAAGGCAAGATAAATGAAGCTTGTTCTACATGGGAGGATGTGTGGTTCACTGTTCAAGGATTGATAGATAGTATGGAGTGCCAAGCATACCATGAACCAAAAGTGGAAAAATAACAAGGTTTCTCGAGCACAATATATCTCTTCAAGGAAGACAAAGATCAGCTAGATCATTCACAACAAGATTCAAAATTATTGTTGCTCCAAAATACAAGAGCCTAAAGGAGTAATGCAACACCATCAGCTTAAGGCCACTCAGAAGGAAGGCAAGGAAATTAAGTAAATTAAGATATTTCTCGAAGTAGAGATCACCGAGCCATGTGAATAAAATATTTCACACAAGCTCAAGTCCATGAATTGTACCAAGAAAAGAAATATCATGAAATGAGTAACTCAAAGGATAGATTCAATGCAGACCTAAGATAGGTAGATCTACTCATATATACATAGCATGATGTTGTCATCATTAATTGACAAAGTGGACTACCTCTGTGTGACTTTAAATAAATAAGGAAGATACAACAAAAGGATCAATAGTAAACGATGGGCCAGAGTGTGCAAAAAGTAATGAGCATGGGAGATTGTGAGCAAGATAGAAAGTTCTTGTGTAGAAGACATAGAAGGCATAGTAAGAAGAAGAAAATGCTCAAGTAGTAGCATTCTCTATGCTTTTGAAGGATACTAGTTTCTCAACAAAATTTAGTTACAGAGGGATCACCCCGATGGAATATAGTTATAGAAGTGTGCCTTTATAGTCACTCCTATCAATCTGTGCACTTCAAGATCTCATTTTCCATTATGTATTTCCTCTCATTTCCTTTTTTCCTTCCCTTTCTAGGAATTCTCTTTTGATCATCATCATAGTCTGCTCCACAAAATTCCATCTCACCACCATTGTCTGTAGTCTTCCACATTCATTATGCTTAATTGTTCCCACCACCATCCATATTGTCTCTCATCTTGTTCCATCTCATTGTGTTATTTCTTCCCTATCTTCACCATCACATTGGGTCCCCCTCTATTTCATCCTACAAATATACCTACATCATTCCTAGTTAAAGAGTGCCTAAAGATGAGAAGGTAGATGACTAGGATAACAGTAATGCAAAGGAATACACCCATATTACCTTTTTGCATAAATTCAACAATATATTCAAAATCTTGACCCACCACTATTAACGAGCCCCCTTCAAATCAAAATTTGAATAGATAAGTCCCAATAATAGGCAGATAAGCCTTGGAAAAACAAATAGCCTAGCAAAGGTTTTGATAGTTGGCATCAACTAATTATGCTGTAACAAACTTAGAAAGCTAAAATGACACCTGACCATGAATATGCTCTAAGTGGTAGCCTCTAAACCAAGCATATGTAGATGATTTTGGACAGCCCAATTATAAAAGGAGTTAATGTAGTTAGGCTTCATCATCAAGCAATTACACAACAAGATTTTGAGAGGTATTCCAAAGTACTCTATCTAGGTTATCGTATTCTCTTTGTTTCTTTGTTTAGCCATCATCTCAATTTCTTCCCACCCTTGTGTAGGTATTGATGAAAGTAGGACAAACTATCTGAGATGATTTCCAGAAGCTGTTCTAGAGAGCTGTTCCAAATAGCCAGAGTCTATATGCCACCACTTTTAGAACAATAGATAGCAATCCTCCATTACATAATTTGAACAAGGTGATACATTGTATTATATTTTTTAGATAGACTTGAGTGATACATCGGGTTTTTTCATTGTAAATGCTTCAATTCTGAATTTAATTCAAGCTATCTGGTTCTGTATTTTTGGAAAACTTTATGCAATGTGTATGTTATATTTTTTGCATCTTACATTATTTGAACATGTATATAACATCTCTTCATTGATTAATGATCCTGTGTTTGTTATGATATTCGAATGAGCATAGATTTATTAGTTTCTCCTTCTCTTTCTATTCTCTATCATACGAATGGTTAAAAATTTCTATGATAATCCAATGGATAAGACACTGGTCTATCTTTAACTATGCTTACATAATATGCTTGGTCGATCATATTTTACTGTTCAATTAAATCTGGTAGAGTTGTTTCTTGAATAGATAGTTAGAAAGCTCCTATTAGGATGTCTAGACCTGGCCTGTTTAGCTATAAAAGCTATCCTAAGATGAAGCGGTGAGTCAAGTAGAGCTCACATATATGCTTGTGGGTCTCTAAAGGTTTGAATATCATGACAATATGAAATGATATTCAAATATTTCCACAATAATTGTTTGGCACCATTTCTAGGGAGAGCCTTCTACAGTAATCCATGTATTTTATGGCTTATCTCCATACGATACTTTTTGACCACACCAGCCCCTCAACACCATGGTATTCTAAAAAAACCCTTGTAGAAAGAGTTATTTATTAAACTATGACCTTTTGAGAGGCTATATTTTCTATATCCTTCAAATACACAGAGAGAATTCAAAGGCTGAGCAACCTTGGCTTGAGTGATATTCTATTGCACTCGATTGTTGGTGACTTTGAATGAACCCAAAAGAAGATAAATAAGAATCTAACCTAGTGCACACAAAATGTAGTAAGAAAGAGTTATTCCTAGTATTTGAAGACCCAGAGGTATTTACTCGTAAGGCCTTAGTCCCTAAAAATTTTGGTTATCAAAATAGGGCCTATATAGCTAGTAATAAGTCTGCTAAGAATTCTACACCTGTAAGATAGTCTATTATTGGCATTCCCATAGTTAGTGCCCCTATTATCACCATGGCACAACCAAATCAGAACTTACAAGTATGGAGGACTAATAAATATAAACCTTTCCATTTACCTCATAACTTATATCCCTTGCCATCCAAATCCCATAAATATATACCTAAATTCCAAGGCAATACAACTATCTCTGGGGAAGATCATGTCAAAGGCTTATTATATGCATTAGATAGCCTAGAGGTTGAACATGAAGACATAGTTCTCAGACCATTCTTACAATTTTTAGAGGGTGATGCAAGAGACTAGTTAAATTCTCTCCTAGCTAACCAAATCCCTGATTTCCAGACTATGGAAGGAATCTTTTTGAAGAAATACAAGGAAAGAAAGAGAGTAGCCTTTATTGATAGAGCTCGCAATAGTAAAGAAGAAGGAAAATAAGTTTGTAGAATATTTTAATAGATAATTTTTCAAAATCAGAAAAAAAATCCCCAATTACCCTAAGACCCACTAACCATCAAGCTATATGCTTCTATAAGATTGCTTTCTCAAGAGAATTCAACTATGAGTTAAGGTAGCATAGGGCAAACACTATTGATAATTGTATGGAACAAGCCCTAGAAATAGAAAGAAACATGCTAGACAGTGGGAAAATGATGCCATATACCTCTGAACCAAGTTTCAACCAAGTGGACAAGAAGCCAAAGAAAGTTGGGTTTACAATGTTAAGGAAAACTGAAGTTGATCCTATTGAAAGATTATCTAGCCAATTCATCAAAATGTTTGATACAATTAACAATAGGCTGTCCAGAATTGAGAGGGATAAGTTTGAACAAACATACCAAATGTAGACTAATAATGGACCCTAATTTTGAAGGAACTTTAACAAAAATTGGACAAGAAATAATGGGGAAGAAGGCAGTAAAAGTGAAACTAATGGTTGGAAAAGGGGAGAAGGTCCAAAATATGTGGATGCAGTCCCAAATCACATGGCTACTGCTAACACTATCTCTAAATTTTAATACTACTGTAGTGAGTGTGATGCACCCCATAACCCAACTGATTTTGTAATCTACCTAGAGGTACATCCTAGTGATAATGTTGAGGAAGAATCAGATGAAGAAATAAAAATTAATGCCTATTGGACTAAAGAAGAGGAAGAAAGTAAAAATAGTTTGAATAAGAAATGGAAAAAATGCTTAAGTTAAAGAAAGAACCCTGAGCTATGGTCTTAGAAAATCTGGAAATCCTTAAAAGACCTCAAGGGGCTAGATATGAAATGATGAAATTAGGAAAAATCATCCCAATAGCTAAAGAGGTGGAAAATTTGGAAAAAATACATATTATCAACCTGAGAGGTAGGATAGTGCCTGACAGGTCAGGTAAAGCTAACAAAGCTAACACAACTCAATAGACCCCAAACAAAGATAAAGCTACCACTAAACAAACAAGTGGTAATAAGCTATCATCCCCTAAAAATTAAATGAGACATGAGATTCAAAAATTGCCAAAGTCTGACAAGAGTGCTAAAGTAAAAAAGGTTGAATTTAATGCAGGCCAAGAGATGGCTAAACAAAAAATTAGCATTACCTTTGGAGATTTAATGACTATACCCAAGTATAGATATCAAGTGTGTCGAGCCTTTGGTTTGGTTGAGCCATATCATAACCACATATGCAATTTCTCAACAGTGGAAAAGTCCAAAACCATTTCCAAAAATCCTTTAGTAGTTAGACCTTTATATATATCCTTAAGATATAATTCTGATTTTGGAGAGCAATATGTAATTCATAACTATATGTTGGATAGTGGAGCTTCACACAATGTCATGCCCAAATAGGTGGAAGATCAGTTAGGCCTAATATGCACCAAATACTCTTAATATTTGTTATGGATAGTATACAAATCCCATGTGTAGGGATAATCACAGGACTACTTGTCTATCTAGACCAATACCCCAAGAAGGGCATAGTCATGGACATAGTCGTAGTTGATGTAGACCCAGTTTTCTCACTACTACTCTCCAGACATTGGACTGAGCAATTAGGAGGATCCATTCAATTGAAATGGTCTTATACCACTATTCCTTTGATGGCCAAAGAGCGGGCTACCCTCTGGAGGGAACCCTTCCATAGATATTCTATTGAGCTCAAGAAGTATAATAATACCACTGTCAATTTATTCCAGTATTTTGAGGAGAAAGAGATAGGAGTCTACTCTATCTGGAATTTCCTATTTTTAGATAAGGTACCCACAACAATTGATATAGACCCACAAACAACCACAAAGTTGATGTTGAGTCCACAAAAATTTTGACATAAAAAATGTGGACCCTCACATTTGATGGAGCTAAGTCACACACTAGTGCAAGAGTTGGGGTTAACCTGATAGATATCAATGGAAACTATCTAGGCATACCATATAGACTGCATTTTTCTTACACAAACAATGTGGCAGAATATAAAGCATTACTGTTAGGCTTAATAAAGGCTAAATAATTAGGGATTAACTATCTGACTGTATATGGAGATACTGAATTAATAATACAATAGATCAAAGGTAAATATCAAGTTAAACACCTCAGACTCAAATAGTATAAATAGACTGTGCAATAAGAAATAAATTAGTTTTTGGATTTCAACATCACTTACATTCCACGATAAATAAATTTGGTAGCCAACCTATTGGCAACTAATGCTTCTAATTTAGACAATCCAAAAATTGACACTAAATACCAAGAAAGGTTCCCTACTATTTCAATATATCATCCATCCATCCTAGACAACATAGTGTATCTACAACTATTTCAGGATGACATTGAAATCAAAGACTTTATGACACTACAAGATTAATATGTTGAGATTATGTGTGACGAGGAAAATGAAGAAAAGCTAAAGAAAGTTATTGGAGAACCTATGGAAGTGATACAATTAAAGACTAACAAACTACCCAAAGAACTGATATAATTGGAGAGTCTTTTTGATAATTTTTATAAAGCCCATAAACTAGCCTTGCAAGGAATTGAAATAGAAGAAATTAATATTGGCACAAAGCAAGAACCTAAAATGGTGAAAGTGGAAAAATCTATGTCAGAAAAATAAAAAATAGAATACATAAAATATTTGAAAAACCACAAGGATGCCTTTGCCTAAAGTTATGAAGATCTTAAAATTTTTAACACTAAGGTAATGAAGCATATTATTCCACTCACAGAAAGCACTAAACCATACAGAAAAAAAGAGAGGAAGTTTAATCCAACATTACACCTCCTAATTTAGAAAGAGGTTCAAAAGTTATTGGATGCCAATATTATTAGAAAATTCAGGTTTTCAACTTGGATAGCCAATTTGGTGCCAGTAAGGAAGAAAAATGGAGATATCAGACTATGTGTTGACTTTAGAAATTTAAATAAAAACTCTTTGAAATATAATTACCCACTACCAAACATGGAGCAACTGTTACAGGCACAGTCAACGAGAATATCTTTGCTAGACGGATTCTCAGGCTATAACCAAATTCAAGTGAATCTTGAAGACAGACACAAAAAAACCTTCACTACTCCCTGGGGTATGTTTGAATATCTCAAAATACCTTTTAGACTAATGAATTCTAGGACCAAATTCCAAAGAGCCATGGATTTTACTTTCAAAGATCTGATGTTAAAAATGGTGGTAGTCTATTTGGATGACATAACTATTTTTCTAAAAACCTTGAAGATCACTTTGAGCATCTCACCCAAGTATTTTCCAGGTGTAAGGAATTTGGTATTTCATTGAATCCCAAAAAGTGTATCTTTGGAGAAAAACAGGGCAAGTTATTGGGATACATTATCTCAAAATAAGGGATTAGTATAGACCCTAAAATAACTGAGGTCATTTCCATGATTCCTTTGCCCAAGAATTTTAAAGGAATCAGATCATTCTTTGGCAAAATTAACTTTGTTAGAAATTTTGTGCCAAATTTCATCCAAATTGCAAAACCCATAAACAACATGATCAAGAAAGAAGGTATTATTAGATGGATAGAATAAAATTTACAAGATTTCTGGAAAATAAAAGATGCCATTATCCAATATCTGGTATTAGCCTATCCAGATTATCACAAAGGTTTTAACATTTACTCTTTCCATTCAAAAGATGCCTTTGCCACTGTATTGTCACAAAAGGATACAAAAAATGTAGAAAGACCAGTGGTATTCATGAGCTCAGGATTTAAAGGATCACAACTAAAGTACACCCTAATAGATAAGTAGGAATTTACACTCATAAAAGCTTTAGAGCACTTCAAAAGAATTTTTGGAGATAATAAAGTCACAACTTGTATTCCCTTTTTGGTTGTCAAAGATGTTTTCACTCAAAATGAGCCTACAGGTATTTTGGCTAGGTGGACAGTCAAGCTATAAAAATACACAGTGGAATTCAAAGCTGTGAAAACCATCAAAGGGCAAGGTCTGGAAAAATATCTAGCAACTAAATGGGGAGAGGACTTCAATAATACAATAAAGAGTGCTAATACACATCAAACTGATAAAAAGAAAGCATTTGAAGATGACTGGTATAAAGACATTGTGACATATTTGTAGACATTAACACTCCTACTGGATACACTTAAAATAGAATGAGGAGCATAAAAATACTATGTCCAAGAAGATAATTTGTACTAGAGACACCCAAGTGGTGTACTACTACTCTATCTTCTTCAAGAAAAAGTAATTGGAATCATTGAGGAATTTCATACTAGATTTTGTGAAGGATATTTTGCACCTAAGGCAACTACTAATAACATCATAAGGGTATGTTATTACTGGATTTCCATTTAAAAATATGTAGAACAACTAGTAAGGAAATGTCAAGACTATCAAATTTTTGATGGTAAGAAAAAGTTGTCTGCTATGCCTTTAAAACCTGTAACAATAGAAGCCCCTTTCACCCAATGGGGTCTTGACCTGATAGGAGAGATTAATCCAAACTCATCAGGAGGTCATCTATGGATAATAACTACCACAAATTATTTCACTAAATGGGTGGAAGCTATACTATTAAAAATATATACTATAGAAGTTATTATTAAATTCCTAGAAGAAAATATCCTGACCAAATTTGGAGTACCCATAAAACTGGTAACTGACAATGGCAGTAATTTTATTTCCTATGAAATGGTAGATTTCTATAGCAAGTACAATATTGAACTAATGCATTCAGCAAACAACTATCATCAATTAAATGGCTTGGTAGAGTCTTTGAACAAAAGTCTTATAACCAGGATAAAAATATCCCTAGGCATAAACAAGAAGAGTTGGGATAGCGAGTTAAAATTCGCTTTATGGGGTGATAGAATTTCCATTTAGAGATCTACAGGAAAAACACCTTATGAATTGGTATATGGAGAATAATCTTTAATTCCCCCACAATTTGAAAGACCTACCCTGGTGCTATTGCTCCAAGATCACAAAAATCCTGATAGTCTACAAAGAATAATGGATTAGATAGTCAAAGTGGAGGAAGACAGAAGAAATGCCCTTAATAGAATGATCCAAGGAAATCAGAAGACTATACAAGTATTCAATAATAAGGCTAGGGGAAATCCATTTGTATAAGGGGACATAGTATTGTATTGGGACCCAAAAAATAAAAAATGCAAACTAGAGCCCAAATGGCTAGGCCCTTATCAGATTTTCCAAAAAAATGGCTAGCACACCTACAGGTGGCAGACCCTGCAAGGTGAAGAAATGCAATTTTTGATAAATGGAAAACATTTGAATATCTACCATCATAATTATGGAGATTAGTTTTGTATGAAATATTTCTATCTACCTCTATACATATGTATATAATAGGATACTTGGCCAACACTATATCTAGTTGTACAAGTGACACCTTGTAAATTTACAACTTGCATATTGACACTTGTGCATTTATTACATTGCATGAAGTAACTAGATAAATTCCCATAAAGTAATCTATTGTCCTAAGTTTGTTCCTTGTAATATACGTTTACATAACCCAAATTATGGAATATAATATATTTCTAATACCCCCCTATATTACATTATTTAGGTATTGAAGACTCTTAGTCTTCAATATGGATATTCTTCTTCTTCATACCAAAATTTGTATTTTTCTTCTGCATTCTTTGTATTCAGGTTCAGTAGGTAATCTATGTCTTCATATGATGTAGAGTAAGCTAGAGTTGAGGCTTTTTATTTCAATTGAATTTGCATTGTATTCCTCCTTTATCGCCTTTGTCTTCTTCTTCATCTCTAGCTTTGCCTTTGATTCTGGTTTCTGTGTTCTCATAGGAGGTTGAGCTGCTACCTGGTTCTTGTGAAGATGATTCTCCTTTCCTATATTTAATCTATATAAAATTTTATGAACAATCACTTAAGGCATCATGATAAGATTTTGAGTTAGTAGAACAGAAAGTGTTGATGTTGCATGAGGATTGAATTTTTTTC
This sequence comes from Wollemia nobilis, assembly GCA_028583015.1. NCBI lineage: Eukaryota > Viridiplantae > Streptophyta > Pinopsida > Araucariales > Araucariaceae > Wollemia > Wollemia nobilis. Next base: position 1,037,634 of record JAQPPZ010001471.1, on the reverse strand, counting down.
TAGATATGATTCATCAAGTTTTGACTTCTTTTTGAGTAATTCTATCAATCCTTTTTGTTCTTCATTTTCTACCTTGTAGTGTTTATATGTGAGAAGTGTCATGTATAATATGCTTGCAAAGTCTAAGGAAAGTAAAATATCACTTTTTCCATTGTCAATTGCTTCATTGAGATGATTTTGAAGATAATATTCCATAGTATCAAAATTATCTTCTAAAGCTTCACTATGGATTACTTTTGAAGCTAGATCTAACCTTCCTTCTGATTTCTTGAGTAGATTCATGATCTCAAGTTTTATGGCATTGGATTTTTCCTTTCTGAAGCACTTATTGGTAGAAGTAGACATCCTTATATAGCTCCCTAATAATTTTGGAATATGATATAGTGCTTTTGTAAAATAAAGTTCAATTTATGGTTGATTTTGTATAATTTTGTAAAGGTCAAAAATCAACTTTTCTAACACCTTATTTCTCCTAATTGAACTAAGCACTTTTCAAAAATTTGAAGAGGTTTTAATGTTGTATTCCTTTTATACATTTTTTGAGAAATTTAGAGATAAGAAAAATATAAATTTCCAAACTTAACAAAAAATATTTAATAACCTCTTTTTGTAACCCTTAGGTTTTAATTTCTAATTTCCAAAGACCTAGTTTAATGTTGTAACCCTTATCACTCCCAAATTTGGAAAATTAGAAAATTATTAATATTTGCAAAATATTAAAGAAGTTTATCCAAGTTGAATTCCTTATTTCTCCTAGGTTGAGATGAAAATATTATTTGAATTTGGTAAATTACCCCTTATAGCTTTTGCTTTCAAAAAACTAAATTTCAACCTTAGCTTATAACCCTTATATCTTCAAAATTGAAAGCAATAATAAAGTGGGATTTAAACCTTACCTTTTGATGCTAATCTCCTCACTGTTTGGTGCTTCCTTCAAATGAATATAAAAATGGTGTCTTGGGCACTAGAATTCATGGAGATGCTCATATTCAATGTTGGAACGCAGATGCTATTGATATAGAAAGGCTTGACTTTTAGGACTAGGAGTCTTAAATGTTCCTTCTTGCTTCCTTTGATGCTATACTTGAATGGATTTGATTGTGTTTCACTCTGCTATGATATTTGGACTTTGGGTACCTTTTATTGGAGGAGTAAACTCGAGCCTTGTGACACATGTCATGTCCGTTATGTATGAGCACTCCTTTTCTAATGTAACTATTTCTTGTTCAATGCCTCTGGTCACTTTGTAACATCTGCTCACTCATGTGGTACTTGAGGAGAATAACAAGTGTCACCATGTATGCTTTAGTGTTGAGAGTCGACGTTCTTATAATGTATGTGCCTTATAAGATTGATGCCAAGTGGAATTCATGTTCTCTGCTTAAATTCCTTCACTGTTATTCCTTCCAAGGAGATTATTATGACTCCTTAAGTTATTTTATATTCCATCCCTTTGCTTTGTTATGTTTCTTGAGTAGCAAGTAAACTTATATTATGCAGGTGGATTGATGAGGTGCTATGGAGCTTGAATAGTGATTTTGATGCTTCCTTTGGTGGATGATCTTCACCAAGTTTAATATTTTGAATGTAGCTCCTTTGTTCTTTATCTTCTATGCCTCCAACGTATTAATTTTTTTGTGTCTTTATAGTGTAGATGTTATTCGTCCCACGTTGATAGATGTGAATGTTGTTCATCTCACATTGGTAGAAGTAGACGCCTTCTCTTTGTAGTGTAGATGTTATCCATCCCATGTTGATAGATGTGGATGTTGTCCATATCACGTTGGTAGATGTGCACTCTTTTATCCACATAAATGTAGCTTTGACGATAGCCTCTTGTGGGCTTTGTTTTTGCAAGTTCCTCCATCTAAGATGAGCCCTTTGAGTGGCTACTATTGCTTGGGAAGAAGAATGCTTACATTCGACCTCTATTGACTATTTTTTCTTGTAGATATTGTGCCTTTTGGGGATACATTAAAATATGCTCTTGGGATGTAAAAAACCATATTAAAGTAGTGCAATAAAATATACTATAGATTGTACATAAACCTCCTTTGATGCACCTTCTTTTGCACTCTTATTTAAGATAAATTCTGGTTTTATGGCAGATTTTTCTCCTAAAATACAAGGGTTTTGAGGTTTTATTTTATGAGTAGACAACTTTCCCTTTTTTCTTGGACACTTTAATAATAAATCCAAGCGTAGATAATAGTATATAGAATCTTTTTCTTTATGCAATTTTCTGCATTTTCTTTTCTAGCATCCAATATTGTAATGCTTTGGATTTGAGACTCACCAAGTCTCAATATTTGAAGCTTCTATTTCTATTTTTGGTTAGTTGTGTTCTTCTCCAATTTTTTGAGGATTCTAACCTTTTTGGGTGGCTTATTTTGGCCACTATGAGTTGCATATTTCTATGCTTCAATAGTGTCTTTAGACACTTGATACAAATCAGATTTTGTGCCCTTAAAGAACACAAAACTAATTTCTTTTGAGAGTAGTATAATAGTGCAAATAAATCTAATAGAATTTATTTTTAATGCACTAAAAATTTTACCTTATCACTCCAATCAACTCTCAAGATAATGCACTTAATCAATTTACTGCAACTTAATCAAGAATAACCTAAAATGAATATTCAAGAGTTATTCTACAAATTCACTACAACTAATATTGTAGGGCTTAGAATTCTTGTCTATTTCCAAAGTAGATGATAGGTAGTTGACAGATAAAATTTTGAAATCCAATAAACTCCTAATTAATTTACAAATGAACCTTAAAAATAACCTTTTACTTTTTGCACTTTTGAAGACTATAATCTACTTTTTCTTCATGAAAATTTAATCCAGATAAGGTGCTCTAATGAATCTAATAAGTAGTCTAATTAATGAGTTAGTTGGCACCAGTAGTTGCATAGCTTTTTATAACCTTCTGTATATCATTTTGCCACTTCTATAGAGGATGTGAATCTTTGTGTAAGATCACCAAGTTGCTACTTCGAGTAGGATTTTGCAACTCTTTGTAGACTATTTTGAACAACTCCTTCTTCACCAAATGATGATCTCAAAATTTCTTTCATGAGCCTGATATTTGGTGGTTTGTTCTCCTCTTGTGATCTCCTCCTTCTACTGTATATTTGGAGAAGTATATATCTCTAAAGCGATGCATTCTTGCTATGAGAGGTAATCTTAAAATCTCCTATATTTGGTGAGATTATTCTATCTTCAAGTCTTCTTGTCAAATTCTAACTTCAAGCAAGATCTTCTTCTCAAGATTTTGAATGTGTTGAGGTCTTTCACTAGATTCTTCTTCTGAAATTTAGAGCTACTTGGCAAATTATTCTTCTCTTGGGCTTATTTTCAGATGGTGATAATTATCCCAAGTCCTTCACTATAAAGGGCTTCTCCTTGGTAGTGTATTTCTCTAGTGAAATCTCCTTTGATGATTTCTTCAACAAGGATTTTCTAGACTTTTTCTAGATGCTTGATGAGACCTTTCCAAGGTCTTTGATCTTGAAAATTTTTTTGGTCTTCCCTTGAGACCTCTTCAACCTTATTCTCCTGTAAGTGTTGGTGGTGTGATCTACTCTCAGATTTCTGATTCTATTGCTTCTAGATTTGAATAGGACTCTCCTATTCCTTCTTCTTCTTCCAAGTCTGGAAGTCCTTTAATGAGATCTTATCATGATCTCTTTTTATTCAAGTGCTGAATTGATTTTGAAGAAGATACTCTTCCTAAATTTCTTGTAGGAAGTTTCCCAACTCACTAAATCTTATTTCCCTACAACAAAAATGTTAATATCAAAATTTTAATATTCTTCTAAATAATATATTCCTTTCAAATTATTCTTTAGGATCAAGTATTCTATGGCCTATTTTAGTATCAAGGCTTATATGGCCTTTTTTAGTATCAAGGCTTATGTGGCCTTTTTTAGTATCAAGGCATTTGTGGACTTTTTAGTATCAAGGCTTCTATGGCATTTTCAGTATCAAGGCTTCTATGGCCTTTTTAGTATCAAAGCTTCTATGGCCTTTTCAGTATCAAGGCTTTTGTGGCTTCTACTTCAAGGCTTCTATGGCATTTTATTTAAGGCTACTATGGCATTTTTGTATCAAGGCTACTATGAAATATTATTAAAGGCTACTATAGCCTTTTTATGTCAAGGATTTTATGGCATGTTCTTCAATCTGCAATGGATATCTTCAGTCTCCTAGCTTCACCACACCTCTTCTTTAGAAGTCTTCTTTTGCAGTGTTCTCCTATACAAGGAACTAATCTCTATACTATGAGGGCACATTGAGCTTTGGGTAATGAAGTTGGAGTCTCCTAGATTTCTATCATAGGATGAGTACCAATCCTATAAGAATTAATTATCTACAACAAAAAAACTTTGGGCAACAATTAGAAAATTTTAGATATCCTAGATCTTCACTAGATGATCTGTCAATCTAATGGATTGAATGCTAAGTCTTGGTCTTCTTAATTTTTTCCTATAACTCTATGGAAAGACTCTAGTTAAATGCAATATCAGTATTTTATGGAACTGAGATTTATTTCAGTCCTCACTTGTGACTCTCCCTAATTCTACCACCTAGATTCTTTTGAGATATTTTTATAGTGACTGGTCTAATGGTGTGTCAGGTTGATAAAACACTCAGGCTCAAATATGATGGTGATTTTCTTGTAGACCTGCACAGACTAGATCTACCATAGCTTTGATACAATTATTAGATTTTTATATAATATGCAAAGGGAGATAACAATCACAAGATGTAGAATAATATGAAAGAATGTAAATCTTTTAGATGACTGAGATATGCAATAAATAGAAATGATATAAATGAATACAATATAGCTATGGAGGAAGTGAATAATCCATTAATAAAGCTATTGTACTACATTACACCCATCACCATTTGATGGTGATCCACATAGAATTGTACTACCTATGAAGATGCCCTAATCTACTGTGTCATCGACTCTCCCTATTTATATCTATCTAACAATGAGACCTTCCTTATATAGGTAAAATTTGATACTTGGTCAACACTCTATCTAGTTGTACAAGTAACACCTTGCACATTGACACTTGTGCATATATTACATTGCATGGAGTAACTAGATAACTTCCACCTAAAGTAATCTATTGTCCTAAGTATATAAATTGAAAGATACATTTACATAACACAAATGATGGAATATAATTTATTTCTAATAGGATGCACTAGCCTATTGGGAAAAAATCCTAATGTACTTGGACACCCACACCTCACATAGAGTGATACAGTAGAAACATCATAGGTGAAGGAATCACACACAAGGAAACCTCTTGGGATTTTATCTAATTCCAACTCATCGTTATATTGATATTTTATCCCTTTAAGATCTTTGCAAGCTTAGGCCTACTTTTATTGGGGGATGTAGGGAAAGAAATTGTAATGAAAGAAAAAATATAGGAAATGCAAAGGAATAGGAAAGCAAATTTGTAGAAAAAGTAAAACCTAAGCTATGGGACCGATGCACCAAGATCAAATTTTCTCTCCCAACTAGATGGATAAGATATAAATAAACACATTCACCATTATCTAATAGCTAGAATTTGAACATGCTATAATACACACAACCTAGAATTGAAACACACTTAAGGGAGTAGGACAAAACAAAATTAGTCACAATTTCCATTCATTTGTTGGAATAATTACAAGACATATGACTTGAATAGGCTCGATGCTCCTTAGGTAGTGGCTCAAGGCTCAAACCCTACTCATACAATCAAGGATTAAAAGGAAGAGCTCATAATATCATATATGAGGTACAAGTAGGCAACTCCCAAAGTTCTTACAATGTAATTAAAATCCTATTTAAAAGCCAAGATGAGGGCTCCTTCCCTATGAAACTTTGTGTAGAAGGCTTATGTATTCTCCTTTGCTCTATATCCAAAATCCTTTTGTAGTTGTAGTCACCAACATCAAGGTCTCTGGATCTAGGGTTATCAATGTTGGATGAAGAACACAAGCTTATACTGAGAGGGGGGGTGAACATTTTTTTTTACAAATCAATATTATGCAATGTAAATATAGCAATATCAATATAAGTAATCAAAGTAATACACAAATCACCACACACAATAGAGACACCATAACCTACATGGTTCACCTAATGTGGGCTACTCCACGGAGAAAATATTTCACTAAAATTTTCTCAATCAATCTCTTCGAAATCCTTTCCCTATTATAATATTTATGGACCTCTATCCAAAGGAGATACCAATCCCCTTAATCAAGTTCATGGATATCTATCCATAGGATAACTCCTTTCTCCTCTTGCTCTAGTTGGCGATATTCTATAAGAACTGTTGCCTCTACTACACTGGATAATAGATATTTATCCACTGAAGACTCTTGTCCTCACTTAGAAGACTTCTCCTCACTACCCTATCTAATGGGTCTCTATCCACTAGAGACTCTCATCCTCTATACTCTATCACCTCCAAATATTACACTCAACTCTATATTAAATCTATACTAAACATAGTCCGTCGGTCTAGCACAAATATATCCTCAATATTTGTCTCTGGTTTGGCACAAATCTATCCTCAAATCTGTATGAAAATATAACTCAAGGTTTGAACAAATAAATCAATCAACTCTGATGTATCTACCCCAAACCTTAACTCAAGGTTTGAACAAATCAATCAATCAACTCTACTAGATATGCCCCAAACATTAACTCAAGGTTTGAACAAATCAATCAATCAACTCTGCTCTCAAGCCTTATCAAAGACTTATCTCAAATTTGCCTTGTAATATTTCACAAAAGCTCACACAAATTAGTCTACAAGTCCTCTCTATAACTTGTCCAATCTTCTCAATAAGTCCTCTCAAGAACTTAACCAAATATGCTCAATAAGTCCTCTCAAGAACTTAACCAAATCTACTCTCAATCTGTATTGTAAGCTTCCACAAAAGCTTACTCAAATCTGTCCACAAGTCTTCTCAAAGACTTACCTCAAATCTGCTCAACAAGTCCACACTAGAATTTTTCCAATCTCATAGAAATATAAAGATAATTGTTAGAGACTCAATATGCTCTATACTCATCACAATGCTCAAACAATTTCAATCACTCTTTTAGAAACATACAAAGAATTGTTAGAGAATCAATATGCTTCAACTCAATCACTTTCTCAATTTAATTCAAAATATAGAATAGTTTGTTTTATGTAAATTGAACAATCACTTCACACATCCACTTGACTAGGCTCAACCAACTTGTTGTGGCTGATCCACAACACACCCCAAAATTGGGGACCCACATTTTTTGCATGCTTTCCAAGAAAACTGCAGTGGCCCAGATGCTCAAAATCAAAGAAAAAGGCAAAATTTCACAAAAGGGAAAAGTTGTCGCGATATCGCGACATGTCGCTCCATCGCGGCCGAAATTGAAAAGTTGTCACGATATCGCGACATGTTGCTCCATCGCGGCCAAAATGAAAAGTTGTCGCGATATCGCGACATGTCGCTCCATCGCGGCCGAAATGAAAAGTTGTCACGATATCACGACATGTCGCTCCGTGGCGGTTGAAATTGAAAAGTTTTCACGATATCACGACATGTTGCTCCGTCGCGACTGAAAATAAAAGTTGTCATGATTTTGCGATGTGTTGCACTGTCGCTACCCAGAAGTGAAAGTTGTCACGATTTTGTGACGTGTTGCGCTATCGCTGCCAAGAAATGAAAGTTGTCATGATTTCATGACATGTTGCTCTGTCGTGGCTCAGACAAGCAAAATGCAGAGAAAGAAAGAAATGTCATGATTTCACGACATGTCATGTTTTCACGGCTATGAGTAGCAGAATGCATCATGAAGAGAAAATGTCATGATATCGTGACGTGTCATAAAATCACGGTCAAACCAGTCAAAGAGGGCAAGGCACTAAAGTTGTCACAATATCGCGACGTGTCATAAAATCGTGGTCAAACCAGTCAAACAGGGCAAGGCACTAAAGTTGTCGCAATATCGCGACATGTCACGTTTTCGCGACTTGAAGCAGCAAGACATGCCAAAGATGAAAAGCGTCACGATATCGCGACAGGTCGCGTTTTTGTGGCTCCAAGCAGCGAAATGGTACGAAAGGAAAATATGTCACGATTTCGTGACATGTCATATTTTTATGGCCAAATATAGCAAGAGCAGCCCAAAATAGAAAAGCGTCACGATTTCACGACGGAAAGTTGGCAAAGTGGTACGGAATGGAAAAGCGTCGTGATTTCACGACAGAAAGCTGGCAAAGTGGTACGGAATGAAAAAGCGTCACGATTTCATGATGAAAAGCTGGAAAAATGGTACGAACAGAGAAGCGTCATGATTTTGTGATAGAAAGCCACAAGACAGCTCCAAATGAAAGGCGTCGCGATTTCGCGACATGAAGCAGCAAGACAACCTAAATGAAAAATTGTCGCGATTTCATGATAGAAAGTAGAAGATGGTGCAAAAGAAAAAAGTGTCACGATTTCGTGACATGTCACGTTTTCACTGTGCATGATGGCGGACAAGGCTGTTGGCCAAAAAACGTCACGATTTCGTGACATGTCTCATTTTTGCTGTGCAGGCAGAGGAACAGAGTTGCATGCAGAAAAACGTCGCGATATCGTGACATGCTATTTTTTGTCATGATTTACAAGGGGGCAGTTATGAAACATGTAGAGAAGCGTGGAACACGTGGCATACATGTGTAAGGGTTACAGAAGCGTTACAGTTCACCAAGAATATTAAACGTTTAAGACATCGAACAGAAAGTCAAAGATAACGATGAGAAGGGGAATACGAAACGATGCAATCTGGGAAATGAAATGAACCATCGTGGAAGGAGAAGCAATTTGCCAACAAGTATAAAACGTAGAGGCACAGATTGGTACGGGGGTCAAAAACTACTGTGAGTAGAGTTGCAGTGCCGAAGGCGAGAAGCCATTCTGGGCCTGCTTTGGAGTGTTTTTCTTCCCCTTTTTTTGGTTTTGAGAAAACTAGAGATTCTGTTATTGTAAAATGATCAATATTTAATACAAAAAATATAGAGAGTTAGCATCTCATTGACAAGAAAGAAGGAGTCATTTTCTGCATGCAAGATTTAATTGTTTTATTTTCCCCTTTCATATTTCTAGGCTTATAGGTGAAGTTTAATGCAAGTGCTCTTGGTTGCTTCATGCGAATGTCTAAATCTGAAAATTACAGTGAAAACCCCAGAAACCAGCACCTAGCTTATCTGGATTGTGCATGTTGCAGGTTCAATAGGTTAGGTTGTGTGCAGAAAACCTCATATCTTCGGTTTTGTCAAATAGGATCGTAGCACTCTGAATGCATTTTAATTTCAGTTTCTGCATTTCATTTTTTACTTTTTTATTTTTTTTTTATATTTTTCCAGAGGCTTTAACTTTCAAGGAATTAAAATAAACATCTAAAAAATATCAAAATCTAAAAAACAATGAACAATCACTAAAGTTCATGGTGAAATAAACCACAGTGCCCCTTGTTAACAGTTACTTGCAATCACTAAGGTGTTCCAAGCATTTAAATTGAATATCTTTTATTTGAGATTACTAATACATATATGCAAAATGCTAACATAGCGGAACCTTGGAGAAGTTACTTGTTTAATTTCTTTGCAAGCAGAGGATTTGGGACTCGAATCCTATCGGAGAGTGTGTTTTCACAATCGGGTGAAAATACCACTCAACAGATTGGCGCTAGAAGGAGGGCTGGATGGGTTTATTTTAGTGAGATTTAAATTTTTGTATATTTCATGCCCTATGATTGTCATCTTCCTCTAACACCACTCAATAGATTGGCGCTAGAAGGAGGGCATGAAGAGGTTTATTTTAGTGATTTAAATGCTATAGGGGTTTAAATTTTGAATATTTCATGCCCTATTGGTTATTATCTTTAGCCCTCTTTTAACAATACAACCTTGTACTATTAAAAGGAGGACATGAATTGCTATGCACTTTCCTAACGCTTTGATTGTTCATACAGGAATAATGTGATTTGATTTGATTTAAAAAAAATAAAATAAATAAATAAAAAAAGAATTTTTGGGTATTAAAGTTATATTCTTTAAGATTCACTAATGGCTATGTTTACACCGTGGATGACAGGTAGCCCATTGAACATACCGGGAGTTCAACATTATTTGCCCGTTGGTTTTGAGAGATGTCTTCCTCGATTTTTGTCTAATGGGACAAATATCGCAGAAGAACATATTCAAGCATTCAAATTTGTTGTGAATCACTTAACAAGTTGGTATGATGATGTTGCTTGTAAAATGTTCCCTTACACCTTGGACAAAGTGGCATATGATTGGTTTACAAGTCTGCCTTTAGGGTCTATCACTTCTTGGGCTCAACTAGAGGCAACATTTCTTAATCAATTCAACAAAAAGCAAGTTGACCCAATCCTCATGTACGATCAGTTGGTCTATATTAGAAAAGGACCAAGTGAAAATGTGAAGTCATTTTCTGAAAGGTTCTTTGGATTATATACTCAATTAGTGACATTTTATGTTCTTCAAGAAGAAGTGGCTCTCCAAATATACATCAATGCTCTTGACCCACTCATTTCCACATATTTGCGAGGGATGCCTCAAATCACATCTTTGTCACAAGCCTATACTCAAGCAATGGCAATTGAGCAACAATTGAGTTGTCAAAATTATGGTGTGGGTTTTGGATCATATAATCTTCAATCATTTAATACCTCCCTTACCCACCCAATGATTTATCCACCTCAACCAAGTTCAAGTGTGAATCAATTTCAGAATCAACAATCATTCCCAAGCTTCAATCAATTTCAAAATCCTCAACCTACTATGCAAGATCAACCATCTTTCTTAAGTATGAATCAACTTCAAAATACTCATCTTGATTCAAAAGATGTTTCTAAAATCAATTTCAATGATTTTCATAAGAATATGATTTTAGGCAAGGGAGGAGTACTAGATCCAACTAGTATGGAAACATGTGACAAATTGGAAACCCTTGACTCACCAAAAGATGAATTCTATGAGGATGAATCTGATTCGGATGACACATTGGATGACATTGTTGAAAGTAATGGCCCAAAAAATTCACACCTTCCAAATTATGTTAAACATGAATCATGGGTTACACATGTGGATTATGATAACCTTATCAATTTGAATACAAGCAATAACCCAATTTTGGAAGTAATTGAACCATCTAAGGAAGGAGAAGATAAATTTGATGAGAAACATGTTGATGAATTAAAATATGATGAAGAAATAGTTGAGCATCACAATTTGATTTTGAAAGATGATCATTATGATTCTTGGGAAGAGTATGCTCACTCCAAACCTTTCGATGAAATTTGTGTGCCTATTGATATGCGAGGATAATACAATTGCCCTTTCATATGAGGATATTACAAGTCTTGTACAATCCGAGAATGTTTTGGAAGAAGGGTTGGAATCTCATCAAAGGTTGGAGAAGGATAATGATTCTACTACCATGGATGAAGAAGGAGAATCAATTGTTTTTGTTCCCCTTGAGGGGCAAGAAATCGAAAATCTTGATCCACCTATTGTTTCTACAATGTCTATGCCATCTCAAAATGATGAAATTACAAAACCTAAGTGGTGTGGGTTGGATGCTATTGATGATCCTAATGAAAATATGGATTTTGAGGCAACTCAAGCCATTGATCATGGAAAGGTGTCACGTGACACATATCTTGAAAAATTAGGCTCTTGTTTTGAAAAAGATGGACGCATGTTTGATTGGGTGCCTAACTTTGGTGTTTTTGAACAGGTGTTGGATGATGAAGAAGACAATGAAGAAAAAGAAAAAGCTACTAACACTCATCAAGTTGTGGTAAATTCTAATCATGATGGGTTGAGTAGGGATGACAAGGTGAAATCTCTACCTTTGGTAGTAGCTACAAATATTTCAAGTGACAGGTTACATGATGTCCCTTTGGATGCTAACATCATTAATGAGGAAATGCCAAATTTTGTTGATGCTTGTCAAGTTTGGAATGATTTTGATTGCTTTAAAATCCTGGAAAATGATTTGAATTCAAGACTTTTAGAAATAGGCTCTTGTTTGCAACATCTCACATTTGAAAAGGAAAGCCTACTTCTAAATCATCAATGGAATGATGAAACTTGCACTCTAAAGAATAGACAAGATAAAATTGAATACCAACCATTGTCTAATCAATGTGATTTGAATCTCACCTATGATGTTGGTAATAGAACTAAATCAAATTGGTATGGTGAGCATGGCAAGTTGAAATTTGTTGCATTGCTTGGTTTGATCTTATTATTGTTGGATTCCTACAAAATTTGGCATGTGTATTGTGTCATATGTTTTTTGAATTGTTCTAATCATGTTTGGGATCCAGGAAAGTGATAATCCAAGCTTTGCATCATCTTGTATTATATTGTACATTTGTATATAGATTTTGGTTTTTGGGTTTTGGTTTGTGTTTTCAAATTTTCATTTTTGGATTGCAGTTTGGTTTTGGATTGAATAAGTTTTAATTTAAAGTTATGTGTTGGTCCTATGGACATGCTTGGTTTTTATATATAAAAAAAAAAAAAAAAAGAGGAAAAATTTGAGATGTCAACTTATGCCTAAGATCAGGAGAATATGAAACATTGGAATTGTGTTGTAGAAGCTCCACAAGTAACACAAACATTTTAAGTAATATCGTTTGAATCTTGTGATGCATGAAGTTGTCAGTTTTGCACATTATGGTAAAGTAGATGATTTATTCCAAAAGAAGTAGCGCATTCACATCTCAGTTCACATTCCACATTGCATATACATGTCATCTCAGTTACATTTTCATTTCATGTGCAATCATTGAGAAGGTGTCGAATCCTCTTAGGGTTATTCTATAACATGAAACATATAAAAAATCCTAAGGTTGGGAACTGTTGCCCGAGCTATCTTGAACCAAGCACATTCCATGCACATTAAAAAGAATCTTGAGCAAAATGGTCAAAACCATACTTGGATGAAAAGGTGGGGTGAAAAGAATATTTCATGTCTGTCCTATCATGCAACATAATCCTTAAAACAATGGTTTTTACCACTTCCATCAAGCTTAAAGTCTAAAACCGGAGTAGTAAGGATAGGATTAAATCCTCATCGAACTTAGGTTGAGGATCCAACTCCCCAAAGCTCTGATTTGACCTACATGGAGTAGTAAGGATAGGACATAATTCTCATCTCGCTTAGGTTGAGAATCCGATTCCCCAAAGCTTCCATTTTTCCCATTTCATCATAAATCTTGGATTGGAAGGATCGTACTACATGTCCTCTGCAAAGGATGGGTAGTCATCCCCAAGGTCCAAGAAATAAAAGATAAAATTAATATTTCCCATTTCATCTTAATATTGGATTGGAGGGATCGTACTACATGTCCCTAGAAAGGATGGGTAGTCATCCCAAAGGTCCAAGAAATAAAAGAAAAAAGAATGAATGAAAGCCAAGTCATGGATTATGGGTTGAGTATGCTCATGCGTGGCAACATGTCTTGTCTAAAAGCAAGACCACTGATTGCTCATATGGATAGACTAGCTTGACCATTTCATTCATAACAGGTTAAATCATTTTGTTCAAGATGAGGTAATGAACTCCAAATCAGAATAGTAAGGATAGGGTTAAATTCCCATCTCGTTTAGGTTGGGAATCCTATTCCCCAAAGTTCTGATTTCACTCACACTTGCACATGGGTTCAAGATGGTAGTGACACATGACCAACTTTGGGATCTAATGAATTAATTCAGTATACATATATTTATTTGGCCTTAAGAGGGTTTGGTAGTTTTGATATGTTTGATCATGATATTAGAAGGTTTGAGCCTTTTCAATGCAGGTTGTTATATCTTTAGCATCTTCATCATGCATTAAATCCTGCACAAATTTTTCATAGCCTTGCATACAAATCATAAGTGAAACTGACAATGGAATGTTGATCAAGTTCAAGCGATAGGGAATGAAACACATTGCACACACCGAGCTGATACTTAATGATTCTGATGTTTCATGTATTTCTGATCTATCGGTATTTGTTTATCTTTTATGTGTTGACGCTTGTATCTAAGCTTGTATATTTCAGGTTGGGTTCTCACCAAAATGCTCAGGAGCATTTGACAGCAGAGTCACCATTTGTTGTGGCTGATCCACAACACACCCCAAAATTGGGGACCCACATTTTTTGCATGCTTTCAAAGAAGACCTCAGTGGCCCAGATGCTAAAAATCAAAGAAAAAAGCAAAATTTCACAAAAGGGAAAAGTTGTCGTGATATCGCGACATGTCGCTCCATCGCGGCCGAAATTGAAAAGTTGTCACGATATCGCGACATGTTGCTCCATCGTGGCCGAAATTGAAAAGTTGTCGCGATATCGCGACATGTCGCTCCATCGCGACCGAAATTGAAAAGTTGTCGCGATATCATGACATGTCACTCCGTCACGGCCAAAATTGAAAAGTTGTCATGATATCGCGACATGTTGCTCCATCGTGGTTGAAAATAAAAGTTGTGATTTCACGACGTGTTGCGCTGTCGCTGCCAAGAAGTGAAAGTTGTCACGATTTCGCGACGTGTTTCACTGTCGCTGCCAAGAAATAAAAGTTGTTGCGATTTCACGATGTGTTGCTCTATCGCGGCTTAGACAAGCAAAATGCAGAGAAAGAAAGAAACATTGTGATTTCGTGACATGTGTTTTTGTGGCTATGAGCAGCAGAATGCATCATGAAGAGAAAATGTCGCGATATCGCGACATGTCATGAAATCGTGGTCAAACCAGTCAAATAGGGCAAGGCACTAAAGTTGTCGCGATATCACGACGTGTCATAAAATCATGGTCAAAATAGTCAAACAGGGCAAGGCACTAAAGTTGTCGTGATATCGCGACATGTCACATTTTTGCGACCTAAAGCAGCAAGACATGCCAAAGATGAAAATCATCGTGATTTCGCGATAGGTCGCGTTTTCGTGGCTCCAAGCAGCAAAATGGTATGGAAGGAAAATATGTCACGATTTCGTGACATGTCACATTTTTGTGGCCAAATATAGCAAGAGCAGCCCAAAATAGAAAAGTGTCATGATTTCACGACGAAAAGTGGCAAAGTGGTATGGAATGGAAAAGCGTCACGATTTCGCAATGAAAAGTTGGCAAAGTGGTACAGAACAGAAAAGCATCATGATTTCACAATAAAAAGTTGGAAAAGTGGTACGAAAGGAGAAGATCATGATTTCATAGAAAGTAGCAAGACAGCTTCAAATGAAAGGCGTCGCGATTTCGCGACATGAAGCAGCGAGACAACCTAAAAGAGAAAATCGTCGTGATTTCGCGACAGAAAGCAGAAGATGGTGCAAAAGAAAAAAGTGTCACGATTTCGCGACATGTCACATTTTTGCTGTGCATGATGGCGGACAAGTCTGTTGGCCAAAAACGTCGTGATTTCGCGACATGTCTCATTTTCGCTGTGCAGGCAGAGGAACAGAGTTGCATGCAGAAAAACGTCACGATATCGTGACATGCTATTTTTTTTCACGATTTACAAGGGGGCAGTTACGAAACATGCAGAGAAGCACGAAACACGTGGCGTACATGTGTAAGGGTTACAGAAGCATTACAGTTCACCAAGAATATTAAACGTTTAAGACATCGAACATAAAGTCAAAGATAACGATGAGAAGGGGAATACGAAATGATGCAATCTGGGAAATGAAACGAACCATCATGGAAGGAGAAGCAATTTGCTAGCGAGTATAAAATGCAGAGGCACAGATTGGTACGAGAGGTCGAAAACGTTGCAAGTAGAGTTGCAGTGCCGAAGGCGAGAAGCCATTCTGGGCCTGCTTTGAAGTGTTTTTCTTCCCCTTTTTCTGGTTTTGAGAAAACTAGAGATTCTGTTATTGTAAAATGATCAATCTTTAATACAGAAAATACAGAGAGTTAGCATCTCATTGACAAGAAAGAAGGAGTCATTTTCTGCATGCAAGATTTAATTGTTTTATTTTCCCCTTTCAGATTTCTAGGCTTATAGGTGAAGTTTAATGCAAGTGCTCTTGGTTGCTTCATGCGAATGTCTAAATCTGAAAATTATAGTGAAAACCCCAGAAACCAGCACCTAGCTTATCTGGATTGTGCATGTTTGCAGGTTCAATAGGTTAGGTTGTGTGCGAGAAAACCTCATATCTTCGGTTTTGTCAAATAGGATCGTAGCACTCTGAATGCATTTTAATTTTAGTTTCTACATTTCATTTTTTACTTTCTATTTTTTTTATATTTTTCTAGAGGCTTTAACTTTCAAGGAATTAAAATAAACATCTAAAAAATATCAAAATCTAAAAAGCAATGAACAATCACTAAAGTTCATGGTGAAATAAACCACAGTGCCCCTTGTTAACAATTACTTGCAATCACTAAGGTGTTCCAAGCATTTAAATTGAATATCTTTTATTTGAGATTACTAATACATATATGCAAAATGCTAACATAGCGGAACCTTGGAGAAGTTACTTGTTTAATTTCTTTGCAAGCAGAGGATTTGGGACTCGAATCCTATCGGAGAGTGTGTTTTCACAACTGGGTGAAAATACCACTCAACACAACTCTACTCATCCAATTACCCAATGAAACAATCCTTACAAATCCTAGTCCAAGTATATGAACACCAACTCAAAATATTTCCAACAATGCCCAACAACCAATTTCACACAACAGATACTCATGTTCTTTTCAAACCTTATTTCAAGTTCTTGACTCAAAAACTTACTTCAAAAATAATACTTACAAAACAACTCTCACATAACGATGATACTCTTGTTCTTTTCAAAACCTAGTTCTTTGCTCAACCAATGGCTTCAACAACAATGCTTATAAAACATTGTTTCAATAATAACTCTTTATTCCAGAAAACCTTGAAGCATTAACTCAACACACTAAAAAGGAAACCCTAATCAAG
Organism: Wollemia nobilis; assembly: GCA_028583015.1. Taxonomy (NCBI): domain Eukaryota; kingdom Viridiplantae; phylum Streptophyta; class Pinopsida; order Araucariales; family Araucariaceae; genus Wollemia; species Wollemia nobilis. Next base: position 1,020,635 of record JAQPPZ010001471.1, on the reverse strand, counting down.
TCCTTTTCACTCCAAACTTATTTTCCTAGAAAAAGAACCAATCAACTTAACTATGGAAGAATGTGCTCATACCTTTTTATTAATGATGAAGGAATATCATAAATTTGGAAAAACCACAAACACTTCTTTGCCAAGCTCAAAGAAGTTATAAGATGATAAAATCCCTTAAAAAATACAATATAAATATCAAGACACACATACACCTTATCACTCCATCTTTAAGAAAACATTCATCAACATTTACAAAAATAATTCACCACTTACACCTTATAATTTCCCAATTAAAATAATATTCAATGAACTCTTATTTTCAAAATAACTCAATGCAAGAATTTCCCTTTATCCTTTTAAAACTTGAACAAATCAATGTGACGAAAACACTTTATTCAAAAATAAATCTAACCCCTTATTCCTCCAATTTACCAAAAATAATAATAAAATAAAAATACTTTTAAGCAACCCTTTTAACTCCCTAAGACCTCATGTCAAACTTTAGGCAACACAAAATAATAATAAAAATTTATTACCTTTGCCTTAGTGGGATTCAAACTCACAGCGCAGCCTCAACCAACACCCTAGCCATGACTCCAACCGCTACGTGATCTAGGTGCTCTCTTGAGGAGTAAAGAGCACCATGTGCTCTATAAAGCTCCCTACTTTGCCTAGAAAAACGTGCACCATTTCGTTTGGAGCTTCCAACACAAACACAACCACCAAAATACATTGTCGCCGCATTTCGAACATAGGTCACCTAGCGCTCAAACACTCTAACAATTTCCCTCTTGCCACTAGGCCACGCTGCCTAGATGGATTTCAAATTTCGGTGCTTTTCATTTTTGTCTCTATTCGCTGGCACATAACTCAAGAAATTCATAGTTCTTTTTTAGCATGATTTATCAACACAATTGCACACATTAACGTTCGAGAAAAAATATAATTTTAATGCCTCTAAGGTATGGGTTTTTATATCAATTTCCTCCTTCACACATATATGTCGGTGCTTCGAATTTCCTTCAAACTTTAGACATCGACACTATGATTTTCCTTTAAAATTATTAATTTATAAATTATTTAAATTCTCTTGAATTTAAATTTTATAAATTAATTTTTTAAAATCCTTTGGTTTTATTAAGGCCTTCTCTCATTGTACAACTTTTTATAAATAATATTTATTTATAAAATTAAATTCAATTTGAATTTAAATTTTTTATAAAATAAATATTAAAAATTCCTTTAGCTTTGCAATAAGCTTCCTTGGGTTTTTTTGAAAAGCCTTTTAACTTATGCTTCCACATAATATTAAAAATATTATGAAGCCCTTTTACCTTTAACCTCTGTATTTTTCCTCTTGACCTTTTGACATCATCGGTAGCTCATTAATGACAACTTCGTTCCTTGATATCAATGATAACTTTAACTCAAAATGTCCAACACTGGAGGCTTCTAGGCCTTCAGATGGTAGGATGTCACCATCATATCCTATACCTCTATTTTGGGTGGTTTCTCCATTAAGATCTCATTAGGTTTCCTTTTTAATCTTCTACTTGTTTACATAATAGGCATGGCATCCCTAACTATGCAAGATTCAAGGGTAGGATTACCCGTGTGATGGGTGGTCATCGTAATTGCCATGAAAATGGTTCTGACAAGCCAAGCCACAAAAGTTAACTTTGGTGACCAATGGTGGATGTCTTCTTTAAATTTCCCTTTGGACTATTTTTTGGTACATGCAGGTGGTCCCACATATATTTTAGCTAATATGGAATATCCTCTATCCAATGGTGGGTCTTATCTATCCACACCCTAATACTTAACTACTACTTTTGACTAGCTACCATGTGTCTAGCCCACATGATAATAAGCCTCCTTTCTTCTTCTTCTCTATCCTATTGAAATATCAACATAAACTATCAAATAGAATAATAAATGGCTAGTGGGCCTTGTAATCCTTAAGGTATTGGATTTAGGTGGAATATGAGTGTCATCTATTGATGAAAGATCCAATGATCGATGTAGCTTTGGGCTTGATCACCTTTATTTCTATTGTGGATTTGATGACTGCCATTCAGACTAAAGGTAAGCTAAGCCTTTTGATCATCCTACTTTCAACTAAGGTATTTTCTTGAGTGAAGTAAGACTATCGAGAAAAGTTCCCTATAGTCTTTGCAGCTTGATCTAGGGTTCTTCAACCTACTAAAAGGGGTTAACCCCAGAATCCTTATCTTATCCTTGGTCACAAAGTCAAAACATGAAATCTAGGGATATCAAAATACATAATAATATAAGGGAAAGAAAGAGTGATAAAGGGAGTAAGGAAGATTACTATCGTAGGTCTAAGACTCCTGGGTGGAGAGATGTCTTTGGATTCTATGTGAGAGTGAGTAAATCCTTAAGCAATTTCAAACTTTTCCTAGGATTTTGGGGCAACATTATTGGGATAATTATGATTTTGGATGATTCTTTCAGTCTTGAATACTAGTTGAAACTTCATTCTAGCTCATCTCCCAAGTCTTAGTGAATGCTACTTTTGGTGTGGCCCTATTTCCTACTTGATTTTTAATGCTTTGAGATTTCCTTTGCATAGGATTACCAAAAAAATTTCAATGAGCGTGACTAAATTATCCCCTTTGTTTGGTTGAGCCAACTTGATCTCCTATGCCTTTCACCATGGACTTTAGGTAGACCTTCATATGGTCTAACAAGCTTTGACAAGCTTACCATTCGTAGCCTATAAATATAGTCCCCCTTATTTTCTTCCTTTTTGGTCCCTAGATTTTATTTCAAGGGCATGTTTCTTGTATCCTTTTTTGATAGCCCTAGATACATGTCCCTTTAAAAACTAATTACCAAAAGAGGTAGGTTGTATTTCCAAACCCATCCATCTAATTAAGGGGTAAATATGGGGTCGTCAAGCAAGAAAAAATCTTGATAACAATAGAGCCTTTTTGTTACCACTAAAAAGGCTTTGGGTTTCCTAATTACAATGAGGGCTAGAGTAGAGTAGATCATCATCACCTTGTGGCATGGGGATATTTGAACTTGCTAGCAAATTTTGGCATAGGCTCTCCCATATTGGCATCCTTTACATTTTATCAACATCGACTACTTGATAAATAAAAGGTAATTCATGCCCTCTCATATTGTTTAGCCTTTGGACAACAATTTTGCTTCAATCCCCTATCTTTAGGCAAAGTTTACCTGTTGTACTATAATTCTTGGAAGGCATATTTATGACTCAAAATATATCTTTGCTTTGAAGTGCATGAGGTATAGTGAAGGAAGTTCCTTATTTTTTAGACCTATCCCTTATTTTGAAGTTAGTTATTCCCATTTATGGGAATTTATCTCCTCATGAAGATGAATTAGTAAAGTCATGATTATCTGTTACATTTTCCTTGGACTCTATCATGGCAATTGTATTTTCATCAACCTATAGGGGTCTTGGTGAAGGAGGAGGAAGCAAGAAAAATTCCCCAAGTGTAGTAGATTAAAACAAACTCAAATAACAAATTATTAGTATGTCAAATATATATTACAAAAATGTAAAAATTACATATTTAATAAATTTAAATAGAAATGAGGTAAGATAGAAATAAGTCAAACCACACAAACAAAAAATTATTAGTTTGTCAAATATATATTACAGAAATTTAAATAGCATAAAAATTAATAAATTTAAATAAAAATTAGGTAGTATATAAATAAGTCAAACCACATAAAAGACACCAATATTATGTAGAAAACCTTGTAAGGGAAAAACCACGACCAAAATTGTATCTCCACTTTTGTATTATCTTAAATAAAATATACAAACATTTTCCTCAAATGTGATTAGTGCAAATCACCAATATCTCAAGTAAACAATAGTGTCTCACAATTAGCTCATATTATTTTTCACTATATTGTTCACACTGTATTGTTCTCACTACATTGTTCACACACTATAGTTAGCTCTCCTATCAACACAAGGAGTTAACCTCAAAAATATAGTTTGGGATATCTTCCCATTGGATAGTAGTCATGGAGGAAAACCTCCACAATATGTGCCACCACACTCATGTCACATGCCACCATAATTATGCCACATGCCATTATGTGCCCCACACATGCTACCACACTCAAGTCTCATGCCATTTCACCTTTGACTTTGATTTGAAAAGAGTTAGACTAGATATTGGAATTATTTTAATTTTAGTAATTGTAGGAATAATAATATTAATGTGTAGGATAAAATAAATGTAGGTATTTATTTATTTTATCCATATACCTTAATATATATTAGTCTAAGCTAGGTAAATATAAATTAAATACCCATCTATTTAATTTATATTGAATCCTAGATACCTAATTTTACTATTCACCTTTATACTTAGGTGAATTTATAATATAATCCTAAAATTGGATTATTTGTTCCAACACTTGGGAAGCATATGATAATTCTTATGTGAAGGTAGGTTTTTGATGGCGTTGTTGGCCATCGACATCATCTAATTTGTGCAAATTTTCTACCTCACACACATCCATCTTTAAGCACATCCTCAATTGAGTTGTGAAAACTAATATAGATGCTTGCCTTGAGAGATTTGGAACTCATACTTAGGTACATGATTTGTGCTCTTGGTTTAGAGGGGTATATGTAAAATCCTTTTGGTTCAATCCTACCTTGTGTTGAATTAACCCCTCACAACATTAGCATGGCAATGATACATAACACCCTCTAACTATTCATGCCTCTCTCACATTCAATTAGGGACGTCTCATGATTCCTTGGTTCCTACAACAAAACTCATCCATTAGATCCACATACCTGCCATGAATATTTTCAAATCACACTATCCTCCCATCATGCTAATGACAAACCATCCTATTATCATGCTAATATTAGGATATCATCCTATGGATAGTCTAATGGTTTTCTATAGTTATATTATCATCTTGACAACATTCAGAAACTTATCTATTGGTATATTGTCATGTCAAGCTAAAGAATTGAGTTCTTTATGGTACTTGACTCTTGTTTTGGAATCCTTATCTCCTGCAAAACTATTCCATATATATTCCCCTTATTCTTGGCTAAATATCCCTTGTTTTGGACTACCTAGCTCCTAGCTATCTAGGAATTGTCTAGTTCCTTAGTCATTCAATATGACCTCTTTGGATTTCATGGATTCCATGAGGTGGGCTTGATGGTCCAACCCCATGATCTCATGAATATTGGTTGTTTTTTGATTGATCCTCAAATAGTCCTTATGGCCTATTATATTTATCAAATGACCTATGAGTAGTAAGAGGAAAATTTCTTCCCCTTGAGCCACTAAGAGGGAGACCAACCAAACTCCTTCCTTGTCCAGGTATACTTAGGTTACCAAGAATAATTGATGATCCTCCTAGATTACCCAAGTTACCTCTACTATACTCTCTCTCTAGTATCTATGCTCTCATTAGTCATCCTTCTCTATTTTGAGTTCCTAGTGAAAACTACCTTAAGTTCCTCAATATTTTATCTACTCACAACAATCATATTACCCATATTTATTCCTCAAATATATCTATTATGCATAATCTATCAATGCATTCCCATATTGTATTGTGAAGTCAAAATTAGTGCTTGAGTAATTATTATCACCTTATCTTTTTAAATACCATCAAGATGCTTCCTGCACATATCTCTATAGCCTTATTACTTCTCTAATTTACCTCCTCATTTGTCTATTTACATCTAGGTACTCTTGTACCTCAAGGTAAACATGTGGTTATTGATATTTCCTCAATAGGTCATTACTATTACTTGTACTATTCCTCACTCTTTCTCCTTCATCTTCTTGAGCAATTACTTGTTCATCATTTTTTTTCTTGAACCATTTCAAGGAATATTACACCTAGTCTTTGACTTTGGATTTGATTCCTCCACCTCCTTCTTAAGGGATCAAGACTTGGATTTGAACTATTATTTTATTTTTGATAAATACAATATCCATCATTGCTCTAATTTACAACCGAATCTCTTCCTTTATTTCTTTATGGTATCAAAACTTCCCTAATATCTTTCCATAATATTTTAACCACTTCCTCTCTACTTAGCCGATATATTGTTGGGTCAACAAGTTCTTTCTGGTCTTGTTATGGTCTTCCCTTAATCATATCTTGTTGTTCAAGATCCTCTTCTTACTATTACCCCATAACTTCTCTTTGAGAAATTGGTTAATCTAAGTTTCTATTTTTGCTTGATTTTATCATCAATGGGGAACTTGAACTAGTAATGCTACTACTATTCAATTGAATTATCAACATATCCAAGAATAAACTACTTGAGATACTTTCTAATAGTGATCCTTCCTAACCTTGATAAGAATACACCTCATAGGCCTCTCTCCTTAGATCATAGATTCGTTATTATCTAGTTATCCTTTATTTTTCAAGTTTGTATCATTTTATTTTTCTTAATTCCTCCCTTTAATTTATTCTTTGCATAGTTTATTATATTATTGAATGACATGATCTCACAATATTTCATTATACATCTACAAATTTTTGCATTATTATTACAATTGCTATGTTTCTCTTTTTATAATTTTTTATAGAACTTTAAATTTTACGGGTTGGCATGGCTCATCTTCACTTCCTTCACTTTGAGATTCATCCTCATACCTTCTTCTCATGCCTAATTCCATTCCTTGCAATGCTAGATCTATTAGATTTTTTAGTCTACTTTCTTCCTTGGTATCCATAAATCTCACCTAAGCTTGTAGCTTTTGTCATTCTGTTGGTCTAGGTTCCAAATCCCTTTGTTTAATTATTGGTTGCTTTCTTATTGTTTTGAATAACCAATCTAAGTCAATTTGCTTATATTTTTGAGTTGCATATTTATTTGTGGTTCCATTGGGTTATAATTGTTCATATAATCATATTCCTTCAAAAATTGGTGAAGATTGATGTGGTGCTTCTATCAGTCTTCTTGTAGTTTCTCCTTCCAATGATTCTAAGCTGATCATGTTCACATGTGTCTTTACCTTATATGGTTTCAACTTGGAACTATTTACCATTTAGGACATAATGTCCCATCCAAATTATTTAGTTATATAGCCCCATTATCCAAATTTTCTACCACTTGGAAGGGCCCAAGATATAGGGTCTTCAACTTCCCTGGCTTTATCTCTCTTTTGCCATAATTTTTTAGCACTGTCACCCATCTTAAAGTTCAAATTTCTTAGGTTCTTATCATACCACAAATTCCTTCGAAATTGGGAAATATCCATTTGCAACTAAGCCATAACATGATTTTTTTCCAATTGTATGATTTCCATTAGCCTCTCTTCTAGGATTTCCTCATTGTTCAGATGATTCTCCATTGCTACCCTAAAACTAGGTACCAAGAATTCCACTAGTACTATAAACTTGTATTCATAAATCAAATGGAAAGACATACTTTATTGTTGGATTGAAGGTTGTCCTGTATTACCATAGGAACATCTAAAATATTTTCTTCCAATCAGCTCCTTCCACTCCACATGTTTTGTACCTTATAGATACAAGGACCTTATTCATTACCTCTACCCATCCATTGTCTCTAGGATAATAAGGGCTAGACAAGGAATGAAAGATAATGAACTTTGTGGTCAAGTTCTAAAAAATTTCATTGACAAAATATCCTCTTATATCACTTGTCAATTGTATGGTGATACCAATTCTTGTAACGACTTACTCATATAAATATTAGATTGTGCTCCTTGTATACCTAGTAGATTTTTTTATTACACCTATTTTTTTAAGTATTCAATAGCCATTATGATATATCAAAACCTCCTCCTTTTGATTATTTTTGATGGTCCAAAAAATTCCAAAACCCATATTTCAAAGAGTTACTATGGTTTATAAAGATATAATATCATGAAGTCCCTTCTTAATGGCTTTCTTTTTCTCTAATAAGTATCACATGCCTTAACATGCTCCTTGATATCAAAGAGTAGCCCAATATAGTCTAACCAATAATGCTTTTATTACTATTTCATCTAACCCCATATGTCCTATAGATAGTCCTTCATGTGCTTCCTTAAATTTTACTTGTATTTACTTCATGACACATATTCATAGGATTTTGTCAGATCCCAATTTGTATATAAAATCTACAATAAATGAAAATGGTGTTGCTTTCACAATTATCTTATGTTTTTTAGCTATTGATATCTCCTTTGGTAGATCATATATCAACAAATATTTCTTGATTTTTTATACATGCATAATTATCATGAATAAGTATGCATCAATAAATTCATTTGGTACTCCTTGTGTAGGTTCTCTAAAGGAAATCCTCAATAATTGATCTATTATCATGTGTTTCTTCCCTAGTCTCACCACCACTCAAAATATGAACTCTTGTAATATCATGAGCCACCTATTCACTTGCCCATATATCATGAATTATTGATCAAATATAATATGCCTAATTATCCAAATAGAAAGCAAATGGGTTAGCCAACTAAGTAATATCTAAAATTTTGTACGTCATACACCAGTTGTAGGGATTTCTATTCCATAGTGTTGTATTTATTTTCCCCCATCAATAATAACCATATTACAATATAAATGGGTTAATCAATCCCAAAATGCCCCTCCTACACCAATGTGCATCCAATAGAAAATTTTGATGCATAAATATGAACATGAAAATCCTTATTCCAATCAAGAAACACCAGAATAGGCACACTTACTAACATCACATTCAATCCTTCAAAGGTATCTTGATGTTCATCCACTTGAAAGGTACATTCTTGCATGTAAGGGAATCCAATAGATTAGAAATTTATGAGTAGTTCCTTATAAACCTTCTATAGTAACCTATTGTTCCTAATAAAGTAAAAAAAAATCACATTGTGTGGATCCTCCATGCACAATATGATTCATATATTATCTATGTTGGTCTTAAATATTTCCTTATAGACAATGCATCCCAAAAATTGTCATAAAGGACCAACAACATACATTTCCTAATGTTTAATGCTAATTGAGATCTTTGACACAATTCCATACATTCTTCCAATACCTATAAATGTTTGTAGACAACATTTCTAAACCCTATAACTGGTTGGAACAATGTGTCCACCAATTTTGAATTGTACATAGCAATTTTGGTAATGTTTATATTTGCATTTGATTGTAAAATCAGCCAATGAGAAGAAGGCTGAATTGTAAATGCACAAGGCACAAGGTGACAAAAACAATCATCATTTTAATAGTCTGATTAATGTATTAGATGCCTAGTTAGACGTCTAAGGGTAGACATCCATTTGTTAGACGTCTAACAGTAGGGTTAGTTAGCAAGTGTTACGGATGACGATTACGGTGGTTGAGGACAAAGTAGTTGGAGAAACTACTTCACACCACCTATTTAAACCCCCTTTTCAAAAATTGTACATCATCATCATTCTACTATAATTCCAATGCTCTTGTGTGGATTACGTATTATATGTTCTTGGTGATCTTGTGCATGTTCCATTGATTGCAGGTTGTGTTGCACTAACTGTAAGTTGCAGGTTTTCCACATTGATGAGTATTGAAGATCAATTGTTGTAGTAGGGACAGGAACTGTTGATGTTACTACAAGTACACAAGGGAGATATTAGAGAGCTATAGACATATAGCCCTTGATGTCTGGGCAGTTGTTAGATGGCTATCTATCTAAGCCAAAAACATTGAAATCTAGAGCTATGATGTCTAACCCTGCCCTATGACATCTAGAACCATGATGTCTAATACTACCCCTGTGACATCTAGCACTATGATGTCTACCTCTGCATTTGTGATGTCTAGACCTATGATGTCTAGACTTGCTACCTTGATGTCTAGGCCTGTGACATCCGATATTGGATGTATACCTACGACATTTTAGTAGTTGATCTATGTAGCCTATAACCAGTCCACTGGAGTATTATTGCCTAAGCCTAAAGACTTACTATCTTGATTATCATCACCCTATCCCTGGAATGTACTCCTTGTCTACAATATTTGATTATATTTTCATACAAGGACTAATAATCTAGGAAAGCCTTGAATTTCCTTGTGGATATTTGATCAAATATGTATAATATGATTCTTTAAAAAGTAGTATGTGCATTACATAAGCCAAATGACATCCAATTATATGAATATATGTCATTCTCCACTAGTTGTCTTCAACTTATACTCCTTGGCAATATTGATTTGGTTGTAGCCTAAGAATCCATCAAAAAATGAATAGATTTCATGCCCTAATACCTATTTTAGTATGAAGTGTATGAATATAATGGGGAAGGGATGTTTTATAGTTACAACATTCAAGCTTTAGAAATCCATAAAAGTACAAATTTGGTTAGCTTCTTTCTCCAAGGAAATCATTATCAATGACACCCATCACTTACTATAACTCTGAAGATAATGCTTTCTTCTAACATCTTCTCAATATTGATATTCACTAGAGTTGCATATTTTGGGTTCATCCTATATGGCCATCTCCTCACTAGCTATGCACCTATAATTAAAAGACTTTAGTATATGTACAACTCTTGTGGTATTACATTTGTATCCTTATAGATCGATACAAATATTTTCTTATACTCCATAATAATATTGAAATTTGTTGCTTTAAACACATGGTCCCATTCATCTCCATAGTGTATGATCTTTTCTTGTCCTTCTTTGTCAATGTTCATTTGTACCATCTTTTGTCCTTTAAATTATATTGTATCTAGATCTTTTTTTGCTTTGAGCATATTGATCGAGTAAGTTGGTTTGTATTCAATGAATACATCATAAAGTGTATACTTTGTAAAATTCTTCAAAAATATCCACCTTTATCATTCTTTATCCTTCTTTATTATAGATTTTATTCAACTACTTTGGATTTCTTATGGCTCCTTTTTCTTTTCTTCATCTTGGTCTTCCCTTTTCATGTGGAGGCAAAAGCAATGTGGTATGAATAATTCATAATATTCCTTTTTTCAATGGAGAAGTCCCTTGTCATCACCTTGTTCATATTCCATATAATACTCTAGTTTCAACACTTCTTCATTAGGCTCATATCTTCTTCATCTTATGACAAGCTTCTTGATTCATCTAAAGTTACTATGACCTAGCTTATAGATAAATTATTTTGATTTATCATGTATTTGTGTTGGTATTTCTTGAATGTAAGATGTTCCTTCTCCCAATTATGATTCACCTTTGCCATTCTCATTTACCCATGTCCTAGTAATGCATTATAGGTTGGTTTTTGCATTGCAATTACTATAAAATCCAAGATGAAGTGTTTTTTTGCTATTGTTACTTTTTGGTTCATCACTACATTTTTTTTCTATCTTGTACTAATTTTCTTTGTACAATGAAAAATTGAAGACCATAAAAATGGTGCCCCACTATCTAACCACATATTTTTAGGCATAACATTGATACTCGATCCTCCATCTATGATCACATGTGTTAGATTATGATCCAATAATTTCATATGAATCAAAGATGTATTATTCCTTCCTTAAATTATTAATAGTATAGGGTCAATGAATTTTTAATGCTTCACTGTAGAAACCAATCTCAATTAATCTACCTTCTTTGTCCTTTCCATATCTCCATTTGTATGCAATTCTAGAATTGCACTAAGTAAATTGGAAACTTTTACTTCAATTGTTATGTTCAATAATTGTGCTACTAATTATTCTATTGATGATTGCTTGCTAAATGTTCCCTCAAAGATTCTCTAAGGGTTTGTCCTTAAGTAACCTTTCTTGTTTTGTTTTCTTAAGTCCTCCCTTTATCATGTCCTAGGCTTCCTACCATTGCTCCTTATCCTTGGAAAGATTGGAATATTTCTCGTTCTTTCTTGTGCTCTTATTACTACTAGCATCTACTTCTCTTTCTATTGCTAGTATATTGATTCATTAATGTCAATCAAAATGTTATTCTATGTTCCATTAGTAATTTATCTATTTGGGAAATTCACTTCATTATGGTTGCCAAGTTTGCACCATCTACACATATGGATTACATTATTCTTATTTGCATATACTTCTATCTACGTCTTGGGATAATTCTTGGTGAAATCACTCTTGGAAATTTTGGCACTAGATTATTGGTCTCTTGTCTAAATAATATTGTAATTGAGTATGGCCTCCTCATTGATTACCTTGAGATTTCTTCCTCCGTAATGATTATTCCTATAGTTATCACTAGTTTTGCCTTGTCCATTCCTTGGAGTATTTATTTTTTCTTCTTCTTGCACTATCATGGTCGAGTGCCTTGACTCCTTCAAGTTAAATGGACAATTAGTAATTGGATGTCTTGTTACATATATATTACATGTTAGAGTATATTACATTATTTAGGTATGTAATATACAAGAGATTACTTCATAAGGAAGATAGCTAGTTACTTCAAACAGTAAATACAAAAGTTTCAATGTGCAAGTTGTAATGTGCAATGTGTCTCCTTGTACAACTAGGTAGAGTGTTGGACAAGGAATCCATCTCACTATAAAGAGCTATATAGTTCCATACAAATGTATCACTTCATTCTCAATAATATATGTTGTTTTTATCTCTTTCTCTTGATATGATGGAATGGTGCTAAAACCATTAATGGTATCAAAGCCATGGTGAATCTAGAGAGAAATAGGGAGAATCATAAAGTTCTTGCATGCAGTTTTTTAAAACAAATCTGCCTTATGTACTATTCTTTGCAAACACTACTAGTAGAAAGGTAAAAAAAAAGGAGAAGGTCCTAGAAGCCTTGCCAAAGACTACTAAGGAGAATTTCCTAAAAGTAAAGGACTGGGGATAATTATCGCCATATGACAACAAGCCCAAGAGAATAATTTGGTAAGGAGTGCCAAATCCAAAATAAGAAGCCTACTAGATCCAAGATATTTGGAGATTACATATCATATCAAGGATGCATAAGTCAGATAAAGGAGTTCTCTAAATCTACAATAAACAAGTAAAGACCACTACAGTTTGGTGAAGCATGAAGCTATTCTAGACAACCAACAAGAAGTTGTGTATTCAACCATTGCAAGGTAGCAAATTGGTGAATCAATACACCAAGATATACATCTAATTTAGAAGCCATAAAAAAGGTAAGCAACTAGGGTGCACTTACTTAAACTTAAAATTAGGGTTCATTATCAAATTCTATTAAGCATCGTATTTGGATTAAAATTTGTAGAAATATAGATTGCATTATAGTATTAAAGTGAAAAAAGAGGAAAATTCATTTTAAGGAAAATTTGCACATTAAATAGGATTTGGATATTTTCAAAAGAACTAAAATTATCATCTACTTATTTTCTATTTAGAAGGCAAAAATACTATATACTACAATATTGATTGTAGTGAAAAATTATAGAATATTCATTAAGGGTAAATTACATATTACTCTTAAAAGTTGTAGAGATTATTAGTGCATCTAATTTTTTTTTGAGATTTCATTTACTAGAGCAATAAGGTGAGATTATTGTTACCATTAAAAGTGCATTGGCACTATTGTTGGCAATTTTGGGTACCTTGGGTACATTGCCTTTGCTCAAATGTATAAGTTGTCATTGATGTCAAAAGGCATTTTTGTGTTGATTTCAAAAGAGTGTGATGTCAAGAATAAAGGGTTTTTATTAAAACCATGGTGACAAGGCTAAAGGTTTTTCTTAAAACCATTTGGACTCATTAAGGGTTTTTATTAAAACCAAGCTTAACTTAATGCAAAGGTCCATGTGTATTATTAATAATTAAATTAACTCAAACCTTTGTCAAAGGTCCAAGTTTAATTTATTATTAATAAAATAATAATAATTATTATTTTAATTATTATTAAAGGGTCTTTCAACCCTTAAGCGATGGAAGAAACAAGAATTCTTTCGCCGATTTGTTGCCATCGTTGGAAGAGCGCCGACGTCAAACGAGTGAAGGAAAAATTGCTATATAAGGTGGCATGATTTTCAAAAGTGAGTACCTCCGATTAATGTTGACATCTACGATTTGTGGCTACTCTATTTTCGTTCGATTTGCGCTTGGCATCCGTGATTTGCATTTGCACTATTTCGTTCGATTTGCGCTTGGCATCCGTGATTTGCATTTGCACTATTTCGTTCGATTTGCGCTTGGCGTCCGCAATTTGCATTTGCTCTATTTCCTTCGAACAGCGCTTGGTATATTCGAGTTGAGCTTGCTCTGTGTTTTTGATCTCCGTTGACGTCTTTGATATCGTGCTTGTTCTGTGTCTTGGAGACTGTGCTTGGCAAACTCAGATTTGAGCTTGGGCTGCATCCTTACCTTTTGGCTTGACGGCAGTGGATTGTTGCATGCGGTTTGTGGAAGACGTTTACGTTTTCCAGGTTCTTGGCGTCAAAGGAAGATAAAAGAGAGGGCAGCGGTGTTTTATTTCGTTGGGCACTTGTGACCCAACGGCGGTGGCGTTTAAGCGAAAGCGCTAGATGGCAGAGGTGCCGAGTTCGATTCTCTTCATTGGGAATTTCCTTTTGGTCGCGGTGTGCAAAGAATGGTGGTTGTGATTGCGCGGGAGGTATAAGGTTAAGGTATCATTTTTTATTTTGACATTGGTTTATTGATGGTTAATGTTTATGTGGAGTAATAAGGTGTAAAGAGATTTTACTTTGTATGTTATTGTACTTTGGTGTTTTTACTAAGTTGGAGAAATAAGGTGTTATATTTGGATCTTTATTATTGTGTATTATTGTATAGTTGCTAACTCTAATTGGTGGCAAATTGAGAGTTAGTGTTGTGACAGATTTTGAGTTCTCCTTCTTCATCAAAGTAAAGGTATGGGCAACTTCTTCCATGTATGTTGTTTATGGTATATTTTCTGAAATTGAGTTTGGAGTGAAAAGGTTGTCTACTAGGTATTATTTTCTGGATATTGAAGATTGGTTATGCATTAAAGTCATTGATGAATTTTTGGGTGAATGCATAATTCTGGTTGAGTAAGAGGAAGCATTTTTGCACTAGGGTTTATGTTAGTAAGTCTTGCTACTTGCATTGAGATGATGAAACCCTAGTTGTTGGTAAAAATAATATAAGCATCATTGTTATATGAGATATTGCATGGTTGGCAATTGTTGGGTTGTGTTTCATATTCTTGAGAAAAGCATACTACATCTATCTTATTCTTTTGAGATTGAGTTTGAGTTGAGATTGAGTTGAGATTGAGATTGGGAGTTAAGTATAGAACATATTGGGTCTCTAACAATTCTCTTTATGTTTCTATGAGATTTGAGATTGAGATTGGGAGTTAAGTATAGAACATATTGAGTCTCTAACAATTCTCTTTATGCTTCTATGAGGTTTATGAATCACATTGGGTCTCTAACAATTCTCTTTGTGAGTTCATACTAAGCAAGTTTTTCTTGGTGAGCTTGTTGAGGTTTTGGACAGGTTCCAGTGGGGACTTGTGAGCAGGTTTTGGACAGGTTCCGGTGGGGACTTGTGAGCAGGTTTTGGACAGGTTTCGATGGGGACTTGTGAGAATTGGATAGGTTCCGGTGGGGACTTGTGAGCAGATTTGGGCAGGTCCTAGCAGAGGACTTGTGAGCTGAGATTGAGAGTTCTATCAGAGAACTTGAGGACAGAGGTGTATTGGTTCTTTGAGAAGAACCTGAGGATAGATTTGGCAAGTCTTTGAGAAGGCTTGTGTGCAGAGGATTGATTTGTTCATAGAGTTGGACAGATCTGACAGATAGAGGAAGACTTGTACTAGACCGACTGACTGTGTTTGGTACAGGTAGCTGAGCTACTGTGGACGTGATCATAGAAGGCAGAGGTCTCTTAGGCTAAGCATTGAGGACAGGAGGTCTTCGGTGGAAAGGAGTTCCACGTGCTGGCAAGAGGTAGAGGCAGTTGATCTTCTGAGGGATCATTTCTAGAGCAGAGGGGAAGGTATCTCCTTTGAGCAGAGGCTCATAAATTCAGATTGGGGGAAGGTGTCTCCTTTGGGCCGAGGCTCATAAACATTGTAATTGGGAAGGTTTCCCAAAGAACTTTGAGATAACTTTTAGAGAAAAGTTTTGTGGACGTAGCCTGGGCATTCTGGGTGAACCACGTTAAAATTGGTGTCACTTTGTGGATGATATTGTGCATTGTTTTGATATTGCTTTGGGTATATTGCTTTACTATTTTGAAGTATAAAGGAAAAAGTAAAAAGAGGTCTTATACTTGTTCACCCCCCTCTCGAGTATAAGCTTGTGTTCTTCAATTGGTATCAGAGCGGGTGCCTTCGAAAAGTTTAACAGCTTGAAGGAAAAGCTAGTAAAGAACACAATGGATCATTCAAGTGGCAATGCAGCACCTATTCTTGATGGGTCAGATTTTGGTCTTTGGAGTGCAAGGATGAAGGTTCATCTAATGGCACTTGGGAATGAGGTTTGGGAAGTGATTGAAGATGAGTACACTATTCCTGAACTTGGTCCTAATACTAAAGAAGAAAGGCTCCTACATCACAGAAATTCAAAAGCAATGAATGCAATCCCGAAAGGCTTACAGAAAGCAGATCTCACCAAAGTGATTCACTGCAAGACAGACTAGTGAAATGTGGAATCGGTTGAAGGTGGTTCATACGAGGTGATACAAATGTCGGAAAGGCCAAGTTGAGACACTTCAAAGGTATGTTTGAACAACTCAAGATGAATGATGATGAAAATATTAGTGACTACATGCTTCGAATGGATGAGGTTGTTAACTCCATGAAAGACTTAGGTCTTGAGCTTGCTGAAAATGATGTTTGTGATAAGATTTTAAGATCTCTTCCTAATAGATTTAGTGAAAATATTTCTGCTATTGAGGAAGCTAAAGATTTGGATAAGTTGAAAAAGGATGAGCTCCATAGTATACTTGCAGCATTTGAGTTAAGAACTCAAGTGAAAGTTGATGTCAAGAAGGAGGCAGCTTTCAAGGCTACCAAGAAATCCAAAGGTAAATAGTTTCAAGAGAGTGATGAGTCTTCTAGTGATGAAGAGGCATATTACAACAAGAAAGGCAAGTTCTCTAGAAAGCACAAAAATATGAAAAACGTAAGATGTTTCAATTGTGGAAAGTTTGGTCATTATGCTACTGACTGTACTATTGCCAAGGATGAAAGTGATGAAGATAAACAGGACTGTAAGAGCAAGGATTCTAAAAAGCACAAGCATCATAGGAAAAACAAAGATGAGCACAACAATCAAGGAAAGAGGTATTCTCACAAACACAAGAAGAGTTTCTACCTAGACAAAGCAAGTAAGTGTTCTAGTAGTGATAGTGAAAGTTCTTCAAGTGATAATGAAAATGAGATGTTGTTCATATCTGAAAAAGAGGAAGAACCAAAACATAGATTCATTATCATGAAATGTCTTAGATGTGGAAATTTTGGTCACCTTGAGGATGATTGCACAAATAATGATTTGGTTTCTAGTATGTATGAGGATGCTTCAGAAAACTATAAGGAAGATGCATGTATGGTTTTTGAAAAGGGTAGCACCTCTAGTGATAAGAAATCTGAAAAATGCTTTGATGATTCTAAAAGCAAACATATAGAGGAAGGTGAAGTAGATCTTAAAGGTGAACTTATTAGTGCTCTTAGTGCTTTGAAAAAGGAAAGAAAGAAGAATGCTAGACTCAAGGATAAGTTAGATGAATGTTGTATGGAGAGAGATGATCTTATAGAAAGTCTTGACTTCTCTATAGCTAAGACACAAGAACTCAAGGATGAGTTAGAGTCTAAGGTTCTTGAGTATAGTGAGTTAGAACAGAAAATGGCTTCTTTGAAAGAGGAAACTAAAGGGTACAAGGATAAGCTTCACGAGGTTCCAAGATAGCTCCAAAAAGGTTAAGTCTCTCATCAAAGGACAAAGAAAGACAACAGATAAAATAGGCCTTGGTTTTGTTAAACCTCACAAGGAACAAGTAGGAGAGTCTAGTAAGAGACTCCAAAAGGAAGAGAGTTCTGATGAGGAAAGTATTTCAGATCATGAGTCCTTGAATGATAGATGCACAAAAATAGAAAACAGAATTCAGAATGAGAAGAAGAAGTTTTCAGAGCCTAAGAGGTCAAATAAAGGAAAGTTTCAAGGCGAGATGTTTTGCTTGTCACAGGTTTGGTCACATAGCTTCACATTGCATGGCTCAAGTGAAGAAGGTAAATGACAGTTTTAGAGGTGGTAATTTCTTTCAAGGGTATTGCTACTCTTGTCAACAGTTTGGGCACAAGGCAGTTTATTGCAAGGCAAATATCAAGAACAGGTTTGATCAAAATAGGTTTGGTCAGAATAGGTTTGGTCAGAACAGGTTTGGTCAAAACAGGTTTGGTCAGAACAGGTTTGGTCAAAACAGGTTTGGTCGAAAGGTTTGGTCAAAACTGGTGGATTCAAAGAATAGGTATGCCTAAAAGAAATAACATTGTTACTTGTTATAAGTGCAACAATGAAGGTCACACAATCAGACAGTGTAGAGCTAAAATTCTAGAATACAGGAATAGGAACAGTGGCATGATCAGGTCCAAGGATCAAGGCATGGATAAGAACAGGGATGAGAACAAGAACAAGAACAGTGACAAGAACAAGAATATGGACAAAGAATTCAAGAGAAGGCCCGACAAGGAAGTTATAGACGCTGATGATGATCAGTGCCTAATGGGAGTTTTACTCCCACCCCAAAATTAATCACCTCATCAGGAGGTGGGGGAGGGACTAAGCTAAGAGGCTAATTCTTAGTCCCGAGCCCCAAAGGTGGCCCTTTGCCATTGATGACAAAGGGGGAGAGATATAAGTAAGGGGGAGAGCTTCAAAGTGAAGAGGAAAGCTTCAAGTCAGGGGGAGCAAAACTTCAAAGGAAGATTCTCAGTTGTTAGCACGGTTGGTTTCAGTTGGTTTCAGTTTTGGCTCTTGAGAAGTGTTTTCAGTAAAGGTTTGCCATCAATGACAAAGGGGGAGATTGTTGGCAATTTTGGGTACCTTGGGTACATTGCCTTTGCTCAAATGTATAAGTTGTCATTGATGTCAAAAGGCATTTTTGTGTTGATTTCAAAAGAGTGTGATGTCAAGAATAAAGGGTTTTTATTAAAACCATGGTGACAAGGCTAAAGGTTTTTCTTAAAACCATTTGGACTCATTAAGGGTTTTTATTAAAACCAAGCTTAACTTAATGCAAAGGTCCATGTGTATTATTAATAATTAAATTAACTCAAACCTTTGTCAAAGGTCCAAGTTTAATTTATTATTAATAAAATAATAATAATTATTATTTTAATTATTATTAAAGGGTCTTTCAACCCTTAAGCGATGGAAGAAACAAGAATTCTTTCACCGATTTGTTGCCATCGTTGGAAGAGCGCCGACGTCAAACAGTGAAGGAAAAATTGCTATATAAGGTGGCATGATTTTCAAAAGTGAGTACCTCCGATTAATGTTGACATCTACGATTTGTGGCTACTCTATTTTCGTTCGATTTGTGCTTGGCATCCGTGATTTGCATTTGCTCTGTTTCGTTCGATTTGCGCTTGGCATCCGTGATTTGCATTTGCACTGTTTCGTTCGATTTGCGCTTGGCGTCCGCAATTTGCATTTGCTCTATTTCCTTCGAACAACGCTTGGTATATTCGAGTTGAGCTTGCTCTATGTTTTTGATCTCCGTTGACGTCTTTGATATCGTGCTTGTTCTGTGTCTTGGAGACTGTGCTTGGCAAACTCAGATTTGAGCTTGGGCTGCATCCTTACCTTTTGGCTTGACGGTAGTGGATTGTTGCATGCGGTTTGTGGAAGACGTTTACGTTTTCCAGGTTCTTGGCATCAAAGGAAGATAAAAGAGAGGGCAACGGTGTTTTATTTCGTTGGGCACTTGTGACCCAATGGTGGTGGCGTTTAAGCGAAAGCGCTAGACGGCAGAGGTGCCGAGTTCGATTCTCTTCGTTGGGAATTTCCTTTTGGTCGTGGTGTGCAAAGAATGGTGGTTGTGATTGCGCGGGAGGTATAAGGTTAAGGTATCATTTTTTATTTTGACATTGGTTTATTGATGGTTAATGTTTATGTGGAGTAATAAGGTGTAAAGAGATTTTACTTTGTATGTTATTGTACTTTGGTGTTTTTACTAAGTTGGAGAAATAAGGTGTTATATTTGGATCTTTATTATTGTGTATTATTGTATAGTTGCTAACTCTAATTGGTGGCAAATTGAGAGTTAGTGTTGTGACAGATTTTGAGTTCTCCTTCTTCATCAAAGTAAAGGTATGGGCAACTTCTTCCATGTATGTTGTTTATGGTATATTTTCTGAAATTGAGTTTGGAGTGAAAAGGTTGTCTACTAGGTATTATTTTCTGGATATTGAAGATTGGTTATGCATTAAAGTCTTTGATGAATTTTTGGGTGAATGCATAATTCTGGTTGAGTAAGAGGAAGCATTTTTGCACTAGGGTTTATGTTAGTAAGTCTTGCTACTTGCATTGAGATGATGAAACCCTAGTTGTTGGTAAAAAGAATATAAGCATCATTGTTATATGAGATATTGCATGGTTGGCAATTGTTGGGTTGTGTTTCATATTCTTGAGAAAAGCATACTACATCTATCTTATTCTTTTGAGATTGAGTTTGAGTTGAGATTGAGTTGAGATTGAGATTGGGAGTTAAGTATAGAACATATTGGGTCTCTAACAATTCTCTTTATGTTTCTATGAGATTTGAGATTGATATTGGGAGTTAAGTATAGAACATATTGAGTCTCTAACAATTCTCTTTATGCTTCTATGAGGTTTATGAATCACATTGGGTCTCTAACAATTCTCTTTGTGAGTTCATGCTAAGCAAGTTTTTCTTGGTGAGCTTGTTGAGGTTTTGGACAGGTTCCGGTGGGGACTTGTGAGCAGGTTTTGGACAGGTTCCGGTGGGGACTTGTGAGCAGTTTGGACGGTTGGGGACTTGTGAGATTTGGATAGGTTTGATGGGGACTTGTGAGCAGATTTGGGCAGGTCCTAGCAGAGGACTTGTGAGCTGAGATTTGAGAGTTCTATCGAGAGAACTTGAGGACAGAGGTGTATTGGTTCTTTGAGAAGAACCTGAGGACAGATTTGGCAAGTCTTTGAGAAGGCTTGTGTGCAGAGGATTGATTTGTTCATAGAGTTGGACAGATCTGACAGACAGAGGAAGACTTGTACTAGACCGATTGACTATGTTTGGTACAGGTAGCTGAGCTACTGTGGACGTGATCATAGAAGGCAGAGGTCTCTTAGGCTAAGCATTGAGGACAGGAGGTCTTCGGTGGAAAGGAGTTCCACGTGCTTGGCAAGAGGTAGAGGCGAGTTGATCTTCCGAGGGATCATTTCCAGAGCGAGAGGGAAGGTATCTCCTTTGAGCGAGAGGCTCATAAATTCAGATTGGGGGAAGGTGTCTCCTTTGGGCCGAGGCTCATAAACATTGTAATTGGGAAGGTTTCCCAAAGAACTTTGAGATAACTTTTAGAGAAAAGTTTTGTGGACGTAGCCCAGGCATTCTGGGTGAACCACGTTAAAATTGGTGTCACTTTGTGGATGATATTGTGCATTGTTTTGATATTGCTTTGGGTATATTGCTTTACTGTTTTGAAGTATAAAGGAAAAAGTAAAAAGAGGTCTTATATTGTTCACCCCCCCTCTCAGTATAAGCTTGTGTTCTTCAACTATACTAGTTAATCTCTAACTACTTACTCTTAAAGGATTACTATGTATCTTTATCTAAGGGCACAAAATCAACATATTATCAAGGTTTCTAGAAACACCATTTAATGCATAGAATCTACAACATTTAGTGGCCAAAATAAATCAACCATTAAAATTAGACAAAGAGCTAAGAATCAAGACTTTGAGAGTTTTAGATCTAAAAGTGTACTTAGGGTTTCATTACAAGAATAAGTCCAAAAATTTCTACTTCAAAAGGGTGCAAATTATTAAAGCTTGGTTTTAATTTTACTAAATTGACCAAGCAAAAAGGAATTACTAAAAGAAAAAGAGCATCTCAAAAAGAGACATTAAGTCCATTATATTGGTGCAAAATCTATCTAATACAAGCACCATTCTTGTCCATTCAATAAAGACAAAATCTCTTAGAATACAATGGTTGCCATTCGAGTAGGTATAAGGGTAGGTTTAAAGAAAGAAAAGAAATCCATCATGGAGTACATATTGCTCAAGGTCTGAGATGTTAAAAGATGCCATTGCTCCACATCAAAGCATCCAGATGTAAAAATTCACCTACAATATCAAATACCGCATAAGGCCATTAATCAATCTACATATACATGGATAAAAAATATAGTAGATAGGTCCATACTAAATGTTGCTCATCTACATAAGAAAAAATGCATCTATCAATGTGGAATGAAGCTATTACAAAAAGGGCTATCTACACTAAAATGAAGCATAAAAATAAACACATAGAAAGCATAGATCATAAGGGAAAAGGTGCTACATCTAAGAAGAAGAATTCCCACAAAAGGAAGCACCAAGATCAGCTACTAAGACACCATTCAAAGCTCCATAGACCTGAGGAGCATCACAACTAGCACCATCCAACATCCTCATCAAATCACCTACAAAGGAAATAGGTTGCTTGTTGTACAAGAAATGAAGCAAGCCAAGGAACAAGCATATGAAAGGGCAAGGGGAAATATAAGAGTCTTTATCAAGAATTATAGTAGAGGTCTACATGAAAATACCTTGAGTGTCATTTGGAACAAAAATTCTAAGGTGCCATATCGATTATTAACTCTCAAGAAACTTCAAGCACCTAAGCAAGAGGAGTTATAAATAATATTAAGGAGATTACGTACGTTATCCTGGTATGAGCATTGGAAGAATTCTAATTATAACTCCCATTAAACACTTTTCCAAAAGGAGGAATATTCTATTCTATTTAAAGTACTCAACTTGGAGAAAGTAACATAGAGCGAAGTCAAGGCAACGCTGAGCATTGAAGAGAGTGAAGTCAAGGCAAAGCTAATCATTGAAGAGAGTGAATTCAAGGCAATATCATGCATTAAAGGTTGAGTTCGTAGTAGTAGTAGGAGCCAAGCTCATGGAAAAATACAACAATATCAATGTCATAACAACAACTCCTAGTCAAAGTGGTCAAGCATCCAAGTAGTGCAGTCAAAGAAATTAGCCATCAGTAAATAAGAAGGCTACGCCCATACATTGGATATAACTATCAAAATTACACTTAAGAGTGCTACCATCTATGTCAAGGAACCAATGCCAGATACATAGAGGTTTGGGACATCACAAAGGTAATACTACATCTTATTCAAAAAAAATTTCATTAATAGAGAGATATAAGGTATAATATAAGGTTGAAACATTAAGAGAAATCAACCATATTTTAAAGCAATATAAAAAATGAATAGATATATATTAATAGCCTAATATTTGCAATCTAAAACATAGAAGAAATAAGGATTTCTACTTGGATAGATTAATTATATAATATTACAAATATCATTGCTTTCTAAATTTCCATATTAGGGAGTGATAAGGAATACTACACCAAAATAGATAGTTAAAATTTAGAAACATAAAATATCAAATTATTAAAGGCTATAAAAGAAGGTTCTATAAGGGAAAATAAATAGTAGGAAAATAATTTCTATACTTGTATCAAACTTACATTAAAGGGACAAAAGAATTCCAACAAATAGAACCTCATTAAAATAAAAAGTGCTTAAGTTCAATAGAAGAAATAAGGTGTAAAAGAAGTTGATATTTGCTATCTACAAAACTTTACAAATTCAAATCTAAATTGAACTACTATTCTCAAAATAAATTTATGTTTTAGACAACATATCAAAAACACTAGGGAGACATAAGGAATTCAACAAGTTTTGAGTTCTTAGTCCCTTATCAAGGAAAATATGGATTATTGGTATATAGACTCAGGAGCAAGTAAGCACATGACTAGCAATATTCATTGGTTTAATGCCCTAAAGAAGGTAAATGAGAAACTAGTTTCTATAGAAAATAGCAAAATATATGAGGTAAAGGGAATTGGGAACATCTCAATCAACCTAAAATAAGGAAAAGGGATAATAAAAAAAGTAATTTATGTCCCCAGATTAACTACTAATCTTCTTTCCATCTCTCAACTTATGGATCAAAAAATAACTATTGAGTTTAAGGTCCTTAAAAAAAGGAAACAATATCACATTTCTAGAAAAGGAAAAAGGATAGCATCAGGATCTTATAGAAATGGTCTATTTTTTCTAGATACTGCTACATAGTTTTTTCAGTCCAAAAATCAGATTTATGGCATAAGCGATTAGGACATACTAGTGATTCCTCAATGAAATAATTATTAAAGTATCAAATGGTTGAAGAAATACCTAATTTTTCTTCAAAAACTATTGTATGGCCAGAATGTTTAGTAGGAAAATGACACAGAGTTCCCTTAAAAATTCATCAACGCAGGGCTTAACAACCCTTGGAAATAATATATAGAAATTTATGTGGACCAATTAAAAATGATAGTATTAGAGGACATAAGTACTTTGAATTATTCATTTATGATCACACCAAAAACATATGGGTATATTTCATGAAGTATAAATCAAAAGCATTTAGCTGATTCAAACAATTCAAGCTTCAAGTGGAGAAGGAATCAAAAAATACTATAAAAGCACTTCACTCAGATAGAGGAGGATAATTTATTTCAAAATGTTTTGATTCATTCCTAGAAGAAAATGGAAATTACTTTCTTTAATGACCATCTATACACTTGTACAACTATACTTATTTCCATGTAAAAACCCTTCTTGCAATAATTCTTTGAATTTTCTTCTACCAATCAAATTACTAGCTTTACCTAAAGGCATGCTTGTCAATTTTATAATCCTTCTTTAGTAGTTTTACACTACAATGTAAATAATTATCCTAAGCACTTTGCTTCAATTCTATGTCTATCATCCTTCAAAACTATTACCTCCCACCTTTGGCTCCTTACATGCATTTTTCATCCTTCCTTCTTGTTCAATCATTAAGAAACTACAATGCTCAAGCCTCATCGAATGCACATCTTTATAAGTTGGTAGGGGTGGTTTCCACCCATGTATAACTAACCAATAACTAGTAGTTTTCCACCTTACCACATATGCATGTGATTGACGATATGCACTATTCCTATTTTTTCCTTTTTATCTTTTTTATATTTTCACTTTCTCTATTTGTAATTTTTAAAAATCATGTGTCCAAGTTACCTCCATTGTACAATTCATATGACCACATAAATTTGGACTTCATCTATATCATTTGTTGACAAACCATATTATTCCCCCTAACTATAATTTTCTTCTTGCTCTATCAAACAAATACCTTCATTTGTATGGCCCCATATTGTACAGATGCCTTGGTCTTTGTTTGTATAAAAATTATGCCATATCATCATCAATTGTATGAATGATTAGAATTATATGTTTGTCTTAATTTATACAACACAATTCATCTATATGATAGTTTTCACTTGTATGACCACCTGTCATACCACCCTATTAACTTGTATGACCCATACTTGTATGATGGTCTGATGGATAGGCATCTTCTTAACTTACAACATTAGTACGATGGGTCATTCAATCTATTACTTCTTCATAAATTTGTCATATTTGTTCTTGCTTTACAATTTTTTTCTCTTTGTTATTTCTTTCTTGTGTCTATTGTTACCTTCTCCTTTGCAATGATTCACCTATATTAGACATATTTATTACCTCATTTCCTTCTATTGGGTAGGGCTCAATAACTTGGAACTACATATTTTTTATCTTGGCTATCCAGGGTCCATCCAATCTTTCCTTTGGTTCCTAAATTTTTTATTCCTAAAACATATTTAGTTTTAACAAAAACTAAGAGGTAGTCCTGGAAAGCCATTCTGATAGTTACAACATAGCTATTTGTTTGAAATGACACCATAGAATGGTCATGATAGGTTAATATATTGGTTTCTTATCCTAGGGATAGCTAGAGGGAAAAATATTCCCCTCAAAATATCAATGGGGGACCAACCAAACTCCTTCCTTAATTGGGTAATCTTATATGAACAAGAAGTTTTGACAACTTTTCCAAGTTTCCTACTTTCTGTACCATAATTGAAATATTTAGTAGTCCTTACAAACTACTATGACCTCTTACTTTATCCACTACAATTACTAGTATATAATCCAATCATCTTCTCATCTACCTTCCCACCTTGGGGTTAGTCTACCGATTATTCTTTTCTTCTAGTTAGGAAGCTAGTTAAGGTTTTGGTGTGTTCCTACTTGCTCATCTTTGGAGTTGTGCACTTGAACTTGTATTGCTTGAATTTTCAAGCTTATGGAGAACATACTACTTGTGTCTATTTGCCAATTACTTCCATATCCCTCTTAATATGTAGGTATTTAAAATGTATCCCTCCATAATATCTCAATTACTTCCTCTCTTCTCACTCTTCATTTCTCAAGATCATTCAAAATTTTCTACCTTATTATTTCTCTTTCATCAAGGTTTTGTATTATTATTCTAGATCCCTAAGAAATTTTCTTCCTCATCTATGCATTATGCCTTTGTATTCATTCAAATTCTTCTTGTAACAACTATATTTCAAGGCATATTCTTTGATGTGGTATACCTACTTGTGCTAGAAGGCTCATGTCATCATGCTCATTACCTTCTCTCTAAGGTTCATGATTGGGTGGATTTACTCTATTTCCATTGCCAACAATAACTATTATTTTTATTCTACTATACATAGGAATATTACATGTACCCACAACCATATCTATTCCATTGTATGTGGTTCCTAATATTATTATTTGATGATGGGTTGTTCACCATTTTTCTCATTGGTCTTGCTTGGATTTTCTATTTCCTAAACCAATATGCTTCTTGAGATCATCATAACTCCATGCTATTATATCTTGATATTATTTACATAGTAGTATAAAATTGTCTACCTCTTCTTTAGTGCAATATATTTTGACCTTTAAACTTTTTTCTGGTTTGATATGAACTTCTTTGAAGTTTTATTCCTCTATTTTCATCTTTTGTCTCATTGCTATATCATTATTGTTAAATAATATTTCTAATATGATAATACCCTTATGTATAATATTATTTGTAAGTTGAAAAATCTCTTCTTGATCAACATATTGTAGCATCTCTTCTAGCTTTGTTTCATAAATTTCTTTCCTTGTCAATAATTCAATGATCTATTGATCATATTCAAACATTTGCTAACATATTTTTTTGTTTGGAATTGAGGGTATGAATACAATATTTAATTTGTTTTCTTTCTCACCGTAATTTGTGGTGGGTATAAAATTTTATTCTTGAGAAGCTAATGCATCAATGATTTCATTATGTCCCCTAGGAATAGATTTAATATTCAAGGCTTCCAAAATTTACATTAGGTCCCACACCTTATTACAGTATGTCCTTAAACAATGATGCTTCCTATTGCAATTTTCTATCACTTTATTGACTATAAGTTTAGATTTAGTAAATATAAACAATATTTTTATCCCTATTTTCTCTACCTACATCAAGCCAAGACACAAATCTTCATATTCGGTTGCATTGTTTGGTGTAGCTCCATGTTAATATATAGGAGAATTATTTGATTCCCTTATAAGTAGATATTAATACTACTTCAGATCTGACACCATTCCTACATCTAGCCCCATAAAAGTAAAGCTTCCAAAACTCTATTTTTGAAGCTCTTGGTTTATCATAGTGAGGGCCTTTTGTGGTTATAGGTTTGTTATATGGTATGTGTTGATTCTGGTTTCAATCATGGAATTGTAGTATTTTAGAGAAAATATGTTCTATTTATAATTCTTCAAGAATAGCTTCCATAGGATCTATTTCTTAATTGATTATATTGATGCACTCTTCCTCTATCTTTTCTATGTGATAAGATAGTCTTTTCTGGGTAGATTTTAATTTATCTCCCTTTATGTGGAACTATCATGTGAGAATATTCTAGATACATATAGCCTCCCAAATTTATTGTAAATTCTTGGGAAAGATGAAAGCTAAAGTAAGGATCAAGGTCTATTATTACCACTTCTTGTATTACAATTTTTTCTAAAGCCCTACGTAGTGTCATAGGAATATCCTTGATTACTCCAATTGTCTTCATAGGGGTACCATCTAATTGTAAAAATCTAGGATGAATGGGTATATTCCATACCCATGGCTTCACACACTACTTTAGGCATAATAATAGTCACAACTATGAAATCAATCATGTAGTTATGCACAATCCATCCTTCCATGCATAAGGACATGTAGAAATATGGTGGTCTATTTTTTTTTTTATAAGAGACAACAAATATTGGGCTAGATTATACTTTAAATTTAATGTACCTCCAATATTGGTCATCTTCAATGAATCTCTAAGAAGGTTAATTTTTTTGGGAATCATCAGGGCATCACACATGCTCACTTTTGAGGGAGTATTTTTTAAGTCTTTGACAATGTTAAATCCTAATGATTATGGTTGTTTCTTTTCTTTCCTCTCTGGTTCATCAAAATATTCCTATATTCTTGAGTAGATTCTATCTTCTATTATTTGGTTATAAAAGGATATCTTAGTTTATATTGGGCTTGTTCGTTAGAATTGAGTGGAGTATCTTTTGCCTCTTTGTCTTGTTCTAAATTTGATCATTCCTTCTCTAGCTCTTGTAGAGGTGGGGTCTATTTAGGTTCTAGCTGAAGTAGAGGTTTTTTAGAATCAAGAAACATTTGCTCTTTTGACTTTTGGAGTTGGGTTGGAACTTGAAATGTCCCTAATTTTAATTGATCTATTTGTAATTATTTATTTTTATACCTAGTTAGCACTAATATGCATTCTTATTCTAAAGGATCTTGTGTAATCATAACTTGTTTTGGATCCCATAGCATATTTATTTGACCCTTTTGTTCCTTATCAAATTTATTTGCAGTTGCTAATTAAGCTTGATGTTGATAAATTACACAAGTATCAACATTATGAGGATCACTGCATACTATACACTAGGGGTTACCTTTTGATGTAGAAGTTGATGGTTTTTATTCTTGATCATTGAAGATATTATTAGATTTTTTAGCCACATTGCTAATAGAAGCTCTCTAGTATTTAAAAACATAGGAGAATTGTTTGGAATGATATATTTTAGCCTATCTTCATTCAATAGTTATATTATTTCTTAATGTCTTTAGTGTAGCCAACACCTCTTGCATCATTAAATATTATTTTGGCTCCAAGGAAGGTAATATTAGTAAAGTTGATACTAGGGGTAATGCCTTAGGGGTAGGAATGGGAGCTATTGAAGGGAGATGTGTGATCATGATTAGGGTTTCTTTATGGTAAGTGGTCTAGACAAGTTTTGGGAAATATAGCATAAAAAACCTAAGGGGGAGCCTTCCTATGGAAATTAAAGCATTCTCTATGGTTATAGTGGCTTGATAGAAATAAAAGATAAGGAAAGGAGTCAAAGCATAATGTCTTCCTCTCAAATATCATGAATTATGGCCAGTAAAATCATATCTTGGTAGCGTTAATATGCCAGTTTACTTGTACCATCATAGGTGGGCAAAGCTTTGAGTGCTACCTAAAGAATGCCATTGAGATGTGCCAAGCTCAGAAATCTAGTAGTGTTCCATTCAAGGAAATTTTTAGGACCTTGTTGTTGTTGAGCCATTACTTCAAAACTAAACATACCTAAGAATTCTTGAGAAATGGAATATGTAGAATCTATGTTTTTTTATAGTGGCTTGGGAGGTAAAGATCTAGTTCATCTTGAAAAAAAATCATTGACATAAGAATGGTATAGAAATACAATTAGCCATATTGAAAGAACAAAAATTTGAGTCTAAAAATCATAAATAATATATGTTTAGGAGAAGCTATGTTTTTCAAAAGCTAGGGTTTTTTCTGTAGAAATAGGGCTCTCCAAGGGGTGCAACATGGATATTGATGTGAACATCGTCTCTCCAAGATCTTTCTAAAATGATGGAAATTCATCGTTGGTTGTTGCATATGACCATTTACCCAGGATGGAGATTGCAACATTATCATTTCATGCTATAAGAATCTGAGACAATAGTTGACTCAGGGTTCTTTTCTCTAGAATATGCATCATATGCCAGTTATGGTGGGATTCACATAGTTTCACTCAAAAAAAAAGAATGAGCTCAGGCCACCAATTTCTAGTTCTATATCTCATTCCCATAGAGAGGACAAATTATAGGATGAGGATCTCTTCATTTCATCTTTCAACAACATGCTATCATACCCCATATTTAATTTTAGGAAGAAATCAACCCAACAACTAGAATGGGAGGATGATCATTTGGGGCCCAAGGGAGTCTCTAGTCCTTCTCATTGATTTTTTTTCTAGATCTAAGCCATACCACTACCATGACATGTAACATAGTGTAACTCCAAGAGAGAAACACGATAGAAATGAGATTTCCAAAGGTGATGACCCATGCTTCCATTCAATATCTCCCACCATATTGTGTGCTAAGTTATAGAGGTAAGTCAGTACTAGCTCCTCTTATGCCCATGCGTTGCTTAAAAACCTGACTTTCAATGGTAGCAATTATCAAGCATCCCCAACAAATCAATTGGAGGACATTCATTCCAACATAATATAGAATAGTATTGACCTCACACCCTCAACCCATGGACCTAGAGGATCCAAACAAGGATGTGGTGACCAACATGAACCAAAAGAGGGAACCCTCAAATTTGGACATGTAGGAGGAAAACAAATCTATGAAAAATCAAATCAACAAGAAAAAGAGTTAGGTAACTTTGAGTTTGAATTGAAAGATGATTTTACTAAATAAATAAAAGAATTAGAAGAGCTAACTATTATTCTATTTTTTCTAGAAGAATCCCTCCTTATGAAGAGCTCAATTGATGGTTTGTCAAAGTCTAGTAATCCAAGGGTTGGATGATTACCTCTCATCGTCACCTTGGTTAATCCTTTGTTTCTATCACTTTCACCTCCAAAGACTCTTTCTTAAAACCCTAAGAATCAGTACTTGAATTATTTATGGTCAACTGGTCTTTCTTCAACATTGGGTATTCCAATTTGACCCTGAGAATGTGTTAAACATGAAATACCCTCTTTGGATTGAAATCCCTTTCTTAAACTTGGCATGCACAAAGTATTTACCTCAATTGCTACTAGGTTTGGAAGGCCATTATTTCTCCCATCCGAGCCATCACATTTCATGCACTCCCACCCACCCATCTTGTTTGAGATTGATGTCTCCAAGGATCTCCTGAGTAAGATCTTATTTAGAGCCTCTGGTATCCAATTTGAACAATGGATTAATTATATCAACTTACCAAACTTATATTTCTATTGTATACAACAAGACCATATGATTAAAAATTATCCGATGAGATATCCCAAAAAACAAAACTAGCCTGCTAGTATTTCTTCTACTATCGTTACTCAACATGCAAATAAAATAGTACCTCATGTTCAGCCTTTAAAACCTTATAGTTCTCATGATGTGACCTCTTTCCCTGCTCATTCAGTGTCCCAAGCTTCTAACTTGGTAGTTACCCACATATCCCTTCAACCCCCTCCAAATTTTGAGGCTCTTGTGGAGAAAACTCCTCATGAAACAATCGAGGAGGGTTGGGTAACCCAACATAACAAAAAACATAGGCACAACTCATCATGGTATGCCTCCCCTCCTTCTAGAGGTGTCTCAAAATAACAACACCTAGGAGGTAAGGAATGGATCCATAAGCCCACAAACTCTTACTTTAATAATACCTCAGCCAAATGTCAATATAAGGAAATAAGTACTCTACATGATTATATACAATCTATACTCACCTAGAATGCCTATGGTGTTTTAGCTGACAATATATCAAATTGATATCTACAAGAATCATGTCTTAGAATGTGCATGGCATCATGTTGTAAGAGTGGCATTTTAATATTTGAACAGTCATCAAGAGATTTTGCCTACATATTTTACTATTGCAAGTAGTTAAAATTTTAGGTTTTAGACTAAAAAATACCCTTAAGACCCTATGGGGGTTGGGGGGACCTTGTGTATGAATCATGATGAAGGGAGGTGGGATTTTCTATACCTATATCAAGATTTGTGGGACTCTATTTTATTATCAAGAGTGGATCCAATGCATAGAGTAGTGTGGTGTAAAATAATATTTGATGGCAGGAAATTGGGTATTGTAGCTATTTATTCACCCAATAATGCAGCTAGAAGGGCAACCCTCTGGGATTGGATGTGTTTTAATTTTCTTGAAGCATATTGTATAATAGAAGGGGAATTCAATATTGTAGAGTGGGGGGGAGATAGATTTGGGTGTGGCACTCCACTCAAACACCTAGAAGTAGCTAGATCATGGTCTAGGTTTAGAAGGACTTGGAATATTTATGATCCCAATTGGAATAAGAGTGTTGAAAATAATGGGGCTTGGTTTACTTATAGCAATGCACAATGTGGGTATGCTCTCATAATGGCAATATTTGACCACTTCTATATAGAAAAAAAATATTGATATACTCCAAAATTATTTTTCTCATCCAATCTATTCAGTGTTAACTTTAGATCATCTCCCAATTACCTTGAGTATTGGGTGTGCCCCCATAAGAAAACCCCAAAAAAATAGCCTTTTAAGTTAAACACTTCCTTGCTCAAGCACAAAGAAAGTGTTAATAGAATCCATAAAGTGTGGAATATCTTGCCAAGGCTCTCAGGATGGAGAGGGTTGATTATATGGTGGGATAAAGCCATCAAAATAACAGTGGATTACCTTCAAGGTTTTGGAAAAATCCTAGCCTCTCTTTGTAGGAAAAAAGAGAAAGAATTGGAGTAGGAAGTTGACCAACTTAGCCACCACCTCAACCAAAATATTAGTAGCATCCCTTCTCAAAAGTAGTTGGGTGAAAAATAGGCAGAGTTAAGGCAACTCCAAGTTTATAAAGCCCACATGGCATAAATCAAGGCATGTCTTCAATGGATTCACGAGGGTGATAAAAATTCTAAATTGTTCTTTAATGCAATTAAGAAGAAGAATAGATCAAAGAGGATAGAGGTTATTAAAATTCCTATATCTAGCCTACAAATTCCATTATGAACCTCTCGTCCTTCATCCAAGAGCATTTTGCAGCCCTTTTCAAAAGTGAAGGTCCCAACATAGATGTTGAGTTTTTTAGAGAATATTTCAAATAGTGCATATCTCCTAAAGTATCTGAAGAAGATACAGTATTGATGGAAAAACCACTTTCATAGGATGAACTTCATTCTACCCTCATCTTTTTGGAAAATGAAAAAGCCCCAGGCATTGATGGGCTTTCAAGTGAATATTTTAAAACCATGTGGGAGAATATAGGAGCTGATTTTCTACATATGCGTGAGGAGGTTATTACTATTGGAGGCCTTGGGGATACAACTAATAAAGGATTTATCAGGCTCATTTCAAAAAATATAAGTCAAATTTGCTTGTTTATTTGTGTCTCATTACTTTACTCAATTCCTCTTATAAAATTTTGGCCAATGCTATGGCCAGAAGACTCCTCCAAGTGGCTACAAAAATTGTTCACCCAGAGAAAACAAGATTCCTTAAATGCTGCTACATTTTTTATAATATTCTTACAACTTGGGAAATGATGGAGTGGGCTCGAGCATAGGTGCTCAAGGGACTTTACCTTAAGCTTGATTTTCATAAAGCTTATGATCAATTAGAATGGCTCTTCATCTTAAGCATGCTCCACTAGCTTAGTTTTGGTAATAGATTCATCGATATGGTATCTTACCTATTTCCAAATGCTTCTACAAGAGTGGTTATTAATAGAAAATTATCTAACAACATTCCTATGGAAATATTAGTTAGGCAAGGTTTTACATTGGCCCCCTATCTATTTGTAATTGCAATTGATGCCCTTGGTTATCTATTGGAATATACAATTAAATAGGGGAGGATAAGAGGTATCCCCATTTTGAATAGATCCTAGCTTATCAACTATAACTTTGTAGATGATTCTATGCTTTTTCCTTTCAGATTAGAAAAATCTTGTGAATATTCTTGAGATAGTTCACACCTTCTGTAGGGACTCTGGTAAAAGAATCCAAGAATATAAGAACTCTATCATTCCATTTGGATTTGATGATAAGCTAAATTGGATACCCACAACATGGAAGTGGGTGCAAAGAGGAGAAATCTCTAAGTATTTGGTATTTCATTTTGGTGTTGACCTTTCACACAAATCTATGTGGGATTGGTGTATGGAAAAATTAACCAAAAAATTAGAATACTGGAAATCTTTAGAAATGTCTCAAGTAGCTAAAATCTAGATTAGTGGAAAATTTTTAGCCCCTTCTATGTTTACTTCTATTCTCTTTTGACTCCTATAAAGGCTAGGTATGATAATATGAACAATATGCTTTGGGAGTTTTTTTGGGTAAAAGACTAGGCCAAACGAGGCCTCCCAATGGTCTCCTAAAGTAATTGTTGTAGACCAATTTCATGTGATGGGCTAGGAATCCCTAACCTTTAAGCATAGTGCTATGCACTCACAGCTAAATGGATGTAAAGTATGATCATAGGGACTGATCCATGGAAGGTTTTGGTGATGGAGCATTTGAAAAAACCCTAGATGGATGGTAAAATTTGGGTAAATATGTCATACACTAATTTTCTTTTACAAGCCTATTATTTATCTATAGAAGGTTGTAATGTTCTCAAAGGGATTTGAAAATCATATAAATAAGTGCATTAATTTATTTCATGGTAGACACCTCTAGAGTAAGGCCCCAAAAATTTCCTCCATTACAACTTATGGTGGTCACACCTCCTCACACTTGATGCACAACCTCTTGGCATGAGTCCCTGGTTTCTTGTTAGGTAGCTCTTAAAAAGGTAATTAATTTTGGTGGGTGACATTTGGGATTTTTCTCAGTCATCATGGAAAAATTGGAAGCAAATCCAATCAAAATTTGACCTCTATCCTATTGATAAAGCAGTGATTATGTGGATTCTTTCCATCACCTCCTAGGCACCCCAACCTCTATCTTCTTCATTAGAAGCTAGTCCCCATTGGTATCATTGGAAATAGTTTGAGAATAATTATTTTGAGCAGCTAGTCCTTAAGTTTTGGTACCAAGCCCTGATTCCTATAATCTATCAATAGTTTGTAGACATGCTCAATAAAAAATGGAACTTAATGCTTAGTTGGGCCACTTGGACGAGAACCTTCAAGCTTATCAACTCTACACCAATTCAAGGAAAGTTCTAGATTCTTTTTTGGAATGTATTCCTTCAAGGTCTACCTACTCATACCAGGCTAAAATAGATGGGTCAAGGGAAAGGTGATTGTCCTTTTTATGGTTTGGAAGAGATAGTACACTATCTATTTTGGAATTATGCTCATGCCCACCATATTTGGTGTGAAGTGCATCAGTTGATTTATCCCTTACCATTGCCTATGACAAAGGGTAAAGCCTTATTAAGGATCAATTTTATGCCCAATAAAAATTTCTTCTCTCCATTACCAAGGCAACTATCATATTTCATATATGGAAGACTCGATGCAAATATATTTTTGAAACTGATCAAGAAAATATCCCAGTAGCTAACATCTTTGCTATTTTAAATTTAAATTGTAGGCTGAGTCAACAGGTTACATATGTAAGGAGAAAGCACTACAAGAAGAAATTGTAGCTCTAAAGAGATGTATTTGTGAGACCTCAGCTCATAAATCATATGGTATTTATATATTATATAATATGGTAGGTGAATTAACTGAGTAAACATAGCTCAGTGATGTATAATCATACACACTTGCTAAAGCATTTGGGTCAAGTGGAATTAGAATCTAGCAACACTCATTCCATTTATCATATTAGGCTCTCATCATAGCATGAGGTGGAGTAGGCTCACTTAGACTCATCTCCTTAAGCAAATGTTTTCCCAGCATGGATACTCCCTTGCAATTTTGTTTTGGTAGTGTAGTAGTCTCTTCTTAGCCAAAAGTGTGCAGGTTGTCCATTAGAGAGAGTAATCCAATAGTCTCTAGTCATTTAGTTTTATGTCAGCACATCTTTTTAGAGTCTTGGTGATAACATGTTTTTTCATCCCTATTTACAACCACTAGGGATATCTTAGTTTTTAACATGGATCACTAGGGATCATTTATGTGGTTGTTTACTTCCAATGCTTCCAGTCAGGTGTCTTGAGTGTCATAATATTTCTTAGTTCTCCTCTGTATTGGTCCTTCATGACCTCATATTGTAATATAGTAGTGGGGGTATGTGTGTGGTCTTCTATGTGTTTATTTCTAGTGTTGGGTGCCTTACATGGCCCTATGAATGCACCTATGTTTTCTTTGTCCCTAATAGAGGGAATTATATCATGGTTTAGATGTTGTTAGGTGCTCAGGCCTGGATGTAGGCATTCATACCATGGCTTACCTTTATATTGTATTTGTTCCCTTAATATTTTGGCTAATATGAATTTGGGAATAATTTTAATAAAAAAATAAATATCTAGTTCATATTGACCTATAGGTCAAATAAAGAAATGGTAATGGATTCTCAAGCTTCTTGGTTGTTACCCTTGCAAGCATAAAATTTTGGGAAAAATAGAAATTGGTTGTCTATTAACCAATTATAGTGCAACAAAGTCACCAAGAGAATAATTAAATGATATTGAAGAGCCAAATTTCACCAAGGTTTTGCTCAATCAAACAGATGGGAAGATTTATGAATTTATCCCATAATGCAAGTAAAAAAATGTTGGTCTAAATTTTGTCTAAGTCTTGATGAGTGTCATTTTTTTATCATTTAATTTTAATATTTTTCAAATCCAGGACGGTGTCCTAGGTTATCTCTAATAGAGGCATTTGGCAAGTTATACCGTTTAGTCATTAGTTCATAAGCTTATTTAGTGAAACATAGGTTTATTAGGTATTTAAAATGTCATACTATTCCTAATTTATAGAATTAAAACTAATTTATCTTGCAAAATTTGAAATTATTTCGAATTTGTAGAATTGACACTTAATCTAAATTTGTAGAATTTGACACTTAAACTAAATTTGCAAAATTAAAGTTGTTGAAGAAAGAACTAATTTACGCTTGCTAATTAAAATGACATGAATGGAAAATGCTAAATTGAAAACAACTAAATTTAACCATGCTTAAATTGACAATGCTAAAACTATCAAAAAAGTTGCTACAAAAACTGTTAGAAACGTTGTTGCAAAAACTATAAAAAAATTTGCTATAATTGAAGTACAAAAAATAGAGGTAATAAATACATACAAAATAGGGGTTAGCTAGCTGTAAAAAAACTCACACAAATTACACTTAAAACATAACAAAAAGCATTCTAAAAACAAAGGTTAGTTTTGTTACAGGAATTAAGCAAGAAATTGGCAAAAATTGTTGAAAACATAAATTGTCAAAAAATTGCAAAATTACTTCCTTCCTCTAGCCCTGAGAGTGAGCCCTTACTCCCTAGTCTAGAAGAAGGTATAATCACTCTAAAATTATAAATTCTAAATTCTAAATAATCACTCACAAATTAATGTATTGGAATAACACTACACTTTTATTAAAAACTATTGTTACAAATCAACAACTTTTACAATTTTGTCAACTATCACTTACGTCCTATTTTCTAACTAATTCATACTAACTCAAAAAATGGATGAGTGGTATTATTTATGCTATTTTTTACATACATATTTTCAACTACAAAATCAAAGAAGATGTTGTACACACATGATTTTTTGTTCTGTTGTAACAAACTTGCTCTATTTTAGGACAAAATTTGATGTAGCAGTCATATGTGCACCTTTTCATACCTTCAATCTAGTGGGAATCATCCAAGAATGGGTTAAAATAATTTTTTACATATATCCTCATGCTAATACCCTTTATTCCTTGCAAAATGGATGCAAAATTTTATTTTTTGTTGAAATTAACTATTTTAGCCTATCATTCTAGAGCAGCTCTAGAATATCAGGCTGAATACTTGGAATGTCTAGTTGTTGTCTATTTGATCATGTGTAGGCACTTACAAGTGTGTGATAGGTCATCTATTGCCACATTTGACCTATTACAACTAGTTGCACTTGTTCCTTTTAACTTTATCCATGCCCTCCTTTAATGTTGCAGGTGGCTGCCATATGTATGTTGTGTGCAATTGTCATGCCCTGTTTCACAATAGAGTGGCTTATTTTGGTATCAAATCACCTTAAAAACTAATTTTAGGGTGGTAAAACATTCAAAATAGCTCAACCAATCATAAGTTACAAACACTTTTATTTGCTACCAATTTTATTATGCTATTTTACCACTAAAATCATGCAAAAATAGGACATACATGCAGAAAATGATCAAAATAGTGGTATAATGTCTCTTAACACATAATCAAGTAAACATCAACAAAATAATGCACTTTAATCAAATATTTAGCACAAAAATATGTGATGTATAGTCATATGGTAGTTTTTATATGCCAAAAATGCAACAAAAATGAGGTATTATTTGGCCTCATCATTCCCCCCCAACTTAACCTAATGCATGTCCTCATGCATCCTAGTGGGTCATAGCAATACTTAGGTATAAAATTCTAAACCACATCCTCTATCAACCACATGAAATTTT
The DNA here is from genome assembly GCA_028583015.1 of Wollemia nobilis. Lineage (NCBI taxonomy): Eukaryota > Viridiplantae > Streptophyta > Pinopsida > Araucariales > Araucariaceae > Wollemia > Wollemia nobilis. The sequence goes on along the minus strand of JAQPPZ010001471.1, from coordinate 981,994 downwards.
TTTGAAATTTTTAACATGTTTGAAAGTCTAAAATTGTTGTAATTTATGTAAATGTTGAAAGAGTGGAAATTGCTGCAATTTTTGAAAAATGTTGAAGATGTTGCACTTTCTGAAATTGTTGCAATTTTTGAAAAAATGTTGAAACTCTGAAATTACTGTCATTTCTAAAAAATGTTGAAAATTCTAATATTACTGAAATTTTCTAAAAATTGCTAAAAAATCCTAAAATTTTGAAAATTTTAAATTTTGTTGAAATTTCTAATCTGCTTCTTATTTTGTTCCTATAATTTTTATGATTATGTAATTTTTGCATCTAAACATCATCATTCTCATACATTGCAAGATTAAATTCCTCCTTGGCCTAAGTGGTGCAAGAGATGTTATTTCCTTGTGTTGTAGCAGTTCTAAGTTTCTTCTCAGAGGAGGGTGCTGTAGCACCCTAAAATTGGCGCAGTAAAATTATAAAATTTACATTCACCTTAGTAAATAATTTTAAAATCAAATTTAACCTCCCAAACCGCCCGTTAACCGTCGGGTATTCCGTTTCCCCCTTTTTCGTGCCAATTTTAGAGGTTGTTTTGACCGTTTGACGATATCGTCGCCGATCATACGATATCGCCCTGCATTTGACGATTTCGTCTGGACTAGGACGTCCAGACGATCTTGTCGCAAAACTGAATTTGCATAGTTGGAATCTGTTCCAACGGGTCTCCAATCTGGGCAGAAGCGTGTCTGCGCCGTTGGGACCCTCCCCCGTTGGAGATCTCCCAAATTGGGATGATCTCCAACCTCCTACCTACTCCCTCTAAGCCTATTTAATCTCTAAGATTTTCCCTCCCCAACCCCTGGCTGAAATTTTCTGCAAAGTGATTCCCTCTACATTAGAACATCCTAATCTTGCATTTGCACTAGTTCCACATCGATTTTATTGTAGGTACATCATTGTTTTTCAGCCGGAGCCAGCATCCATCGTCGTCGACGAACCTGTTCAGATCGGAGGCGATCCTGTCGAATGCGAGACGATTTCGTACTGATGCGAGACGATCTCGACTGCAGCCCACATCGAGGCAATCAGTGCCTGGAGTTTGCTTTTCTCAACTCTATTTCTGTCATTTTATTCTGTAAATTAGATTATTTATTCAGTTTTTATGTTATTTTGCATTTGGAGTTCACCCATTTAGCTTAGATTGCATGCTAAGTTCATGATCTGCTATTAAAGTACAGTAATTGGCTTTAAATTCTGTTCTTAAATATTGTTCAAGTATTCATATTGCTATTTGGTGTAATTTGCCTCCGTTAGCACAATAGAATTTCTTGTATTTTGCATCTATTTTCTGTCTTGCAGGTCTCTCGGCGAATTCGTCCGACGAATTCGTCGATCTCGGATGAATCTGTCGGTCTCGGACGATTCTATCGATTGCGTGACGATTCTCGTCAGATACAGGCGATCCGGATCGCTTCAAACGTCGAATCTTCTTCAGACATCCGGATCGGTATTTTTCATTGTCATTCTATAAAATTCTCTATTTTCTGCTTTCAAATCTGTTTGTCGTATTCATGAAAGTTGCATTTTCATGTAGTTTTAATTTAGATTCATTCGGCCAAACCTAGGATATGAATGCTTAAGGTTAAAATGAACTCATCAAACACATTCCAAAACCTAGGCGTGGAAACTGCCGCTAAATGTTTCCTGGTGAACCCACCATCCATCGAAAAATCACCAAAATACACCTCCCTTGAGAGGCGGGACCTTCGCAAAGTCCTCTCAGTCCGAGGTATCGCGACATCCTTTTCCCATCCTCCTTCCGGGCGTGGATCCTATAGCCTGAAGGTAGGGATGCGAAAAATTTGGAGCGATACATTTTGGTGAACCCGACGTGAATGCATTGTAAACCTTTTGAAAACAAAAACAAAAATATATATATGTATACAAGAAAAACAAAAACAAAATCATCATTTCAAGTTTGTATGTTTTAGATTCAATTCTAAATAGTAGATGCTAAATATTACTTTTAGAAGTACTAAAGAAACCATGAGTTTTTACTCAAATCAATATGAGCCCATTAGTAATGTTGGAAGAATTCAGCCAAATACATTTGTTGATTATGACCAACCTCATCCCTATTCAACACCACCTCCATCACACTTCTCTCATTTTTCATCCATAACCCAACAAAACAATCCCTTTGCCAATCCTCTTCATAATGATATTATCTATTCTCCCATATATCCATATTATGTCTATCAATCCACATATAATCCTCCACCACCTTTTCAATACTCTTCTTTCAATACAACACATCCATTTCAACAAGAAAATACTTATTCTTCCAATTCTACCATGCACTCACCTCCTACATCGCAATCTTCCCGTCATCATTCTACCCATAATAAAGAAAGTAGAGGTGAGAAACCATTAGGTCCTTTTATGACGAAATTCCTAAGGCATTTATCAAAAACCTCTCAAAAACCTTCATCACGTAAATTTACTAAGCTCAATCAACCAATGGATATAATTCTCAAGTATTTACTTGACACAAATAAGATTGAACTCCCTTCCATAAGACAACCTCGATACCACATCAGATTGGTTTAAACCTCGAGCTACATTGTGAATATCATAGAGTAGATGGACATATGACACAAAATTGTAAAGATTTAAGATGTGCAATTCAAGATTTGATTGATAAGGGTCTTTTTAATATAAAGGAATTACAATCTACAACTGATTATAAATCTCCAGTAAACAATCAAACTCCTACACAACAAATACCAATAATCAATCAAGACATGGGGATCTCCCAAGAACCCCTATTCAATTATCAACAACAAGAAACCAATCAAATATTGCATGTTAATGTGTCCCATCATGATGATATTATTAATATTGTAACAAAAACTACAAATGAGCAACCTCAAGTTCAATCAACTCAATCTGATATTCAAGAGATGGATTCCTCATTTGACCAACCTTCAAAACTATCTTTGGCTCTAGAGAATGATCCAAAATGGAATGTAAGCATAGAAAGCTCATCTTTAGAATCAAAATCTCAATCTGAAATCCACTTTGATAACCAACAACAAGTGATTAATCCTCAAGCAAAGATATCCCTTTTAGAAGTATTACAAATTTATCACAAGGAAATTTTGTTCAAAATACCTAGCCAACAATTTGTTCCTCATCATATTTTCTCTAAGAACATAATTAATGGTGTAAACCCTCTTGAGGTTAACCATATTTCATTCTATGATGAGGATATTCCTTCCTCTACTCCACAAGAAGACTCCTATCTTTACATTACAGGATCTAGTAAAGAAACACTTGTTAAAACTATCATGGTAGATAATGACTCCTCTCTTAATTTATGCACTTATCAATTATTCCAAAAACTCAAATCAAAGGAAGAAGATCTTAATGAATCAAATGTTATTATAAAATCTTTTAACAATGAAATTCAAGAAGCTCAAGGTACTATAATTCTTCCCCTTAATATTGGATCCAAGATCCTGGATACTTTATTCTATGTAGGATATTGTCCTTCACCTTACAACCTACTTCTCCGAAGTCCTTGGATTCATACGATGAGGGTTTTCCCTTCCACTCTTCACCAATGTTTGAAGTTTGAACTTGCAAATAAAATTGTTACCATACATGGTGACCCAACACCATTTGAAGAATATTTAACGGTTGAAACATCAAGTTCTATACATTCTCTATTGTCACAATTATCTTCTATCCATCACTTTTCTTCATCCATATATGATCATCCTTGTTTACCAAATAACACTCATGCATATCTTTCACATATACTTTCTCCATCTTATCAAGACTTGGAATATAGTGATAAGAATGAAGAACTTTCTTATCCTTCTTACATTTTATTTTGTAACATGATCAATTTTACACATATAAAAGTCAAATCTTTTGCTACATTATTCTACATTATAACAAAGCTTTTGTTATCACTACCTTTTATTCATCACCTTCTATTCTTACCTTCACCTCAACCAGATTATCCTTCAAAACCTCCTTTGATTTTGAAGCAACCTTAGACATGCTATACTCAAATAACCTTGTATAGTGTATATAGATCATCTTGTATATACCACCAATTTCAATTCATAAATTAAAATCAAAATACAAAAAAATCAAAATCCTCAAAATCTTCAAAAAAATACAAATGCAACTAAGGACCTTAAAGGTAAATTTGAGCCCAACTGGCTTGGACCATACATTATTACTGCTAAATTTGAATCAGGAGCATATAAATTATCTACCTTAGATGGTAAAGAACTTAAAGAACCCATGAATATTTTGCATCTTAAACGTTACTATGCATAAATTTGGTCATTTCATCCATGTATATATTTGTTCAAAATTACTATCTTGTATTTCTTTCAATTTATAAAAATCCAAAAACACCAAAAACATTCATAAATCTCCAAAACTCTTCAAAAACTATCTATTGCATTTATTTAAAGCACTAGTTAAGTTCCTTTTGCTCAAAAACTAAAATCAAAATAAAAATCTAAAAACAGCTATATGCTTGACTCTTTCGAAACCAAAACAATATACAGAAGAAAGAGAGAGTCAACATTCTCAAAACTTCTCAAAAGTGATTTATATATATTTTCTTACAATTATTGCAGTTATATGTTTCAACTTATTTTGGATAAATTAGCATTTATTTTGAATCCCTCACTTGCACACTCACAAAAAAATAAATATCTTGCTTTTATCTGGCATGATTACTAATCTCTCTTATATCAAAGTTCACAAATTTCAATTAAATAAAGTTTGAGCATAGAGAATTGATCTTGTTATTTACCTAAACCAAGCACATCTTTTCACAATAAAATGATTATATTTGTAATTTCCATGTTTTGCTACATAGTAGAACTGATTTCTTGAGTGAAAAGTTTCCCCGCTATCCTATCATGCACATGGTCTAGAATCTTTGAGAATTGGCAAAAGGACAAGCTCACCCCTACCCGGAATAAAAATCCCTTGCTCTACAGCTAATCCGAGCAAGTATCCCTAGCAAAGAAAAAGAGAAGAAAAATTCAAGAAAGAAGAGAAAAGAAAAATGTTATTTCAGCAATGTTCCAAGTATTATCAAGCAAAAGAAATACAAAAAGAAAAATAAGCAAAGTTCAAAAGAAAGCAAGAAAGCAATAAAATCCCTTTCCCTACCCTTTGAAAAGAAAAGAAGGGTTGATGAGCTTGAATCCCCGGAATTCTCAATTATTCGAAAACCGTGAGGTAAGCCCCATAACAGGTGGTTTGTGCCCAACCCGCTTGGCCTTGGGTAACTCCTAGCGTGGCGATATGTCTGTCACATTAGCGACCTTCTTTTGTACAGACCTATGTCTGCTTATGGATTAGCTAGCTCTTGATAATCCGACCTACATAGTAGTCTAATATGGTTATATGCATCTACATCATGGTTAATGAACATTTATTTGGTTTCCTCAAATCACTTGTATCATAGTATCTTGCTCAAAACTCGGTAAATGAACAATGCAATTGCACACACATTTGTATTTGAGAGATTTTGTTTATCATTAGGATAAATCAAGATCGGAAATGAATGCACATATGCACATGGGATTCCTTATAAATCTAACTTTTGTCTTCAAAATACTTTGAAATATTATTTTTGCAACTTGTTTGGAATAATCAAGTACAATTATTTTTCACAAAGACAACTATAGAATTAGAAAAATCAAAAATTTCTTCCAAATTACACAAATCAAATCATATATATCTGGTTGACTTTCGCGACGATGGTATAGTTTCAAAACCAAAATTGGAATTTTATGCCTAGCGCAAGTCCTCATTTTCATCTTTTCTGTTCATCAAAAAATCAACCATGCAATAAAACTATTTTTTTTGGATTTTCGCGATGATGGTATAAGTCTATACCTACATATTCTATGCCTAGCGCAAACCATTGTAACAATTTTTATTCCCCATTTTATCAAAAATCATAAAAACCATATGACTTCATTTTACACAAATTATGCTTTTCAAAAGCAAACCCATTTTTTCACTATTTTTATGTCATTATGTCAACCTTCAACTTTGCAATGATGGTATAATTCCTAAGGAATTATTCACAAATTTTATCACACTTAGGAATTTATGCCTAGCAAAAATCATTTTAAAAATATTTCATGCATAATATTTTTCATGAAAGTCTGAAAACAAACCAACCATCATCATCATCATTTGCACTATCACAACAAAGTCTTAAGACAGTCTCTTAAGCACTCTTTTACTTTTCGCAATATTTCTATACGGGGATTAGCTTGACGACCGAGTGAGCGGCGACTCCATGAAATGGTCTATAATAGCGACAATGTCCTTTGAAATTATTGTTAAAAGTCCCCTTTTATTTTTATCAAAATTATTGCATCACATACAACCACTTTGTTACATCAGATTATTTCATTTAAAATTTTATAGCATGACATTCAAATTATAATATTTCCAATGACATAATTACATGAATTTTCAAATCAATCAATCAAAACATAAAATCATCATAAACATACTCAAGACACAAGTCATATGATCAAAAATATATCATCATATATATCTCAAAAATATATGTACATCATCTCAGCTAGATTGGTATGCCACAATCCATATCTTGGCATACTCAATCAAATGTCCTCCGAGCAGTGTCTCGAGAGCCCCTAGAGCTCTCAACCTCATCTCCTCCCCCGCCCTGCGGAGGACGAGGTGGCCCCATCGCAGTATGTGTGGTACTGCGAGTCCTCGTCGTCGATCGGGATGAGCTCCTCGACGACCCTGTCCTGATCGGATCTGCAATAGCAGCCGATAGCCGTACCCTCTGGCCCTCGGGCACCATCTAAAAATAGATCCCCTGGTAGAATGCGGTCTGAGCAACCGACCGCATCAGCTCCTGAGTGCTCGCCCCTCCGCCCCGTGCCCTGAGGCGTGCAATCTCGTCTCTGAGCTGTGTCACCTCAGCTCGATGTCGTGCAGCCTCGTCCTACAGAGTCTGCACCTGTGTCTGGAGACGGATATTCTCCGTCTGGAGAGTCACCGTCTCGCTACTCTCTCCTGTGTCAACGCCCTTGCCCTTATCGGGCGATGGTGGCCTCTCTCTCTGTGGAGATGGGGGTCTCTCCTCCCTCCTCTCCCGCTGTCGCGGCCTCTCCTGTGCCTCGTGGCCTCCTCTCGCTCTCTCCCGCCGTGACCCCGGGCCGCCTCTATCGCCGCTCCGGCACCGCCTCCCTATCCAACGCACAACCGCGTGAATCAGAACCTGAGCCCTCGTCATCTGAGGAGGGCGGATGCCTATGTACCATGCATCGTAGCCATCGGCTACCCATGCATCATCCCCATCCACTGGATGGATGGGGGCATCGTCTCGCGTCCCGGCTCCGTAAGCGCTGCATGTCGAGAGCCCCGCTAACCGTGGTGTTATCCCGGATAGTCCGAGAAAACTCGTAGTCCCTCGAGAGATGGGATCCCCTGCTACAGACCGAACTGTCTCAAAACTCGGTCATAGCGGTGGAGCTCCACCTCTCCTCTCTCCATCCGTAGCCAGCAGACTCGCCTGATGCGAGCCAGCTCCTGTCCATCCTCGGCCCACCCTGGGTGCCCTCTCCATGGTCTCCAGGTGATCTGATCCGGGACCAAGTCATCCAGTAGCCTTCGGGACATCGGTAGGTCGATCCGCCGCTGTGACCCTCTTCGGAGCCACCAGTAGAAGACTCGGGGCCTCTCCCCGTCCACCCTTGTCAGTGGAAGCCCTATCGGCCTCTACACTACAATGTGCTCCCAGCACCAAACCTGTAGGAGCGATGTCATCACCAGACATCGCTCGCCCTTGTACACGACCCCATACAGGATCCTGTACAACCGGCATAGAACAAAACTGCCCCAACAAAACCTGTACCCATGGTCTCTCATATCGTAGATCACATCTACGAGCATCCATGGTACCCTGCACCCGCTCTGGTGGCACAGCAGAAGTCCACCAACCACTCCAGCTAGAACTCGTGTGAGTCTGGATGCCCCAGGCATATGGCGTAGTGCCTCGATATTCACTTTGCCCTTCTCCAGGGCGAAGCTCGGGTCACCACACAGCCGTCCCATAGCGTGGCCCTGATTGGCCGTAGGAGTGATCATCCGTCCTTGTATGGGGATTCTCAGAATCCTCCATACATCCTCTAGTGTGGGAGCCATCTCCCCTGTCGGTAACCGAAAATAGGAAGAACCCGGATACCATCTCTCCGCTAGGGCTGTTAGAAGCCCCATGTCCGTGGATACTTGTGGCATCTCCGCCACATGCTGTAAGCCGGCCTGTGCCAGCAGATCTCGCTCTCCTTGTGTCAGAGCGGCCAAGTCATCTCTCAAACCTCCATATTTCCACTCCCTGCTCTTTAGTAATCCTCTCTGCAACATAAACAACAAAACAACAAACAATCATTAATAACAATTCCAGTAATTAATAATGCAACTTAAAGATCAATTTCATGTAATTGATGATATCGCCCACTATTGGACGATATCGTCCCAAATTTGAGCATAATCGTCTCCGATCTCGCTTGTCGAAATCGTCTCTAGATTGACGAAATCGTCCCCCTTTCGCCGATTTCGCCCTTGGGCGAAATTGACGAAATTGAGACGATTTCGTCGAAATCGGGACGATTTCGTCCCGACGACGTCGACGGCCAAAAACGGCCGCGATGCTCCAAATTCACCTAAAAATCACTTAAAAAGCATGTAAAAATTAAATTAAATCAGTTCTAGCTAAGTCTAGGCTCTTACCCGTAGACCGCGCCGGACCTCTGCAGATCCGTGCGTCGTCTCCACCATTTTTGCTTCGTAGCTCTAAAAACCATAAAATGAACAAGAAAATGAATTAGGGTTTTACCCTATTTTTCTTAATTTTATTCAACAATAATTTTTTGCTTTTTCGCGTTTTTACCTCAAACGTTCGATTTGGGTAAAAACACGGAGGGGGCACCATAGTAAGTTGTCGTACGATTCGACCAAGAATCGTCGCCTAAAAATGGGTATAATTTTTTGCTTTCTCGTAGATCGAGAAGAACTCATCTTTAACGCATTTTCTTCGGAAAATTCGCTAAAGAGGGGGCAAAATGTAGCACCCTAAAATTGGCGCAGTAAAATTATAAAATTTACATTCACCTTAGTAAATAATTTTAAAATCAAATTTAACCTCCCAAACCGCCCGTTAACCGTCGGGTATTCCGTTTCCCCTTTTTCGTGCCAATTTTAGAGGTTGTTTTGACCGTTTGACGATATCGTCGCCGATCGTACGATATCGCCCTGCATTTGACGATTTCGTCTGGACTAGGACGTCCGTACGATCTTGTCGCAAAACTGAATTTGCATAGTTGGAATCTGTTCCAACGGGTCTCCAATCTGGGCAGAAGCGTGTCTGCACCGTTGGGACCCTCCCTCGTTGGAGATCTCCCAAATTGGGATGATCTCCAACCTCCTACCTACTCCCTCTAAGCCTATTTAATCTCTAAGATTTTCCCTCCCCAACCCCTGGCTGAAATTTTCTGCAAAGTGATTCCCTCTACATTAGAACATCCTAATCTTGCATTTGCACTAGTTCCACATCGATTTTATTGCAGGTACATCATTGTTTTTCAGCCGGAGCCAACATCCATCGTCGCCGATGAACCTGTTCAGATCGGAGGCGATCCCGTCAAATGCGAGACGATTTCGTACTGATGCGAGACGATCTCGACTGCAGCCCACATCGAGGCAATCAGTGCCTGGAGTTTGCTTTTCTCAACTTTGTTTCTGTCATTTTATTCTGTAAATTAGATTATTTATTCAGTTTTTATGTTATTTTGCATTTGGAGTTCACCCATTTAGCTTAGATTGCATGCTAAGTTCATGATCTGCTATTAAAGTACAGTAATTGGCTTTAAATTCTGTTCTTAAATATTGTTCAGTATTCATATTGCTATTTGGTGTAATTTGCCTCTATTAGCACAATAGAATTTCTTGTATTTTGCATCTATTTTCTGTCTTGCAGGTCTCTGGCGAATTCGTCTGACGAATTCGTCAGATCTCGGATGATTCTGTCAGTCTCAGACGATTCTGTCGATTACATGCGATTCTGTCGATTACATGGCGATCCAGACTGCTTCAAACGTCAGAATCTTCTCGAGACATCCGGATCAGGTATTTTTCATTGTCATTCTGTAAAATTCTCTGTTTTTTGCTTTCAAATCTGTTTGCTGTATTCATGAAAGTTGCATTTTCATGTAGTTTTAATTTAGATTCATTCGGCCAAACCTAGGATATGAATGCTTAAGGTTAAAACGAACTCATCAAACACATTCCAAAACCTAGGCGTGGAAACTGCCGCTAAATGTTTCCTGGTGAACCCACCATCCGTCGAAAAATCACCAAAATACACCTCCCTTGAGAGGCGGGACCTTCGCAAAGTCCTCTCAGTCCGAGGTATCGCGACATCCTTTTCCCATCCTCCTTCCGGGCGCGGATCCTATAGCCTGAAGGTAGGGATGCAAAAAATTTGGAGCGATACAGTGCAAAGGTGGTTTTGTTCGATTTTTAGCCTCTTTCTCCCTTGTCTCAACCTCTATCTCCTCTATCTCAATAGGGTCCACTATAGTAGATTCTCTCTTTTGCTTGGTGGACCTTCGTAATGGTTATTCCCCTATTTTGTTTGTTCCACCAGTCTGCTCTATTTTAGAAGTTTTCTTATAGACTTGCTTGTGTAGCTAATGCCATCTTCCTTTGTAGATGATGAATTGTCTACTTTAGCCTATGTCCTAATTGTTTGACAACTAGAAGGCTTTGGATATGCAGATTCCTCTACTTGAGTAGAGATCTCAATGTATTCATCTTTAAAAGTTACTAATTTTTATGCTGCTAGACTAAAATTTTTATGCAACCAAGGGCAGGATAGAGTGTTTCTTGACATGTTGAACAAAATGTTCCATATTTTTTCCATATTCACAAATAGTTTTTTTTACATACTTAATTATTATAGATCACATGTTAATGCTTACTATGACTAAATGCAAGAAACACATACTTTACTACTCTAAAAACTTATCATACACCTTGCAAGTTGTTGCTTCTAATGATTGTTAGCAGACCATATAAAAATAAAAGCATAACACATGTGTAATAAGTGATCTTTGTATAATTGTGGATAATATCAAAAAGGTGAACTCATTGAAAACCAGTTTTCATGTAAGCCTTAATTAATAGCATCTTCAAAAAGGTTTTGTTGGCCATTTTGTATTCATTGGGAATTTTGTTCAAGACTTTGGGTTCAATTTTTGAATGTAGAGACAGTATATATTTACATCTTTTTGTGATGTTTTAAATAATTGTACATTTTTTATGCATGTTCAAAAAGTTTCTTTTGAATTTATCTCTATAAAATATTAATGGAGAAATGTCTAAAAGAATGAAGAAGACAAATCCTAGAGAAGAACTTGGTTAAAATCACCATATATTTACGTTCGCCCCTGAGGAGAGGCGAACACCCCATTCACCTTTGAAAGGGACGAACATGTTTAAAAACTTACAAAGGCAAAAGCACTAAGGTGCAAGATCATGTTCACCCTAACATTGGGGTGAATGCGTCGTTTTTCCTTCTTAAGAGGTGAACACGCTTGATGGAAATTGGAGGCATGCATGCCCAAACCATATTACGTTCACCCAGGTTGAGGGGTAAACATCCCGTTCGCCCTTCCCATGGGTGAACCAACATTTTGGTGCATTGGGATCACGTTCACCCTCCCTAAGGGGCGAAAATCCCATTTTCCATTTTTAGGGATGAACATACTTCCATTATAGTCGCACGCATACATTTTAGTTTGGAATGGGGCAAAACAGATGTTGAGGTAAAAATAAGTATGGGCAAATGGAAATTTGGTCAAAGATGCTAAGTTTATACATTTAATTAAGGATGCCCTTAGTAACTCTACTTTTTGGATCATGAAGAGGAAGGCGAGAAGAAACAAGTTTTCATGATTTCCAATATACCAAAGGCGCTCTAAAGAATTTAATGTCATTTTTGCAATCTGTGCACCCTCGCCCGAGTTACCAATTTTTAGGAATTTGTCTTCTCAAGAGGATAAATTTTCAAAGAATTCAAGGATTTTTCTGGTTTTGTCTTTGATCTCAAGATATTTTATTCTCCGATGTATTTAATGAAAGAGGCGATAACATCTATAAATACTAGACAAATTTTATTGTAAGGGGGTTGAGACATTTTTGTGAGAGATTTCTCTAATCTCTCTGCACTAATACAGGGTATCAGATTTCTAAATTTTCAAGTGATATTGCATGTATTTAATTTCTATGTAGTGTGCTTCTATTTTCATTTGCTCATCTTATTTGCTACTATGTTTAAATTTTGTCATTAGATTTAAATTTGCTAATAAGAAGGTCAATGTTGGAGCGTCATTTTGATAGTTGCTATGGCTAGATCATGAGTTTATTCTATTCTATTTTATTTTATAAATACTACTTTGTGCATGGGTTTTTTTCTTGCTAGTTAGTCTAACACCAGTCTTGTACTTTGGCCTGTGGCCATATTTCCTATTTCTTTACTCATTTTTCCAATTTCTTTCCTATATCCTTAGTATTTTACCAGTTTAGGATTTAGTTAGGGAACCAGCCCTCTCTGGATATTGGCATGGAAGACATTTATTTCCTCCAGCATTTCAATGTTGGTCGTATCTAGGGTGCATAAATGCAATGTTTAGCAATTAGGCAGATATTTGACCAACAATTTTTGGCATGCTCGGTGGGATAGTAAGGTTCCACTTCCAACAATGTTAGGTTCGATGTTCATATTTCCACTGAGATTAGAACATCTGGTGACTCAAATTTTATCCAAAACTCCATAGGTGTGAGGACGGAGAAATTTGTCTCTCATGAATACAAGATCGAAAGCCAAGAATCCTGATAATCAAATTAAGTTTTATGAACTCGATATCCAAATATTAGGAGAGTATCTTCAAATAACCACTTTTTGATGAACATATTTGCTCCCTCATATCCCATCCGTACCATCTATTTCATCTTCTCGGTTAGCTAGTGTGTTTTCTGCTCTCGTAAGTCCAATGAGTACTACCACCAATTTTCCTCAGCATATGCCTAGTACAACCACTAGAGCTCCATATCCTACTCCTTATATTCCTGTTCACATGGCCTAGAATCCCCCACCACACCAAAAATAGCTTCCAAGGCAGTTCCTCGCATGGAACAACTTTGAAGCCTTGAATTTGTAGGTGCATAATCTAGTACCTCAAGCTACTCTGAAGGCTTTGCAAACATATGATGGTAATGGGAAAACTGCATATGAGCATATCCAAGATGTGGATTCTCTTGCAACTATCCATGATAAAATTGATGAGTATGTGATGATAAAACTTCTAGTTTTGTCTCTAAGAGGAAAATTGCTATATTGGTATCGATCCTTGCAGTCTAGTTTCATTACTTCATGGGATCAATTGGTAGAGTTGTTGATTAAGAATTTCCATGAGCAAGTTGATCCATATTCTTTGTTGCACCAATTCACCATGATTCAAAGACATCCACAAGAAGAGCTTGTATATTTTAATGTCTGATCTACAAAAAGCTGGTAGAGGGTTCCAGATGATTTATGGCCAACACTCGAGCAAGCAGCATTTTATTATCTTTGAGCACTCATTACTGATATCGGTATGGCGGTGCATCAATCCAATGTGACCACCTTCCCAGATCTATACATAGAAGCTTAAAAGGCTGAATCTGACCTAATTTATGTGGGCAAACTTCCTCCAAAGGCAACACTACCTATTCTACTTGATCTCCCACAATATCTTTACTCTAATGCATTCTCATAGCCTATGCCATCCATTTATCTAGTCCCTTCATGGAATTTGGCCCCCCAACAAGTGGCCCCTATCCCTGTGTTGTAGTCATACGCTATGATATTTCCATTATTTCTTGCTTTGTCTGTACCTCCACAACCCTCATCCATTTCTTTTCCAACATTACCAGTGCCTCCAACCCCTTTACCATTACCTGCACTGCAAGCGCCTTTGTCATTTCCAGTGCTGACCCCATCACCTAATTCAAATACCCTCACCACTTCATTACAAGAAGTGAAATCCAATAATGCGGCTTTGAGGATGATATCTAATGAGCTTACAACGATGAGGAAAAACAATCTGAAGTTGAGTTCTGATCAAGAAGATTTCAGAATTTGCCAATCACCCGAGAGCAAGCGTCTACCAGCAGGGGACCTAAGAAAAACATTGCGATGCAAGTAAATGACAAATTTAATGTGTCACCGAGATAATTGGATAAAGGTGGCTAATTACTTTCGATACCATACTAGTAATTCAAAGGTTGGTAGATATTGGATCCCTATTGAGGACAGGCCTATTCAAATCCTAGAAAGGCAAAGACAAGATATCCAAGCCATCCTTCATATGGGATCCCTCTCTTGGTCCCTTGAAAAAGATTATTTTGGATGGAACAACACTACTAAGGGTGAGTATTAAGTTGCTCAAGGTTATTTGACCTTATGCCATAATAATCCCAACCATTCTTCTGACATCTTTTCTCAATTGTGGGCTCAAAATCTTTGGCCTAAGGTGAGGTTATTTAATTGGCTTTTATTGCATCGTAGGGTGCTTACTGGTGAGCAACTTATGAAGCATGGTTTTCATGGCCCTTTTAGATGTGAAATGTGTGAAGAGAATGTAGAAAATATAAACCATATTTTTATTGAGTGTAATTTAGCCTCTAAGCTATGGAGGAGAATGGCCACTTTACTTGGCTTACAGTGGTCCAATTTTTTTACTTTTGAACAACTTTGGAGGGATTGACCTAATCAAGAGGGTGTTGATAATTTTATTAGGCAGTTAGTTTGGATGGGTTCTACCATTATTCTTTGGAATACTTGGAATGAAAGGAATAGAAAATTTTTTAATCAAGATAGGAAGGATATTCACTATATTTGGCAAAATACCATAGCCAACTTAGTTGAATCAGTCCATCAAATCCTTAATCACCCCAAAACTCCCACTAAAGATGGGATCAAGTGATGCAAATATTGAAGATTAAACCTTCTAAGGGCACCCAACTTAAAGGGAATGTGAGTATTAGTAAGATGGATAGGACTAGAAATTGGCAACCTTCTCCTAAGGATTTTGGAAAAGTCAATACTGATGGAGCCTCTAGAGGGAACCCTGGAAAAGCAAGTGTGGGAGGAATTGGTAGACTTTTAGATGGCTCCCTATTTTTTACTTTTGCTGAGAATTTGGGTATTCTTTCCAATAACCTTGCTAAAGGGTATGGTATCCTCAAAGGTCTTCAAGAGGCTACTAAGGTTTGATGGTAAAAGGTGTTAGGTGAGTTTGACTCTCAACTTATGATTAATCTCTTGAAGACTCCTAAGAATCATAAGGTGGTTTGGAGAATAAAAAGAATTATTGAGAAGATTCAATTAATCTAGATGGGATTTTTGAAAGTTGATTACAATCATGTGGTTAGAGATCAAAACAAGAGTGTTGATGCTTTAGCTAATTGGGATTTGGACAAAGGTGATCTTACTTGTTATGGCCACCCTCCTATATGGTGGGCTTCTCAAATTAGGGAAGCTCTTCTTTCTATCATTTCTTTGGATGACTCCAGTTCTGAAGGTACCTAGTTTCTTCTTGTTTTTTTTTTTGCTTCTCTTTGGTTCATTCAGTTTTTTTTAGTTCCCTAGCTCATTCTATTCTTTATTTTGTTTCCTTTGTTGATTCTTGCCTTAATAGTCTTCTAGTCTAGATAGGTCATTGTTTTGTTCATTTTTATTTTTTTATTTTTTTAAGGTGGGTGGGTTCTTTTGTTTTGTTTTGTTTTTGTGTTCTTTGTGTTGTTTTTTGTTGTTCTTGTGTTTTTGTTGTTTTGTTTTTTTTTTTAATGTTTTTTTTTATTGTTCTTGTGTTTTTTTCATTCTTGTTCTTGGGTTTCTCTTTGTTTGTGTTATTTCGTGTTTTATGTGTGAGTGTTTTCTATGTATTTTTTTTTTGTTTATTGTCTGTTGTTGGTTGTTTTTTATTTTTATTTTTATTTTATTTTTTTAATTTTTAGGTTTTGGTTGTGTTTATTTTTCATGTTTTTTTGGGTTGTCTTTGTAGTGTTCTATTTTTTTTGTCTTGTTTGTGTTTTGTTATGTGGTTCTTGTGTTTTTCTATGTGGTTTGTGTTGTGGTTTCTTTTATCTTATTGTGTGTGTTTGGTTGTGCTTTTGTTTTTGACACACTCAAGGAGCATGTTTTTTATTTTATTTTATTATTTTTGTTGTTATTTACTTATTTTTAAATTGGTTTTGTGTGTTTGTTTGCTCCTTGAGTATGTCAAAGGTGGTAGGCTAGGTCCAAGTCCTGGGCATTTTTGGCAGAATGGATACCCCTGCCTCCTTGGGTCTTACCCGAAAGTGGCATCCTTTTGGGATGTTTTGAGCATATTGGTGTTCTACATGCAATGATCCTCACGGTGAAGATACATGTATGGTGCATTTGAACTATGTTCAGACATTGGCAAAAAGTTCCTCGGGTGGGCAAGTTAATATGATTCGAGAAGTGGAGCATAATTGTATGATGTCATCCCTGGAGCAAGTTTCAGTCCTCACTAGGTCTGGGAAGAAGCCAGTGACTGTTGATCCCATGGAATTGCAACCTTTGAAAGTACCTGTAGAACCAAAAGCGTAGGAAGAAAAGTGGTCATCCTCAGTGAAGACTCCTGATGTTAGAACCAAGGGACCTGATGTTGTTAAGGTGAAAGATCTATTTCCTAGGCAAGCTCAAGATAAAGCACAAGCTAAGCCTTCAACTTTACAACCTACGGTGACCGCTCCAGTTTCTAGCGAAACAAAAGAGCAAGCTAAGGAGAGACTCAAGTATCCTTCGTTAACTAAAAGGCAAAGGGTAGAAGCTACGCAACAGTATCGAGATAAGTATGAGCGGCCCCTGGAGGAAAAAGACTCAACTGCTCATAGCTACAGTATTGTGGAAGAAATGAAGAAAATCCCAGCAAGGATTAGCTTGTACGATGCATTGCAGTTACCTGGGCAGATTGATTTGTTACAAGAATCCTTGAAGACTACTAAGGACCAAAAGAAATATTGTTCACAAATAGTCTTGGCTCAAGTGCTCCCCACTTCAGTCATAGGGAAAAATAGGCCTCCCCCATTTTATTTATCCTTGAGAATGGAAGGGTGGATCGTGCATAATTGCATGATTGACTCTGGTGCTGCAACTACTGTCATGCCAAAGGTAGTATGCGAAGTAATGGGGATGGAGTATACAAGGAGTAGTCCAGGAGTGTTGCAGTTGGATGGAACTCTAGTCAAGACTATTGGGGTAATCAAGGATATTCCGATTGTGCTCCATAGTATGCCTCAAATTACTGTCATCCAGGAGGTGGTGGTTGTTGATTTGGAGCCCTATTTTAGCATGTGCCTTTCAAGGGAATTTATAGCTAAGCTTGGAGGTTATCTTTCCCTAGATTATTCACATTTGGAGATACCGTTCAAGGGAAGGTGAATCCGCATTCATAATGAGAAGCCTTCACCTTTTCATATTGAAAATATAGAGGAGGCAGAACAAGCTCCAGGCATGGTAAACATGATGACCGAAGAATTGGAGGAAGTTGATCTGGTTGAAGAAGCACTTGATGAGCTTCGCCTAGAGGAAGAGTTTTGGCTGACGGATTTCAATGCTATGATTGGGATAAATATTGGTTGTTATTCAATCCAGAAGATAGAACAGTCCAAAAAGAAGGTCCTTGAGTCACCAGAACCTGTTTCACACCAGTTATGGAAGTTGTTCTTTGATGGTGCTCGATGTAAGAATGGTGCAGGAGTAGGCATTGTATTGATTTCTCTTGAGGGAATACAAAAAACTTATTCCTACAGATTGACCTAGAGCTGCACAAATAATGTGGCTGAATACGAAGCGCTATGCCTTGGCTTGAAGAAAGCAGAGAAATTGGGAATTGAATAGTTGCAGATTTTTGGTGACTCCGAGCTTATTGTCAATCAAGTTACAAATAGATGCATGAGCAAGCAACATTATTTGAAGGCTTACCACAATAGAGTATGGGATCTGTTAGAAGCATTTAAAGCTCTGAATATTCAGGCGATTCCTCAGGAGCAAAATAGACATGCTGATATTTTAGCTTCCCTTGGCGCTAATTATTCTCCTACTGAGCAAGTGGTTCGGAAGCCAAAGATAGTGAGAGTAATTTATAGGCCTTCCATTCCAGATAAGAATCTCTATTGGCAAGTGTTTGATAATGATGAGAAAATAGTGAATTTTTTGCTCAAAGAAGTTGCTAATGTCGATGATAAAGTCCTTGTGGAGGAAGAAAAGGAAGCAATGATTCAGTTGAGAAATAATCATATTCCTAGGGGATTGATTTCATTAGAGAGCTTGTTTGATCAGAATGATAGGGCTGATAAACATAGGATTAAGGTGGATGCCAAGGAATACAGAGAGTTGCAGTTGGAACCAGGAAAGATCATTAAGATTGGGATTGATTGTGAATCGGATGAGATTGAAGGCATTAGAAATCTGTGCTATGAATATCCAGATATTGTAGCATGGAGTTATCAGGACTTGAAAGGATATGACAAGAATGTGATTCAACACACAATTGAGTTACAAGAAGGAGTTAAGCCTTTTCGACAGAAACAACGTCCTGTCAATCCTAAGATTGAGATCCTCATGAAGGCAAAATTGTTGAAGATGCTTGAGGCGAAGATCATTTATCCTATTAAGCATTCTACTTGGGTAGCGAACCTGGTTCCTGTAAGGAAGAAGAATGGAGACATACGTCTGTGCATTGATTTCCAAAATTTAAACCAGGCATCACTCAAGGACCATTATCCTTTGCCTCAGATAGACTAGATTCTTCATGTTGTGGCTGGCACCCAGAGATTCTCGTTGCTAGATGGCTTCTCCGGGTACAATCAAATTTGGGTAAAATATGAGGATCAATATAAGACAATGTTTACTACTAAGTGGGGTACATTCGCTTACCAACGGATGCCCTTTGGGCTTTCAAATGTTGGTGCTACTTTTCAGAGAGCCATGGACGTCGCCTTTGGTGAGTTGCTAAATAAAATCATTGTAATATATCTTGATGATATGACGGTGTTTTCACATTGCAGAACAGATCATGTTACTCATCTGAGGCAAATATTTGAGAAGTGTTAAGAATTTGGGATTTCCATAAACCCAAAGAAGTCAATTTTCATGGTTAAATAAGGGAAGTTACTGGGCCATGTGATCTCGCAAGAAGGATTGGCCATAGATCCTGCATGGGCCGAAGCGCTCATGAAACTACCGTTACCCATCAATAAGAAAAACTTGCAGTCCTTCTTTGGGCAAATAAACTTTATTCGCAAGTTTATTGCTGACTTTCCCAAGTCATCAAGCCCATGACTGAGCTTTTGAAGAAGGATGTTGAGTTTAAGTGGATAGAAGCTAGGAAGCGAGCATTTCAAGAAATCAAAGAGAGAATTACTCAAGCTCCAGTTTTGATTAATCTCGACTACTCCAAAGACTTCATCCTCTATGCAGTAGGTGAGCAGGAGAGTTATGCTATCGTACTAACATAGAAACAAGATGATGGTGAGGAGAAGCCTATTGCTTTTCTAAGCCAGGTTATAGCACCACACCAGGAGAAGTACAATTTTATAGAGAAGCAAGTTTATGCAGTAATGAAAGCATTAAAGAAATTTTGCCACTTTGTTTCTCAAAGTAAGACTATGGTTTACGTCATCCATCCTGATGTTCGAAACTTTATAGTCCAAGGAGAACTAGGAGAAAAGAGGGTTGGTTGGGTCACAAAAATCTAGGAGTATGATGTGGAGATCCGATCGATGAAACTGGTTCATGGACGTGCTCTGTGTCAAGAGCTGGCCAAAAGCGTTGTTGCTGAAATGACTGAAGCAAGTCATGAAGATGTAATGTGTGTAAATCACATAGTAGGTGATAAATATTGGATAGAGGAATTGGTTGATTACTTTACTTCTGGAAGATGTCTGAACCATCTTGATCCCTCACAGCACCGATGATTCAGATTGCAAGCGCTCAGGTATGTGTTGTTGCCTAATGGATTATATCATAAAAATATAGATGGTGTATTACTCAGGTGTGTAAAGGCTTCCGAAAAGGAAATTTTTTTGGAGGAGTTCCATTTTGGGCTATCAGGAGGGCATTACGTAGGCAGACCCATGGCTTTGAAGATTATTCGGGCAGGTTATTATTGGCCTACCCTGTTCATCGATTCACACAAGATAAGCCAACAGTGTGATAGTTGTCAAAGATATGTGGGTCGAATCAGAAAAGGAGCATTACCGCTACATCCAATTCAGGTGGAAGCACCCTTTCAATAATGGGGCCTTGATTTTATCGGTGTTATTGATCCACACTCTTCTACGGAGCACAAATATATCTTAACGACAATAGACTACTTCACCAGGTGGGTGGAAGCCATACCCACTAAGAAGGTTGATCAGGCGATGGTGATCTCTTTTCTGGAGAGCCTTATCACTCATTTTGGTATACCAGATTCTTTGGTAACTGATAATGGTACTCCCTTTATCGGAGCCAAAATTATAGAATTCGCTAGCAGATATGGTATTTACCTGAAGACATCTTCCAATTACTACCCATAGGGGAATGGATTGGCTGAGTCTACTAACAAAAATTTGTTACGGATTCTAAAAAGGATGATGGGCAATAACAAGAGGAGTTGGCATTTGTTATTGAACCAAGCACTTTGGGCCGACCGCATTTCAGTAAAGAAGTCTATAAAGACCTCTCCGTATGCTTTGGTTTATGGAAAAGAAGTTGTCCTCCCTACCCACATTGAACTACCAGTGCTCCAAACTTTGCAAATATTCCAAGATGAAGATGAAGAATATGATCCTATGGAAGCAAGGTTGGCATAGTTGCTACAATTACAGGAAGAAAGGGAGCAGGCTTACCTAGATTTTGCCAAACATTCTACAGAGATGAAGAAATGGTTTAAGAAAAAGATAAGTGACCAAAGTTTTCAGGTGGGTGAACTAGTGCTAAAATGGAATGAGAAGAAATCTAAGCCTGGAAAGCACCATAAGTTTGATGCCATATGGGAAGGACCTTTTTGGGTATCTGTAGTAAACTCTACCAATGCTTATCATCTCTATGACATGGATGGTTACGAGCTCCCCATTTCGGTGAATGACCTTCATTTGAAGGCCTATGTTACGTAATTTTGATCTGCTAAAGGTAACACTTTGTACATATGTAAATATTCTCTTTGTCTTTGATGATTTTTGTATATAAGGATATATATAGAATTAAAAAAAATTAATTATTTTTTCACCCTTTCAATGGGGTGAATGGGAGTTTAGAGTGGTGAACGTACTTTTATAACATCACTAGGTGAAGGAGAAAGAAAAAAAAAAAAGAAAAAAAAAGTGGATTTTAAGGGAAAAAGATGTTTTGAAGGAAATCCAATTTTAGAAAAATCATGCTCATGAAAATCTTAAGACACAGTCACCCACATGAAAAGATAGAACACTTTCATGCAAATTTTAAAATTGCTAAGGAATAGTTGAGCACCCAAGCATTTTTCCCAAGTGAGGAGACAACAGTTTCGAGGCACGTTGTGAAATAAATATGCCTCTGGGTTACGTGTTGATAATCGAAAGTAGGAAGCACAAATTTAATCATAGTTTTAAAACGTGGGAAGTGCTCAAGTTTAGCTTTTCGAGGTGATTGCAAGCATTAATGATTGGTAGGTGAATGGCTAGGTTGGCTCCCCTAGTAAGCTTTGAATGCTAGGGCACACTTTTCTATGTATGATTGCGTAGCATAGAAGCACGAGTCTCTAGGAGAATCTAGTGGTAAATCGAAGGGAAGGGTTTTTGTGCCTTGGAAATAGCGTATGAGTGGTTTTTCGAGGATTATTCCTCTTCGAAGATGCACCTGCATTTAATTTCATAATCACTACAGTAGCTGACAATGCTCCTATAAATTTTGGGAGGTAAAAGGGCCAATCTTGTTTTCCCTTATTATTTTAAACTTTTCTTGCTTTGTTGTATCTTGCGTTTCCAGTGCAGAAGAATTTTTAGAAGAATTTTCAGAGGTTTCGAAGCAGAAAATTGCAGAGTCACTCAACGCTTTGTCAGATAGGATGGGCAGACGTAGTAAAGAGCCGAGTGAGGCATAGGAGGTTGCAGAGGCAAAGCCGGCTAAGAAGTGAGAAAGAAGTTCTAGGGCTAAGAAAGCTCGGAAGAATGACTATGTCGACCTGGACCCCTATGAAGATAAAATGGTAGAAATTGGGGATTGTTTGATTACACACAAGGGGGTCGATCGGTTAAGGCAAGAGGTTGAGACTACGGTGAGCCAGGGGGTTTCATTTAATAGTTGGCTCACAACGCCTCATAATTCATAGCTTTCATGGTACCTATGTTCGCCTGTGCACCCATGCCCTGAGTTGGTACAACTAATTGCATAGTTTTATGATCCTTTTACCAAAGTTGTGTGAAATGCTAGGAAAGAAATTCTCTTTACAATTACATCGGATGAGGTTCAAGAGGCTTTTGCATGTGGGTTGAAGGCCCCAAGTTATGCAGTAAATAAGAAAGTTCATACAGACGAGCAGGAAGATAGGTATGTTTCCACAGTTACTATGAGATAATTTATGGAGACACAACTCGTCAAGGAGCCACAGATGGGGCAGCTACCAAATTTGCCCAAATCGCTTTCAGAATTTAAGAGCCAAGATATTTATTCTATGCTTGCCTGGATTGTTGGGTTACCCTCGGATGAGATAGTGCATAAATGGCAGGCGGCTATGGCTCAATGCATTTGCAAGGTGGAATTTTATTCTCCTACTGCTATGAGACAGGGTGGAAATCCAATTTATTTTGATTGGGCTGAGTTTATTTCTCGAAGGCTTAATTCACAGTTGCAGAAGTTGTAGGAAGGAAAGTCTAAATCATTTTGGCACACTTCGCTACTGGTCTGGTTCTTTTTCTTTCAGATGCAGCATCACTTTTCTTTTATCATAGTAACATAGTCGAGCGAAAAGGATGAGCCCTTACCTGTTTACAAGTGGACTCAGGTGTTGACGAAATGAGAGTCTATGTACAACTTTAATAGCTAGTTTTTGGGGCCTACGATTGAACTACTTTGTGGAAACTGTGATCGGGTATAGCGTGACTTGAGAGATTCTATTATTTCAGAAGAAAGGGGTGATATATTTTTGCTCACTTAGGGCGTGGTTGTTCAAATTTTTGGGTACATAGGTAAACCATTTTTGTTGCCTTATTTTTCTACTGTGCACATTTTTGCAATGGAAGTTGTGTGTCAGGTAGATTACATCAATGACATATACGACGTCGAGCGAGGGAAGAAGACAACCTGTACTATGCCTTTTAAGTTTGGGAGTATCAAAGTGAACCAGGTTGGGAAAAATCACATTTTGATGATGGCGCTTCAGGACCTAGGATTAATTGAATTGCCACAATGATGGCGTTACGACCCTCTCGACAAATTTTTAGAAATTATCAAGGCAAAGACCTTTCATTGCTGCCCATGCCCAGATATTCAAAAGCGGCGTAACAATTTTGATGGGCTAGACATGAACTGGCACATAGAGAAAATGTCCTCCCTTCCTCCATGGCATGATTATTATGAGCAGGAAGCGGAGTATAATCCTGAAAATAATAAAACACATATTCCTCCTCCTGGTCTGTTTAGAACTATTAAGGAAGCTAACCCCGCATGGAGCGAGGAGAAAATCATGAACTGGTGGGTGATGCACATTCATCGTAGGAAGCCATATGCTGCTTATGGGTTGAAGCTTGATACTCAGTTTTTCGAAGCTTATGATAGATTTGTGGAATCATATCAACCCATTGCTTTTGCCACCATTTTTTCATAAAGCTTTCAATAGTCTAAAAGTGGTGAAAGTGAACCTGAGCAGGAGGACCCAATGGTTGAAGATGAGATCGAAGAAGAGGATGAAGAGGAAGAGCAATATGTTTTCCAAAGATGGTCTCAAAGGATGAAGCGCCCTCAGGAGGAGGCTCCCATGCCCAAGCAACAAAAATAGCCGATGGCACCCCCATTTCCAAAAGTGACCAAATGACCTCGAACTAGCGTAACCCTTACGTCTACTGTTACAGCGCCCATGTCTTTGGGTGCCACAATTTCTATCATGCTGAGTTCTACAGCCACTTCTGTGTCGATGGTGAATCCTTCACCCAATAATGAGCTCCCTACTTCATTTGCACAAATATTTCCAATGGCACAACAAGAGGAGGAAGAGCAGTTTTCTGAGGATTCGCATGTCAAAATTTTGGATGAGGAAGTAGCTCTCGATGTTGGAGAGCTAGAAGGAGAGCGAGAAGAGGAGTTAGTTGCACAACCTCCTCCATCAGCTGAACAAGTGGTGCTTGCACCCCAAGGTACATCATCTCTTCCCTCTTCTTCTCTCTCTCTCATGGAGCATGCAGTGGTTTCTTCTTCGGTCCCATCCATTACATTTTTATCCTTTCCACTCTCTATTTCTCCATCCTTCGATATTCCATCTATTTCATTTTCCATGGTATCCTCTTCTACTTCTACTCCTTCCACTTTTGAAACCACTGCTGCTCCTTCTTTCGTTCCCGCTCCTTCGCCCTCCATTTCTTTTAGTTCATATGCATCTGGGTCCAATCCCTTTTTGCATCCCCTTCCTTCGGTCATCACTACCTCTACCATCATCATTGTTAGTATGCAAGCTCCACCTAGGATTAGTGTAACTATAGCTGCACTTGTGTCTACCACCTCATCCACCCTTTCTCTCTCTTCCACTATTCCCACATCCATTCCTCCACCTCTACCCGTGTCGTCTGTGTTCGTTGGGCCTAGCCACTCAGAATTTTTTGTCCCTTTTACACCATTTTTGGAGCTGTAGACTGTCCCAGATGTGCAGGTAGCCCGAAAGCAATCGGATGTTGAAAAACTAAATCGGGTGCACCTGAGCTCTTCTCAATGGTTGAAAAGTATACGGTGAAAAGAAGCTTTGGTGCCAACGTGACCAATCAAGAAGGTGGCTTTTGATCCAATCGCCAAGGAGGCTCATGTTACAACATTCACTCCATTGGTCCAGAAACCCCAAGGTGAATTGTAGCCTGAAGATTACGTTTCTGAGACTATAACTGAAGATCTGACGTGGATTAATCCCATTGAGAAAATGGGTAATATGCAGGTGGATATGAGCTCATTGTATCTGCATGGGGAGCACTATAAGGAGAAATATTTTGAGATGCAAGATAAAGTGCTCGAGCTTGAAAATGCCTTGGCCAAGAGTAGGGCGACAGAAGAGAGAACAACCACTAAAAATGAATATCTATGCAATCAAGTGAAGGTACACTTGAAGGAGCATGATGCCGCTCGAATTGAAATGCATAGTCTTCAACAGTAGGTAGAAGAACTCAAGAAGCAGCTTGAAGAGAAAGCCACGCTAGTTGCAGGATTTTCACGTGACAGCGTTAAGGATGCTCACCTCCGCTCCATTCAGAATTCTATAAAATTGGCTATGCACACTGTTAAGGTACTACAGTACTTATGGGAAGCGCAGATACAGATCCAACTTGGGCAACAAACAATTGATTCCATGGAGGAACTGCTTTCACCCTATATGGAGATGGCTATAAAAATACAAGCTTTGTTGAATACTACTTTGCATATTCGCCCCCTCAACGAGATGGATTACGCTTGGTCCCGAGCATGGATAACACTGCAGAGCTACTTTCAGTGCATGGACCTAGTAAGGGAAGGGTGGGCTATTCTCAATACAATTGAGCACGAGCATACCATTTCCATGTCTCATTTTGAGACTATTGACCGGTTGGGTTTTACCACCTTCGTAGATGAGTGGGGCGAACCTCTTCCAATGGAACAGTTGTAGGAACTCTGGCGTACGTTCATTGAAGATACTTCAGAAATTGATGCCTTGGAAGAACCCCTTGTTGAAGCACAAGTATTGCCTTTGATGGAGAAGTATACATGCTTGGAGCTGTCACTTTATGAATTGGCTCAACGTTCAAAGCACCTCAGCTTGATAGATGTGCAAAATCTTCACTTCGTCTATGAGTCCCTCAGTGTTCGTTGCTTGTTTAGCATTGATGCTTGGCATGATGTTGTTCGTGCTTATGAGATTATTTTAGAGACCATCATGGAGCAAGAGGAGAAAGCGGTGGTAGATCATGAGGCAGCGGTGAAAGTAGTAGAGGAGGCTGAGCATGCTAAAGTACTCAGGGTTGCAGTCGAGGTAGAAGAGCAAGAACGCGCAGAGAAAGCAGCATATAAAAAGGCATCCACAACAAAGAAGACAGCTTGGCTAAATCAACTGCGTCAGCTTCAGAAAAGGACTCTACACCCAATGGATAAAGGCCTGGGATCGCTTGCATCCATGCGAGCTGGATACCCCATGAGTCACCAAGAAATGTTGGCCATTTTGTATTCATTGGGAATTTTGTTCAAGACTTTGGGTTCAATTTTTGAATGTAGCGGCAGTATAATATTTGCATCTTTTTGTGATGTTTTAAATAATTGTACATTTTTGATGCATGTTCAAAAAGTTTCTTTTGAATTTATCTTTGTAAAATATTAATGGAGAAATGTCTAAAAGAATGAAGAAGACAAGTCATGAAGAAGAACTTGGTTAAAATCACCATATATTTACGTTCACCCCTGAGGAGAGGTGAACACCCCATTCACCCTTGAAAGGGGTGAACATGTTTAAAAGCTTACAAAGGTGAAAGCACTAGAGCGCAAGGTCGCGTTCACCCTAACATTGGGGTGAATGCGTCGTTCGCCCTTCTTAGGAGGTGAACACGCTTGACGACATTTGGAGGCGCGCACCCGAACCATATTACGTTCACCTAGGTTGAGGGGTGAACATCCCGTTCACCCTTCCCATGGGTGAACCAACATTTTGGTGCATTGGGATCGCGTTCGCCCTTCCTGAGGGGTGAACATCCCATTCACCCTTTTTAGGGGTGAATGTACTTCCATTATAGTCGCATGCGTGCGCCTTTCAGTTTGCAATGGGGCGAAATAGATGTTGAGGCAAAAATAAGTATGGGCGAATGGAAATTTGGTCAAAGATGCTAAGTTTATGCATTTAATTAAGGATGCCCTCAGTAACTCTATTTTGTGGATCACGAAGAGGAAGGCGAGAAGAAACGAGTTTTCATGATTTCCAATGTACCAAAGGCGCTCTAAAGAATTTAATGTCTTTTTTGCAATCTATGCACCCTCGCCCGAATTACAGATTTTCAGGAATTTGTCTTCTTAGGAGGATGGATTTTCAAAGAATTCGAGGAGGATTTTGCTGGTTTTGTCTTTGATCTCGGGACATTTTATTCTCCTATGTATTTAATGAAAGAGGCGAAAACCTCTATAAATACTAGACAAATTTCATTGTAAAAGGGGGTTAGACATTTTGTGAGAGATTTCTCTAAGCTCTCTGCATTAATACAAGGCATCAGATTTCTGAATTTGCAAGTGATCTTGCGTGTGTTTACTTTCTGTGTAGTGTGCTTCTATTTTCATTTGCTCATCTTATTTGCTACTCTGTTTAAATTCTGTCATTGGATTTAAAATTGCTAATAAGAAGGTGAATGTTGGAGCGCCATTTTGATAGTTGCTATGGCCAGATCATGAGCTTGTTCTATTCTATTTTCTTTTACAAATGCTACTTTGTGCTTGAGTTTTTTTCCTGCTAGTTAGTCTAACACCAGTCCTGTACTTTGGCCTGTGGCCATATTTCCCATTTCTTTCCACATTTTTCCAATTTCTTTCCTGCATCCTTAGTCTTTTACCAGTGTAGGATTTAGTTAGGGAACCAACCCTCTCTGGAGATTGGCACGGAGGACATCTCTTTCCTCCGGCCTTTCAATGTTGGCCGTATCTAGGGCGCATAAACGCAATGTTTAGCAATTAGGCAGATATTTGACCAATAGTTTTTCACTATTGAATTATTATTTTTTTTCATCTTTATATTTTTTCATTTTTTTCATATTTTTTTTAGGAGCTTCAATGAGAGAGAATGTCTATCATTTTTATTTGGATAATAACAATGCTTATTTCATAAAAATCATATCTATCTTTTTTCTGCAAGAAAACATCAACAATGAAGCATCGACCTTTCTTTCCATATAAGCAATAATAATCCTCTCATGCCATCATTTCCTCATTTTTGTTGAAAATGAAGTATTGACTTCATTATTTCTCCTCCTTGCTGAAATTTATGCATGTCCTCACACATCTTAATTTTGTGGAACATGCCTTATGCTACAACTCTAATTTTTTTCTCTCTTTTTTCTTTCTCTTTTCTCTTTTTTTTATCTTTATTTTTATTTTTTTCTTTCTTTTTCTCTTTTTCATGATTCAAAGATATGATCATTTGGAATCTCTATCAGAAGAGGAAGCCTCTTCTATCATATGCAAGTTTGACTATGAGAAATGTCAAGCAAATTCCACATTTGTTAATGGCTTATGATACCATCGTAAACGATGTTCATTCACCACTAATGTCCCCTTCAATTATCAACCAGAGAAATTTGAACAAATTTATTCATAAAATATTCGGGTTCATCCTTGCTACTCCTAATGTGATCATCATGCCACATTTTCCATTTTTTTTTAGTGAACTTTATTCGATAAAGTGCCTCCAACCAAAGTCCATCCAATGCATTCAATTGTAAAATTCTTTTGTTTTGTACCTGCAATAACTCAATGCCAACTTCTAAATATGTATGAAGTGTTAGTAAAGCATTAGGATGTTGGATCAATGCATTAAACAATTTTGCTTCCTGGTCATTAGTCAACCAACTACTAATTTTCAAAGGTGTTTTTGGTTGTGTTTCAATTTGTTTTGTACCAGGATGTATTGAATTGATTATTTGAAAATTATGCATTAATGAATAAGAGAGAAATTGTGTGGTAGAAGATAATAGAAGATTTGAGTATCTTTATCAAAAACAATTCTTGAAGTAATTAAATTTGATAGATGGAAATGAAAATATGAGAAAATATGATGATGCCATCCATGTGGTAAATGAAAGAAACTATTTTGTATTGGAATGGGTGAAAAATGTTTAAGTTCTTGTTTCTCATTCCATAGTAATTTTTGGACAGTAATTGGTATGTCTTTAAGCTCTAAATCATGCAATTTATTGATTAGAACATTTTCATCAAAAATGAACCTTTTGGGTGAATCCAACTCTTCTACATTATCCTTTACAACTATGGTGGACAAAGTTGAAATGTTCTTTCATTTTCCTTATATGATTTAATAAACCATGGGCTTCCTAGAAAATCATACTTAGATGTAGTACCTTTTCCTATAAGAAAGTCTACTAATTTTCCACCTACTTGTTGTTGTGACTATTTCACAACGACCCCAAAATTGGGGAGCCACCAAAAATTTTGAAACTTTTTTGTTAGTTTTGTTGACAATTTTGGTGTTATTATATCCTATGGTTTGTTGAGTGTTATGTTCACCTTGTTAAAGTAATATATTTTGAAGTTTAGTTTTATTTTTATTGTTGTTCAAATGTTCAAATTCAAAAGGGGGTTTGGTTTATTTTTATTTTAAATATTGATTAAAATATTTAAAGTTAAACTCAATTTGATATATTTTGAAAAGATTCTAATAAAACTTTTCATTTATGTTTTATAGGAAAATATTTTAATAAAAACTCTTAGTTTATTTAAAATAAAAATCACTTTAATATATTTTGAACATATTTTAATAAAAATGTTTGTTTGTATTTTGTAGGGTCATCAAAGTAATCAAGACATTGGTCAATCCGATGCGATTTTAAGACATCATAGTATAGTCATGAAGAGGAACCCCAAGGGCCCATGGCTGAGTCAAATGACTATATGTGCATTGGTAGTTATAAACACCATCTGGTGTTCAACTCAGTGTATGTGGGATTTGTGTTATGTCACCTACGATGTTTCAACAAAAATGATGCATTGTAGAGTTCATATCATGAACCAGTATCACAGAAGGAGGCTACAAACAAATTTTAGATATTGATCAAATATGAAACAGTGAAAGACACAAGGTTTCAGGCCATTGCATATGATTTAAAATAGTGGAATATATATTTACAATGGATATGTCATCGAGGGACAAAAGGAAGTGTCTTGTTTGAGAGGTTCAAACAGTTTCGGGTCTTTAGCAAAAATTCCCCACCACCAGTACATAGAAATGAAGTTGAGTAACCCATGCTAACATTTCAAAATTTCCATGGTAGACACTATTATGCTAATGTAGATTTCCAGACATAAAAAATCCTCCAAGCGGTGATGTGGAGATGGAAATCTAGGAACAAAAATTTGGAATGCAGTTGTTTTGCAATGGATGAAATTTGATGGGATAAAGCTAAAATTAAATAGTGAACGACAACTCGGATGGAGAAAGTTAACCAAAAATATATATGAAGGCACGTGAAAAGCCTACAAACATTGCCATTCACTAGAACTAAATAATTTTATCTGTTGTTACGTAGTTTTTATAGAAGGGACACAACATAAGAGTGATACATACAAATTTGGCATCAGCTTCATAGAAATCATGCGATAGTAAGATCACATAAAATATGATGTTGTTTTCAACATTGCAAATGGATAAATGATACAACTTTGGAAAAATTTTAAAATGATCAACAAATTTTGAAAACAAATACACAGTGATTACCAATATTACTAGAATAATGTGTTGAATAACATAGAGGACCCAATTGTGACGTAAAAACAACATAGAAGAGGAAATTACAGTGTAAAGAGTGGCTTACGATAAACAATAGCTTTTGATGGATGAAGTGGATGGCGGTCTCACTTGGAAAACAAATATGGTATAAGATGCACAACACCAAAGATTACTTGTAAAGAGAGCAAGAAAAATATAAATTGATTAATTAAATTTTCATGCATATTCTGGTTACACATTGCAATGGAAGAAATTATTGCTGGAGCTAACTATGGACGAAGGCGTCTGCTCATGAACTGTGTTGTGAGATTCAAAGCTGGTGTGGTAGGTAATTGAAGGGGTACACCATCACAAGATCAGAAGATATGAGGGAATGGAATTGTGTCATCAAAATGATATTCATGAATGTCTTTAATTTATTATTGAAAATTCATTGGAAAGTAATTTAGACGGATAAATTTGGTACCAGTAAATCATTATGAAATGTCCATTCGGTCGATAATCGGTATAAATAAAATGTGAAACCCCAAGTGCGAGTGATGAAGGTGTATTACGTGTATATATATATATTAATGAAAGTTAAATTTGTGAGGTTTTATTTAAAAAGAGAAATATATTATAAACTTTGCATGAATAAATGTTGTAATGGGTTATAGTTGAAAATAAGAAAATCTGTTATGAAATAGTTATTAAACTCATTCCAAAGAAAAATTTCACAGAACGACACCAACAACTTGGAAACTGAATAAAATTGAAGTTATAAATAGCCTAAGAAAATCCAAGAACAGGGGGGTTGGAGACTTGGAGGAAAATTGCATAGGAAGAAGAACATTAGCAGAAGATGGATTTTTTGGAGACTCTTCTTCCACGCTAGAATGCATCACTTTGCCATGGATGTCATTAAAGATTGGTATTTCTATATGTAATGTTGATTTATATGAAAATATTTTTATGTCAATATATTGGGGAACAAATGAATTTATGCATGCTGATGGTTAATTCATTTTTCATTTTTTAATATATTACACTTTTCCTTAGAAGATGACACCGTATTAAATGTTAGATTGCATAATTATGGATCTAATTAATATTGATTTTATAGGATAATAATATTGCAGAGTCTATGGGAATTAGAGGATTTCAACATCTTATTTCATTTTATTATTTATTTCTTTTACCCCATCTTTTTCATTTTTAAAAGTTTTTCAAATAAAATAAAAAAATGTAAAAAAAAAAAAAATTCAAAAGAAGAGATGAACGGGTTCAAAGAATATGCTTTAAGTTGTGTATTAAAGCAATTTCAATTTTAATTTGAAGCATGGTGGAAATTATAAAATTATTTTTTAAAGTTCAAAATTTCAAAGAATTTTATAATTTCATAAATTTTTATTTCGCATTTCAAGCTTTGTATTTCATTTAAGCAATAAATTAACTTACCTTTATGAAAATAAATTTCATTAAAGGGAGTAATTTATTTGGCATTCAAAAGGCCATTGTATTCAAGGCTATAGATTAATTTCCCTTTATGAAAATTGTAATTTCATCAAAGGGGGTTAATTTATAAGGGTTTTCAAAGGTTATTACATTTTAAGGTTAATCATTTGGATCATTTTTCTTTCATGTTTAAAGCAACATAAAAATCAATTCACTTATCATTCCATTAATTTTCATGAATAATTAATAGCATAGCATAATAAAATAATACCAAATAGACTCCTTTTTAATAGTTATTTGTAAATCACTAAGGTATTCTAAACATTTATTTGACACATTTTTGTTGGAAATTTTGAGTAATTATGTTGTCATTGATGTCAAGTGTTTGGTGCAAGGTAAAGTTCATTTTGATACAAGAAAATTGGTAAAAAGAAATGGTTATAATATTTTATATTATAAGCCAAAGAGGTTGGTTAAAAGGTTGAAGACAAAAGTTTACGCCAAGGTTTTAAAAGAAAAGAGAAAATATTATAATATTTTAATATTATAATAATTAAGCCAAAAGGGCTTATTAAAAGGAAAATAAAAAGTTGATGAAGGCCTCCATGCAAAAGTATTGTTTAAATACTAAAGTTAAATAATATAATATTTAAACAAAGTTAAATATTATATTAAATATAAAATTAAATTTGAAATTGGCAAAGGGCGCCAAAATTCAAATTTAAATGAAGGTAAATAAAGGTTTTCGTCGATGTCATAAAAATGCTTTGAATGCATATAAAAGGGAGGAGCTAAATTATTTTCAAAGTAATTCGAAGTTAATGTGCATGAAAAATTGATCGTGGAGTATAGTGAAAAGTGTTGAAAACCCATTTGTCGAGCAAGTGATAGGAGATAAGGATAAGGCGGTGGACATTTTGTTTCAGTGAGGGTTGGTAGCCCAAGTGGTAGGTGGGTCCTACGTAAGGTGTTGGTAGAGGAAAGGTTTGTGGTTCGATTCCCCCTAGCACCGTTTGAAGTGTTTTATTTCATTTTCATCGGAGGTAGCAAGAAATAAAAGGTGGAGGCCAAGGGTTAGGTCTCAACCGCTTGGCTAGCGCAAGCGATCGAGCATTGCACTTAGAAGGTAGAGGTCGGAGGGTCGATTCCCATCCATGCTAGCAAGGAATAAATTTTTTATAAGGTATGCTCCAAATTGATTAAATGTTGGCTATAGTGTATGTTTGGTGGATGTGATTTGGTGTATAGTTTGGCATATAGGAGGTATAAGGAGAAATAAATTTTTGCATAATATTTAAAGGGTATTGTTGCTATTTATCTTAAATGCAAAGGTTGGAGTGATAAGTTTGTAAATGGTTTATTTAGAATTGTAATTCTTTGTTCTTGGACATTAAAGTAGATTGGAAATTATTTTATGATAGAGGGAGATAAAAGGTGTAAAGGGTGATGTTATTGTTTGTAATTCTTGCTTTATAAAAAGGAAATTGTTGAGAGAATTTTGTTGAGGTTTAATGCATTATCCTTGAGAACAAAAGAAGAGTCCTAGAACATTATTTTCAGAATTCATTGAGCACCTTATTGAGGGAAAATTCATGTGGATATTTTTGAGATAGAATCTTGCTATCTAACCCTTGAAGTGGCACAAAGAGAATTGGTTGTTGGTGAGACAGGTTTTGAAGATATATCTCCATCAAAGCAAATAAAGAGGTATGGGCACATCATTCCTTGTTTAAAGTGTTTTGTTGAAGTGAATGTTTTGGAATATAAGGTGGAGAGAAAAGGATTGTTTGATAAGCATTGTTGGAAATATTTGAGTTAGGTTTTGAAATCTACATTGTGCATCCTTGTTGAAAGAAAGTGGAAACACCTGTGTTAGGGTTTGTGAGCAAGTTGTGCTTCATTGTTTGAATGATTGTGTGAAACTCTTGAGCATTGGTTTTGAGTGATATTGAAAGTGAATGTGCAAACATTAGAAATCAGATTTGTGAAAGCAAGTGTGTGCATCAAGAAGATAGGTGTCATATGCTAGACTAGATCTATCTTTAAAAGAGAAATAAATGTGAGACATGTGAAAGTGATAGACTTAATGATTGAGTAGAATATATTGAGCTATTTGCTAGTGCATATCATTCTCTATATGTTCCAGAGGTTAAATGAATTTTGAGTAGAATATATTTTGTTTGAAGAAAGCATTTCTGAAAAAGATATAAGCTTTGTTTGTGTGCAAGGTTTGGAAATATTTGGTACAGTTTTGTGAGCAGTATTGAGGATAGATTTGAGCAAGTCTTTTGAGAAGACTTGAAGGTAGATTTGAGAAAGTATTTTGAGAAGACTTGAAGGTATATTTGAGCAAGTCTTTGAGAAGACTTGAAGGTAGATTTGAGGAAGTCTTGTGAAGACTTGAAACAGAATTGAGAGTAGATTTGTTCAAGCTTTGTGTTAAGGCTTGAGGATAGTTTTGAGATATATTTGAGAGTAGGTTTGGTTGTGATTTGATAAAGATTTGTGTTAAGGCTTGGGATAGATTTGAGATAGAGTTTGGTGTAGATTTATGAGTAGAGTTAGAGTATATTTGTGCTAGAATTGGGATAGAGTTTGGTGTATATTTGAGATAGATTTGAGAGTAAGATTTGGAGGTGATAGAGTAAAGAGGATAATAGTATCTAGTGGATAGAGATCCATCAACTAGTGTAGTGGGGACAGAGGTCTCCTATGGAGAGATATCCACAAGCTAGAGTAGTGGGGTAGAAGTCTTCTAGAAGATCACCAACTAGAGCAGAGGGGATAGAGTTCTCCTGTGGAGAGAGATCCATGAACAAAGGGGATGAACTAGAGCAAGGGGAAAGAGTTCTCCTATGGAGTGTGATCCATGAACCAAGTGGGAAGATAGAGTTCTTCTATGGAGAGAGATCCACAAACTAGTTGAGGAGATAGAGTTCTCCTGGATCAAGTTCCATGAACTAGAGAAAATGGGAAAGAGTTCTCCTATGGAGAGAGATCCACAAATCAGAGCATAGGGGATTGGTGTCTCCTTTGGATAGAGGTCCATAAACATTGTAATAGGGAATTGATTCCCAAGAGATTTGTTGAGAAAATTTAGTAGAAATATTTTCTCCGTGGAGTAGCCCACATTGGGTGAACCACGTTAAATTTGTGTCTCTCTTGTGTGTGATGATTTATGCATTGCTTTGATTACTGCTATTGATATTGCCATTGATAATATTGGATAATATTGTTTGGGAAAGAAAAGTAAAATTTGATCTTATATTGTTCACCCCCCTCTCAGTATAAGCCTGTGTTCTTCAATTGGTATCAGAGCGGGTTCCTTCGAAAGAGTCTAACAACTTGAAGGAAGAGGTTACAGGAACACATATGGCATATCAGAATGGATCTTCATCAAATAAGGCACCATTGTTCGATGGGAACAATTATGCTTTCTGGAGCATAAGAATGAGGACTTACTTGATGGCACAAGGATATGAGACATGGCAAGCAGTTGAGGATGGGTTCACACCTACAACTAATCCTCCCATAGATAAATATGGTAAGCTCTTACATGTGAATAATGCCAAGGCTATGAATGCAATCTTAAGTGGATTACGTGAAGCAGAATTTGTGAAAGTTATGCATTGCAAATCAGCAAAAGAGATTTGGGAAAAATTGAAGCAAACCTATGAGGGAAATAAAAAGGTCAAGATGGCAAAACTACAAAACCACAAGAAAAGGTTTGAAGATTTGAATATGGAAGATGAGGAAGACATTGCTACATACTTACTTCATGTGGATGAGATTGTTAATACCATGCGTGGACTTGGATTTGAAATTGAAGAATCCAATGTTGCTCAAAAAGTTTTAAGGTCACTTCCTACAAGGTATGATGGAAAAGTTTCAGCTATAGAAGAGATGAAAGATATTGATCAGTTGACTATGGATGAGTTACATGGAATTCTCACAGCTTATGAGATGAGAATAGTAAAGGATCCCAACTCCAAGAAAGAGGTAGCCTTCAAAGCATCAAAGAAGACAAAGGATAAGAAACCAGAATCAAGTGGTGAGTCAAGCAGTGATGAAGAAGCTAACTATGGTAGAAGAAACAAGGACTCAAGAAAGCACAAAGGTATGAAAATAGTGAAATATTTTAATTATGGAAATTTTGGTCACTATGCATCTAATTGTCCAGAAGCTGGAAGCAATAGCAGTGAAGAGAAATAGGATCATAAGAAAAAGGAAGGAGGAAAATCCAGGTATGAAAAGAAAAATAGGTATGGTCAAAACAAGCATGAAAAGAAGTTCTTTCAAAGGCACAAGAAGAGTTTCTATGTTGATAAGGGAAGCAAGGCTTCAAGTGATAGTGATGAAAGACCCTCAGATAGTGAAGAAGAAGAAATTCTATTTTTGGCAATAGGAGAGGAAGAAAATGCTTCTGTTGAAGGTAAAGTTGAAAAGTATGAAGATGCTCTTGAAGACCAAGAAGTAGAAAAAGATTCAAAAAATGAAGAGGAAGGCACAGTAGATCTAGAAGCAGAACTTATTGCTTCTCTTAAAGAATTGAAAAAGGTTAGAAAGCAGAATTCAAAATTCAAGGCTCAAGTTCAAGAATGTGATGAAGAAAAAGAAAATCTTATACAAGACCTGACAAACTCAATAGCTAAGACAAGGAGATTTAAAGAAAATTTAGAGGTAAAAGTCTTAGAATGTGAAAGATTAGAACATGAGGTAGTTTCACTAAGGATGGAAGTGAAAGATTCTAAGGACAAGCTACACAGGTTTGGGAAAAGTTCAAAGACTTTGGATAAGATTATCAATGCACAAAGATCTTCATCTATCAAAATAGGACTTGGTTTTGAAGAAGGACAAGGGAAACAAGAAGAAGGGTCAAGCTCAAGCTCAAAAGAAGAAGTTTTAGAGGAAGAGAGTGAAGAAGAAATTGAGACTTATGAAGATAAGTTGAAGAATAGAAGCTTCACTAAGAAAGGAAACAATGCACAAACAAGGAACATGGATCATCACAAAGAAGAAAGGACTAAGAGACCAATGGGTTCAAGGCAAGATTTCTTCAAAGGACGTTGCTTTTCATGTAACAGGTTTGGTCACAAGGCTATGCATTGCAGGACTCATGGAAAGAAGGAATATGGTTTTACTAAGAGGAACTTCAAATATGGACATCTCTTTCAAGGGTATTGCTACTCTTGTAATCGATTTGGTCATAAAGCAATCCACTGCAGGGTTCATGACAAAAATGAGTATGGCTTCACCAGGAGGAACTTCAAGATATTTGTACCTTCTATGAACTACAACATTAAGTGTTACAAGTGCAATAATCTAGGGCATAAGGCCAAGTGGTGCAGAATAGAGTTTCCAGAGCTTCCAGAGATAAGCAAGAATAGGGACACTCAAAAGGATCAAAAGGGTATGTTGAGAAAGAAGGTTGACAAAGAAAAAGAGCATTGTATGTTGGGAGTAGAAATACTCCCACCCCAAAATTAATCACCTCAAGGAGAGGAGGTGGGGAGGGGGCTGAGCTAAGAGTCTTATCTTTAGCCCCAAAGGAGTCCCTTTGCCATTGATGTCAAAGGGGGAGATATTTGAGTAAGGGGGAGAGCATTCAATCAGGGGAGCAGTTTCTCAGGGGGAGCAGATTTGGAAAAGGAAGGGAAAATGAATTTTTAGAAAAGGGTTGCCATCAATGACAAAGGGGGAGATTGTTGGAAATTTTGAGTAATTATGTTGTCATTGATGTCAAGTGTTTGATGCAAGGTAAAGTTCATTTTGATACAAGAAAATTGGTAAAAAGAAATGGTTATAATATTTTATATTATAAGCCAAAGAGGTTGGTTAAAAGGTTGAAGACAAAAGTTTACGCCCAGGTTTTAAAAGGAAAAGAGAAAATATTATAATATTTTAATATTATAATAATTAAGCCAAAAGGGCTTATTAAAAGGAAAATGAAAAAGTTGACGAAGGCCCCCATGCAAAAGTATTATTTAAATACTAAAGTTAAATAATATAATATTTAAACAAAGTTAAATATTATATTAAATATAAAATTAAATTTGAAATTGGCAAAGGGCACCAAAATTCAAATTTAAATGAAGGCAAATAAAGGTTTTCACCGACGTCATAAAAATGCTTTGAATGCATATAAAAGGGAGGAGCTAAATTATTTTCCAAGTCATCCAATGTTAATGCACAAGAATTAATCGATCATGGAGTGTAGAGAAAAGTGTTTGAAACCCATTCGTCGAGCAAGCGATAACAAATAAGGACAAGGTAATGGATGTTTTGTTTCAACGAGGGCTGGTAGCCCAAGTGGCAGGTGGGTCCTACGTAAGGTGCTGGTAGAGGAAAGGTTTGCGGTTCGATTCCCCCTAGCACCGTTTGAAGTGTTTTATTTCATTTTCATTGGAGGCAGCAAGAAATAAAAGGTGGAGGCCAAGGGTTAGGTCTCAACCGCTTGGCTAGCGCAAGCGGTCGAGCACTGCGCTTAGAAGGTTGAGGTCGGAGGGTCGATTCCCATCCATGCCAGCAAGGAATAAATTTTTTATAAGGTATGCTCCAAATTTAATTAAATGTTGGCTATAGTGTATGTTTGGCGGATGTGATTTGGTGTATAGTTTGGCATATAGGAGGTATAAGGAGAAATAAATTTTTGCATAATATTTTAAAGGGTATTGTTGCTATTTATCTTAAATGCAAAGGTTGGAGTGATAAGTTTGTAAATGGTTTATTTAGAATTGTAATTCTTTGTTCTTGGACATTAAAATAAATTGGAAATTATTTTATGATAGAGGGAGATAAAAGGTGTAAAGGGTGATGTTATTGTTTGTAATTCTTGCTTTATAAAAGGGAAATTGTTGAGAGAATTTTGTTGAGGTTTAATGCATTGTCCTTGAGAACAAAAGAAGAGTCCTAGAACATTATTTTCAGAATTCATTGAGCACCTTATTGAGGGAAAATTCATGTGGATATTTTTGAGATAGAATCTTGCTATCTAACCTTTGAAGTGGCACAAAGAGAATTGGTTGTTGGTGAGACAGGTTTTGAAGACATATCTCCATAAGAGCAAATTAAGAGGTATGGGCACATCATTCCTTGTTTAAAGTGTTTTGTTGAAGTGAATGTTTTGGAACATAAGGTGGAGAGAAAATGATTGTTTGATAAGCATTGTTGGAAATATTTGAGTTAGGTTTTGAAATCTACATTGTGCATCCTTGTTGAAAGAAAGTGGAAACACTTGTGTTAGGGTTTGTGAGCAAGTTGTGCTTCATTGTTTGAATGATTGTGTGAAACTTTTGAGCATTGGTTTTGAGTGATATTGAAAGTGAATGTGCAAACATTAGAAATCAGATTTGTGAAAGCAAGTGTGTGCATCAAGAAGATAGGTGTCATATGCTAGACTAGATCTATCTTTAAAAGAGCAATAAATGTGAGACATGTGAAAGCGATAGACTTAATGATTGAGTAGAACATATTGAGCTATTTGAAAGTGCATATCATTCTCTATATGTTCCAAAGGTTAAAAAAATTTTGAGTAGAATATATTTTGTTTGAAGAAAGCATTTCTGAAAAAGATATAAGCTTTGCTTGTGTGCAAGGTTTGGAAATATTTGGTACAGTTTTGTGAGCAATATTGAGGATAGATTTGAGCAAGTCTTTTGAGAAGACTTGAAGGTATATTTGAGCAAGTATTTTGAGAAGACTTGAAGGTAGATTTGAGCAAGTCTTTTGAGAAGGCTTGAAGGTATATTTGAGGAAGTCTTGTGAAGACTTGAAATAGAATTGAGAGTAGATTTGTTCAAGCTTTGTGTTAAGGCTTGAGGATAGTTTTGAGATAGATTTGAGAGTAGTTGATTTGATCAAGATTTGTGTTAAGGCTTGGGAAGATTTGAGATAGAGTTTGGTGCATATTTGTGAGTAGAGTTAGAGCAGATTTGTGCTAGACTTGGGATAGAGTTTGGTGTATTGAGATATAGTTGAGAGTAAGCTTTGGAGGTGATAGAGTAAAGAGGATAGTAGTCTCTAGTGGATAGAGATCCATCAGCTATTGTAGTGGGGATAGAGGTCTCCTATGGAGAGATATCCACAAGCTAGAGTAGTGGGGGTAGAAGTCTTCTAGAAGATCACCAACTAGAGTAGAGAGATAGAGTTCTCTATGGAGAGATCCATGAACTAGAGTAGAGGGGATAGAGTTCTCCTATGGAGAGAGATCCATGAACAGAGGGAGAGTTTGAACCATAACCAGAGCAAGGGGAAAGAGTTCTCCTATGGAGTGTGATCCATGAACCAGTTGGGGAGATAGAGTTCTTCTATGGAGAGAGATCCACAAACTAGTTGAGGAGATAGAGTTCTCCTGGATCAAGTTCCACGAACCAGAGAAAAGGGGAAAGAGTTCTCCTGTGGAGAGAGATCCACAAATCAGAGCATAGGGGATTGGTGTCTCCTTTGGATAGAGGTCCATAAACATTGTAATAGGGAATTGATTCCCAAGAGATTTGTTGAGAAAATTTAGTAGAAATATTTTCTCCGTGGAGTAGCCCACATTGGGTGAACCACGTTAAATTTGTGTCTCTCTTGTGTGTGATGATTTGTGCATTGCTTTGATTACTACTATTGATATTGCCATTGATAATATTGGATAATATTGTTTGGGAAAGAAAAGTAAAAGTTGGTCTTATACTGTTCACCCCCCTCTCAGTATAAGCCTGTGTTCTTCAATTTTCATAACATACAAGCACATTAAGTAAAAGGAACCTTGGAGAAATTTCTATTTCTTTGCAAGAGAGGGTTTTCATTTTAAAATCTTGGTTGTGATGGTGATTTTACAATTGGGTAAAATTTCCACTCAAAAGAATTTGTGCTAGAAGGAGGACCCAAAAGGTAATATTTTTATCATTTTAAGTTCAAATTTATCATTAAATAAAAAATTTGATTTATGTTGCACTAGTGTTTTTTTGCTATAAATTTAGAAATTTGGTTATGATTCAATTGTTTGTGAAATTTTCATACATAACCTTGCATGTTGAAATTGGTTCAATGATAGAAAATTATTTACCCCATTATAAGCATTATGGAATTAATACGATGGAGGAACATATTCACACATACAAAAATATTATGGTTCATTTTTAAATTATGCATGAAGATGTTATCTGTAGAATATTTCCATACACATTATATGAGGTCGTTTATGATTGGTTTATTAATTTACCTGTAGGTTCTACCACTTCTTAAGATCAACTAGAAGTAACATTTCTTGAATATTTTTGAAAATTAGTTGACATGGATATGATAGCATATCAATTTACCTCTATCTATAAAGAACCTAATGAATCCATGAGTCAATTTAATGATAGGTTCCATAGGTTGTATACTGAAATAGAGACACATTACATCATTTAAAAATAAGTCATTCAAGTATACTTGGAAGCCTTAGACCCATTTATTTTTACACTCCTATAAAAATGTCTTAGAAATCCATCCTTGTCTAGAGCCTACAGTGAGGCATTAATTGTAGAAAAATGGTGGATTTCAAAAGGGGTTGATGTGGGTAAATTATCATTACTTAACTCAAAGGTTTCAAATCAGATACCACCTATGAGTCATGATACACATTTTTCTCTTATGTTAAATTGTTCTTCAGGAGTTATGGATTCCAACCAATGCCAACCATCTAATCCGACACTAATATCCACCAATAAGAATTGTGGTAATCAAGCTTATAAAAATGTAGAAATGCATGAGTCTTTAGATATTGGAGGAGTTCTATATCTAACTAACATTGAAACATGTGATAGAACAAAATCTTCCATAGAGTTGAATGAAACAATTAAAGATCTAGAATTGAAATATTATAGATGTGATTTCATTGAAGACTGCAATGGACTACAAGAAAAGAATACCTCAATGATGATAGTTCAAATGAATGATCATAAAAGCTTATTACTTGAGGAAGATAAATTTTTTGAAATTGAAGATGAATTTTTTATTGATGAAGGTGAATTTGAAAATGAATCTAGAGATATATCTGAAGATTGCATAGAATATATGGTTGAACCTCACCCTTTAGTTGTAGAAGATAATTATTATAATGGTTGGGGAAGATATGAAGAATGTATTTATTTTACACCTTATGATAAAAGAATTTCTACATCTAATATGCAAGACATTGAAATTTTTATCTTACATGAAGAACCTACAAATCCTATACAATCAGAGAATCACGTCATTTGAAGACATGATAAAATTTCATCCCTTGACTTCGAAAGACAATTATTATAATGGTTGGGAAAATGACATGCCAATTTCAAAAATAGAGAAAGTTTCAAAATTTGATCATTTTGAACATGATTTTGTAGAACACATTGTTGCAATATAAAGGGAAGAAATGGTAAATTTTTCTTATGATTCATCTATTTTATATGAAGAAGAGGTAAAATATTTTCTTTCATTCTTGAATATTGAAGATTTAGATACAAGTTCCTATGATTATTTTGAATATTCAAATGAAGAAACTCCATGGGTGGTTAACAAAGAATTAGAATTTTCTATTCATCCTAAAGAAAATATTGATTTGTTTGACCAACAAGATTTATGGTTTGAAAAAGATGAACATATATTTGATTGGTGCCTAATTTTGGTGTGTTTGAAAGATATGACATTTATGAAGGTAAATGGCTACAATATGATGATGATAAATATCATGAGGAAAAAGAAAAGATGATAATGGTTCATTGAGTTTTGGTAAATGAAAGTGTACAATGAAGAACACAAGCTTATACTGAGAGAGGGGGTGAATAGTATAAGACCACTTTTTACTTTTCTTTCCCAATCAATATTATGCAATGTAAAGATAGCAATATCAATAGCAATAATCAAAGCAATGCACAAATCACCACACACAATAGAGACACCACAATTTACGTGGTTCACCCAATGTGGGCTACTCCACGGAGAAAATATTTCACTAAAATTTTCTCAATCAATCTCTTGGGAATCCTTTCCCTATTACAATGTTTATGGACCTCTATCCAAAGGAGACACCAATCCCCTAAATCAAGTTCATGGATCTCTATCCATAGGAGACACCAATCTCCTAATCTCTACTCTGGCTGGTGATCCTCTAGAAGACCTCTGCCTCCACTACCCTTAGCAAATGGAACTCTATCCATAGAAGACACCTATCTTCCTTGCTCTAGTTGGATATCTCTATCCTCAACTCTATCACCTCCAAAGCTCTATCTAAAATCTATACTAAACATAGTCCTTCGATCTAGCACAAATATATCCTCAATATCTATCTCTGGTCTGGCACAAATCTATCCTCAAATCTGCACCAAACTCTATCCTCAAATCTGTACTAAACATAGTCCTTCGGTCTAGCACAAATCTATCCTCAATATCTATCCTCAAGCCTTAACTCAAAGCTTGACTCAAT
Source organism: Wollemia nobilis (assembly GCA_028583015.1). Lineage (NCBI taxonomy): Eukaryota > Viridiplantae > Streptophyta > Pinopsida > Araucariales > Araucariaceae > Wollemia > Wollemia nobilis. The sequence continues at coordinate 938,298 of JAQPPZ010001471.1, read as the reverse complement.
CTCAAATCAACTCTACTGGATCTACCCCAAACCTTAACTCAAGGTTTGAACAAATCAATCAATCAACTCTACTCTCAAGCCTTCTCAAATACTTATCTCAAATCTGCCTTGTAAGCTTCCACAAAAGCTCACACTAATCTATCCACAAGTCCTCTCTAGAACTTGTCCAATCTGCTCAATAAGTCCTCTCAAGAACTTATCCAAATTCCAATAAGTCTAAGAACTTATTCTCAATATGTATTGTAAGCTTACACAAAAGCTTACCAAATTCTATCCACAAGTCTTCTCAAAGTACTTACCTCAAATCTGCTCAACAAGTCCACTCTAGAACTTGTCCAATCTCATAGAAACATAAAGAGAATTGTTTAGAGACTCAATATGCTCTATACTCATCACAATGCTCAATCACTTTCAATCACTCTTTTAGAAACATACAGAGAATTGTTAGAGACTCAATATGCTTCAACTCAATCACTTTCTCAATTCAATTTAGAATATAGAATAGTTTGTTTTATGGAACTTGAACAATCACTTCACACATCCACTTGACTAGGCTCAACCAACTCTACTCAACCAATCACTCAATGAAATAATCCTTGCTCACAAACCCTAGTCCAAGCATATGATCACTCACTCAAAATGTTTCCAACAATGCTCAACAACAAATCTCACATAACAATGATACTCATGTTCTTTTCAAACCCTAGTTCAAGTTCTTTGCTCAACAACTCACTTCAACAACAATGCTTATAAAACAACTCTCACATAACAATGATACTCATGTTCTTTTCAAACCCTAGTTCAAGTTCTTCACACAACCAATGGCTTCAACAACAATGCTTATAAAACAAGGTTTTAATAACAACTCTTTATTCCAGAAAACCTTGAAGCATTAACTCAACACACTCAATAAGGAAGCCCTAATCAAATCCTTTTCACTCCAAACTTATTTTCCAGAAAACCAACCAATCAACTTAATTATGGAAGAATGTGCTCATACCTTTTTCTTGATGATGAAGGAACTTCAAATATCTGCCACAACCACAAACACTTCTTTGCCAAGCTCAAAGAAGTTATAAGATCATAAACTCCCTCAAAAGTACAATGTAAATATCAAAACACTTATACACCTTATAACTCCATCTTTATGAAAACATTCATCTACAAAAATGATTGACCAAGTACACCTTATGATCTCCCTATAATAACAACAATATCACCTTCAACAAAAAGGTTCTCTCAAAATAATCAATCTTCAATTTACCCTTTTGATAAATCAACCATGTAAAAATAACTTTATGTAAAAATAAATTTTACCCCTTATCTCTCCTTTTAATCAACAATTAAAATTTAAATTAAGCCCCTTTAACTTTAACCCCTTATAACTCCTTTAAATTATATTTAAAACTTAGGCTTAATAAAAATTAAAATTAAAATGTTTACCTCCACCTTGGGTGAGACTTGAACCTTCGATTGCCACCTCCTCTGTGCCCTAGCCATAGCCTCAGCTACCATAAGCGCTAGGCGCTCGTTTAACACCAAACGAGCACCACGTGCTCCTTAACCCTTGTTGGCACCAAGTAAAAATAAATCGCGTGCTTCCCATGCCAAAATGATCCACCATGATTCGAACGTAGGTCTCACACTACCCAAGCACCTTAACTCCCAGCCAAGTGCCACTAGGCCATGCCACCTAGTTGGATGGGGGTTCTCCTCCTATGGAAACTTCAACCTCCTCATTGGCGCTAAAACCAATTTCGTCTTCTTCCCTTCTGCAGCCTTCGATTACGAATTGCACGATTTAGAATATATTTCGAACACCTTTGAAACTACCATTAAGGCATGTATTAATATACAATGCCTCCCCTTTCCTTGGACGTCGATGCATTTCGATTTTTCACTTTAACCTTAGATGTCGACGCATTTCGTTTTTAAATAATTAATTTATAAATTATTTAAATTCTTTAGAATTTAAATCTTATAAATTAATATTTAATTCCTTTGGGTCTTATTAAGGCTTAAAGCCTTCTCTGAATTTACCACCTTGTATAAGTAATATTTATTTATAAAATTTAAATTCAAATTGAATTTAAATATTTTATAAAATAAATATTAAAACCTCTTTTAGCTTTTCAAAAAGCTTCCTTGGGTTTTTATGAAAAACCTTTTATTTTGCTCATCCATGGTTTTAATAAAAACCAACCTTCATATGCTTCCACATAATATTAAAAATATTATGAAGTTCTTTTGCCATTAACCTTTGCATTGTTCCTTGACATATTCCTTGACATCAATGATGACTTCGTTCCTTGACATCAATGACAACTTGACTCAAAATGTCCAACAATCTCCCCCTTTGTCATTGATGGCAACCCAAATTATTTTTATCGAAAACTTGACCTTTCCTTTGTTCTGCTCCCCTAGGACATTGCTCCCCCTGGCTCAATGCTCTCTCCTCTTTACTCAAATACCAAATCTCTCCCCCTTACTCAAATCTCTCCCCCTTTGACATCAATGGCAAAGGGTCACCTTTGGGGCTCGGGGCTAAGAATGAGCCTCTTAGCTTAGCCCTTCCCCCACCTCCTCTTGAGGTGGTTAATTCTGGGGTGGGAGTATTTCTACTCCTATAAAGCATTGTTCTTTACCTTTATCCTCTTTTCTTCTTATCTGATCCTTCTGATTCCTCTGACTATTTCTTTCCATGTCCATGTTCCTGTCCATGTCCATTTTCTTGTTCTTGTTCATATCCATGTTCCTATTCTTGTTCCTGTTCATACTTGATTCTGGAATGTCTGCTCTACACCACTTTGTTGTGTGACCATCATTATTGCACTTATAACACTTAATGTTATTATTCCTTGGAGGTGCAAATGTCTTAGGATTTCTCCTAGTGAAGCCATATCCTCTTCTATCATGAACCCTGCAATTCATTGCCTTGTGACCAAACTGATTACATGAGTAGCAATACCCATTGAAAAGTTATCTGTTCCCATATTCCTGTCTTTCATGTGTCCTACACTGTGAAGCCATGTGCCCAAACCTGTGACATGAAAAACATCTTCCATTGAAGTTTCCTTGTCTTGACCTCATTGGTCTCTTAGTCTCTCTTGACCTATTCTGATTGTTGTTCCATCTGTATCTTCTTTGTGCATTGTTCCTGTTCTTGTTGAACTTTCTATTGTCCAACTCATCCTCAGATGTCTCACTTTCTTTTACACTATCTTCTTCTGAAGTGTCTTCATCTGAAGTTTCTTCTCCTCCAGAACTTGAGGTTGACTTTCCTTCCCATTTCTTCTGTCCTTGTTCAAATCCAAGACCTATTTTGCTTGATGTAGGCTTTTGTATCTTGATGAACTTATCCAAGTTCTTTGAGCTATTTTTGAACCCTTTTAGCTTGACTTTGGAGTCTTCTAAATCTTCCCTTAGTAGTGCCACTTCTTGTGCTAACTTTTCACATTCTAAGATCTTTACTTCTAACTTATCCTTGAACTTCTTTGTCTTAGCCTTTGATTTTTCTAGATCCTCTATAAGCATCCTTCTCTCTTCATCACATTCTTGAAACTGAATTTCAAGTTTAGAGTTTTGCTTTCTTACCTTCTTCACTGTGTCAAGGGCATAGATAAGTTCTCCCTTGAGATCATATCCATATTTATCTGAATATTCCTCTATTTGTTTACCTTTGTCCACATCTTCATTTTCTTTTGACTTGTCTTCTATAGGATCACCTTCTCCTTCTTCTAGTGCCATTAGAATATTCTCTTCTGGTCCTTCAAGTGTATCTTCATATTCATCATCACTAAAACTGAAACCATTTCTTGTACAACTATCTTCAAGATGTCCAAAGTTACCACATCTAAAACACTTGAGAATTTTTGGAGTCCTTTTCTTAACTTGTTCTTTTTCTTCAATCATAAATAGGACTTCATCTCTATCATTATCTGAAAAACTAGCATCACTATCACTTGAGTACTTACTTGCCTTATCCGCATAGTAGCTCCTCTTTTGTCTTTGAAAGAACTTCTTTCCTTGTCTGCTTTGTCCATCCTTGCTTTTCTTTTGGTGCCTGTATCTTTCTGATTCCCTGTTTCTGTGATCCTATTTTTCTTCACCATTGTTATTCTTAGCTTCTTGAAAATCTATTGCATAATGACCATACTTTCCACAATTGAAACATTTAACAGATTTTATATCTCTAGATCTTCTAGAATCCTTATCCCTTCTACCATAATTAGCTTCTTCATCACTGGATGACTCATTGCTTGATTCTGACTTCTTACCCTTTGTCTTCTTGATTGCTTTGAAGGTTGCTTCCTTCTGGGGAATAGGTTCTTTTGTTCTTAACTCAAAAGTTGTAAGAATACCAAGCAACATATCTCTTGTCAAAGAATCACCATCCTTTGACTCTTCTATAGCAGAAATATTTTCACTGAATATTTTTGGAAGAGATCTTAAGACCTTATCACAAACATCTGATTCATCAACCTTCATTCCAAGTCCTTGCATAGCATTAACAACCTCATCAATTCAAAGTAGATAAGTACTAATGTTTTCCTCATCCTTCATTCTTAACTCTTCAAATTGTCCTTTGAGATTTCGTATCTTTGCTTTCTTGACACCTTTATCTCCTTCATATATATTTTGCAACTTATCCCACATTTCTTTTGCATTTTGACAATGCATAACTTTTATGGACTCTGTTCTATGCAAACCTCTCAAAAGTGCATTCATTGCTTTTGAATTGTAATGTTGTAGAAGCTTACCTTCCTTATCTGTAGGTGGATCAACTGAGGGATCGTATCCATTTTCAACTACTTCCCAAATCTCATTGCCAAGTGCCTTCATGTAGATCTTCATTCTCAAACTCCAATATACATAATCACTTCCATCAAATACTGGTACTGAATTATCTGATGATCCATTCTTAGAATCCATTGTGTTCTTGTAAGATTTTCCTTCAAGCTGTTAAACTCTTTCGAAGGAACCCACTCTGATACCAATTGAAGAACACAAGCTTATACTAAGAGGGGGTGAACAGTATAAGACCACTTTTTACTTTTCTTTCCCAATCAATATTATGCAATGTAAATATAGCAATATCAATAGTAGTAATCAAAGCAATGCATAAATCACCACACACAATAGAGACACCACAATTTACATGGTTCACCCAATGTGGGCTACTCCATGGAGAAAATATTTCACTAAAATTTTCTCAATCAATCTCTTGGGAATCCTTTCCCTATTACAATGTTTATGGACCTCTGTCCAAAGGAGACACCAATCCCCTAAATCAAGTTCATGGATCTCTATCCATAGGAGACACCAATCTCCTAATCTCTGCTCTAGTTGGTGATCCTCTAGAAGACCTCTACCTCCACTACCCTTAGCAAATGGAACTCTATCCATAGAAGACACCTGTCTTCCCTGCTCTGGCTGGAGATCTCTATCCTCAACTCTATCACCTCCAAAGCTCTATCTAAAATCTATACTAAACATAGTCCTTCGGTCTAGCACAAATCTATCCTCAATATCTATCTCTGGTCTAGCACAAATCTATCCTCAAATATGCACCAAACTCTATCCTCGAATCTATACTAAACATAGTCCTTCGGTCTAGCACAAATCTATCCTCAATATCTATCCTCAAGCCTTAACTCAAAGCTTGACTCAATCTCAAATCAACTCTATTGGATCTGCCCCAAACCTTAACTCAAGGTTTGAACAAATCAATCAATCAACTCTGCTCTCAAGCCTTCTCAAATACTTATCTCAAATCTGCCTTGTAAGCTTCCACAAAAGCTCACACCAATCTATCCACAAGTCCTCTCTAGAACTTGTCCAATCTGCTCAATAAGTCCTCTCAAGAACTTATCCAAATCTTCTCAATAAGTCCTCACAAGAACTTATCAAATTTCTCTCAATCTGTATTGTAAGCTTCCACAAAAGCTTACTCAAATCTATCCACAAGTCTTCTCAAAGACTTACCTCAAATCTGCTCAACAAGTCCACTCTAGAACTTGTCCAATCTCATAGAAACATAAAGAGAATTGTTAGAGACTCAATATGCTCTATACTCATCACAATGCTCAATCACTTTCAATCACTCTTTTAGAAACATACAGAGAATTGTTAGAGACTCAATATGCTTCAACTCAATCACTTTCTCAATTCAATTCAGAATATAGAATAGTTTGTTTTTGGAACTTGAACAATCACTTCACACATCCACTTGACTAGGCTCAACCAACTCTACTCAACCAATCACTCAATGAAATAATCCTTGCTTACAAACCCTAGTCCAAGTATATGATCACTCACTCAAAATATTTCCAACAATGCTCAACAACAAATCTCACATAACAATGATACTCATGTTCTTTTCAAACCCTAGTTCAAGTTCTTTGCTCAACAACTCACTTCAACAACAATGCTTATAAAACAACTCTCACATAACAATGATACTCATGTTCTTTTCAAACCCTAGTTCAAGTTCTTCACACAACCAATGGCTTCAACAACAATGCTTATAAAACAAGGTTTTAATAACAACTCTTTATTCCAGAAAACCTTGAAGCATTAACTCAACACACTCAATAAGGAAGCCCTAATCAAATCCTTTTCACTCCAAACTTATTTTCCATAAAACCAACCAATCAACTTAATTATGGAAGAATGTGCTCATACCTTTTTCTTGATGATGAAGGAACTTCAAATATCTGCCACAACCACAAACACTTCTTTTCCAAGCTCAAAGAAGTTAGAAAATAAACTCTCACAAAGATACAATGCAAATATCAAACCACATATACACCTTATCACTCCATTTTTATGAAAACATTCATATACAAAAATGATTGACCAAGTACACCTTATGATCTCCCTATAATAACAACAATATCACCTTCAACAAAAAGGTTCTCTCAAAATAATCAATCTTCAATTTACCCTTTTGATAAATCAACCATGTAAAAATAACTTTATGTAAAAATAAATTTTACCCCTTATCTCTCCTTTTAATCAACAATTAAAATTTAAATTAAGCCCCTTTAACTTTAACCCCTTATAACTCCTTTAAACTATATTTAAAACTTAGGCTTGATAAAAATTAAAATTAAAATGTTTACCTCCGCCTTGGGTGAGACTTGAACCTTCGATAGCCACCACCTCGTGTGCCCTAGTTGCGGCCTCGGCTGTCATGAGCGCTAGGTGCTCATTTAACACCAAATGATCTCCATGTGCTCCTTAACCCTTGTTGGCACCAAGTAAAAATAAATTGCGTGCTTCCCATGCCAAAATGATCTACCATGATTCGAACGTAGGTCTCACACTGCCCAAGCACCTTAACTCCCATCCAAGTGCCGCTAGGCCACGCCGCCTAGTTGGATGGGGGTTCTCCTCCTATGGAAACTTCAACCTCCTCGTTGGCGCTAAAACCAATTTCGTCTTCTTCCCTTCTACAGCCTTCGATTATGAATTGCACGATTTAGAATATATTTCGAACACCTTTGAAACTGCCATTAAGGCATGTATTAATATACAATGCCTCCCCTTTCCTTGGACGTCGACGCATTTCGATTTTTCACTTTAACCTTAGATGTCGATGCATTTCGTTTTTAAATAATTAATTTATAAATTATTTAAATTCTTTAGAATTTAAATCTTATAAATTAATATTTAATTCCTTTGGGTTTTATTAAGGCTTAAAGCCTTCTCTGAATATACCACCTTGTATAAGTAATATTTATTTATAAAATTTAAATTCAAATTGAATTTAAATATTTTATAAAATAAATATTAAAACCTCTTTTAGCTTTTCAAAAAGCTTCCTTGGGTTTTTATGAAAAACCTTTTATTTTGCTCATCCATGGTTTTAATAAAAACCAACCTTCATATGCTTCCACATAATATTAAAAATATTATGAAGCTCTTTTGCCATTAACCTTTGCATTGTTCCTTGACATATTCCTTGACATCAATGATGACTTCGTTCCTTGACATCAATGACAACTTGACTCAAAATGTCCAACATACAAAAGGTAGAATCTCATCCTTTATGTCCAAACATCTAAGAATCAGGTAAATATTTGCATAATTATTTATTTAATTCAAATGTTATTTATGATGAAATGCCATTGAAGGTTAATAAAGAACTAGAGAGGATTCATACTCACACCTAAAATAAGATTGCTTTGCTAAATAAAACAGAAGTAGATATGCTTAAGTTGTTGAATCAAGTTCATGAACAGTTAACAATTCAATCTAGGGTACAAGCTTATAATGATTCTCATTTTTTAAATATCTTAGATGCTTGAAAATTATTGCATAAGTTTGATTGGCCGAAAGATAGTTGATAACTTTACTTTAAAAATTTTAGAAATAGCCTTCTATTTGAAGGAAATCTTATATGCTTGTGAAATTGAAAACTTAAGTCAAAGTGAAAAATTATATTTTGAAATTTACACCTCATTGAATAAGCAAAAGATAGTCAAAAATCATGTATTCACTTGTAAGTTTAATGAATAAAATCCTAAGCACAGAATTTCTAATAACATTGAATCGAATTGGTGGAGTGAGAAATGCAAAATGATATTTATCATATTGTTTGACCTAATATTATTTTGGTTGGAGTTATTTAAAACTTGGCATGCATATTATGATATATGTCTTTTAAGGTGTGCTAACCATATTTGGGATCCAGGGAAATGAAGGCCTAAATTTTTGCATCATCTTGTATATATTGTATATTTTTGTACATAGTGTTTTGGTTTTGCAATTTTGCTTGTATATAGTTTTGTTGCTTTTAAATTTTAATTTTATTTCCATTATTGTTTTCAATAAAATTGGCTTATGCCAAATTTTGGATTTCAATTCATGTTATCATTTTGTTGTTTAAATCTTGGTGAAATTTTTGATGTTGTTTCTTTTATTGAGGTATTTGTGGTAGTTGCAATAAATATTTGATGAATTTTTTTAGTACTTGTTCCTAAGTTATGTAGGTAAACCCACCCAGCTCAAAATTGAAATAGGGCCATCCCGCCCACCACAATTTGAAAATACGTAAAGTGGGAAAATTAAACAAAATATTCCCATCTAAAAGGATGGAGAAATGAAATAGGTCCATCCTACCCACAACTAAAATTTAAAATTTGAAAAAAGTGGGACAAAAGGTAATCCCGCCTAAGGAGGTCCAAAAATGCAGTTGTAGACCAAAACCAAAATTTGGCAGGAAAACATCGGAAACCCAAAGTTGATTTACAAAAACCACCTTGAATAGTAGGATGGAGTAGAGGATCCACTAGAGGAGGAAGATACCACCCAGGGAAGGGCAATAAATAAATAGGGATACCAAAATAATATCTCGCATAGGTTTGGAAAGTGGATCAACAAATTGAGGATCTCCACAGGCCATGAAATCCTCATGCAATGAAGTAAACAATAGAAACCTAGATAAGTGGTATGCTCCAACTACAAAACCACTAAATTAGGTTCCAAACAAAAACCTACAACAAAAGCCATACTAGAAGCATCGTAGGAAACCCAGGGAGGGACCCAAGGATATCCTAGAACATAAGTGTAGGAAGGACACCCTTAAAACAATTGAGTAAAGGGTATACAAGTAGATAAGTGACCTCCCACCCCAAAGAGATCATCTACAAGAAAATACAACCAAGAGAAGGATCCTAGAAGCATCAATGAACTAGGAACTGAGCCGCACCACAAAGGAAACCTATAAAAATCTGGGACAACCAAAAAATCTAAAGGAAAAATCCCTAAAGCACAAAAATAAAACACTAGGATGGACCCAGGGATGTTCCAAAAGGTAGAATGGAAAAGGATTCCCTGAAACTCAAAAAATAAACTGGGATGAACCCAGGGATACCCCAGAAAACCCTAAGGATATCCCATTTCATAGGCACCAAAATGAAACCCCATCAAAAGACATGAAAATGGGTAAACAAGAGAGTAAGTGACCTACCAACCTAAGGAGATAATCTATAATGCCTACTATCCAAGGAGGAAGGGCAAAGGAAGTGCCAGGGAGCTAGGATAGGACCAAGGATCTAGGATAGGGCCAAGGATGGGCTGTAAGGAAGAATAGAAGTACTTCCTAGTGAATTCCCCTACAACCCCCTCCAAAATGGCACCTTTAAAATCACATTAATCTTGGAAAGCATGGAAACAGATGATTGTGATTCTTTAAAAAATCCAATATTTTTGAGAATCATAAATTTAAACAACTTTGGAATATTTTCAACCTCTTACGAAATTTTTCCTCCTTGTGGTTTGTGAAAAGTTTGTTTTGTGTCCTCTAAATATATTCATACTTGTTATGCTTGTGTTTCTAACTTTTTGAATTGTAACTATCAATTTTACAACTGTGTTTCATGCAAGTTTGTTACGTCCAAGATTTTACTCTAAAGTTCACAACTTAGTATAATCAACGATTGTTTAATTGTTTTATCCTTAAAAATCACCCATGTTCCCTGGTAATGGTGCCAAAAATGATGAGTGTCATTATTGTCATCATTTAATTTTAATATTTGTCAAATCTAAGGCAGTGTCCAAGGTTGTCTATGATAGAGGAGTTTGGAAAGTTCCTATAGTTCAATAATTAGTTCAAAATTTTATTCAGTGAAATAGAGGTTTATTAGGTCTTTCAAAGGTCATATTATTCCTAATTTACATAATTGAAACTAATTCATCTTGTAAATTTTAAAATTATTTCTAATTCACAGGATTAACACTTAATCTAAATTTGCAAAATTTAACACTTAAACTAAATTTGCATAATTGAAATTTATGAAGAAAAAACTAATTTACGCTTGCTAATTGAAATTATATGAATAGAAAATGCTAAATTGAAACCAACTAATTTTAACCATGCTAAAATTAAAAATACTAAAACTGTCAAAAAAGTTGCTGCAAAAACTATCACAAAAGTTGCTGCAAAAACTGTTAAAGTTTCTACAATTTATAGAAAATAGAGGTAATAAATGCATACAAAATAGGGGTCAGTTAGTTGTAAAAAAACTCACACAAATCACACTTAAAACATAAAAAAAATCATGCTAAAAATAGAGGCTAGTTTTGTTACAAGAATTAAGCAAGAAATTGACAAAATTATTGAAAACAAAAATTATCAAACATGGACCTAATCCTCATCGCTAAGCAAGCATGGAAAATTTTCACCAATGCAAATTTTGAATGGGTCTCTATAATCAAGAAAAAATATTTATAGAACCATGGATTTTTTGAGGAAGGTGTCCCTCTTTCTAGCTTCACCTTCTGGAGTTCTGTTACTAAAGCTAGGGACATCATTAAAAATGGTATCAGATGGCATCTTGAAAATGGGAATTCCATTGATTTTTGGTTTTGATCCTTAGGTTTGGTACCACCCCCTCATTTTTGAACTTGCTCTTGCTACCCTTAAACCCATCACTGACCACCTCTTTGGTAGTAAGGTTTCCCACTTTGTCACCTTTACCCATGGTAGACCCTCTCAAAAATCCATCTTGATTGCTTCCCTTCCTAGAGACCTTATCATTACTACAAATTCCCTTTCCTCAATCCTTAATTATTTTATCATTCCTATCTCTAATTCACCTAACCTTCCTATTTGGATAGACTATGATGATGTCATATTCTCTATTAAGTCTACTTACCTTTTGTAAGATAACCCCTATGCTTTCTCTATCCCCATCAATCACATCTAGCGCAAGCATCTTATCCCCAAAATTGGATTATTTTCGTAGTTGTTGGTCCAAAATAAAATTCTCGCCATTGACAACCTCATGATTAGAGGTATGATTATTCCCAATTGTTTTTACCTCTTTAATTTTGATTGGGAGTCCACCTATCATCTCTTTCTAAAGTGTGCTTTCTCTGAGACAATCCTTAGTTTTATCCTCTACACTTTTGATACTTACTGGGTTTGTTCGAGCTCAATGGTTGATATTTTTACCTAGTGGCCCAACCCCTTTTGAAATAGTATAATAAAAATCCTCTAGTATCTCTATCTCCACAATTTCCTATGGTAGATATGGCTTGAGTGCAATAGTAGAGCCTTCTCAAACTTGTCTAGATACCTTGTCTTAGTTGGAAATAGAGTCCTCTATTTTTCCATTGATAATGCTCAATTAGGCCACTGCTATAGACCCCAAAACCCTAGAATTAAGGCTACCATTGCAACCTCCCTCAAAATTTACATAAATCCCTACAGGAAACTTGTACATTCTAATAACACATCCAATGCCAAGTGGATCCCTCCCCTTTAAGTATGGCTAAAGCTCAACTTTGATGGTTCTTCTAAAGGTAATCTTGGAATTTTTGGAGGTAAAGGTATTATTAGAGACCATTATGGTATAATCATCTTAGCCTTCATAGAAAACCTAGGCACCTAAAACAATCATGTTTTCGATGCCAAAGCCTTGTTCCATGGCCTTTCAATAATCAACAACCTCTAGTGCAAAATCATTGTTGAATATGACTCTTTAAATGTTATCAATTACATTCAAAGTAATAAGGTTCTGAATTAGGGGGTAAGCAACATCATCTCTGAATACAGGAGGCTCCTCCACCTTCACCATGAGACCATCATGCAACATATCTATAGGGAAGCCAACCATACGATTGAATCCCTCACCAAATTAGGCCCTATCCAATAGCTCCTTAGTGTGTGGTGTAATAATTTCCCCTATATTCTTATCAATACCACAACTCTTGACTGTTCAAAGTCCCATTAAATTCCTTTGTTCATTCACCCCCATTGGTCATTGGAATCCCAGTCATCCCCAAGTTATTATCCTAATTTTTAGCCCTACCATGTGGCCTTTGTCCCCTTCCTCATTTATTATCATCCCCCTTATGTACCCTACCCACCCCATCCACCTCATCCCCCATTTCCACTTCCCCATAACCCCTTGCCTTGTCTCATTCTTCTTGCTTGCCATGTTGTCCTTACCATTTCTCACGTGCTCCACTATAACCTCTCCTCCATGTCCTGATGGTACCTTTCTATTACCTTGAATTCACATTATATTTATTACCACATTCCTAGAACCTATCATCATCATTTCTAGCCTCATCACGTGTCAAGCCTATTCTATCCATCGTGTATTTTGCTTGAGTTTTTTGGCATGGCCATCAACACCATATTATATTTTCTTGAGTGAATCACATCATGTTCCACCTTGAGTGTTATTCATTTCCAATACAATGCTTTACCCCATGTCATCTATGTCAAGCCTACTACTTTGGCTCCTTTCCCATGCAAAAAATATCTCTCATTTATTGGTACATGACCTAAGCACCCTCATTATTTGAAAACGTCTTTGTTCCCTGGTTAATCTCTACCTATATCTTTTGGCATACGGGTTGAACATCCTTTTAAATCCAATCATAGTATGGGCTCAAATCGCATCCATCATCCTCATCCTAACCCTCGCTCTAATATTTCCAACCCTCATCCTTGTTTCACCATGCCCTTGCTCAAGCTTGATTTCCTTCAACTTGATCCTATAGTTGAGGAAATTTTAGGGAGCCATAATTTTTTACCTTTTTTGAAGAAATTTTTTGGTAGCGATGTTGAAATGTCTGAGGAGATCGTTAACACATGGAATGGGGACCACATATCTATGAGGAATATTCATTTCCAAATTAATATCCAAAATTTTTCCAAGATCACAGGGTTTTTGATAGATGGATGTGTCATTAGGTGCAACAAACACTCCATGGTGGTGGAGACAGATAGCTTTGTGGATAAAGGAAAATACCTGGTTTTGGTTTATGGAGCAGTTGATAGAAATTCCTTGCCTGCACCCTGGGATCATGTTATGATATCAATTATGGAATATATAACCATTGATAAAATTGACCTTTCCCTCTATAGCTTCCATTTAGCCTTCTTGAACCACCGTAGGGACATCAAGAAGGTTAATATCCCTAACTATCTATTTAGGTCCATTGAGTTATCTATTACCAGTTCAAGAAACTAGAATTCCACTCATTCCATCCACCAAGGTTTGCATATTATATTGTATAATAATAATCTTGAGTTTTACACCAAGCAAGTCATGGTCACTAGTTGCCTAACCCATCCCAATCCCAATAAAAGTTGTAATTGTCCTACCCCTCCCAATCCCACTGATAGCCCCAGTCATGAGACCCCTATCCATGAAGTCCCCAATGATAATAATTATTCTAAATTTTCTTCCCCTTATTCATTAAAGCACACCCCTAGTTATGATTGTAAATATGGATTTGCATATGCTGATTTCAAGTTTAGACACTAATCCATCAGGTGCTCTTTGTCCAAGGCTAAGCACAATCCTAGTCCAACTTCCATCTAGGCTTCCTCGCATATCAAAAAGTTGAAGACTAAGAGTTCCCTCCCTAACCTGGCCAGTGAGGTGAATCCACCTAAGAAACTAATGCTTCAGTGCAAATATCCTTCATCAGTAAGCATCCTCCAAAACTATATTCTTAGCCACATTGCCAACACAATGGTTAATCTGTCAATGATTGCTAACTCATCCAAGGCGGCTTGGATGCTCTACAACCAAGACACAAAGGTGATGGATGAGCTCCATGGGTAAATCAACATCCTCTTAAAGAAATCTAAAGACTCTTCAAACATCATTGTTGAAGACAAGTAGTGCTAAGCTTTGTACCTATTCCTATTGGGGTCCTCCTCCTAGGACCCCCCCTTTCATATTTGTTCCTGGTTGCTCAGTTGGGATCTTCTCTCTCAGACCATCCCCTTTATTTTGGTAGCTTTCTTGTATGTTAGTCTGGGATATCACTTGTGAGACCACCCTTTATTTTAGTGGTTTTGGTCTGCTGACCTGTCATTTTTGTCTTTATTGTAAAAGGTTTTGGGGCCCTTTCAAAACTCTTTTTTTAATACAATCTATCTATAAAAAAAAAATTATCAAAAACTTGCAAAATTCTTTCTTACTCTAGCCTTGAGAGTTTTTCCTTGCTCCCTGGTCTAGAAGAAGGTATAATCATTCTAAAATTCTAAATTATAAACACTCACTCGTAAATTAATGCATTGGAATAACATTGTACTTTTATTAAAAACTATTGTCACAAATTAGTAACTTTTACAATTTTGTCAACTATCACTTATGTACTATTTTTTGACTAATTATTATTAACTCAACCAATGGGAGAGTGCTCCTATTTATGCTATTTATTACATACATATTTTCAATTATAAAATCAAATAAGGTGTTTTCCATGCATGATTTGTTGTTCTATTGCAGCAAACTTGGTCTATTTTAGTATAGAATCTACTGTAGCAATCATCTGTGCACCAATTCATACCCTCAATCTGGTGGGAATCAGCTAATAATAGATTGAAATAAGTTGTTACACCTATCCTCATGCTAACTCATTTTATTCCTTGGGAAATGGATGCATAATTTACTTTTTTTTGTTGAAATTGATTGTTTCAGCTTGTCATTCCAGAGTAGCTTTGGAATATCAGGCTGAATACTTGGAATATCTTATTGTTGTCAATTTGATCATGTGTGTAAACTTCCAAGTGTGTGAGAGGTCCTCTCTTGCCACCTCATACTTATTCCAACTAGTTGCACTTTTTCCTTTTGACTTTATCCATGCCCTCCTTTAATGTTGCAAGTGGTTGTCATATGTATGTTATGTGCAACTATCATTCCCTGTTTCACAATAGAGTGGCTGATTTGGCACCACATAATCTCAAAAAAATATTTTAGGGTGGGAAAACATTCAAAATAACTCAACCAATCATAATTCACAAACAATTTTATTTTCTGCCAATTTTACTATGCTATTTTACCACTAAAATCATGCAAAAATAGGACATAAAATGCAGAAAATAATCAAAATAGTGGCATAATGTCTCTTAACACATAATCATGCAAACATCAACAAACTAATACACCTTAATAAAATATTTGGTACAAAACTATGTTATGTATTATCATATGGCAATTTTTATATGTAAAAAATGTAGCAAAAATGAGGTATTATTTGGCCTCGTCAAGTCTGTTAATAGTGCTCTAGACTCTAGCCAATGTTGGATGACTTAGATTTCTCTCAAGTTAAACTTTCAAAGAAGGTTAGCTCTTTGAATTTCTTATAAAATATAAATAGAGGTTGAAGAACACAAGCTTATACTGAGAGGGGGGGTGAACAGTATAAGACCACTTTTTAATTTGCTTTAAAATCAACTTTCAAAATAGTATAATGCAGTGAATAGACAACAGTAATAACAATAGTAATCAAAGCAAAGCACAACACACCATCCACAAAGTGACACAACAATTTACGTGGTTCACCCAATGTGGGCTACTCCACGGATAAAACTTTTCTCTAAAAGTTATATCACAGTTCTTTGGGAAACCTTCCCAATTACAAAGTTTATGGGCACCAACCCAAAGGAGACACCTTCCCCTAGCTCTGCTCTTAGTGGTGATCCTCTAGAAGACCTCTACCTCCTTCGCCCTTAGCAAGTGGAACTCTATCCATAGAAGACACCTGTCTTCCCTGCTCTGGTTGGAGATCTCTGTCCTCAACTCTGTCACTGCAAAGCCGTTCCTCAAATTCGCACCAAACACAGTCCTTCGGTCTAGCACAAATCTGTCCTCTTCCTCTGTTCTTTTTGTTACAGCCACACTTGGTCAAAACCAACTTTTCACTGTCTACGCAAACACAGCAGCATAGTCTTCGCACTCTACGCAAACACAGTAGTCGATCAGACTTCCACTTATGCACCTCTACGATCGAACTTCTCCCCGCACTCTATCTACGCAAATCACACTTCGAACGCACACTTGATCGATTCGACTCGACTCGCTCTCTTGCGCATAGTAGAATTCACTTGCACAAATTCGACACACACATTCGATGATCAAACTCTCCGAATAGCCCTCCTTTTATACTGACAATCTCAAGATTAGATTCTTGATCTTAGTCGGTTGTATATCCCTAAAACAATGTCGACTACACAACCCTACACTTCGTCGGCTCAAGGTTAACTCTGTCGGCTTCAACCGCCTCTGCTGTTCTGTAGCTTTTCTCGTGAAACTACAACATGTCATGATATCATGACACTTTTACAGTCGTACACCTTCTATAGCCTGCTGTCATGAAATCGTGACACCTTGGCCTTTGTCGACTTCCTTTGTGCTTCTGTCATGAAATCATGACACCTTTGCCTCTTGCTGACGTCATCTCACTTCTATCATGAAATCGTGACACTTTAGTCTTCATGGCCTTCCTCTCAGCTTTTGTCATGAAATCATGACACTTATGATTTTTACGTCATCTCTCCTCTTAGAGTCATGAAATCTTGACATGTCACAAAATCGTGAAATCTTCTTCTGAGTCTCACTTGCCTTATGTCATGAAACTGGAACATGTCACGAAATCATGACATCTTCATCCTTTGAGCTCTTCCTTCTTCTATGTGAAATCATGACACTTTCTCATCAATACTTTTCTTTCTATCTTGTCATGAAATCATGACACTTTCTCCAACTTCAAGCTTTCACTCAACCTGTCATGAAATCATGACACTTTTAGCTTTCGTACACTTTCTCTACTGCCTGTCATGAAATCGTGACACTTCTAGCTTTCGTACGCTTTCTCCACTACCTGTCATGAAATCATGACGCTTCTCATTTCGAGCTTTTTTAGCATGTCACGAAATCGTGACAGTCCTCAACTTGACCTTTGCAGCATGTCACAAAATTGTGATAGTCCTCACTTGGAACTTTGCATCATGTCACGAAATCATGACAGTTCTTGAATAACTTTCTCTCTTTCGATCTTGTCATGAAATCGTGACAGTTCACACTGCGGACTCTCTCTTCTGCATCATGTCATGAAATCGTGACACTTTTTCATCCGTACAACCTCCTTTGCAGAATGTCATGAAATCGTGACACTTTTCCTTCTCTGCCTTCCTGCACTTTTCGAGTCACGAAAATGCGACATGTCATGAAATCGTGACACTTTCCATCTTGCTCTCCTTCTCTGCCAACATGTCACGAAATCGTGATAGTTTTGCCTGCTTCGTCTCTGCCTTCCAGCATGTCACGAAATCATGACACTTTTGCCCAAACTTTCTCTCTCCTCAAACATGTCACGAAATCATGATAGTTTTGCCAGCGCTTTCTCTCTCCTAAAACATGTCACGAAATCATGACAGTTTTTCCAGCCGCCTGCATACTTTTTCTTACTTGTCTTTTTCTTGATCTTTTGCAACTGGGCTACTCTGATCTACTTGGAAACTCACTCGTCCATGCTGAAACCTTCATCAAGACACATTCTTTGACATCAAACCAAATTGCTTCAAGACCTTCTTGACATCAATGACAACATCTACACTTAGAGCAAAGGCAATGTACCCAAGGTACCCAAAATTGCCAACAATCTCCCCCTTTGTCATTGATGGCAACCCTTAACTGAAAAACACTACTCAAGAGCCAAAACTGAACCCAACTGTGCTCTCAACTGAGAATCTACCTTTGAAGTTTTTGCTCCCCCTGACTTGAAGCTTTCTTCTTCACTTGAAGCTCTCCCCCTTACTCATATCTCTCCCCCTTTGTCATCAATGGCAAAGGGTCACCTTTGGGGCTTGGGACTAAGAATGAGCTTCTTAGCTTAGTCCCTCCCCCACCTCTTGATGAGGTGATTTAAAACAAGGGTGGGAGTGAAACTCCCATTAGGCACTCATCATCATCAGTGTCTACAATTTCTTTGTCGGGCCTTCTCTTGAACTCTTTGTCAGTGTTTCTGTTCTTGTCACTTTTCTTGTTCTTGTTCTCATCTCTTTTCTTGTCCATACCTTGATCCTTGGACCTGTTTATACCACTGTTCCTATTCTTGTACCTTGGAAGATCAGCTCTGCACTGTCTGGCTGTGTGACCTGCATTGTTGCACTTATAGCAAGTAACAATATTATTTCTTTCGGGCATAGCTGTTCTTTGAATCCGCCTGTTCTGACTAACCCAGTTCTTGTTATTTGCCTTGCAAAAAATTGCCTTGTGCCCGAACTATTGACAAGAGTAGCAATACCCTTGAAAGAAACTAAAACTTCTGAAATTGTTGTTTACCCTTTTTATTTGATCTATGCACTGTGAAGCCGTGTGACCAAACCTGTGACACGAAAAACATCTACCGTAAAATATTCTTTTAATCGACCTTTTGGGTCCCGAAAACTTCTTCTTCGCATTCAGAATTTTGTTTTCTATTTCTGCGCATTTATCACTCACGGACTCTTTCTTTGAGATACTCTCTTCATCGAACTCTCTTCTTTTTGAAATCTTTTACTAGATTCCCCAACCTGTTCCTTGTGTGGTTTAACAAAACCAAGACCTGTTTTATCTGTTGTCTTTCTTTGTCCTTTGATAAGAGATTTAACCTTTTTGGAGCTTTCTTGAAACCTGTACAGTTTATCCTTGTATTCTTTATTTTCCTCTTTCAAGGCAGCCATTTTCTGTTCTAATTCACTATACTCAAGCATCTTAGATTCTAACTCATTCTTGAGTTCTTGTGTCTTAGCCATAGAGATGTCAAGACTTTCTATGAGTTCATCTCTCTCCATACAACATTCATCTAATTTATCCTTGAGTCTAGCATTCTTCTTTCTTTCCTTTTTCAAAACACTAAGAGCATTAGTAAGTTCACATTCAAGATCCTCTATTTTATTGCATTTTGAATCATCAAGGCCTTTTTCAGATTTCTTATCACTAGAGGTGCTACCCTTTTCAAAAACCATACAAGCATCTTCCTTATCATTTTCTGAAGCATCCTCATACATACTAGCAACCAATTCATTATTTGTGCAATCATCCTCAAGGTGCCCAAAATTTCCACATCTAAAACATTTCATGACAATGAATTTATGTTTCGGTTCTTCCTCTTTTTCTGAAATGAACAACATCTCATTTTCATCATCACTAGAAGAACTTTCACTATCACTGCTAGAACACTTACTTGCTTTGTCTAGGTAGAAGCTCTTCTTATTCTTGTGTGAATGCCTCTTTCCTTGATTGTTGTGCTCATCTTTGTTCTTTCTGTAATACTCGTGCTTTTCAGAATCCTTGCTCTTAACATCCTGTATATCTTCATCACTTTCATTCTTGGAAACAGTACAGTCAGTAGCATAATGACCAAACTTTCCACAGTTGAAACATCTTATGTTTTTCTTGCTTTTGTGTTTTCTAGAGAACTTGCCTTTCTTGCTGTAATATGCCTCTTCATCACTAGAAGACTCATCACTCTCTTGAATCTGTTTGCCCTTTGATTTCTTGGTAGCTTTGAAAGCTGCCTCTTTCTTGACATCAACTTTCACTTGAGTTCTCAGCTCAAATGCTGCAAGAATACTATGGAGCTCATCCTTTTTCAATTTATCTAAATCTTTAGCTTCCTCAATAGCAGAAATATTTTCACTAAATCTATTAGGAAGAGATCTTAAAATCTTATCACACACATCATTTTCAGCAACCTCAAGACCTAGGTCTTTCATGGAGTTAACAACCTCATCCATACGAAGCATGTAGTCACTAATATTTTCATCATCATTCATTTTGAGTTGTTCAAACATACCTTTAAAATGTCTCAATTTGGCCTTTCGGACATTTGCATCACCTGTATGAACCACCTGCAATTGTTTCCACATTTCACTAGTTGTCTTGCAGTGAATAACTTTGGTGAGATCTGCTTTCTGTAAGCCTCTCAGGATTGCATTCATGGCTTTTGAATTGTTGTGAAGCATGAGCCTGTCTTCTTTGGTATAAGGACCATGTTCAGGAATAGTGTATTCGTCTTCAATCACTTCCCATACCTCATTACCAAGTGCCATTAGATAAACTCTCATTCTTGCACTCCACAGACCGAAATCTGATCCATCAAGAATAGGTGCTGCATTGCCACCTAAAAAATCCATTGTGTTCTTAACCAGTTCTTCCTTTCGATTGTTAAACCTTTTCGAAGGAACCTGCTCTGATACCAATTGAAGAACACAAGCTTATACTGAGAGGGGGGGTGAACAGTATAAGACCACTTTTTAATTTGCTTTAAAATCAACTTTCAAAATAGTATAATGCAGTGAATAGACAATAGTAATAACAATAATCAAAGCAAAGCACAACACACCATCCACAAAGTGACACAACAATTTACGTGGTTCACCCAATGTGGGCTACTCCACGGATAAAACTTTTCTCTAAAAGTTATATCACAGTTCTTTGGGAAACCTTCCCAATTACAAAGTTTATGGGCACCAACCCAAAGGAGACACCTTCCCCTAGCTCTGCTCTTAGTGGTGATCCTCTAGAAGACCTCTACCTCCTCTAGCCCTTAGCAAGTGGAACTCTATCCACAGAAGACACCTGTCTTCCCTGCTCTGGTCGGAGATCTCTGTCCTCAACTCTATCACTGCAAAGCCGTTCCTCAAATTCGCACCAAACACAGTCCTTCGGTCTAGCACAAATCTGTCCTCTTCCTCTGTTCTTTTCTGTTACAGCCGCACTTGGTCAAAACCAACTTTTCACTTGCACTCTATGCAAACACAGTAGCATAGTCTTCGCACTCTGTGCAAACACAGCAGTCGATCAGACTTCCACTTATGCACCTCTACGATCGAACTTCTCCTCGCACTCTATCTATGCAAATCGCACTTCGAACGCACACTTGATCGATTCGACTCGACTCGCTCTCTTGCGCACAGCAGAATTCACTTGCACAAATTCGACACACACATTCGATGATCAAACTCTCCGAACAGCCCTCCTTTTATACTGACAATCTCAAGATTAGATTCTTGATCTTAGTCGGCTGTATATCCCTAAAACAACGTCGACTGCACAACCCTACACTTCGTCGGCTCAAGGTTAACTCTGTCGGCTTCAACCGCCTCTGCTGTTCTGTAGCTTTTCTCGTGAAACTACAACATGTCATGATATCATGACACTTTTACAACCGTACACCTTCTATAGCCTGCTATCATGAAATCGTGACACCTTGGCCTTTGTCGACTTCCTTTGTGCTTCTATCATGAAATCGTGACACCTTTGCCTCTTGCTGACGTCATCTCACTTCTATCATGAAATCATGACACTTTAGTCTTCATGGCCTTCCTCTCAACTTTTGTCATGAAATCATGACACTTATCGACATCGTCTCTCTCCTCTTAGAGTCGCGAAATCGTGACATGTCATGAAATCGTGACATCTTCCTCCTTATCTCCTTGCCTTCTGTCGTGAAACTGGAAACATGTCACGAAATCGTGACATCTTCATCCTTTGAGCTCTTCCTTCTCATTCATGGAAATCATGACACTTTCTCTCGTACTTTTACTTTCATCTTGTCATGAAATCATGACACTTTCAGCTTTCAAAAGCTTTTCCTGTCATGAAATCATGACACTTTTCGCTTTCGTACAACTTTCTCATCTGTCATGAAATCATGACACTTTTACTTTCGTACGCTTTCCTCCTCTGTCAGCGAAATCGTGATGCTTCTCATTTCGAGCTTTTTTTGCATGTCATGAAATCATGACAGTTCTCACTTCGAGCTTTTTAGCATGTCACAAAATCATGATAGTCCTCAACTTGGAACTTTGCATCATGTCACGAAATCATGACAATTCTAGAATAACTTTCTCTTCGATCTTGTCATGAAATCGTGATAGCTCACACTGCGGACTCTCTCTTCTGCATTATGTCATGAAATCATGACATTTTTTCATCCGTACAACCTCCTTTGCAGAATGTCATGAAATCGTGACACTTTTCTTTCTCTGCCTTCCTGCACTTTTCGAGTCACGAAAAATGCGACATGTCATGAAATCGTGACACTTTCCATCTTGCTCTTCTTCTCTCCAACATGTCACGAAATCGTGATAGTTTTGCCTGCTTCGTCTCTGCCTTCCAGCATGTCACGAAATCGTGACACTTTTGCCCGAACTTTCTCTCTCCTCAAACATGTCACGAAATCGTGACAGTTTTGCCAGTGCTTTCTCTCTCCTAAAACATGTCGCGAAATCGCGACAGTTTTTCCAGCCACCTGCATACTTTTTCTTACTTGTCTTTTTCTTGATCTTTTGCAACTGGGCTACTCTGATCTACTTGGAAACTCACTGTCCATGCTGAAACCTTCATCAAGACACATTCTTTGACATCAAACCAAATTGCTTCAAGACCTTCTTGACATCAATGACAACATCTACACTTAGAGCAAAGGCAATGTACCCAAGGTACCCAAAATTGCCAACAGAGGTTTATGATAAAAATATAAAATGGAAGGGTTAGAGATGAGTAATATTTTAGGTAAATTTCTAAATCATGGATGGGGTATAGTGTAACAACATTGGATACATATTGCATATGAGACTAACATAATTAACTTCTAATAAAAATTAACAAACCAACCATTGTAAAATGTATAACAAAGTTTATTTAATTACAATTATATGCTTTAATCATTCTAAATACTTTAAAAGTCGATCCAATAGTGATCCATAGAGTAGAATTTGATTTTACAAAATAAACTAACTATGAAGTGTAACAAAAATGACTTATAACATAACAATCATTTATAAAAACCTATAATAACAAGCATAATGTAGGCCAATTAGCTTTCATTTTTCATTAATTGCTAACAAATATTACACAACATATATCCAATCAAATGATATAGAGTTGACCCTAACTTTGAGGTGCACTGGGTTATTTATAGGATGCTTTTGAGTATTGTAGCATAATATTTACATTATTTTCACAAGTTTGTTAGATATACAGCTTGGTAGGGAGCGCTTTTGGGACCAACTATCATTTTTACACTACATTGGTTATTGATGTGGATGGTTTAAATTTTGTCTTAAATTTTAATTCAAATGTGTCTATAACCTAGTCCAT
Source organism: Wollemia nobilis (assembly GCA_028583015.1). Lineage (NCBI taxonomy): Eukaryota > Viridiplantae > Streptophyta > Pinopsida > Araucariales > Araucariaceae > Wollemia > Wollemia nobilis. Next base: position 914,389 of record JAQPPZ010001471.1, on the reverse strand, counting down.
AGATCTTTAATTACCTCCTACACATGGTTAGGCCATTGTAACTGTTTGATAGAGATATCACTTTTGAGCTCAATAGTCTTGGATTGAATAGTTGGAAGAAACCAAGTTATTTGTAGCTCTAAAAGGGAAGTTCTAGGATTATATATCAAATCTAGGCCTATGATAATATCAGACCTTTTAGTTGCTTGGGAGACCTCTTGAATCAAATCTAGACTTTTGGGTGGACCAATGACATCAATGCTTGATAAATCCCAATTTCATGCATTCTTTAGCTAGTATTTTGGTCTTACTGGTATTACACAGTTTGGACCTTCATGGAGCTTATTCATTAGGAACCTATGCTTGTATCACTCCAGTATATTTTTTATATTTTTTGACTTTGGAGTGGAAATGTTGATGTCATTGCTTGAGAAAATTTGGGATTGGTCACTTTTGTATTTGAGCTAAGAGGGCATTCTTTGATTGATATCGAGATTGTGTTGCTTTATTTTTTAAATATGGCCTTGCTACATCTTATGCATGTTAGAAAATTTTCAAACTTTGGGAATTTTATGCTGATGTTATTGTTGAAAATAGGTTGGGATTGTTTAATTTTGGATGTGTATTTCTAGATTTTCTTTGGGAATTAACTAATTTTCTAGAGAAATACCTAACCACTCAAAACTTATTTTTTTGTTGGAGAATTTGAGTATTAGCTATCTATTTTTCTTGGGTTTTCAATCCAAATTCAGAATGTCTTTCTTTAGTGAGGTTTAGGCAACATATTAGTAGAAGGATTTGCAAATGAGGGCATGAATTTGACCTATAGTTAGTTTTTGTATGTCTTATATTAGCTACTAATTTTACCATGAGTTGATTTAGTTATTCTATAGCTTTCATGTTTCTCTTAGGGATTATTATAATGTCCATATTTATTTGTTGTGAAATATTTTGGTATTTTTATTTCTTAGTGGATTTCTTGAGGATAAATATTTTCAAAAACCTACTTGCCTCTTAGTAGTTTTTTGCCTTTCCTTATGGATCCTTCTACATATTACTTGGGAATTGTAATAGCTACTAGGTCTATTAATAAGTAATTCCAAGAAATATAAAAGGATTTATATCATAATATTCATTTATAATATTATGGTGTTCATCCTTCTACTCTTAGTCATGACAATGATGTGCTTAATCAATATTTGACCAATAAAGAAGAAGATCTACATTCTACTTATGATAGGGACCCAACTAAGGATTATGATGATCCCTATTGTAATGCCATAGAACACGAGTGTACCTTGGGAGAACCTATTTTTATTGCCAAATATAAACATAGAACCTTACTAGAATCATTGCTTAATATGACAATCATGATAAATAATATGTAAATGCAAAGAACAAAAGTAGCATAGTTCTCCCATCAACATTAGCCCTTTTTTATCCTCAAGATAATAAATAAGCTCAATACATGGCTAATATTAAGGAATCACTTACATATTATCTAAAAAAAATATTGAAGAGATACTTCGAGCAAATGGAGGCCACTAGGAGAGAGAAAACCAAATAGTTTTAGGACATTATTCAAAACATATTGAAAAAAATTACTTAGATTAGAAGTGTTAATAGGGGCCCTAGAGTACAAGTTGATATCCATTATTCATAATTTAATCCTAATTCTCCTCCTCCTATGCCTCCCCCAACTAACTTAAGGGTAACTATGATTGTGTCTATAGACCCTACAATGAGAAATTACCAAATCCAATTTCTTGCCCTTGCTGTGGAATCCATAGACTTGTTTAGACATATATCTAAATTCTTTAAAGATGGAATAAATGAAGCCTAAATATTAATTGATAAGTTTATTATATATCATAGGTATTGGTTTCACAACAAAAAAATATTATTAGCGATTTGATAGAATATGCACTTGATTGGTTTTCATCCTTGCCCAAACACTCTATTGATTCTCAAGATATCTTTGCCAAAAAGTTTAAAAATTATTTTGATTATGGCATAAATATTATGGAATTAGTGGATGCATTTGTAAATTCCAAACAAGGACTAAATAATCCTTTAACTAAATTCTATAAGATATGGGAAACACTTAAATATAATTCTAATATGATCTTAACTAAAGAGGAATCCATTAAATTTTTTGTCAACAAATTAAGGTATCCTTTTCAAGATAAAATATAGGAACATAATCTATATGGTTTGTGTAGACACTAAATTTTAGTCATTCACACAACCAATCCATAAAAACCATCGAAACGCTTCTCAAATTTATACAAATTCACCAAAACCCTAATTTTCCATAAAACCCTCATAAATCCTTCAAACTCTTCTTCAACATGCTCAAATTCCTCCAAATTTCCAATTTTCTACCTAATTCGTCTAAATTTCTCTAGATTCTTCCTTATTAACCTCTAACCCCATATTAAACTCCCATCCAAATCCCTAGGATATATGCACCCTAATTTAAAAATTTCTCTTAAATCCCTAGGACTACCCAAAATCCCCACATAAATACCTCATTTAATCCATCTTATCTCCCCATCCATATTTCCCTCAAAATTTGGATGATTTAAAAAATGCAATGAAAAGCCCCAAGTCAAAGGGAATTTAATTGGAATATTTAATGGGTTAGTCCTTCTCAGCCTCCATGTCACCCTTTTAGAAATCTAAAATTCAATGGGCATCCCCAAAGGTACACTTATCCTCATGCACATCTCATTACCTCCTAGGCTAATTTATGATACTTGGGTGGGTGAGAGGCCATCCTACACAAGGCTATTAAATGGAGGGATTCATATTCCTCCATGTGTCCTCCAAAAATTTACCTTGGATTTACCACCCTCCACTTGGATCCAAATCAGCTCCACCTCATTTTCATGTAACCTACCCCTCTCCTCACCTAATTCCTATAAATTCCCCTCCATTTCACTCATTAACAAGGAATGGGGTGAAGCTACTGTTATGCTACCAAAATTTTACCATACCACCTTGATACCCTTGGAGACCCTAGTTTCCTTTACTACCCACCTTGATAAGCCTAGCTATTGTAGCCATGGAGTCTACATGAAGGAGTCAAATTTGCTTTGACTTACAACTAAATCTGGATAAGTCAATACTTCACTACCATACTTGCACCAAAGGACACCAACCATAACCAAAACCTCCTAGTAAAAGTACTTGGTCCCATCTGCCATGCCATCCCAACCACCAGTGGTAGTTACATAGTATCGACCACCACCTACAACCATACAAAATCAACCGTCATTGGTGGTTACTCGAAGAAGAGGAAACAAAGCATTCCAAATAGCATGCAGGTAAATGGAGGTATAAAAAATCATCTTTTTAAGTCTTGTAATAATTTGCATGAGTTTTGTAAGACTTTATTTATTTTATTGTGTATAGGGCCTCATCTTACAAATGTCCATCAGATATTATCGACTCCATATTGTAAGCATGTGTGCAGTTGTTACGCAACTGGAAGAATTCTAGATTGGTCCAAGAGGCTTGTATCGTTCCAAATTTTTTGCACCCTTACCTTCAGGCTAAAGGATCCGCGCCTGAAAGGGGGATGCGAGAAGGATGGGACGGTACCTCGGACTGAGAGGCCCTTTGAAGGTCACGCCTCTCGGGGGAGGGGTATCAAGGTGATTTTTTGACGGATGGTGGGGTTCACCAGGAAACTTTGAGTGGCAGTTTCCACGCCTAGGTTGGGAATGAGTTTGATGTGTTCAGTTTTACGCTTAATCATCCAAGTCCTAGGTTTGGCCAAATGAATCTAAGCTATACTATATGAAAATGCAGATTAAATGAATACAAAAAGCAGAATTAAATATGAAATGCAGAGAATATTCTAGATGAAAAATAGCATACCTGTTTCTGGATGTTTGATGGAGATTCTGAGGCTTGAAGCAGTCCAGATCGCCTCTGATCTGACAGGATCATCTGAGATCTGACCAGATCATCTCTGATCTGACGAATTCATTAGAGACCTGCAATCACAGAAATAGATACCAAATACAAAAAACACAATTGCAACAATAAAGGAAAATGATGTAAATGATAGTAGAGATGCTAAAATAATAATTACAGATAAAAATTTAAGTAGATTGCACTATTTTAATGACTAATTATGACTTTATTATGCACCTATGCTATATGAGGTGAACTCCAGGATGCAGAATAATAGAAAAAGCTTAACTAGATGCAAAATAAAACAATAGGAAAGAACGAGAAATGCAAACTCTGGGCACTGATTGCCCCCAATGTTGGTTGCAGTCGAAATCGTCTGCAGAATACGAAATCGTCTCGAATTTTGGCGTGATCGTCCGAGATCGTACCGGATCGTCTGCGATGATCTGAGCTTGCTCCGGCTAAAGAATAATGAAGTTCCTGCAAGAAAATTTGAAAAGGGACAAAGGCAAATAGTAATCCAAGATATTCTCATGCGTGCAGAACTCAATTCACAAAAAATTTCAGCTAGGGGAAGGTCAAGGGGGGGCCTAAGATTAAATAGGCTTAGGAGGGAGGTTAGGAGGTTGGAGATCATCCCAATCTGGGAGATCTCCAACGGGGAGGGTCTCTAACGGCGCAGACACGCTTCTGCCCAAGTTAGAGACGTCGTTGAAACAGAAGCTAATTATGAAAAATTAGTTTTGGGACGAAATCGTCTGGACGTTCTGCTCTAGACGAATTCGTCCGATCTGAGGCGATATCGTCTGATCGGCGACGATATCGTCCAACGGTCACAACAAATCCTAAAAATGGCATGAAAAATGAGGAGAGCGGTTTAACAGGCGGTTCGAGGTTAAAATTCAAATTTAAATTATTTACTAAGGTTTACTGCGCCAATTTTAGGGTGCTACATTTTGCCCCCTCTTTAGCGAATTTTTCGAAGAAAATGCGTTAAAGACGAGTTCTTCTCGATTTACGAGAAAGCAAAAATTTATTCCCATTTTTAGGCGACGATTCTAGGTCGAATCGTACGACAGCTTACTATGGTGCCCCCTCCGTGTTTTTACCCAAATCGAACGTTTGAGGTAAAAACACGAAAAAGCAAAATTTAAAATGTTGTTAATTTGTTTTTGAATAAAATTAAGAAAATAGGGTAAAACCCTAATTCATTTTTACTGTTCATTATTTTCTGGTTTTAGAGCTCTATATATATATGATGATATTTTTGATGATATGACTTGTGTATATGTTTGTATGATGCTTTAATGTTTTGATTTGATTGATTTGATGATTCATGTAATTATGTCGTTTGGAAATATTATAATTTGTTGTCATGCTTTAAAATTTAAATGAAATAATCTGATGTAAACAAATTGGTTGTTTGTGGAATGATTTGATGAAAAAATAAAAGGGACTTTTAACAATAATTTCAAAGGACATTGTCGCTATTTATGACCATTTCATGGAGTCGCCGCTCGCTAGGTCGTCAAGCTAATCCCAGTATAGAAATATTGTTAAAAGTAAAAGAGTGCTTAAGAGACTGTCTTAAGGCTTTTTGTTGTGATGATGAAAATGATGATGGTGATGATGATTTGTTTTCAGATTTCCATGAAAATATTATGCATGAAATATATTAAAAATGATTTTTTGCTAGGCATAAATTCCTAAGTGTGATAAAATTTTTGAATAATTCCCTAGGAATTATACCATCATTGCAAAATTGAATGTTGACATAATGACATGAAATAGTAACATTGTTCATTCTTTTTAAAGCATAATTGTGTAACATAATGATTTAAGCCATATGTTTTTATGGAAGAAATAAAATGGGACAAAAAATTAAAACAATGGTTTGCGCTAGGCATAGAATATTTAGGTATAGACTTATACCATCATCGCGAAATCCAAAAAAGAAATTGATATAATAGTTTTATTGCATGGTTGATTTTTAATTTTGAAAATAAACAGAAAATATAAAGATGAGGACTTGCGCTAGGCATAAAATTCCAATTTAGGTTTTGGAACTATACCATCGTCGCGAAAGTCAAAAAGTTATATATAAATAAATGTGATTTTATTGCATATTTTGAAAGAAATTTTGATTTTTTTGAAAATGCATGTAGTTGTCTTTATACTAAACAACTGTTCTCAAGTAAGAAAATGAAATTATTCCAGACAATTTGCAAAAATATTTTAAATTATCTCAAAGACAAAAGTTAGATTTATAAGGAATCCCATGTGCATATGTGAGTTCATTTTCGATCTTGATTTATCATAATGATACACAAAATCTCTCAAATACAAATGTGTGTGCAATTGCTTTGTGCATTTACCAGTTTTGAGCAAGATAATTTGATACAAGTGATTTGAATTAACCAAATAAGTGTTCATTGACCATGATTTAGATGCATATAACCGTACCAGACTACTATGTAAGTCGGGTTATCAAGAGCTAGCTAATCCATAAGCGGACATAGGTCTGTACAAAAGAAGGTCGCTAATGTGACAGACATATCACCACGCTAGGAATTACCCAAGGCCAAGCGGGTTGGGCACAAACCACCTGTTATGGGGCTTACCTCACAGTTTTCGAATAATTGAGAATTCCAGGGATTCAAGCTCATTCACCCTTCTTTTCTTTTCAATGGGTAGGGAAAAGGGATTTTATTGCTTTTGCTTTTGCTTTCTTTGCTTTTCTTTTTTTTGTATTTTTCTTTTCTTTTCTTTTTTTTTCTTTTTTTTCTTTTTTTTTTGTATTTTTGCTTGATATTTGAGATAATGCTGAAATATTGCTGAGATGGTACAAAATGATACTGAAATAATGCTTCTTTTTCTCATGATTTTGCTTGATTTTTCTTTTTCTTTTTGCTTCCTATTCTAGGGATACTTGCTCGGATTAGATGTAGAGCAAGGGATTTTTATTCTGGGTAGGGGTGAGCTTGTCCTTTTGTCAATTCTCAAAGATTCTAGACCATGTGCATGATAGGATAGCAGGGGAAACTTTTCGCTCAAGAAACCACTTCTACTATGTAGCATAGTATTGAAATTGCAAATGTAATCATTTTAATGTGAAAGGATATGCTTGGTTTAAGTAAATAACAAGATCAATTCTCTATGCTCAAACTTTATTTAATTCAATTTGTGGACTTTGATATAAGAGAGATTAGTAATCATACCAGATAAAATCAAGATATTTATTTTTGTGTTTGCAAAAGTGAGGGATTCCAAATAAATGCTAATTTATCCAAAATAATTTGAAAATATAACTGCAATATTTCAAGAATAAATATATACAACAAATATTTTTGAAGAGTTTGATAATTTTGACTCTCTCTTTCTTTCTTTCTTTTTTTTTTTTTTGAAAGAGTCAATAAAATTGTTGTTTTTAATTTTATTTGATTTTTGTTTGTTTTTTTTTGAAATTTTTATATGCTTATAAAATGAAACAATATGCAAAATATATACAAATGATGAAATGACCAGATTTTATGCGTAATATCGCTTAAGATGCATAATATTCATAGGTTCTTTAAGATCTTTACCATCTAAGGTAGCTAATTTGTATGCTCCCGATCCAAATTTAGCAGTGATAACATATGGTCCAAGCCAGTTGGGCTCAAATTTACCTTTAAGGTCTTTAGTTGCATTAGTATTTTTTTTATTTTCTTTTAAAACAAGGTCGCCGATCTCAAAGGATCGATGATGAACTTTCTTAGCATATGATCTTTTAAGCTTGTTTTGGTAGGCACGAAGATGCTCCAAAGCATTGATGCGCTTTTCATCTAGGAGTTCCAGTTGACTGAGTCTGCCAGCACGATATTCATCTCCTACTTCAGTATCTTGAAGTAGTAGAGCCAAAGAAGGAACTTCTAATTCAAAGGGAAAAACAGCTTCAACACCATAAACCAAAACAAAAGGTGAAGTGCCTGTGGGAGTACGAACGCTAGTTCGATATGCCCACAAGGCTGGATATAATTGAATGTGCCAGTCGTGGCCAGATTTATTGACCAATATTTTAAGGATTTTAATTAATGTTTTATTAGATGCTTCTGCTTGGCCATTACCCTGAGGATAATAGGGAGTGGACCAGCGATGTTGAATTTTATATTTTTGACATAATTTCTTGACATCTTTATTTTTGAAACAAGTTCCATTATCTGAGATGAGATTTGCAGGAATTCCAAACCTACAAATGATTTGATTAAAAATAAATTTGGAGACTTGGGTTCCAGTGCAGGAAGCTAAGGGCATAGCTTCAACCCACTTCGTAAAATACTCAGTGGTGGTTATGATGAATTTGTGTCCATCAGATGACACAGGATTTATTTTGCCAATGATGTCTAAGCCCCATTTTGAAAAGGGCCAAGGAGATGAAATAGCCTACAGTTCTTGTGCAGGGGCATGGACAAGGTCAGCGTGCTTCTGGCACTTGTCACAATGGCGCACATAATCATGTGCATCATTCTCCATGGTAGGCCAAAAATATCCTATCCTAAGGAGTTTTTTAGCAATGGCACTACCACTGAAGTGTCCCCCACAAGATCCATCGTGGGCTTCACTCAAAGCTGATCTAGATTCTTCTAGATTCAAACATCTCAATAGGATACCTTCAAAAGATCTCCTATATAAGGTATTGCCAATTATTACGAAGCGACTTGCTCGTCTACGTAATAACCGACGTTGGTTTCTATTAAAACTTTCAGGGAAGGTCCCATTTTGAAGAAAATCAAATATATCCATATACCAAGGTTCAGGAGTAGTTTCGTTGATTAGAAACACATCCAAAGGTTCTAAGCATGACTTATTTGAAGCGGGTTCCTAGAGTCGATGAATAATGATGGTGGCATATTCATCATCTAACTCCAAGGGCAAAAGAGATGCAACTGCAACCATAGCGTCAGCCGCACGGTTGCTAGTTCTAGGAATAGCTTCCAAGGTAACTTGATCAAATAAAGATATTAATTGTAAAACATATGCTTTATATGGGCACAATTTATCATCTCTGGTCTGATAAACATCATTGATTTGATTTATGACAAGTTGAGAATCACCAAAAACTAATAGATGTTTAATTTTTAGCGCCAAGGCGGCTCGTAATCCAAGGATTAGAGCCTCATATTCAGCAGTATTATTAGTACAAGCAAATGTTAATTTAAAGGACAAAGGTATAATGTGCTTTTGTGGAGATATTAAAATAATACCTGCACCAGCCCCACTCATGCATCGGGCTCCATCAAAGTATAAGGACCATTGTTCAGCATGGTCTGCCTCTAGTTGAAGGCATTCATCAGGAAACTCAATGATGAGGGGATGGGTAGACTCTAAGGGTGCAGCAACTAATTGATCTGCTATGATTTGACCCTTAACAGACTTTTGTCCTATAAACATGAGTTCAAACTCGCTTAGAGCAAGAACCCATTTCGTTGTGCGACTCGATAAATAAGGTCGACTCATGAGATACCGCAAGGGATCAGATTTAGCAATGACATACGTTTTTTGACTGAGCATATAATGGCATAATTTTTGCATAGAAAATATGACTGCTAGACATAGTTTTTCTAATGTTGTGTAGCGGGTTTCATAACTGATTAAAGTTTGGCTAATATAATAATTAGCACGTTCTCTTTTCTCATCATCAAGTTGAGCTAACATAGCTCCTAAGGCAAAATCTGAAGCTGAAATATATAGGATAAATGGGCGATCAGGTCTAGGTGGTGAAAGCACCGGTGGGTTAAGGAGGTATTGTTTGAGGAGTTCAAATGCTTCCTTACATTCGTCATCCCAATTGAAAGGGACATCCTTCTTAAGAAGCTTAAGAAAGGGGCCGGTTTTGTCCGCCAGCTTATCGATGAAGCGACGGATAGCTTGAAGCTTACCTTGTAAACTTCGTAATTCAGATATATTTGTGGGTGCGGGCATATCAGTGATAGCCACAATCTTGAGAGGGTCAATTTCGATACCACGTAAAGAAACTATAACCCCTAATAATTTATCGGACTTGACTCCAAATATACATTTGGCTGGATTTAATCGGATAAGATATTCCCTTAACCGATTAAATACTTTTCTCAAATCATCTAAATGATCATCTTCATTAATAGAACGAGCTATAATATCATCTACATAATCATGTAGGATATCATGCATCATATCATGAAAGATATAAGTCATGGCTCGTTGATATGTTGCACCTGCATTCTTTAAACCAAATGGCATCACTTTCCAACAAAAGGTACCCCAAGGGGTAATAAAGGTTGTTTTAGCCTGATCTTCAGGAGCTATCCTGATCTGATTATAGCCAAAAAATCCATCCATTAGGGATATCATTCCACTCCCAGCAGTAAAATCAATGATTTGATCCATGTTGGGAAGAGGAAAATCATCTTTAGGGCATGCAGCGTTAATATCTCTAAAGTCTGTGCAAACCCTAACTTTGGTAGCTTCTTTCTTGGTTACTGGAACTACATTCGAGATCCATTCAACATAATCAATAGCTTGTATAAAAATAACATTCAAGAGTTTTTCTAACTCCCCTTTGACTAGCAAGGCCACTTTGGGATGCATTTTTCTAAGTTTTTGTTTAATAGGTTTAGCATCCGGATGGACTACTAGGTGATGCATGACTACAGAAGGGTCTAAACCTGGCATATCTTCATATGTCCAAGCGAAGACATCTTCATATTCTTTAAGAAATGCAATGTATTTATCTTGTTTTTCTTGACTTAATTCTGATCCAATATTGATTATGTGAGGATTATCCTTGGTTCCAATGTTAACTTTTATGACGTTTTCTACTTCCATGTGTAGATCTCTCTCAAAATTAGGTGGGGCGGGTGAAACGCCCAATTCTTGTAATTATTTTAAGGTTAGCTTGGATAATTCGTCTTGAGGAGTCATGGCCTCAAGTTGGGCTATAGTAGGTATAGAGCCATTGAAATAAAATTCGTTGTGTAACAACTCTTCAACGGAGACATCATGGAAGATATCTCCTTCCAACTCATCGTCGGATTCAGCAATCATCTCAGGGTAAGCTATGGATAGCATATTACATGTAAATGGCTGATTTGTTAGATGCAAAGCATCACGCCCATCCAAATAATCTTGATAACATATGAGTTGATCATCATCTTCAAAAGGGAAGGGTTGACCCTTACTAGGAAATAGGCCCACACCACATCGGGCGGGCCATGGTTCTACCTCAAAAGGTTCTTTCATACCATCTTGGAAAGGTCCCAAACCTTTCCCTTTATATCCCATTTTAAGCATTATAGGTTTAGCTTTAGTATACTCATTAGTAAAATAACATCGAGCATATCCATCATAATGAGTCTTGATGTTCCTGGGTATTCTTCCCCAGTCATATCCCTTATAAATAAAGGCACAACTCCCGACTTGGTAAGTACTTCCCATAGGTTGTGGGAGGCCCAAGGTACGAGGAGATGGTGGCAAATTATTTAAGATAAGGGAATCTTGCATAGAAGCATTTGTTTTTTCTGATATAAGGATTTTAGATAAATCGGGTAAGAGCTCATCGGTAAGAGCATAAGAGGTAGAAGGATCATTTCCTATAGCTTTTGATGTGGAAGATATGTCTTTGGTAGATGTAGATAATGTAGAGGTGTCAATAGATGAGTCTATAGGTTTTGAAATTATGGGAGTGGAACATGAAGGATTGGTTGTGGGTTTAAGATCTTTCTGAGGTTCTAATGTGGTTTGTTTAGAGGATGGTTGAGCTATATATGAGGGTGAAATTGATGGAGAAGAAGTAGATGATGTTATGGGTGTGTGTTTCACACGTTTAGATGAAAAATGAGAATTAGGATGTGTGGATGACAGAGCAGGGCAAAATTGAACTCCAACAGGTTCTGCCAAAGCACACATATCAAAGGGTCTAGGATCACCATGAATAGTGACCAACTGATTTTTAAATTCAAATTTAACACATTGATGTAAAGTTGATGGAACAGCCCGCATTGCATTGATCCAAGGGTGACCCAAGAGTATATTGTACGATGCGGGGCAATGTACAATAAACACGGTCGTATCTAAGGTTCTCGGACCAACTTGCAATGGGATGGTGATAACTCCACACGTTTCTTGTGTTTCGTCATTGAAAGCTTTTATGATCATGTTAGTTCTTTTCATTTCATCACTTCTAAACCCAAATATTTGGTAGAAGTCAAAAGTGCAAATGTTTAGAGATGAACCATTATCAATCAAGACCCTTTTGACTGCTACATCTCCTATTAGGGCAGTAATATATAAGGGGTTATCCTTATGTAAACTATGTTGTGGTATATCTCTATCCCGAAAGTCAATGCAATCGACTTCTCGAGTTATTATAGTATTGGTCATGGCTTCAGGTTGAATATCTTGTGGTACCATCATTTGGCTTAATGTGAGCATTAGTTCATCTCTATGTGTAGGAGAAGATCTTAAAAGGTCCAAAAGAGAAATTCGAGCTGTAATGTTTGATAGTTGCTCATTAATATTATAAGGAGGTTTAGGTTGAACATTAGGAGCATGATTTCCTTTATTAGGAACTTTCAAAACAAATGGAGCTGATCCATCGTTCTGATTTTGTTCTTGTTGAGAATTTTGAGCTTGTTGTCTAGTAATAGCTCCAATGGTACCTACAATATTGTTTTGCGGATGATGAATAGGTCTTGGTCTAGTGTTTATAGCTTGTTCATTAGAAAGTAATTGATGAGAAGATGGTCTAGTAGTGACTCTTCTTGGAAATGGTTCTTCTGGAATCATAGAATTTGTGATAGGTTGAATAGCATCTGATTCATCTTCAGAACTATTCGATTGATTTGATGTGATTTCCATGTCACTTTCAGTTTCATATTTTGTATCACTAAGATCAGGAGTTTGAATATTATGTAGAGGCCTGGTCGTGACCATGGATAAAGTTGTGTCAAAATTTTGTAGATCATGAGTAGGTAAATGTCCACTAATGGTTCCTACATATCGGGTAGGAGGGGGAACATTATGATGCTCAATTTGATTGGCTACCTCTTTACCATGCTTTGGTAAAGGATGTTGAAATATGTCTAATGATTGATTGGCATTTTGATTCTGATTTTGGGGGATGTTCTTTTGAGCATTATTAGGAGGATTTTGTTTAGGTTGGAAGGCTTGCACCTCCATTTCATTATTATCAATCAAATCTTGTATTTTGTGTTTTAATATTTTACAAGAGTTGGTAGAGTGTCCAGGTCCTCTATGGAAATCACAGTGTAAATCAGCTCTGTATCCGGGTATAGTTGGATCAGGTTCCCGGATATTAGGTAATTGAATCAAACCTCTTTCGAGTAATTGCGGTAGAATAGTTGATAGAGGTTGATTTAATCTAGTAAATTCTCGAGGAGGTTTATCAGGAGGTTTCAATATAAATTTCTCTATTGTCTTTGTAGTATTGACATTAGCAACATTTCTGCTGTCAGTGACTCCATCACCCACAACTTGTTTATTTTTATATTGATTTCTGGATGTTTTCTCATCATCTTTCTTCTTAAGCTGACCTCTCCTAATGAGAGCATCCTCCACTCTTCGAGCTAAGTCTATAGCTTGATCGAAGGTGGTTAAGGTGGCAGTTGATAACTCATAGGATATTTGTTCTTGTAAATTATTAATGAAAATGTCCAACATTTCCCTATAAGGTAGCACAAAGTGCAGTTTTCCTATCAACTGCCTCCACCTAGCTAGGAAATCAGCAAAGCATTCATCTTTGTCTTGTTTTAAGTTGTATAAATCTTTAATGGTCACATGCCTTTCGATGTAGGCACTAAATTGATGGACAAAAGACTCAGTTGTTTCTTCAAAATTCCTCAAAGAATGGGTGGGCAATTGATAGTACCACTCTAATGCCATTCCTCCTAAACTTTTTGGGAACATTTTTAGTAATAGCAAGTCATCATGTGATATATCATGACATGCTATCCTAAACATGCGAAGATGCTCTATGGGATCTTCGGTTCCTTTGTATATAGGCAGGACGGGCATAGGAAAGTGTTTAGGATATGGTTGTGCTACAACTATGGGATCTAAAGGCTGACTACACATCTCTCGATAATTGTACGAGGGACGGTAGGGATCTATCTGGTCCATGCGGGAAGCTAGCTGTTTCACCATGGCTTCCAGATTACTAGTTTGTCCACCATATTGGTTCGGTAGGACATGAGCATGGGATTTGTTAGGATATGATGGCATGACATAAGGATTAGATGCTATATTGCTATTATGTAAAGTGTTGGTAGGAAGGGTATTATGAAGAAGTTTTGTAGTTGTATTATGTTGTATCCCAGATTGTTGGAAATTGATGTTTGGCTTAGTTTTGGGCTTTTGTTGATTTGAGGTATATTGATCAATAGTTTGGCGAAATAAAGCAGTGAATGAAGGTTTCTTTTGTGCGGGAATGATTTTAGGCTCAATAACAGGTTCCTTAGGAGGTTGGGTAACCTGTTGTTTTTGCATGTTCTAGATTATAGTGGCCATATCCATATTAGATGGTCCAGCTTGATCACTTTCTTGATCAATGAAGGACAAGGGATTAGTGCGTGTGTTAAACATGTCTTCCATGGTTGCTTGAGTTTCACTAATTTGTTCCCTATCAATATGAACTGCTCTATTAAGAACACCAATATTATTGTTGAGAAATTTCCAGAAATGATCCATGTTATCAAAAGTAACAGCTCCATCTGGAGTCATTCTAGGGGATGAGGATCCTTCCTCTCTAACAGTTTCCTCTTGTTCATTTCCTACAACAAGATCTTCATCTTCTTGTTGGTCTAGAGTTCCTTCTTCCTGAATTGGATCCTCAGGAGGGACATTTGGGTTTTTTATTTTCTTTCCTAACCAATCTTCTTCTTCTTCAGTTTGTTTACCATTCCTAAGTCTAGTCATTGTGCTTAAACTTAGATTTCAGCAAATATATATATATATATTTTTTTTTTTTTTTTTTATATATATATATGCAACAAGCTTGAGAGGTATATATTTTAATTATATACCTACTATAATATTTAAAAATGAAATGTTTTGGTTTTTTTGTTATTTTTTTTTGTTTTTGTGTTTTTTATGTTTTTATAACAATATTATAAAAGTAACAAACAATACACTAAATGCAAGAAATAATAATAATGAAAGAAATGATCTAGTTTTCTATAAATAGTTTATGAATATCATTAATAGGATCAAGTTCTTCAGGAGTCATGAAATGTTCTTCTTCAAATTGGAAATGTTGTTTCAAGAATTTTATAAAGTGTGCTATAGTGATATTATCTATTTCAGACTCTGATTGGTAGAAATAAAGCTCATGGCAATACTCTCGATATAACATAGCTCTAGGAACTCTCCTCCATCTTTCCCTATCTATAAGAACGACCTCTTGATCTTCTATATGACCTAGGAATTGGTGTACTATAGCTGCGTTCTCGAGGTATTCCTCAAAGGTGTACAATTCGAAAGACACAAGGGCTCTTTTATCAGCTAACCACCTATGGCAAGCTCTCTGAAGTTCATGGTACAAAATGAGTTGATGAGGATCTAGGATTCTATCTAGGACAAACCTCTTGATTTGCTTAAGTTCTGTTGACCTAGATGAAATGATACCTAGTCTCCTATCAAGTTCGTCCCACAAAAGTTGGTTTCTATCTGTTTCAGGCACACTAAGCACATAATTAATTTCTATGGCTGCTAATTGGTTTTCAACATTTATAGTGACTACTTGTCTTTTCTTAAGATCTACCATCTAAACATGATATGCAACTTAGCAGTTTTCTAATGATTTTAAATGCATCTATTTTTTTTTTTTTTTTTTCAAAAGGTTTTAGTTTCACGTCGGGTTCACCAAAATGTATCGTTCCAAATTTTTTGCACCCTTACCTTTAGGCTAAAGGATCCACGCCCGGAAGGGGGATGCGAGAAGGATGGGATGGTACCTCGGATTGAGAGGCCCTTTGAAGGTCGCGCCTCTCGGGGGAGGGGTATCAAGGTGAATTTTTGATGGATGGTGGGGTTCACCAGGAAACTTTTAGTGGCAGTTTCCATGCCTAGGTTGGGAATGAGTTTGATGTGTTCAGTTTTATGTTTAATCATCCAAGTCCTAGGTTTGGCCAAATGAATCTAAGCTAAACTATTATGAAAATGCAAATTGAATGAATACAAAAAATAGAATTAAATATGAAATACAGAGAATATTCTAAATGAAAAATGGCATACCTATTTTTGGATGTTTGATGGAGATTCTAAGGTTTGATGCTGTCCAGATCGTCTCTGATCTGACAGGATCATCTGAGATCTGATAGGATCATCTAAGATCTGATGAATTCGTCAGACGAATTTATCAGAGACCTACAATCATAGAAATAGATACAAAATACAAAAAATACAATTGCAAAAATAGAGGATAATGATAGAAATGATAATAGAGATGCTAATGGAATGATAATTACAGATGATAAATTTAAGTGAATTGCAATATTTTAATGACTAATTATGACTTTATCATGCACTTATGCTACATGGGGTGAACTCCAAGATGCAGAATAATAAAAGGCTTAACTAATGTAGAATAAAACAATAGATAAAAAGTAGAGAATGCAAACTCCGGGCACTGATTGCCCCCAATGTTGGCTGCAGTCGAAATCGTCTACAAAATACGAAATCGTCTCGAATTTTGGCGTGATCGTCCGAGATCGTACAGGATCGTCTGCGATGATCTGAGCTTGCTCCGGCTGAAGAATAATGAGGTTCCTACAAGAAAATTTGAAAAGGGACAAAGGCAAATAGCAATCCAAGGTATTCTAATGCATGCAAAACTTAGTGTTCATAGAAAAATTCAGCCAGGGGAAGGTCAAGGGGGGAGCCTAAGATTAAATAGGCATAGGAGGGAGGTTAGGAGGTTGGAGATCATCCCAATCTGGGAGATCTCCAATGGGGAGGGTCTCTAACGGCGCAGACATGCTTCTGCCCAAGTTAGAGACGCCGTTGAAACAGAAGCTAATTATGAAAAATTAGTTTTGGGACGAAATCGTCTGGACGTTCTGCTCCAGACGAATTCGTCCGATCTGAGGCGATATCGTCTGATCGACGATGATATCGTCCAACGGTCACAACAAATCCTAAAAATGGCATGAAAAATGGGGAGAGCGGTTTAACAGGCGGTTAAAGGGCGGTTCGGGGTTAAAATTCAAATTTAAATTATTTACTAAGGTTTACTGTGCCAATTTTAGGGTGATACAAGGCTCAAGACAACCCCTTTGTAGCTTGAAAAAGGGAGATTGCACCAAGGATAATTGATATAAAAATGGTTCATCCTCCTATGTTCTTTAATTGTATAATTTTCAAAAATACCCTCCAAAGGGTCACACTGTATTCAAAAATATTTAATTGCAAAATATTTTATCTTTGTTCACTTTTATTGCATGGTGCATTTTCATGTCTACAAAATGGCATGCCCCATGGGACCCTCACCCTTAACTCATTAGGCATTGTTTATCTTCATATAGGAACATAGAGATAGTGAATATTTCTTGTTCTTAATCTTATGTACCTAATGTGTGGTGTTTTAAGGGTTTATTATTGTTTTATACCTCAAGTTAACTACCTTTATTGATGCTCTACTCTCTATTTTGGTCACAATATTCTAAAAATATTAAGGTGCAGCTATATTGAGACCTTAACCATCAATTTGCAGCCCTACACAACCACCACTAAAAACTAGAAACTGTGACTAGTGGTCCACACTAAGACAACCATTGTTGGTAATCCACAACTATCATTGATAGTTCGTAAACAGACACATAGGTCACTCCAAAATATTATGGCTCATAGGTAAGCACCCCAAATGGGATAGGCATAGTTTATTACTTTTAATGTTTGATTTTCTTTTTGTTTTTGGCACAATTGAAAGCCTTCTCTTCTTTTAGTTTGGATCAAGTTCTCCCCTCTTCAATTGCTCTAGAAATTTCTTCTCTATGATAGTTGTAAACCTCTCTGCCTATAATAGGTTTTCTTCTCTAGGTTAATAAAAAAGGGCACATTAGATTAGGTTTCTTTATTTGCACAAAGCTCATTAGACTCAAGACTCAAGACTCAATATTGGGCTCAAAGTGGTTTATTGGTGTAGGCTTGTGTGGTTGCATAAGACTCAAGAACTTAGAATGGCTCATTAGATTAGGTTTTTTTACTTGCATAAGACTCAATGGCTCATTAGTATAGGTATCTTTTTCTTTTTTTTGACTAAAAAGAACTCATTATAACTAGTTTATTTTATTTGTATTGGACTCAAAATGAATCATTAGGTTAGTTGCTTGTGTGTTCTAATTCAAAAGGATTCATTGGATCATTAGACTAGGATTTTATTTATTTGCACATTGACTCAAAAAAGATACAAAATGGCTTATGATATTAGGTTTTGTTTATTTATATTTGGATCAAAGCTTCAATTGGCTTATAATATTAGGTGTTATTCTCTTATTTTAATACATAGGTTTTAATGTCTCATTAGAATAGTTTTTTTTCTTATTGTATTTAATTCATTGGCTCAATAGCTTAGCATTGACTGGTTTGTTTTTTTTATTGGCTTAGTTTATTTTCACTTCCTTAGACTAGTTCATTCTCTAGGCATCGTAGGAATGTTTAGTCACCACTAGGGTAGTTACATTTTGGCCTTACTAGGATAAGCTAGCCTCATTGGCCCTATCATAATTTTGTCTTATCACGAGACTATCTGTCTCTATAGATCAATTGCCCTACATCCCTTAAAGGTGTTAGGAACATTTTTGTAGTGGTACCCTTATTGGAAATATATTGAATATTTTCCCTGTTATTTTGGTGGTGTTAACAGTAAAATCTATTATACACTATGTACCTATACTCATTGGGATTCATGGTAGGGTTGGGCCCTGAACAGGGATTCAGGGGTGGTAGCCCTCCAAAAAATAGGGATTTGGGGGTGGTAGCCCCCAGCAATTTTTTTTAGGATTTTTACAGTTATTTTAGACCCATATGGGCTTTTTTGAGTTACTATATTTTAACTCATGCTTTTTTTCCCATGATATTATAAAATTTTTGCATGTGCCTTTGTTATATATATTGCAATTGCATTAGGGTTTTTTGTGAGATAGAAGAAGAATATTATTGTGTTGGAGATGATCAAGTTAATGCAATAAGAAGATAATATTGTGCTGCTAGTTTTTCCTGATTAAGGGTTTCCAGGATATATACTGTATTATGTGTGTATCTGTTATCTTCTTCTTTTGATAATACAATTACTACTTTTCTAGATTTAGTTTATCGGGGCTCTCTATTTATCTTCATTTGGTATCAAATCTAGGTTTTAGCTTTTTTTGAGTAAGGGTTTCAAACCTATGATAAATTAATTCTTGAGTGGGATTCATACATGGAAGGATATAGGAAAAGGAGAAATATGGGAAGCATATGGGTAAAGATTAAAAAATTTAATGGATAGAATTATGATTTATGAAAAATCAAGATGGAGGATCTATTGGTTGATAGATATTAGTGGATTGTGATCTCGAGAACAAAACCAACATCAATGATATATGAGGATTGGTTGAAAATTGATAGGAATACAAGGAGTATAGCACTAACGAAATTAGGAGCACTTAGGAAATTAAAAGCATAAATATTATTAACCAGATATTGCATTAACATTAAGTTCAAATGATTACAATGCTTAAATACAAATATTATTAACCAGAACCTAGAAAGCTTAGGATAAAGAATAGGGAAGAATAAAAATAGGGAGGAAAGGAAAAATGAAATTTGGAGTCAAACTCATTATCGTCCATGTCATCCAATCATGTTGACTCAGTTGCTGTCCAAGGAGGTAAAAGGGTAAGGTCCAAAGCTTACAGTGGTAAAACATTTTTTTTACTTTTTTTACCCTTTTAACTTCCAACATTCTCCCCCTTAAAGTTGATAGGACTGACTATACAGTCTCTCAGCTTTATATATTGAGCTTTAGCCATGCCTTTGGTGAAGATATCTACAATGTTATCCAAAGTTCTACAATATTTAAGCTCAACTATCTGCTACTACACCATGTCTCAGATGAAGTGATACTTCATATCAAAATGCTTTGATATTCTATGGTGGATTGGATTGTATGCCAATTTAATGGCACTTATGTTATCACAATACAGTCAATTTGGACCACTTTGACTTTGTCCAATTTATTCAAGGACTTTTCTTAACCATAGGGTTTGAGTACTAGCATGTGTGATGGCTATATACTCAGCCTCAGTAGATGACAATGCTACAACAGTATGCTTCTTGGAACTCCATGTGATTAGTCCTAACCCTAGACTAAAATAGTTCCATGATGTAGATTTTCTATCATCTATATTGTTGCCCCAATCAATGTCACTGAAGCCAACTAATTTAACAGAATTACATTTGAGGTAATGGATTCCAAAATCCAATGTACCCTTTACATATCTTAATATTATTTTAGTTGCTTGTATATGCAACTCAGATTGACTTTCCATAAACCTTGAAACTAGAGAAACAAAATATTGAATATCAAGTCTTGTTTTGGTGAGAAACATCAGACTCCTAACCATGCTTCTGTAAGTGGTAATGTCAACCTTTGGTGCTCCGTCATCCTTTCTCAATTGGATCCCATGTCTAGTTGGAGTTGTAACTGATTTGCATTGCTCCATGGAAAATTTCTTGATCATGTATCGAGCATACTTGTGTTGACATATGAAGATCCCCCTATTTTATTGATGCACTTCCATACCTAGGAAGTATCGCATTAAACCGAGATCTTTCATCTCAAACTGCTTCATCATGGAGTTTTTGAACTCCATATTCATTTTAGTGTTACTACCCATAAATATTAGATCATCCACATACAACAAATTATGAGAATGTCTACTCCATGCTTTAGGTAGTACATAGTTGGTTCACTTTTACTTTTAGTAAATCCATACTCGTTGAAATAGCCATCAATGCATGAGTACCAAGTTCTTGGTGCTTCCTTGAGGTCATAAAATACCTTTTCCAAAATAAGGTTCTCCTTTCCTTGTTCTTGAAAGCCTTAAGTTTTTTTAACATAAAACTCCTCAGTCAAGTATCCATTCAGAAAAGCACTTTTCACATCCATGTGTTGAATGTTCCATCCTTTATGGGAAGCTAAGGAAAGACCTGATCTGATTGTCTCTTGTCGTGCAACAAGAGCGAAGGTTTCCTCATAGTCAATGCCAAATTTTTGAGTAAAACCTTTGGCTACTAATCTTTCCTTGTGCCTCTCAATGCTTCCATCAGCATTGTATTTTGTCTTGTAGACCCATTTGCATCCAACACATTTTTTTCCTTTTGGAAGCTTTACAAGCTCCCAAATATCATTATTTTTTATAGAGGTTATTTCCTCTTTCATGGCTTCTTGCCATAAATCATGAGTACAAGCCTTCTCATAGATAGATGGTTCTAGTTGTGCACTAGTTAATAAAGCATAATTAACTACATCTCCCTTAGGATATTGGGAGTCATCATCCCCATACATATGCAGATTTTCAAGTTTCTACAAAATTGAATTCATTTCACTAGCTTGGCTTCTAGTGTATCTTTTCTGGTAATTCTGATCCAACATTTGAAAATATGGATTATGTTGTAATGTTATTTTACCTCTTGATGGAAATTCAATGTCCATCGGTGAAGAACTTACTGATCTCTATGGAGAAGGATTTGGAGTGGTGGTTTAAGTACTTGATGTAGTACTCCTGGTTAGGCTTGGAGGGGTTGGTGTGCCTTTGCTTTTCTTTGTAGACACTTGTTGTACCTACTATACCTATGAAGAACTTACATCTTGGGACTCATCATCAACAAAAATTCTTTGATGACCCCATTCTCCCTCTTCATCAAAAATTACATCATTGGAAAGTACAATTTTATGAGTCTTGGGATTGTGGAGTCTATATCCTTTGGTAGACTCACAATACCCTACAAATATACAAGCTTGACTTTTGGGATCAAGCTTCTTCCTCTTCTCATCAAGAATGTGCATGTATGCTAAAGAACCAAAAAATTTGAAGTGCTTTACATTGGGTTTCTTTTCATACCACCCCTCATAAGGAGTGATGTCATCTAAACTAGAAGGTGGAATTCTATTTAGAATGTATAAACTGGTTCTTATAGCATCAACCCAGTACATATTAGTTAGATGCTTAGTCTGAAGCATCGTTCTTGCCATCTCGACTATGGTGTGGTTCTTTCTCTTGACCACACCATTCTGTTGTTGGGTATAGGCAGTAGTGAATTGCCTTTTGATCCCACTTGCTTTACAATATTTCAAGAATTATTTTGAGGAGTACTCACCTCCTTGATCTGTTCTAAGACATTTTAAAAAATACTCACTTTGTTTCTGTACATTGTTTTTGAAATATATAAAGCAATCAAAAGCTTCATATTTATGTTTCAAAAAATAAATCTAGCACATTCTAGAGAAATCATTTATGAAAGTGAGAAAATAGGAATTGTTTTCGATACTCTTTGTCTGCATTGGACCACAAATGTCCGAATGCACTAATTGAAGTGGATACTTGGCTCTCCACGCTTGTCCTTTTGGAAAATTTGACCTTGAGTGATTTCCCAAAGCACATCCTTCATAGACCTCCTTATGTTCATTGATTTTGGTAAGTCCTATCACCAAAATAGAGGATTTCCTCCTCTATTTTGGTTTCCACCTCTATTCTGATTGCCTCCTCTATTGGATTTGCCTCCTCTATTCTGATTGCCTCATCTGTTGGAGTTGCCTCCTCTGTTCTGATTTCCTCCTCTGTAGTTTCCTTTGTCTCTTCCTCTTCGTTGGCCTCTGCCTTGAACTTGTCCATGTCCTCTTCCAATATTTTCATTGGATGTGAAGGCTTTATCATCACCTCCATAGCCGATTGAAGGAGATTCCTGTAATCTCTCTTCATGAGACATTAACGATCCAATTAATGCATCGAATGATAAAGTGGAAAGATTTTTTGACTCTTCTATGATTATGGCATTGTGATTCCATATTTGTGGAAGTGTTCGCAAAAATTTTGTTACAATTATCTTAGGCTTTATTTCCTCACCAAGTGTAACCATTTTATCAACAACTGCTTTCACTCTAACACAATAATCACCTACTTTTTCATCTTCTTTCATTTTGATATTTTCAAAATCTCATTTTAGTGTTTGAAGCCTCACTTGCTTCACTTGATCACTTCCCTGGAATCCGTATTTCAAAGCTTTCCATGCATCTTGTGCAGTTATACAAGTGGCTATTATAGGGAATATACTCTTCTCCAATGCTACTTGGAGATGAATAAGAGCAAAAGGGTTGCTCTTTTGTGCTTCTTTCTTTGTTTTCTTATCTGTAGCACTCAATGTAGCCCAATATGTAGGTTCTATGAAACCCTCTTCTATTATATCCCACAAACCTTTTTCTATGAGTAAGGTCTTCATTTTTATAGACCAATACTCGTAGTCATACCTGTTGAACTTTGGAATTGGTAGATTATTATGTGAGACCATAGTTACTAAAACACTCTTTTACTTCTTGGTTACAATAAAGTACTCTATTTTTTTTCAAAGAAATAAGAAGGAAGAAAGAAGAAGAAATAAGAGATTATAAATTTAAGTTAGATCTTACTTGATTCACTCTATCATTTATGGCATGTTCCTCTTGGTGTGGTGCTGCTATTTATTGAGTCACAAAATTATCTGCTACTTCTTCGTCGTCACTGATTAATATTATCTCTGGTGATTCTAGTTCTAGGATTTCCATTGAATTACTGTAATGAGTATATTCAGATTCTTGTGGTGCAACTTCTATGGATTCGAATTGCTCAAATTGACTCCCAAAGGAGTTATCTTTAGATTCTACCTCGTACCCTGGGTTCGAATGCCTATGGTGTGCAATTACTACATTTTGCAACTGACTAAATATAGTATGTAGCCCATAAGCTCTCAATTTTTCATCAAAAATTTCGATATTTTCTTTTACCAAAGTGCACATAGGGCATGATAACAACCACTTGGTCTTATCATCAATGCCTCTTTACAAATTTTAGTTTGATCTTTTGTCTCTCTTACAAGGAAAAATACTAATCCTCTTAGGATTTGTCACAATTTTCCACCTTTGAGTCCTCTTACATAAATTGCCTCTTAGGCAATGTTCTTTTTCTCCTATTTTATTATATCAAAAAAAATATCTATATTTGTATTTAATAAAAGAAATATAATTGCTTTATAAAATAAAATTTTAAAAAACAATTATTATTTAATTTTATTAAATATAATATAAAGTTATTTTTTAATATATAAAATAATAAACTTTTAAGAAAAATAAAAAACCTTTTAAAAAAAAATTCTAACTTTGCAAGAGTCGAACCCGCGACTCCTTTATTTCAAGCATAGTTTCCTTGCCAACTCGGCTTCCACCACCGATGAAACCTAGGCAGAATTCATTATTATTTCAAGGCTTTCAAGGTATATAACATACACAAAAAAAAAAATTACAACTTTCATAGCCATCGGGATTTGAACCTGTGACCTCATGGGGGTGAGCGGCTTAAGGCTGGCTCCTCAAGCCAGTCGAGCTATGTGGCCCAACGAGGAGGTGAGGGAGGCTTGCCTCCTTTATCCCATCATGGCTACATGATAATTTAAAAAAAAATACAATATTTATCCCACATCCACTGTGCGGAGGGGATATTGTGCTTTATTAGCATAGAGAAGCACTAAGCTTCTCGATTGCCTTCAAGCAATCAGTGATCGCCCTTTTGCCTTCTCGTCGAGCCAATCACCTCATGCCACATTACTAGTTGCCCCTTTTTCCACCTTGTTATATGCTTGCCATGTGTCCACCTTGTTGTCTACTCACCACGTGTCTACCTCTGGTTAGCTCCTTGATCTATGTGCTCTCTACGGGCCTCTCTCAACCTCACCTCAGTTCACATGCTACGGGCCCTCTCAACCTTACCTTAGTTCATGTACTACGGTCCCTCTTGACCTCCTTGAGATCTATGCCTCACCTATGAGGTTGCTCCTGTGGGCCTCCTCAACCTCCTTGAAATTTTTACCTCACTTGTCTCTCTCCTCGGGCTCCACGCTTCACCTGTATAGCCTCTGCTCTGATACCAGATATAGCACTAATGAAATTAGGAGCACTTAGGAAATTAGGAGCATAAATATTATTAACCAGATATTGCATTAACATTAAGTTTTAAGGATTACAATTCTTAAATACAAATATTATTAACTAGAACCTAGAAAGCTTAGGAGAAAGAATAGGGAAGAAGAAAAATAGGGAGGAAAGGAAAAATGATATTAGGAGTAAAACTCCCTTCCGTCCATGTTGTCCAATCCTGCTGACTCAGTTGTCATCCAAGGAGGTAAAAGGGTAAGGTCCAAAGCTTACAATGGTAAAACAAATTTTTTACTTTTTTTACCCTTTTAACTTCCAACAAGGAGCTCTATCAAATTGTGTTTATCTAATTCTATATTGTTGAATGTATCTACAAATACCACGATAAATTTATCATGGGAGAAGTTGGGAACATTGTGTCAGACAAAGTCACTGGTAAATAAACTCTTTCTCTAAAAGAATTTGTATTTGTATTCACTTCGGATGAATGATGGTAATTATATGATTGAATATTTAAATGCTTTTAAAATTGAGGTAACTCAATTGAAATTTGTAGAAGTAAAAATGGATGAAGAGGAAAAGTGTATTACTTTATTTTGTTCATTACCTGATTCATGGGATAACCTAGTTATGGCTATCACCAATACTACATCTACATTGAAAGTAGAGGATATAGTAGGAACTTTATTTTTTGAGGAGATGAGATGAAAATATTTTGAGGATTATCATCAAAAGGATGCATTGGTTGTGAGAGGTCATTATCAAGAAAGAAGCAAAAATAAATTAAGAAAAAGGAAATCAAAATCTAGGGGTAAATATGTTTCCACAAAAAAGAGGAAATTCTAGAAGTGTGGTAAAGCAAGGCATTATAAAAGAGACTATATACCTAAAAAGGCTTATAATAATTGATCATATGATGAAAGAACTTCTACAAAAATGAAGACCACAAATGAAGATTTAGGTGAATTATTCTTAGCTGCAACATGCTCAAGTGAACACCATAACTCATGGTTGATTGACTTAGGTGCTTCTTTTCATATGACTCCTCATATGGAGGTGTTCTATGAATATGAAAAGATAAATGGAGGTAAATTCTTCTTGGGAGAGAATTCAACATATAAAATAATAGGTTGAGGAAGAGTCAAGTTGAGGCTAAAATATGGAAGAATTAAAATACTTCCTGGTGTGTTGTATATTCTGGGTTTGGCAAGGAATCTAATATCTCTGAGTAATATGAATTATGCAGGTTTGAAGATGGTATTCAATAAGGATAGTTGCAAGATGTTTTGTGGAGCCTTGGTGTTAGAAAGGGGAATTTGCACAGGAACTTTGTTTATACTTGAGGCTAGCACTGTAAGTATTAATTGCAATAACTCTTCAAATGTACAAGAAAATAATATGGTAGAAATGACTCTCAGTATTCCTATAGTGAAGATAATGTTGTGGCATAAACACGAGGCATATTGATGATAAATACCTTTGAACGTTAAAAATGAAAGGTAGGGCTAAAGGAATTTTTGATTGCAAATTTTGATTTTTGTGAGCACTGTATTTTTGGAAAACAAACTAGAGTCAAGTTTCTAAGTAGTGCTACAAGGTCTGAAGGAATTCTACATCTAGTTCACAATGATGTGTTTAGACCTACAAAAGTACCATCATTAGGTATATCTATCTATTTTTTTACATTTATAGATGACATCAAGAAATAATTGGGTATATTTTCTACAAAATAAATATGAGGTTTTCAATAAATTTAAAGAGTTTAAGGCTCTTGTCAAAAATTAGATAGAAAAAAAGATAAATATTTTGAGAAGTGATAGTGGTGGTGAGTATTGCTCTAATGAATTTGAGCATTTTTGCAAGGAATGCAGAATAGAAAGGTAGAAAACAACTTCGTATACTCCATAACAGAATGAGGTTGTAGAATGGATGAACAATACATTGATGGATAAGGCCAGAAGCATGCTAAGTGGTGCAGGGTTAGAAAATAAATTCTGGGTAGAAGCTATGTTAAATGCTTGTTATCTCATCAATAGATCTCCTACCTTAGCTTTGGTGGACAAGACTCCATAGGAAGTATGGACTGGTAAGAAACCCTCTCTTAGTCATATAAGGTTTTTTGGTTGTGATGCTTATATGTATGTCCCATAAGAAAAAAGGACTAAGATAGACTATAAATCTAAAAAATGCATATTTGTGGGTTATAGTACTATTGTTAAATGATATAATTTATGGAAAACATAAACACATAAGGTTGTTTACAATCATAATGTGATATTTAGAGAAACAAAAGGGGTTTTGAAATAAGAAATGCAACCAAGAAAAGAACCTGAAGTAGTTCAAGTAAAATTGGAACCAAAGAAAGAACCTATGGTAGAATCTGATGCTATAGAAGAAGATGAACTATAAAGAGAATATGAAGAGGAAACTTTAGAGGAAGAATATGAGGAGGAATTTTAATATATGGAAACTAAAAATCCAATTTTTAAGAGATCACATCGAGTGAGAGGACTCCCAGATAGGTATAGTCCTTCAAATTTTTGTTATGCATTATATGTTACTGATGAAGAACCCAAGATTGTAAAGGAGGTACTTTAGTCAAGTGAGAATAAGTTTTGGAAAATGGCTATAGAGGAAGAAATGGAATCTTTGGATACAAATAAAACATGGGATTTTGTGAGATTACCTCCTAGAATAAAACATGTTGGTTGTAAGTGGTTATTCAAGAAGAAGTACAATGTAAAAGGAAATTTGGAGAAGTACAAGACACACTTAGTAGCAAAAGAATTTTTTCAAGTTGAGGGAATTGAATTTGGTGAGATTTTTTCTCTTGTGGCTAAACTAACTTCAATTAAATTTTTGTTGGCTATTTCTAGTACTTTTGATATTGAAATAGAATAGATGGATGTAAAGAAAACTTTTCTACATGGTGAACTTGATGAAGATATATATATATATATATATATATATATATATATATATATATATATATATATATATATATATATTCACAACCAGAATTTTTTAAGGTAAAATGTAAGGAGGACCTAGTATGCAAGCTAAAAAATTCCCTTTATGGCTTGAAGCAATCTCCAAGAATGTGGAACCAAAAATTTTATAGGTTTGTTTTGACACTTGGGTTTGAAAAAGGTAAAGTAGATCCATGTGTGTATTTCAAAAAAGAATATAAAATTTTTGTTATCATTGTTTTTTATGTGGATGACGTGCTTTTAATTGGTAACAATAAGCAAATGATAAAGCTACTAAAATCTTAGTTATCTTCTGAATTTGACATGAAGGATTTAGGTGCTGCAAAATTTATTTTGGGTATGGAAATAATAAAGGATCATGCGAATAGAAAGTTTTTGTTAAATAAAAGAAAATATTTTGATTTGATACTACAAAAAATTTAGGATGCATGATTGTAAACCAATAAGTACTCCATATCCTATTGGTCAAATGTTATCTTCTAAATAGTGTCCTAAAACATATGAGGAAACTGGAGAAATGCATCATGTTCCTTATCCTAGCATTGTTGGTAGTTTGATGTATGCAATGGTTTGTACTGGACCTGATATTGCACATGCAGTGGAAGTAGTCAGCAGATATATGTCCAATTCAAGAAAGGAACATTGGATTGCTATGAATATGATCTTTAGATATTTGCATGGAACTTAAAATTATGCTATCTATTACCAAGGAAAATATGGAGATAGTAATATTATAATGTACAAGGTTTTGTGGAAGTTGATTGGGCTAGAGATATTGACAAGAGAAGATCCATGAGTGCTTATGTGTTAAGACTATTTGGATGGGTAGCAAGTTGGATGAGCAGAAAGCAATCAATGGTTTATTTATCCGCAACAGAGGTAGAGTACATTGTAGAAACTCATACCTATAAAGAAGTAGTGTGGTTACAAATATTGTGTTCAATAGTTGGTCTTAATCAGAAGGCTATGAGAATTGACAGTGAAATTCTAAGTGCAATACTTTTGGCCAAAAATCCTAGTTTTCATGATCTATCAAAACATATTGACGTCAAGTACCATTTTGTGAAAGATATGGTTGAAGGAAATCGGGTGATGTTGGAGAAATTTGATACAGATAATAATGTTGTTGATTCATTAACAAAGGTTGTACCTTTCTCAAAACATTTCTTGGTGTAGGAGATCTACGAGAATGGTTTCCCTTGAAAGTTGAAAATGGTAGTTTTTGGCCCCTATGGAAAACATTCAACAAGTGGGAGAATTTTGGAAATATGTTGAATATTTTCCATATTATTCTTGGGGAGTTAACACTAAAAGATATTATACACTTTGTATCTATACTCGTCGAAGTTTGAGTTTGGGCCAGGCCCCAAATAGGGGTTTATGGTGGTAGCCCTCTTAAAAGTAAGGGTATCAGAGAAGCAACCCCCGACAAAATTTTTTAGGATTTTTTAAGTTATCTTTAGACCCATATAGGATTTTTCGGTTACTATTTTTGAACTCTTGCTTTTTTTCCCATGATATTATAAAATCCATGCATATTCTTTTGTTATATATATCACACTTGCATTAGGGTTTGTTTTGAGATAGAGGAAGAATATTATTGTATTGGAGATGAACAAGTTAATGTAATAAGAAGATAATATTGTTCTAGTTTTCCCGATTAAGGGTTTTCAGGATAAATATTGTGTTATGTGTGTATCGACTATCTTCTTCTTTTGATTGTGCAATTATTGCTTTTATAGATTTATTTTATTGAGGCTCTCTATTTCTCTTCAATCCTATTCTATTCATAGTTGGTATCTAATACATGGATGCAACCATCATTGCATCTCAAAACTACCATCAATGGTTAGGATAATGCATTCATCACTAGTAGTTGATAGACATCAAATATGGTTGGATCTGGAACTTAGGACATAGGAAAAATTATTGCTGGCAACTTTTGACTACCATTTGTGGTTAGGTAGACTTTGCAATCAACATAAATAGTTATACAACCATCAACTACGATCGGGCTAGTGCTTTAGATCCATTTTGTGGCTCTTTTTGATATTTTTGCATTTTATCTTGAGATAGTATTCTTTGTCCTCCTTGTCACCTGCATCCCCTATTACATAAAAATTTTGAGTTTAGGCTCATTAGCATTAGGTGTGCACTTAGAAATTCATATTTTTTATCCCAAGGTAGTTGCATTTAGGCTTAAAATAATTATAGTGGTAGCTTGTCCTCCCTCTAGCTTACATTTATATTTTATTTCGTATTTAGTTTTAAAAAAAATACCAAAGCACACAAAAATAAAAATAAAACCAAATTTTGCACACACGTTTTCAAACCGTTATTTTGTACATAGATATATCATGCGAGGAAAACCTCCTAGTGAGTTGGAATTCATCTCCAACCATTGATCAAGCCCTATACATTCCTAGTTAGTATGTATGATTTCTTAAACTTCAACACTAAGAAATGGGTTACCCTTAGGGCTATCCTAGGGTAATCTTGAGGTTAAATTCCCTTTAATAATGGGGCTTAATAATTAGTGCATTGTAGCTACCATTCTTATCCAATCCTAATCCTAGGTAGGTCAGTAGCAGGACTTACTTAACATAATATCTTTTGGGAGCTACTTTTTGTTCCCTTCGAATATCCATTGCCAACCCTCCATCCTAGGAATCCACATTAGCCATTTGTGTCCCATTCCTCAAAATAGGTGTGGGTTTGAATAAACCCTCTTATATTTCACTTCATCACCCACATTTTGTAGTTCCTAGGTATAGGGAAATAAAACACATAAAACTTCAAAAAATAAACCAAAACTAAAAAAAAAATCAATACAAAACAAATTGTTTGTTTGTTTTCTTTGTTTGAGCATTTACCAGCTGTAATTATATAGTACAATTATTTTGTGAAGATTACCTAAAAAAACCCATTTGTACCCCTTCATCATTTACACATCCCCTTGCATTTCCACTAGCCCATGGTTTCAATTTGTAGAGTCCAAGCTCAAGCCCAATCCTCCATGGACCATTCTAGTTAAACCTCCCATAACTCAACCACTCCTTTGAATCATCAAGGAGGTGCATCACAATCCTATCATGGTAACTTGTCTAATGATCTCCTTCACCATACTTCATACTTTCCTAAGGATAGCATATCGAATATGATCTAGGTATGATGCATCGTTCCATCCATGCCACCATTTTTTAATCCCTTGGTACATAGGCACCCTTTTCTCTTACACATACCACATCATCCCATTGATACTAATTCCTTGTATGGCCTTTACACCAACCCTTTACCTCCACTAGAATCACCATGACCATCCTTATCTCCTCTCCAAATTTTGATCCATATTGATCACCCTCCATCAAGAACAAATCTATTCACACACATCTTGCCAGCTTCCTATATTACACCTCCTTTTGAGACTCAAATTTCCTTAATTGAGGCTTATTATCACACATCACATCATCCACCCCCTTTTCCCATATAATCTACCAACCCTAATCCCATCTCTAATGTGCTATTTCTTGGTATGCGGTCTCATTTATTTTATTTCAAATAAACTAACCTCATTTACCCTCAGCATGACACTCGCAACAAGTCAATGACTATCCTTATTCATCCAATCAAGCTAATTTTACAAAAATTCACCATGCCTTAACATCTTCATCTTATGTAAATCTTGATTCTAATCGATATCACTCTACTCAAGTAAATATTACCTCTCACATCCCCACCTCGGTTTCTTTTGTAAATTATCCCCCATACACTACCATTCACATTTTTATAACACATCCTACACAACCTTCTACCTCATTTTATTCTACTCCTCCCCTTACCTCTTCAATTCTAGCCCATAAGAATTATCAGTCTCAATATCCTCTCTATCAAAGCTATCCCTCTATTCAGCAAGTGCTCATTGTCACTGTCCACCAACACTCTTATTCTTCATACAATACTCATGTCCCTCAACAACTATCATAGGAAAAGAATCCTCCTCCTCCTCCTACATCAATCCAAAATTATTTCTTCACCCAAGATTCATCATGGGCCTCACGCTCACCCATAGTTTAGGCACCAACACCCCCTCTCCAAAATTCTTATCAAGGATCATCGATGCAGTATTAAAATAAATACTTATTACATTATCAACAACCACCTTCCAACCACCAATAGTCACATCCTAGCGAGTATTAGCAAACAATTAATCATTAGCAATCCCCTTCCACTTTCGTGCAACCACCATCAAAGTACAAGGTATACGATCAGTATTTTCCCACTTATATGCAAGGTCACTCTATCCCACACCAAAATCCTCCACTTGATCAATATGTGAGCCATTATAAATACCAATCCTAGCAACATCATCATAAACCACCCCCTCATGCACAATACAAACCTCCCTCTCATTAGGTGCAGTAGCCTCCTATCCACCAACAACCTGCATATTACCAACATCCACCTAAAACATACCCATATTCACATCAAACACTAAGCACATATCAAAAACAACCCCCACATGCTCCACCCCATGTAAAAAACTCATATCTCCCTCAACCCTATCTAATCTCTCAATACTCACCTGATGCATTTCAAATATTAACTAATTGATTTGATAGTCTAAAGCTACAATCAATCGATATTGGATATCAAAAGACCACTCTTCGCCAACTCATTAACAACCTAGTTCATCCTTCAATACCTTCATCGCTAGACCCTCATGATTCTGAGGTACCTAAACTTAACAAATTCAAAGAGGATGAGGACCCTCAAGAGCATGTGAGTACTTTTATCAATGATTACTTTGTGATAAAAGATAATGATCCACTCATGCTCAAAACCTTTCCTCAAAATATTTGGGGAGGTGCTTTGGATTGGTACAATCATTTTTCCAATCATAGCATCTTCAATTTTGAGCAACTTGTTAATCTCTTCATAGAACATTTTTCTCTTAATGTCAATAAGAAAACTACATTTATTGATATTTACAATCTTCACTAATTTGAATATGAGGCTATCTTGGATTATGAGTCTCGATGGAGATCGGTAGTAACAAAATTGCCATTCACCTTGCATATTTTTTAGATCACCTAGATGTTTACAAGGAGTTATTTAAAAATTATATATTTATTATTGCAACTCCAACAATACTGTATGATTGAAGAATCTTTGACTCAAGGTAAAATCATTGAAGCTATCAAAATACAAGAGGGTGAGATCAAACTCAAAAAGGAGTGGCCTAAAATGAATTATAAGGGAAATATCAATAACCAACCCAAGCCTACTCAAATAAATCAAGTGGTATTGAGTACACCAACCTCTTACAATTAGAAACCTCAATATCCACCTCTACAACAACCACAACCTTCACCTAAATACCCACAATCTCAACATCTACCCCCTCAACAACTACAAACACAACCTCAATACTAGCCATCCCAACCATAGTACCCCCCTCAATCACCTTCTTATCCACCACCCTAACCAACATACCAACCCACACTGTCTCCAATCCAAACTCAAAAATGTCACCAATCCAATAATCATGCAAGATGTTCCAATAATAGGACTCCTCATAATTTCACCCCTAATTCTAATCCTCTCTCTATTATCTTGCAAAGGCTCTAATGCATAATCCATCTCCTTATCACAAATCAAGCCAGAGGATCCTAAAAAACCTCGATCCAAATCATACAAGGAGTATCACCATTGTGTCTTCCATCATTAGAGGGGTCATGATATTAATGATTACATCTAGTTCAAGCAATTAGTCCAAGATCTAATTGATAGTGGGACTATTGACAATCTTCTTGCTTTCCCTATTTTTTTTTGGATATTTATCAAACCCCCTTACCCTAGCATGGGATGACACCATCAACTAGTGGGTTTTCAACCCCAAATACTCCTCCAAATTAAGTGAATTATGTTGCTAACATCCCATACTACTAGGTTTTTATCAGTATAATACATGTGGTCAATCAAAACCAATGACATTTCGATCGACCATAGAAACCAAATGCCCCTATTAATGCACCTTCCACCTTACCACCTTCACTAGTGCAATCCATGCCACCTCCCCCAATTAATATCATAGCTCCTCCTCTATGATTAATTATTTCATTAAGGAGTCATCATACTCGTAGCCTCAAATTGGCATCTACCAATCTTTCAATATATGAACTCATTTAGCAGTCTTACCCACATAATAAGGAATTGTTGGACATACTCAAGTCCATTGACCTTCAAACATAGGATCCAAATACCTTTGCTAATTTTTTGGTAAATATTCTAACTTGCATGGATCCATCAATTGCATTTTATGATTATGAGATCAATCCAATACCAATAGAGTTACTTGAATTACCTTTGCACATTGTGGATCATATCGATAGAAATCCTTTTAAACATATGCTAGTTGACATTGTATCCTCCATCCATATCATCATGTTCATAACTCTTCAACACCTTAATATTACACCCTCCCATTTCATCACTTCTACCTTCACTCTTCAGGTCTTTAATGATGCTCTATGCTCAACACTCAGGACAATTATTATGGCAATGCAAAAACTAACCATACTTTGTGTAACATCCTTGAAGGAGAAATGTAGTAAAATTTTGTTCTTTATTGACCATTAATTAGGGATATGTGATGCATCCCCTCAACCTTACATCATTACCTCAAATATGTCCATGAGGGCTACATCCATTGCATCCCCATTAATAATAAACCCTTCAAGTATTGAAAAATGATCACCAATCCATATGAGCCTCCTATTTATTCTACCCAGCTGTCTATCATCCCCATGACCCCTCAGTTAATGCCTCACCATGATATCCAAGCCACTCCATTTCATGCTCATGCCACTCAAAACACTTCATCATAGGCTCATCACCCCCTCCCACATGACTTGCATTATGCTTTCTCGTCCTTGGTATATCAAACACCTTCCATAATTTTTCCTTCTTCCCATGCTTCTACTTCACTTTCTATAGACACCTAAAATGTGTCATATCGAGGGCGACTAATAATATGGACATGCTACAAGACCATATGGAATATCTTGGATAGAATACAAGATAGAGTAATGGTTCTAACCACTCAATTTGGGCTCCTTGGCCTAATCAATCTGAACCACAGTCCATACCTGGGGTTTATAGTTGAACCATGACTGATACCTATGGTTTATAGTCTAGACCGTAGTTGTGACCTACGGTCTTAACTAGAGTTCAGTTGGCTTTCAATCTAAGCCAAATCGGTTGGAACAACCATTTGATATAGAAGAAGGTGGTTAATGGATGGAATATTCTAGAGGCTTCCATTCCAACTGTCCTAACCACATCTTCTTGATATTGGCTTCTCCAGGAAGCCACCCCCAGTCTTAGGGCATCCTATAAGTACCCCCTCCAAATGGGAAGAGTATATAGAGAGTTAATTGATCAAGTGAGAAGTGAAGCCCTATTGAATTGCATATTGAATTTGTACATTTGATAATGCCACTTTGCTATTCACCCAAAGATCAATTTGCCATGGAAGTTCTAGGAGCCTAGAAGAATAAAGAAATGCAAATTTAGGCAAATGAAGGCCCATCACAGTGATTCAACCGCCAAACCTATCAGAATAACACCGAATATGATATTTGAACATCAATTGGACAAGGAGGTCAAGCCCACTGCCCTTGGAATTGAGGTTTAAGCCTATTAGAGTCCTAACCATGGCTTTCAGCCATGGTTTATAGTGTAGACCTCTCACCAGAGCTATGGTTTGTAGCATAGGTATCACCACCTTCCTCTTTTCATTTCTATCTGGTTAATTAGGTTAGATTAGCTGTTTTCATAGTTTAATTGTAGTTTAGCAGACTTCTGACCGTAGAATTAGGTTAGATTATCTTCTTCATGTTATGTTTCAACTAGGACTTAAATGTTTTATTTATGCATGTTTATGCTTCATTTTATACATTTTATCCATGCATAGTGTAGCTACTACTTTTCTTTACTCTATAATATGAATCTTGATTCAGTTTGCATAGTTTAGAAACACTTTTCATGTTTTCTTGATTATGCATGTTTAATGGTATCATTATGCAATTTTTCTCAAAGGGCCTCATCATGAGAGGTTTCCTATATTTTTTATACTTCTATGTTGTTTCTTGACCATAGGGAATAGTTTCAAATGAGAATCAACCATCAAGTTCCTTCCCCATCATGAAGAAGAGGGTACCTCCACCCTAGAGAAGTTTGTGTCACCCTGAAAGGCACCTATTGTAATATTGTATCAAAATGATTATCCCTAAGAGGGATGTACCTATAATTTGATTTTGACTTTGAATACAATGGAATAAAGTGTATTTCTTCTTGATTCATTTGTTGTCAATTTCTTGTTCTTGTATGCATGTTATGCTTTTATCAATTATTGCAATAGGAATACACCTCGGGTGTGAGCCTTTTTTGTGGTTACAAAAGGCAATCACAATTGAACCCCAAATTTTTAGGATCTGATTGTGTTTTACTTGTTTTTGTACTTGTAGGTACAGATCGCAGCTATCATCCACAGACCAACAATTGAATCGTAGGTACAAAGTGTGATTTATAGTCAGAACCATAGATCAGACCTGTGGTCTCCCTCTAACAACATAGACAGTCAAATTTAGAATATCAGCCAATGTAGGACCTGAGGTAGATCTTATTTTCAACCCTCTATTAATTTTTTGCTCTCTATGTTTTTACTGTCAGTTTAATTCGAATGCAAATTAGGAAAAGAATTAAGAAAATGGTAAATCAATCATCCTAATTTGCTTTCATGTTGTGCTTCCAATAGAAAGGCACTGCTAGGAACAACGGACCTCTGATTGTAGTCTACCCTAGGTTACAGCATGCTTGATAGAAATGTGTGAATGGTTTGCATGTGTGAGGCCCAATTAGTGGCCAATTAGCATCGTAATGTGCATAGTCTTAAAGAGCATCTAGAATAGCTTGCATTTTCTGAATTTGCATAGCATTTAGAAAATAAGCATGTATGCTATATGATGCATTTATTTTATGTACATTAAAAAGAACCACACACACCACTTGGCACTTAAACGCTAGTGATTTGGGCTTGAAATCCAACCACTAGTAGGGTTCAATGACAGTGGGTGTAACTTCCATCTATTGGCCCAAATCTCATGAACCTTTTGGATACTAGACCAATACCAGATCTGAGAACCTTTTGTACCTTGGAAAATTTGCATGTATTCTCTTCGAAGGATATAACACTAACTGGGGGAAAATGGGTGAGGATCTGGGAGGACGTGTGCTCCCTGACCGTGTGTGGGCTTCAATACCACACATTATAGGTTGGATTACGCAACTTGGAGTTCATATCCAAGTTGTGGATTTGTGATCGTACAGGTGAAAGAAATTAAAATCAGAATAAAATCCAACAAGTTTTGCAAAACATGACAAGAGTTTCTACACTGATACAACAAATATTAAAAATACATCAAATAGTTTAGGACTCACTTTAAAAATTTAAAACGAGATAATCATTATTGTCTACCTTGTTTTCTTAATAATAATGCATTTAGATGCTAGGTACACCATGGTGGATACACAGGGTGGCCAAAAAAGGTCCAAATCCAATGTTGATGACCAACCCCTAACAAATTCACAACAATACATGTCAATTCCTCAACCACATGAGCAAATCGAACGTCGTTCGATTAGAATTCAAGGAGATTATTCAACACTAGGGGATCCTGTAGAGAAAACCATAGATAGAGGAGCTTCATTACACTCCTCTAGGCATAGGATAGAATAGGAAACCTTACAGCATGAGGGTGTTCCACTTGAGAGCCATTACTGAGATTGTAATGCACGTGCATCCACGAGATCGACCGAAGAGTTTGTTGTGTAGGGGACCACGATGGTGTCCATACATACTAAGTCCACTGGAGGATCTATAGCTCCACCTTCTGATTATAGGACTAGAGACCCACCCATTCAGGGGCAAGCATACAAGCTCGCTACCGAGCTTAGGTCTAACCATACTCCCATGTGTGGTCCACCATGCAAGATCACCATTGATATATCAAACGTTGGACATAATGGGACACCACCGCATGAGCGATGGAAATATAGGTAGCTATAGGGTTTAGGTAGTTTTTTATATTAGCTAGGCTACAAGCCTTCCACTCCACCCAATCATGCCTCAAGTGAGCATAGCGTGAGTGTCGTCCATACTATTAGAGAACATGGGGAGGCTTCTAAGTGCCCTCATATCACACACCCACTATTTGTATATGGTGGTTCATAGTATAGGATATAATAGGATGCCAATGTCATATTCACAAATAGATGCAAAGGCATAGCACATCAGTCCAATGGGTACATAACCCACAAGGTCACTCGTACAGAGCAGGGATACCAGAGGCCTCCCACGATTGATCAGATTGATAAATCACATCGACTGGCATCAAAACAGAAATGCCAACTCCTCCAAGATCAATTGGAGGACACTAACCTAGAGAGGCAACACATTGAAGATGAAAATATTCAAGCACATAGGCTCATAATACAGAGGCTATATGAGCAGTGCATGTGCGAAGAGTGTATCCTTGTCTAGAAGGAACACGTGGAGCAGGAGGATAGGTTAGCTAGGGCTAGCATATATCCTCAAGATGAGCATAGAGATCATGTCTATAGGAAGGCTTTATCTCAAGCATATATGCATAAAGAGCATAGAGATAATCGTACTCATGCTAGTGTCGAAAAGAGGGAGTGACCATCGCCACTCGATAATCAAAGTCAAAGGCAGCATGAAGTAGTAGCGGGAGATGGATACAAGCAAGAATATCCTAAGAGCTCCTGAGCTGAGGAGGAGGAAGAGAAACAACCTCCATCTTGTATGAGGAAGACCGTACCTCCTAAGCCACCTCCACATCAACTTAGGGAGGAGGAATTTCTATCTTTAGAAGCATATAATGCCTTAGTCGAGAAGATTAAAGCCATTGAGAGACAAGGCATGGCTATTCAAAAGTCGACATTGAGGAAAATCCATAACGAGCCTTTGGATCCTTCGGTGCCTACTCTAGATTACCCTAAGAATTTCGACATACCCACGTTGGACAAGTTTAAGGGTGATGAAGATGCACAGGAACATGTCATGAGATTTCTGGATTCTTGTTTTAGATAGCAAGCAATGATGCACTATTATTACGTGCGTTCATCACGACACTTTCAGGGCTGGCCTGAGAGTGGTTTAATAAACTAAATAAATATATCATAACAAGTTTTGAGCAATTAGTTTATGCCTTTCTTGAACGCTATTCCTTTAGCATTAAGAAACAGGCCAACCTTTCTAATCTGGCTATGCTAGCTTAGTGCAATGATAAGCCAATAGAGCAATACAGAAAGAGATGGAGGATACTAATGGTGAAATTGCCATTCCCTATTCCTACCATAAATTTAACTCAAATTTTTATGAAGAGTTGTACCAAGCACATCTCGTTATTGTTGTTGTTGCAACAGTATCCTACATTCAAAGAGGATTTGGCACAATCCAAGGTGATTGAGGACATCAAGTTGCAGGAAGGCAACTTGAAGCTCAAAAATAGGAGAGAGGGACAAAAGAAGAGTGCCACAAAACAACAGGACAAGTAGGCCCATGTGAATCAAGTGGTACTAAATCTCCAATGAGAGGACAAGGGACAACAAAAATAGAATAATCAAGCCCAACCTCCTCTTGTATAATATGACAAGCACAACAACAATTATAAGGGCAAAAACAAATATCAACGCTCACCTCACTAGTTCACACCATTTACAAAATCACTGACATCGATTTTCCATTAGCTATGCAAGGCCAAGGCAATTAGATTACCTAGAGTCAAGATGATAGACCCCAATCAACCCAAACCAAAGGGGTTCCAAGAGGATCTATTTTGCATTTTTCATTGAATGAAAGACCATGACATTGAGGTGTGTTGGTCTTTCAAACACATGGTGTAAAATATGATTGACAAAGGTGAGCTTGTAGTGCCACACAACCCATAGGCACTCGATAATCATAATATAGGGATTTACAAAAACTCCTTGCCAAATCATGAGGCACCTCGAAACAACATTGGTCAAGTTAACCAAGTGCAAGTCGAATCACCTACCCAGGTGTTCATAGGCATGGTCAACATTGTCACTAGGCATGGGATATATGAACAATAAAATCAAACTCGTGCTTCCATTCAAATGCAAGCCACACCGAATTAGTGATCGGCATAGAATATTCCAAGCCCACCAACAAGACCGATGGTGACCATAAGGAGCAGGTTGGTCCAAAACCTGCAGACAACTCCTGCAAAGTTGTCAATATATGAATTAATATAGCAGTCCCAAAGGCACAAGGATACTCTTATGGAAAATTTGAGTTCCATTTAAGTACATACCCAGGATGCACAAGAATTTACTAATTTTGTGGGACATGTACAGCAGTGTCAGGAACCGATGATCCAATTTTATGATCATGAGATAAGGATGGTTTCTATAACTACGACCAACCTGTCATTGTACATAATCATGTGTGTGAATCACATGCCATTTAAAAGGGTCTTGATCGATACTGGCTCATCAATCAACATAATAATGACCAAGGAATTGAGTCATTTGAAGCTGCCTAAATCACACATTGTGCCAACTACATTTACATTGAGAGTGTTTAACAATGCACTATATTAGACTATCGACACAATTATCCTACCCATGCAAGTAGGTCTGAAGATCATTTTAATAATGTTTCATGTGATAGAAGGGGCCATGTAGTACAACATATTAATTAATAGGCCTTGGATTCATGAAATGTGTTGCATCCCCTTGATATTGCATTAGTGCATGAAATATATTCACAAGCCACTGGTTCACATAGTGGCATTAGATAAAGAGCCATTTAAGTTTGTGAACCTAGCAAATTTTCCTGGGGGTTTCATACTCACATCAATGCACCTGGATGTTTGACCATCATCACCAATAAGGAAACTAGAAGATAAACTGATAGTGCATGCTCAACCAATACCATTTATGTCACACATATCGGAGCACACCACTACCACTTCCTTGAAACCATCGGCATAAATCATGTGTCGGGATGATAGGAAATTGAAGGTAAATATGGGCTAGAAAGAGAAAGAGTGTGAGCTCGATCCAATTGCGAAGGTTCCCATTCCCATGGAAGTTGAGGAACCCCAAGATAAAGCCAAGGAGGAACCTCACCCTGCCTTACCTACATCTTTAGTAGGGTCATCCATACCACAGGTGATGGTGCATCTTGATAATACTAGTTTAGGTGAGTACCTTGTGCAAAATGTGACCTTTAGACCAATTCTAAATACTATGCAAGAGATGGGCCGACCATCTGCTCATCGTTACCCGTTTGGATAAGTGGTTCCATTGGGAGAGCTACCTAACTATACTAACTTCATCTATGCAGGGCTAGATCAACTTCCAACGTGAGAGCCCATGGATGAAGATGACGAGGAACATTTCAAGGTAAAACTTCATTATTTGTCTAATATAGAGTATGCCATGAGTATTTTTGAGCTATATCATTAGCATGGATATGGCCTTGGTCTCTTTGAACAAGGATGGAGGAGTCTGCTGGAACCTCATTATCAGTTAGTCACTGATAGATTTAGTCTAGGGTTACATATATGAGGGTAGGACAATTTGCTTGTAGCATCCCTAGATTATCTATATCTCAGCATGGCGGATGATGTGGATTTTAATCCATATCATCCAGATCCTTCCAAATTTTGGAGGAATCACCCTATGATATCTTTTATCATTATTGGACCACTTGAATATCATCGAGAAGGGCTCCTTGAGCATACTGAGATAGAGATGAACCCCAAAGATCAATTGGGACACCAAAACCATGATGCAGTCGATGACACAGACGTGCAAGGGTATAACCCCATTACTGCAAGTGATCTTGAGATAGGAGATCTTTGTAATGAAGACAAATTAGAGTCCACCTCTGATATGAGTGTACCAAGCTATGATGCAGACGAACAATCCTCAAACAACAATGAATCTGAGGATGAAGTCGAAGGTGCTTATGTAAGGCCTTTATATGCATGTCATCTATTACCTACTGATTTGGTATAGGATACTTAAGATATCCTTCCTAATGTTGATCATTCAAGGGAAAATATTGATCCAGTTTTCTCAGTAGCATCGTACATGAGGTATAATTATTATATTTTTTTGGATAGCGATGATAGCATACAAGAAGTAAGATTTATGAGGCCTCATTTGGAGGAGTGTCCTCTAGGAGTGGGCACAAATGAAGGATTATATTATGATAGTGATGAAGAAGATGAGCTAGAGAGGGCCTACCTTGGTCCTCATTATTTGCGTTACCATCATCAACCCATCAACATTGATGAGGTCTATAGGCAGCTACATGTTTGTCCGTGTCTGAGAGGAATATGGGTAAACTTGGATCAAATCCATAAGTTGGTTAATCCCATTCTTACGACCTACATGGAGCTCCATGAGCCTAATGATCCTATTTTGTATGTAGTGCATAGGGAGGATCTGGTTATTTGCAGTCCTCACAGGGAAGACCCTTTTGTGCCTATGCCATTAGAGCTAGATCATGGGTATGAGGATTATGTATATTTCATAGAGGTTAGTCTGTGTGGTCCTAGAGATCAATTACATCCATAAACATGGTCTCCA
Organism: Wollemia nobilis; assembly: GCA_028583015.1. Taxonomy (NCBI): domain Eukaryota; kingdom Viridiplantae; phylum Streptophyta; class Pinopsida; order Araucariales; family Araucariaceae; genus Wollemia; species Wollemia nobilis. The sequence continues at coordinate 871,591 of JAQPPZ010001471.1, read as the reverse complement.
TTGATTTTACCACTCCACTCCATAATCCAGTAGATTGATCTAAACTGTTGCATCTTAAAAAAGATGCTATTGACTGGGATCATGTTGATTCACCCATTGAGCCTGAGGATTTCTTACCCAACGAAGAAATGTTGCAACCTTTCCATTTTGCACCAGGTTGTGCATATGATGTTTATCATACCTAAAATGCTTCCAACACAAAACCAATCAACCTGGTTGATGACATCCATCTGATTCCTATGCCTCACTAGCTTGAGGAGGGATCGCATATGTCGATAGAGGAAACCTTTGAGGTGGATATTAGTAATGATCCTGCCAGTGCAAAGAAGGTTAAATTTGGAGAGATTATCACTCCAAATGAGTGGGCCACCCTCATCCCTCTACTGAAAGAGAGACCAAATTTGTTTGCTTGTATGTACAAGGATATGCCAGGTCTAAACCTAAAATTGGTTACGCATAACCTTTTGCTAGATCTGATGAAGAAGTTGATCAAGCAAAAGCTTAGAAAAATGCACCCAACAGTAGTCTTTATGGTGAAAGATGAGCTACAAAAGCTATTGTATGTGGAGTTTGTGATTTCCATCGATTATCCATAATGGGTGTCCAATATGGTACCCGTGGGAAAACCCGATGGAAGAATCCGTATTTGCATGGATTTTAGAGACCTAAATAAGGCAACACCCAAAGATTCATTTCCATTTCCCAATATTGATGCTATCATAGATGCAACTGTAGGTCACGAAATGCTATCCTTAATGGATGGTTTTTTTGGTTATAATTAAATTTAGATAAAACCTAAATACTAGCACAAAACCATGTTTATAATGCCATGGGGAACGTTTTACTATAATTTATGCCATTCGGCCTCAAAAATGTTGGTGACACATATCAGTGAGTCATGACATACATTTTTCATGACTATATGCATAAAATTATTGAATATTATATCGATGACTTGTTAGCCAAGTCATTGCTACGAGAAGAGCATGCATAGGTCTTAAGGAAAGTCTTTGATCGCCTTATAGAGCACAATGTCAGGCTGAATCCAAAGAAGTGCATATTTGGAATAACTTCTAAAAAATCACTAGGGTTCATTGTCTCTAATAGAGGCATCAAAGTAGACCTAGCAAAGGTTAAGGGCATTGGAAATGCGTCCTTCCACCAATATTAAGGAATTCAGGAGCCTTCAGGGTAAGGTAGCCTCGATAAAGTGATTTATCACCCAACTATCAGATAAATATCGACCCATGAATCGACTGCTACATAAGGGTGTCCCATTCAAATCAGATGAGGACTATAAAACAACCTTCATTGAGATAAAACAATACCTGGTAACACCACCAGTGCTAGCTCCACCAAGGCCAGAGGTACCTTTTCTACTATATATATCGACAACTAACTTTGCACTGGGAACCATATTAGCCCAAAATAACATGCAAGACAAAGAGTAGGCCATATATTATATTGGTCGAACCTTGGTGAGCTATGAGCTTGGGTATGCATACATGAAAAAATTGTATTTAGTAGTAGTGTTCGCTACAAAGAAATTGTGACACTATACGTTAAGTCATACGATGTATGTTATATCCAAATAGAATCCTTTACAGTACATGATGATTAAGACTTATCACAATACATGTACTATGAAGTGGATCATGCTATTGACAAAATTTTATCTAGAATTCATAAGCTAGAAGTCCATTAAGGGATAAGTCATAGCAGATCAATTAGCTAAGGTACCACTATCAAATAGTAGGCCTCTAAAAATCAAGCTTCTGGATGATGCAGTCTTCGTCATATCTGAAGCTCCTGAACCCGAAGAACCAGAGAATAATGTTGATATGACTTTTTTCTTCAATATTTTGAAGTACGAACAAGGGGGTGGTTTCGAAATAGTGTTCTTCATGTTGCAAGGAACTCCAATGCCCTTGTCGTTCAAGTTGATTTTTTCATGCACCAACAACAACGCTGAGTACAAAGCCCTACTGTTGGGCCTCCACATAGCCATAGCCATGAATATTAAGAGATTGAACATCTTTGGTGACTCCTTTCTCATAGTAAATCAATTCAAGGGGCTTTTTTAGTGTCGATGTCCCGTACTGAAAGCCTATAAAGATCTAGTTGACACATATTTGGCCAAATTTGAATGGTATGACATTGATACAATTCCTCGATCGTCAAATAGGTTTGTAGATACCATGGCATATTTGGTATCTTTAATACCTCATAATCCATCTATTGATTTCACTACCATCCATGTTAATATGCTCTCTCATCCAACAGCAGAGCATGTAGCCTATGATAATAGAGAATCGATCAACATGATCAGTGTATAACCACAAGCTAAATGGTTCTACAAAGTTGAATACTTTCTTAAGAAGGCACCCTGGGGGTCATTAACCTCTCAGAGTACCATGGGGAGTGGTACTACCATTCACCATATGGTTGTTTTGAGTCTACATTTGCAAAAGTAAATATGTAGGGGGAGCAAGTCGTCTTAGCAGTTGAAGTTGAGATTTATCAAAATTGGATGTCACAAATTAAAGACTTCCTAAAGCTTAGTATAATCCTAGAGGGATTACCTCATACCGTGAAGTGCACATTTAAATAGAAAGTGGTCAAATATGTCTTAATAGGAGACATATTGTACCGACAAAACTACGATGGAGTTCTCCTTCATTGCTTAGATCCCCAAGAGGCATCATGGGTGATTTCACAAGCCCATGATGGTACGCACGATAGCCATTTCAAAGACATGGTCATCTTCAAGCAAATCCTTTGAATGGGTTACTATTGGCCCACTATGGAGAAGGAGTGCAATGCGTATGTCAATAAATGTGTTAAATTCCAACATCATGCTAATCTTATGCACTTGCCATCGTAGGCCTTTCAGCCCATTCAAGTGGCTTGGCCATTTCCTCAGTGGGGATTGGATCTTATAGGCAAGATATCTCCTCCGTCATCAGGCTAACATACATTCATAATCATGGCTACTGAGTATTTTAAAAAGTGGGTGGAAGTAATACCCTTAACAATGACAACTAGAGCTCGTATAGCAGAGTTTATACTAGAGCATATCATAAGTCATTTTGAGATTCCATCCAAAATAATATCGGATAATGGAACATCTTTCAAGAACAAAAATGTGAGAGCTTTGACATCTAAATATAGAATCAAACACAATTTTGCAACTCCATACTATCTGTAAGCAAATGGGTAGGCTGAAGCTTCAAATAAGACAGTGGTGGCCATCTTGAAAAATATGGTACAAGAAAACCACAAAGACTAGCACATCCAGCTACCCCTTGCATTATGGGCTTACAGGACTAGTATTCATATGCCCACTAGGGCAACATCGTTCTCACTAGTATATGGTGTTGAGGCCATTATGCCCTTGGAATTAGAAATTCCAACACTGCACATCGCATTAAAAGAGTTCATCGATGATGACACTGCATGGAAAGCTTGACTAGATCAATTGACGCTACTTGATGAACATCGCGTGAATGTCCTGGAGGATCTCCGCGTTTACTAGGAGCGACTAAAATGAGCTTACAATATCAAATTCCACTAGATAGACTTTTAATTTTGGGATCTTATCTTGAAATAAAACCAATAGAACTCTAATTTATTGCCAGATATGCGAGAAACATTTGCGGCTAATTGGCTAGGACCCTACATCATATCCAAAAAAATTGGTCCGGGTACCTATCACCTAACGTCAATAGGGGGTATTGAAAAGCCTGTACCTCTCAAAATCATCCATATTAAGGCATTTTATGCTTGAAACAACATAGTAAAAGGCTTCAAGAGTTTCTTGTAACTGCTCGGTCATCCTAAAAAGCTCCAAATACTCTCATCAGTGGTTTGGTCAATCAAAAAGCTCCAAAGGCATCTATAAGACCTTTGGTCAACCTCAAAAGCTCTAAGGGTTTGGTCAAAACCACTCGATCATCCCAAAAGGCTCCAAGGGTCCCTAAAACTGCTTGGTCATGTCATTTAAAAGCCCCAAGGATTTACTTATAATTGCTCGATCATCCTAAAAAGCTCCAAAGGCATTTGTCAGCCCTTTGGTCAAATGCAAAAGGTACCAAGAGCTGAAAAACTACATGGTCAACCCCAAAGGCTCCAAGGATTCTCAAAATTGCTTGGTCATCCCAAAATGCCCCAAAGGTACCTATAATCCCTTTGGTAAATCCTAAAAGCTCCAAGGATTCTCAAAAATTTCTTGATCAATCTTAAGGCTCCAGAGGCATGTACTCACTGTTTGGTCAATTATGAGGCTCAAAACCCATAAAAATTATCAAATCAATAAAATCCAAAAAAAAAATGGTAAAACATTCATGTGAGTAATTATGTTTTTCAACACAACCTGTAATGTTGCTATGGAGATATACTAGGGTTTTTTGGTCGTTTACCTATACCTAGTGGTCTTATCAAGAGTTGGTAGAAAGCTTTCTTTGCTTTTGTAGCTAAGGTTCAGTTAGTATAGCCCTTAGCATATCATAAGCCTATCACTAATCAATAAATTTAAACAATCCTAACAAGGACTAGGGGAATATGAAAGCCGCAAAGCAGGACTGGGTATCCTGAAGTGAAAAGAGTTATTCTTGCTTATCCCTCTATGCGGATGATTTGGGAAAGGTTAGCATTTGGCAAAAGGAAATTTTAGTTCCCTATTCAGAATCCCTTTCTTATGATAAAATGAGCAATATCCCATAAATATATCCCACATCAATCTTCATGATTGATACCCTAGACCGATATCATAGATTGACTCCCCAGAGTGATAAAGCATATTGATATCATAAGATCGATATTCTCAATCGATATACCAGAAACAGTTTTCCCAAGTAAATCCTCTCAAAGGAAATTTTTTTGAAGAAAATTATCAAATGTAAATGCCAAAAAGTGAATATTGAGTGAATATCAGAAAACTGGCTTAAATCAAAGTTCAAAGTGAAGATCAAATGAATATCATAAATCAAAATATCAAGCAAAGATCAAATGAAGATCCAAAATTGAGTTCAAAGAGAGATCAAATGAAGATCTAAAGATAGTTCAGAATGAAGATGGAATCGACTCTCTTGCTTCACTACATATGAGCAAGTATCCTAAAAATTAAAGGATAGAAAGGAATGAGCCTAAATCCCTGGAATTATCAGCACTACTGTACCTTATGCATGACGATATGTTTGACGCATTAGCACATCACTTATGAACAAGACCAATGTTTGAATGTGGAAGAGCTAGCTTTAGGTGTCCTGCATTACCTAGTGGCTTAGTCCAACTAAAATATAAAGAGATTGGATAAGACATTTGTGGAACCCCTATCTTAGAAATGGGCTAAAATAATCCCGCCTAACATCAGGGAACACTCATGTCTTATATTAAAATAATCATGTGCACACACAAGGATAATGAACAGTTAGGTTCTATCCTAGCAAAAGCATTTCATCTCAAAAGTCTAGTGTGGTTAGTATACAACTTTTGTTACTATGGGAGAAAATTTTGAGGTTTTCCAGGAGACTCAAACACCCTATTATTTGTCAAAAATGGCAACCATATAAATTATCAAATTGCAAAGTATCGAATCCATGATACATCATTATATAAATCACAATCAACATATAGGATAGATACCGGGTGGATATTAGCAATAATATTTATATGGCCATTGACTATATCATGCACATTTTTCAAATTTGCAAAATAAAATCGAATGATGCATTATATCAATCGCATCATAACATCGCATACCATTGCATTTCATATATGGGTGATTAATTGATTAAATTCCTATCTTAAGGATTTTCAATTACATTCATGATTTTTATACATTTTGTGGTGTCATCCATTAGATTGATAAAAATATATGCATTTATTCCTTATGTTTTAAGTGATTAAAGCATACAGGTTCATTTACATTATATTAGCATTGTATAAATAAATCCTTACATACATTAATGCATACAATAAAGCAATATCAAATATGCATTAAGAAAATAACATCGCATCCATATGCATCCATAATAAAAAGCACATCTAAGCATCTAGATCACTGCATATCATCATCATAAATAAAATAGCTATCTAGTGCATGACATCATACATCGCATCATATAACATCAACATAACATAAACATTGCATCAATGTGCATCATATAAACATAAAATCAAAAATAAATGAGTACATAATAATGAGCCATAAAATGATTAGTCATATCATATATAAATATGTGTCTCAGAGTACATCGAGAGTACAAAAATGCTCACAAGCTACAACTGTGTAGGTCCTTGACCTTACACTCAAAAAAAGGTACAATACATATATCAAAAATGTGTACTAAGGAGGGCCTACACCCCCAGCCTATGAATCACCCCCGATATCCTTGGGCTCCTATGATAGCTAGCTTCGTGCATGCTGGAAGATCGGTGAGTCTGCTCGGTCCTATGATTCTGATGGTTGGAACTCATTAAGGACTGTCCTATGGTCCTAGTCCTGGTCCTTTGTGACCCTGCAGCCTGCCTATCCTTGGGAACCTATAAACTCCTCAGCTCGATGAAGCCCTCTAGTTGAGAGATACGAGCTGCCATCACATCCAATTGGTCATTTCTCTTCTCCATGAGAGAAGTGAGCCATCTGATCTCTGCCATCAAATCCACACCTATGACTAGTGGAGTGGCTGGTGGCCCCATGATAATCTGATAGGATGTAGGTCTCCCCTATGTAGCCTAAGAAGGTCCCTCTCTACAACTACCTCACCTCGATGTGACAGTTCCAAATCACAGGTGCTTGTGAGCTCCTAAACATGAGCTTCTGTTGTTGTAGCTCACTTTGTAAGGTTTGTGATCTCCTCCTATGCCTTAAATAGCTACCTATATCAGTCAACTAGCTTCACCTCTAGAGTGGTGATGGTAGTGTCTCACTCAGGCTGCTGAGTCTGATATCTACCCAGTTGACTCTACAAGTCAGCAACCTAAGCTAAGAGCAGCCCCTCTATGTTTTTATGAGGAACCTCACCCTCCTCTAGAGCTTCATCATCTGGGTCATCCATGGGAGCCTCCTTTGTGGTGGCCTCTACGCCCCATCTACCTCTATCTGCTAGTGCACCCTATGCCCATCAGGATCTGAAGTTGCCTCTACTTGATCGTCAACTCTACCTAGAGGTCCTGATCTATGCCACTGTAGCATTGACCACCATCCATCGTATGTTAAAGTAGTAATAGGCTGATCAGCTCTAGTCTCTTGGAAATCATTTAGATCATCCCCTAGAGCCAAATGCTGGATCCATGGAACATCCCACTCTAATGCTAGGTGCCTGTAGATGAAGGGGATCTCTAGAATGTCCTAAACTAGGCTGAACTATCATAGAAAGCAAGAATAAAACTGATACTCTCTGATCTTAGCCTTTCGATCGAGTAACCATCTATCTCGATGAGCCTGTCGAATCTACTCGCCAACCTCAAGCTAGTCAGGGCACTCCATGTAGGGCTACCACTTGATATCATCTAACTCTGCAAACTATGTAATATAATGTTGGACATCACCAACATGGGTCCTGCTTCGAAAGCCCTCTTCCTCTTGAGGCCAGCAAGCAGCATAGCACTGATGGGTATCATCGATCTCTGTGATATGCAGGGGTAGCTCCTCAAGATGCTCTATCCTGATGTGCTACCAACCCCAAATCTGAAGAAGCAGACTACAGCTGATCTCCTAGTGGATCCTATCACTAATCTAGTAGAGCTCTCGATACAGCTGATAGAGCAGGACACTCCCCTAGGCTAGTAGTAGTGGTCGATGGATGGAGCTCTGAACAACTCTGTAGATAGTAGCTAGAAGGTTCCAATAAATCCTCATACTTGAGGAGTTTGTAAGCACAACTTGCACCACCAGATGCATAAAAATGGCCTCACATATAGATAAGACATTATTCCCCTACCAATAGCTGATGTGGACCCCTCTGTATTCAATTATGTGCTGAGCCTCCTCGCTTTGAGCACCGAATATGGCATAAAATACAGACTTATTAGCTCTAGAATTCAAACAGATGATGGCCTTGTCATCAATAGGGATTCTAAATATCCTATAGACATCCTCTAGGGTAACTGTCATTTCACCTATAGGCAGATGAAATGTGTTGGTCCATGCATTCCAGAATCAGGTCAATGCAGTCAAATAGGTTTGATCTACCCTCATAGTGGGTAAATCCAATACATAGCTAAAGATGATAGCTCCTAACCACTCTCACTCTCTAGGAGTAAGCTCTCCACGAAGATTCTTAAGAATGTCAGACTCTCAAGATCTAGAGGTCAATCTCTGAAATTGAAAGCATGATATAAGGAAAAAGCTAACTAAAACAAGCAAAAACATCTAAAAACTGGTAAAATTGCAAAAACATGTCATCATGAATGCCTAAAAATCAAATTTGTCACTTAGACAGGTCAAGAATGCATTAAATGACATTAATTGCCTTTAAAAAACTTAGAAAAATAAAAAAATTCATAATTTTTTTCTAAAGTTTGCGAACCACGGGTCAACCCTACAGTTCTCATGTGGTCAAAAATTGATAGTTGGGATTTTGAATGCTAACCGTAGCTAGCAACTGTGATCCCCAATTGACCAATTGGGAACAACAGCTGGTACTTGTAGTCTCCAACCGAGATTCCACCAGGTGTAATACTGCTGCTAAAAAAATGAAAAAAATTAAAAAGGAGTAAATCCTAAGTTACCCTAGATTAAGATGAGGTTCATTACCAATAATTTAGTGAGATTGATTTACCAATTACTTAATTGGGTCCATTTTTAGTGGTAATGGATGCGAGGTCTTAGTTTTTGAATTACCTTACCCTCGCCTTCGTCCGTCGCAGCTAGAAGGATCTTGTCCACTCTCTGCCATCATGTTGTGTAGGGTGTAGGTGAAGTTTGGTAGGATGCAAGTCAGTTTCTTAGCTATCACTATTAGAGCTCCAGTTTGCAAGTCGTTGTCAGGGAATAATGAGAGACATTTGAAAATTGGACTTTTTATAGGCTTCTCATGTTTTGCGTGAACCGCAGGCTCTAGCCGCGGTTTGCAACTGGCATGCAATTTGATAAAATCCCACCATGGGAAGGGCTAAAAATATCAACTAATGCCTCCCAAGGGATAAAAATTCAATAAAATCAATCAATTTAGAATTTTAGTGATAATAAAGCACCTGGATCCAATTAAAAATCCAAAATTTGGCTGAGATTATAAAGTACATTCAACCAAGGTCGTCGCTATGACAATCATTTCATGGATCGATGCACCTCCTAGCCAAATAAATAAACTCAATTCATAAATCAAAATATTCAAAAAAATCAAATAATTAAAAACACCAAATGCCCCTCGTATTTAGTAACGTACCCTATACACTTGGCGATTGCAGCGACTTGCGATCCATGCAAACCGACAAGATGAGTAAATTACCATAAGTACATTTGGGGTAAAATGGTCATTATTGATCTGATATGTTTCTTTTCAATCCCTAAGAAGGCCTTCATGGTCAAACTGATCCACGGGAATGAGGCGTTGCATGTCATTTCTTCTATGACATATTTTTAGCAAATCATCAATAATTTGATTCAACACAAATCTGATTGGATTTGTATCATTTTTATTCCCTAAGATTACTATTGCAGCCCAACTGCTCCATGGGATAGAAATGTGCAAATACTATTAATAGTTGAAATAAAAATTTGAACTAGGCCTAGCCAATGCATTAAGTTTCTTAAATCTAAATTTGTTTAGATCATCCATGGTGGTCAAGCAACATCGTCGCTTTAATCATTGTCATTACTCTCATCAACTCATTGCTTGAGGGGTTAGTCATATTATCAAATCATAATAAAAATCAATATAAGATCCCAAAGATCATAGATCCCTTGATCTTGTCAAATTTGCATTTGTCCTTATGAATCATTGTCAACGACTATCATAAGCTTACCCCTTTGCTTGGGGAAAATAGCAAATATGATTTTGCTTGTTGTTCTTCGCCTTTCAAATCTATGGGTCGAAAGATACCTATGGAATGTACAACTGCACCGAATGATATTATAAGGGCACAAGCTTTTCAAGTTTAAGCCCCTAAATAGTTGGAAGCAATGATTCCAAGATGCGCATCCTTTTGCAAGACCTCCGACATCTAATGTTGATCTAACTAATGATCATCATAGAATTTTCAGCATAATTTTAGGTCTATTTTTGCTCAGCATTGTTTGATCTCACAACGCATATCAAAAGGGGAATCTATAGACACCTAAAATGCATCATGTCAAGGGTGACTACTCATATGGAGATACTACAAGACCATATGAAAGATCTTGGACATAATACAAGATAGAGAAGTGGTTTTAACCACTCAATTTGGGCTCCTTGGCCTAATCAGTCTAAACCATAGCCCATACTTGCATTTTATAGCTAAACCATGGCTAAGACCTGTGGTTTATAGTCCAAATCGTAGGTGTGACCTGTGGTCTTAACTAGAGTTTAGTTGGGTTTTCAATCTGAGCCAAATCGGTTGAAACGACCATTTGATCTAGAAGAAGGTGGTTAGTGGATGAAAGATTCTAGAGGCTTCCATTCCAACTATCCTAACCATCTCTTATTGATCTTGGCTTCTCTAGGAAGCCACCCCAAGTCCTAGGGCATCCTATAAGTACCCCCTCCAAATGGGGAGATAATATAGAGAGTTAATTGATCAAGTGAGCAGCGAAGCCCTATAAAATTGCATACTAAATTCATGCATTTGAGGAGGCCACTTTTATATTCACCCAAATATCAATTTTCCATGGAAGTTATAGGAGCCTAGAAGAACTAAGAAACACAAATACAGGCAAATGAAGGCCCATCACAGTGATTCAACCGCCAAACCTATCAGAAGGACATCAAAGGTGGCCCTTGAACATCAATTGGATAAGGAGATGAAGTCCACTGTCATTAGAATTGAGGGCAAGCCTATCAGAGTGCTAACCATGGATTTTAGCCATGGTTTATAGTGCAGACCGCTCACCAGAGTTACGGTTTTTAGCAGAGGTATCACCACCTTCCTCTTTTAATTCCTGTCTAATTAATTAGGTTAGATTAGCTATTTTCATAGTTTAATTATAGTTTAGTAGGCTTATGACCATAGAATTAGGTTATATTAGCTTCTTCATGTTATGTTTCAATTAGGACTTAAATGGTTTCTTTATGGATGCTTATGCTTCATTTTATACATTTTATCCATGCATAGTGTAGCTGCTACTTTTCTTTACGCTATAATATGAATCTTGATTCAGTTTGCATACTTTAGAAGCACTTTTCATGTTCTCTTGATTATGCATGTTTAATGGTATCATTATGCAATTTTTCTCAAATGGCCTCATCATGAGAGGCTACCTATATTTTTTATACTTCTATGTTATTTCTTGAATGCAGGGAACAGTTTCAAAGGAGAACCAACCATCAAGTTCCTTCCCCATCGCGAAGAAGAGGGTACCTCCACCCTAGAGTAGTTCATGTCACCCTGAAAGGCACTTGGAAATCACACCTACCCTTGAGAGGGAAACAATTACACACTCCTATTGTAATATTATATCAAAATGATTATGCCTAAGAGGTATGTACCTATAATTTTATTTTGACTTTGAATACAATGGAATAAAGCATATTTCTTCTTGATTCATTTGTTGTCAATTTCTTGTTCTTGTATCCATGTTATGCTTTTATCAATTATTGCAATAGGAATACGCCTCGGGTGTGACCCTTTTTTGTGGTTAATACCATCATATTATCAAAATCCTCCTTCTCAACCTCCTCACCCCAATCAAGATTCTCCTTCTAGGGACAAACCATCCCTTCCTTACATCTGCCCTTCCTATTCTTAGGTCTCCTTTGCATTTGTTGTTGTCATTCAACCTTCATAAATTGCCCCCCTCTTTTACCCACACCTTTCCATCCTCCATGCCACCCTTACACTCTCCTTCTTCCTAACCATCATAGATCCACTACCTCTATTATCCATCATCCCAAACCCTTCACTTTGACCTCTACGTCCACATCATATACCAATGCACAAATCCCTATTGCATCCTTGACCACCTCTACCACTCCTTCCATAGTGATGATATTTGAAGCCATTTCCCCTACTATGCAATTGAATACCCCTTCATAATCACTTTTTGTAAAAGTTACCGTATCACTTCCATAAACATCTACCACCTCATCCTCCATTGTATTATCCCAAACCATTTCCTCTTCTACCCAACCTAAACCATCTCCTCCCTCAACTTCCTCTTGCACACACACCCCAATATTGACAACACCTATGTCATGCACACTTCTTTTCCCCCTCCTTCATTTGAGTCATTTCTCTATGTCATAGATGACTGAGCATTTATTTGTTCATCAATGCCTCAACCCACCCAAGTTGTGATTCATGTGACTAATTCGAGTAAAGGTAAGTACTTCATCCAAAATATCTCTTTTATATTGCTACTCATCAAATTGGCAAGGGATTATGGTCACCCATGAGATACCCAAATAGCCATATGTGTATTATATCCTTTGGATCTTCCTCTAACTGTATCAACTTTGTATATGGGGGAATTTAAACTACCTTTTATAAACCTCCTCATAGAGAGCCTGAACCACCATTTTGTGGCAACACACAATTTTTTTTGAACCCTTCCTTTACCATGTAATATTTTTAATGCTTCAATTAGCAATGATATAGTCTTGGTCGCTAAAAACAAGGTACTCATGGCATTTTGAAGTATTATTACCTATTAGCCAATGATAGATATGGTCTAGGGTATGTTAATTCCCCTTCAACTAGCCTCCTTGAATATGAGCTCTAATTTATAACTCTTGGTCTTGAGGAAGATACTGATGATAATTACATTGATTAAGAATCCATACACCTATTGTTAGATGATCCTCTCCAAGTAGCCACCATTGATTCCTTTCCATATGACTTCTTAGGTGATGAGCTCAATGAGATATTTGAGCAATTTTTTATTGCTTATTGTAGCTCTAAGAACTCATCCCCCATTGTTCCCATCATGGACATCATAGACAATGGTTCCTATTCCCCACCCCATCACTCTTGTTCTCCTTCGTCTAGAGTGCATCAAGCCCCATATATACCATCCTCCATAACCACCACTATCCTAATATAATCCTCACACTCTCATTATATCCCAACTCCTACCTCATGTGCATGGAAACCTAGATTCTAATCCATCCCTTACCTACACCCTCAGATCAACATGATTTCCATTGACCTGGTGTATCCCCTCCATGATCCAAATAATCCTTCTAACCCCATTCATGTGGATCCTAGTCTCATTGAATTTGATCATATTTTCTCTTCCCCTTCCCCTTCTAACTAGCTTCTTCAATATTCCAACATGTACCTTCCTCCTTCCCTATGGCCTCTTCTCCTATTTATCAAGCCAAAGCCACTGACATAGAGCCTTCAATCCTAGCAAATGTTGCTAATGGAATTCACCTTATTATCACTCATAATTAGTTATAATAGGGTTCCCATATGCTCATAAAATATACTATTGATGTAAACCTTAGCATTGACCCTAAAAACCCCCAAATCGTCAAGCTTAGAAAAAGTCTTTTTTGAATAAAGGGACAAATTTATTGCCCTTTTAACAAAATACAAGTAGGTTTTAGCCTGGTCGTATAAGAACATGTCTAGACTTGATCCGAATTTAGTTGTTTACAATCTTACCTTGTGTCCTAATGCTAAGTTGATTAAGCAAAATTTATGAAAACTTCATCCCAATGTAGCCCTCATGGTCAAGGAATGACTGTAAAAGCTTTTAGATGTGGGTTTCATTCAACCCATTTACTACCCAAAGTTGCTTTCAAACATGGTACCTACTAGAAAATCCAATGGGGGAATTCACGTATGCACTAATTTTTATGATTTTAACAAAGCATATCCTAAAGATGACTTTCCTTTTCCCATTAATACACTTGTATACTCCACGGATGGCCATGAAATGCTCTCACTTATGGATGGTTTCTCCAGATATAATAAAATTGTTCACAATTCCTTGGGGGGAATTTTGTTACAAAGTCATGCCACTCAGCCTAAAAAATGTAGGAGCTACCTATCAACATGCCATGACATACATTTTCCATGACTACATGCATACATTATCAAATACTATATGGATGACTTTTTGGCTAATTCTAAAAATCATCCTGGGCACCTTGACATGCTATGCAAAGATTTCAATTGGCTCCTTAAGCACAAAATGAGACTTAATCTAAAGAAGTGTGTCTTCAGTGTCACTTATAGTAAAATATTAGGTTTTATAGTCTCCAAGCAAGGTATTGAAGTGGACCCTAACAAGGTCAAATCCATTGTTGAAATGTCCCCCCCTAAAAATATTAGAGAATTACATAGCTTGCAAGGGAATATCCAAGGCATTAATTGCTTTGTCGCACAACTTTCAGATAAATTCAAGTCATTCAACCACCTTTTGCAAAAGAGGGTAGCTTTTGCATGGACCCAAGAATATCATCAATCTTTCAATATCATTAAGTGCTATTTAGTGTCACCACCTATCTTATCATTATCTCATCAAGGTGTGTACTTCCAATTTTACTTTTCTACCATTGATTTTACCTTGGGGACCATGCTGACCTAGCTAAATAAAAATAACTGAGAACAAACCATATATTATATCAGTCGCACCTTAGTGAGATATGAGGCAAAATACACATACATGGAGAAGCTAATTATTACCCAAGTGTTTGTCATTACATGCTCAATAACATAACTTAGTTCATAACTTGGGAATATCCTTTGCACTATATGATGAGTTGCACATACTAAAAGCAAGAAATTTACACCAAATAAAGTAATAGAAAAAATGAAACACAATGATCGAATAAGATAAGATAAAATGGATCCTTTTATATATTTATGCTCATCTTTTCAAGGTGTTACAATAATATCCCCTCTTAGGGGATGCTACCAATGATACAATGATTACAATATATATCAAAATGAGATCTCCAGGTGCAATATCAAAAATCTCCTTACTATTATAGCTTGTGGGGGAGCGAATTTTTGGGATCGCCATATCGAATATGATGTGGATATTTAGATATTTTTCCTTCCTCGAGACCTGTTGACTTCATACAAAGAAAATAAAAAGTGCATTAATAGCATATGAGGGGCCCACCAAGGTTGGACCTATATTGAATATGAAAATGATAAATGAATGAAAAGACAATTGCATGCATGTAAAAATTGAAATCTAAGCTAGTGTAAAAATAGAAAAATATAGATCTAAGCTAATCTAAAAATAAAATAGGAAAATAGTTGGTTTTATCATGACCATCTTGGGTTGATATGGTTTCATCTACAAACAATATCATGGCAAGATGGTTACTATCTTGGGCTTGCATCTCTATGCGACCCTGTTTGAGTGATGTTTGGGATGACCTAGGGTGTATTGTCTATGAATTTTTATGGTAGGAAGGCAAGTTAATAGGCTCAAATAGTCATTGGAGTGAGAGTATTGATTATGCAAAGTAGGGAAGTGCAAATTTCAATCATGTATGGTAGTCCAACACCATAGTCTTAGTAGCAAGAAAACTTGGCATATTGATTTCCACAGTACTTCATTGCACAAATTCAAAAGTTTTAAGATCTTTATAATTGAGGGGTGAGTGCCATTTTATAGACCTCTTTTCCAGAGGCTAAATATGGCCAAGGCACCTTGCATGAAAAATAATAGGGGAAGTATGCATTGAAAAAGAAGATGCATTCCCTAAAATAAATGATTGCATATAATTAATATGAAATTATCCCATGCAATGTGTCCAATATCAGTATGAAATCATGTGCAACCTTAACAGGCAATTTTGGTTGCCTAATATTATTATTATTTTTTTTTGTTTTTACATGATCATCTTGAGTTGATATGGTCACAGTGAGACCATATTGGATCAAGATGATTATGCTTCCCATGGAGGAAAGTGCCTACTGGTGGTGAAAACCACTAAATTGGTCCTAAGGCTACCCAAGGTGGACTATGGGGGTTAGAAAGGAGGCCTTATAGGAGTATCCTTAATATAACACATTTTAGGTGTCTACACATACACTAATAGTAGAATTTCCAAATGTATAATGCTCTCAATAGAGTTTGATATTGAATTTGATAGTCAAAAATACTTAAAGGCTCAAGTAATTGCTAACCAGCTTGTTGAAGTTCCTCTTCCAAATGATAAACCTCTTATAATCGAGCTACTTAATGACTTCATCTTCAGTATTATTGAGCAAGAAGAGCATGTTGAACTTGAGAATGAAGTCAACCTCATCCTTTTCTTTGATGGTTCTAAGTGTGAACAAAGGGTAGGTATTAGAGTTTTCTTCTTTTCATTACAAGGGATTTCTATCTCATTTTCTTTCAAACTTGACTTTCCCTGTACAAACAACAATGCAAAGTATAAGACCCTAATTCTAGGACTTTAGACTATTGTGGCTATGCACATTAAATGAATTTGAATCATCAATGACTCCCAACTTGTGGTTAATCAAGCTAGAGTGATTTACCAATGCAAATACCTGATTTTAACATCTTATAAATAAATAGTCAACAAGCTCCTCACTAACTTTGAATGATACAACATCGATGCTTTACCAAGATCAACTAATCATTTTATAGATACTATGGCATCTCCTGGATCTCTTATTTCATAGAATCCCTTTGATAGCATAACTCACATCTGTATCACTAAGCTTTCTTAATTGGCTATTTCAGATGAATAGATGCCCATTTTGTCCAAGCAAAGCCATATCAGAATTGGTTCTATAAGGTGAAGGACTTTCTCAAATTTGGATCCCTTCCTAAAGAGTTGTTGTTAGCTGCTAAACAAAATTTTAAATAAAACATAGCTCAATATAATCTCCCAAGGGATGTGCTTTATCATCATGGCTATAATGGCATTCTCCTTCACTATATTAAACCACAGGAAGGAAATAGGATGATTAATTTGGCCCATGATGGTACATGTGTTGGTAATTTTAGTGGGATGGCCATTGCAAATCACATCTTATGTATGGGGTATTATTGGCCCACAATGGAGTGTGATTGTTGTGCATATATCAAGAAGTGTCCCAAATACCAATATCATACCAATTTAACCCATATACCTTCACAAGCATTGCAACCAATTTAGGCTCTTTGGCCCTTTTCCTAATAGGGCCTTGATCTTATTGGAAAAATTTCACCTCCTTCTTAGGGGTGTCATACATTCATCAACATTACTACTTAATACTTTACTAAATGTATTGAGGCAATCCCTCTCATTAACACAATGGGACCTCAAATGGCATAGTTCATACTCTATCAAATTATTTATCATTTTGGTATCCTATCAAAGATCATTTCAGACAATGGTCCCTCCAAAAATAAGGATTTTTGAGCACTCTGCAACAAATATCATATCTAGCATAGTTTCTCAACACCTTACTACCCCTAGAGAAATGAACAAGTTGAGGCCATAAACAAGACTATTGTTTCCATTCTAAAGAAAATTGTTCAAGAAAATCATAAATATTGGCACCTTCAAATTCCCCTAGAATTATGGGCTTATAAAACTAGAATTCACACATATACTAGGTAAAATCCTTTATCTTTAGTCTATGGGGCAAAGGCAATGATACCTCTTGAAATCGATATCCCTTCCTTGCACATTTCTCGACAAGAATTTATGGACAATGACACAACTCGACAAGCGTGACTCAATCAATTGACTCTCCTTGATGAATGAAGAATCAATTACCTAGAGCACCTTTTTTTTCACCAAGACCACAACCAACATACATATAATTCCAAATTCCATCCATGTAATTTCCAAGTAGGTGATCATGTCCTCAAGGAAAACTAGTGAAATTCCCACATTCCTCCCCACCTCTGTGACAAGTTTATCACTAATTGGTGTGGTCCATTCATTGTTAGAAAAAATTTTGGGATATGAGCCTACAATATTGCTAAAATCAAGGGAATAAATTAGCTAGAACCCATTAACATATTTCACTTAAGAGCCTTATATGCTTAACCTATCATCCAATCTCAAAAATGAAAAACAAAATCATAATCAAAATATTTTTAAAAAAATGAACAATTGTTTTTCTTTTATTTTCATCACATACAAATTTTGCACCCATTGCATCCCAAATCCACTCGTGTTCCATATTCAATAATGAATAAATGTTTTCTCATCCTTTGTGTTCATCTAACTATTCTCCAATGTCTTCCAAAGGAAATGTAATTCAGCTATCACTAGCATGCAATACTGAAGTTATAAATATAGACACTCATAGATGTTGTAGATTAGTTGGTTGAACATCTCTTCTTCCTCCTATTGCATGACCATATTTCTCATCACCTCTTGTCACTGTAACTCCTCATTTATATATAACCATCCCTTAAATTCCTATAGGGCAACAAACATCAACCTAAAATTGACAAGAACAACCTCTTAAAGATATTATAAGACACCTCGGTGGACATTGAGAAATGGTCAAGTGAAAATATGGAATACCAATTGAATCCCCCTCATCCAAAACAAATTGCACTAGCACATGCACACATCTCAATTGTATTTACTTCCTAGCTAGTTCACATTTATCTCCCTTCTCTTGTCTTTTTATCTCATCTCTTTCCTCCATAAATTATGTCTCATTGTATGATCATGCTTTGAGGGCTACGTACCCTGGATTGGTGTGTTCCTCTTTTTTTTTCTATCCTATTTTCTTCCTCCTTTCTCCTTCTCTTTTGCCTGATTTATTATTCTCTTTCATTCTTCATCTTCCTTTTTGCATAGACTCATAGCTCTTATCGCTACCTTTTTGCACACTCATTTTAACATGCATTCCTCCATCAATACTTGTCTGGTTCCTTTTTTTGCTCAATTTTTCAAATTTACTTTTGGTTTTCCTAATCAAGGGCATCTTCCTTGTTGTAGATGTCTTGACTCCTTATACGTTTGTTCCTGCAATGTTCATTGTTTTTGCATTCACTTATCTTCACCATTGTGTATATTATTACATAACCCCTATGACACCTTATCATTTTTAATGACTATGATTTAGAGAATATCTACATTCTTTCACTCACTCAGCCATTTCTAGTATCTCAATCAACCCCTATTGAATGTTCATTTTTCATTGAGTGCTATAGATTGTTCCTAGATAGCTCAAGTTTTTTTTGTATCACACTCATGTACCACATAGTAATTACATTTTGGTGCTCAAGAAAGGAAAACTCATGTGTCATTATTGCCATAAAGTGAACGGCTTCCTCTACTCACCCTATCATGCATAATTTGAGCCTATGAATCCATAGTGTAAAAAAATAAAGAAAGTAAAATTCAACACAAAATAATTTCTATCATTCATCATGGATCCTAGGCCATCTAAGATGTCTCCACCGAGGCTATAGATGCCTATCAATTAGTGGAGAAACATTGAAGGATTATAGGTTTATCTCCATCAAGGTTATAGACACTTGATTAGCAGTGGAGTAAGCCCTTTGTGTGGTGATATTTCTATCACATTAGCGACCTTATTTTATATAGACCTATGTATGCTCATGGGTGAGCTAGCTTATTGGAGTAAGCTACAAATGATCTATCTAACCTTTGCTCAATATTGGCAATGAACATTCACTACAAACATTGTTGGTCCTTGAGATATTGGACTCCCTAGGGTGGTCTTAGTATCTTCAAGGACCTATTTAATTAGTAGATGGGTTTTATTGGTATCAC
The DNA here is from genome assembly GCA_028583015.1 of Wollemia nobilis. Lineage (NCBI taxonomy): Eukaryota > Viridiplantae > Streptophyta > Pinopsida > Araucariales > Araucariaceae > Wollemia > Wollemia nobilis. The sequence continues at coordinate 851,780 of JAQPPZ010001471.1, read as the reverse complement.
TAGGGTGTTTGAGTCTTTAGAAAGCAAATTTAGATTCTCCATTCCTAGGACATCCAAATTGAAAAGTGTTATTTTTTTCATTTTGCTCTTTCATCCATTCCATTTACATCCTATATCCCATGCTACCAACTACCTCACAGTCAGGTCAATACTATTATGTTGCACCCCTGATAAAGCAATAAAAAGCTTGTTTTCCAATACATGTCTAAGCATTTTTTAATGATCATAAACCATGCATAGACACATTTATTTTTTACTATTTTACCACTCACCTTAATCTATTCCATTTATCTCATCTCATCCATACATCATTATACTAAATCATTACATTATATCATCAGATCACAATAATTCTTCTCACTCACATGATAAATAAAAACCATCATATATATATATATATATATATATATATATATACAAAAATGAAAGTATATCTCTAAATCATTGCTCATAGGCTACATAAAACTAATCCCTTAGGCTCATAATCCTCATCACACATCTACAAAAATGGTACAACATATGTGGTCCTCCACCACCACATCACTCCTATTGCCCACTACTATTCTATCTACTCCACTCAGTCTTGCCTCACTATAACTACTTGATCATACCCCTATGCTTCCTTGATCCTTTATAGGATGGCATAGCCATTTATACCTATGACATTGTGGGCTCCCTAAATTGTGACACTAGATACTATATTGAGGTAGCTCTAGAGCCTCCACTCCTCTAATTCAACTTTACCCATGAGGAAGAATATCACACTGATATTGTTATAACTCTCTCCATCGGTTGGTCCTCTAGGAACCTCATGTATCCTATATCCTATTGAAACTAGTGCTATGTCATAGCTACCTACTCTCACATAGTTTACATATCTACCCATAGTATCATAATGATAGCTACATATCCATCCTTTTCTTTCTACCCTTGACACTCCTCTAGTTTCTATTATAGCCCTTCTATCTCTACCAGTAGCTTATCCCTCTATACCATAGTCATATCCTACTCCCATATCACATGATCCATCTCTTTAGAATAGAATCCATCTCAACCTTCATGGCATCAACCCAACAAGAGTGTTGTGAAGCTTCTTGGTAAGAAGTAGGCTCATGATCATTCTCTATCTTAGCTAGAAGAGACATGTTAAAGGTCATACTTCTAATTATCTTTTTGCTAACTAAATGTTGCTCTTTAGGACCCCTAGAATGATCCAACCACTTGGTCATTTTGACGTAATGCCCACCATTTTCTAACTCAATAAGGTCTTCATTGAATTTGGCATCTCTTAAAACAAATACAATGCATGAAGAAGGTGAGTATAACTTGTAGCCCCTATGTTATGCATCATAGCCAACAAAGATGCATTTTTGAGACTTTTTGTCCAATTTCTTCCTCTTTTCTGAAGGAATATATGAAAATGCATCACATCCAAACACTCTTAAGTGTGAAAATTTTGGCTTCTTACCATTCCAAACCTCATAAGGAGTCTTCCCATCAACTTATTTTGAAGGACACCTGTTAAGAATGTAGATTGTTGTACTGGTTGCTTTACCCCAAATAATTTGAGGTAAGTGGTCACCAATCATGCATCTTACCATCTCCATGATTGTCCTATTTTTCCTCTCTGCAACACCATTTTGTTGAGGAGTATATGGACAATTAAACTGCCTTTTGATCCCATGAGAAGAACAAAACTCATTGAAATAATTTCTATTGTACTCCCCTCCATTGTCACTTCTAATAATTTTGATCTTTGCTCCCTTTTTATTTTCTACCAAAGCTTTGAACTCCTTGAATGTCTCAAAACAATCTGATTTATTCTTAAGTAGATACCCAAAGATCATTCTTGAATAATCATCTATAAATGTGAGAATATAGGATGCACCACCAAGTGATATAACATGTAATGGACCCATAATATATGTATGAATGAGTTGAAGAATTTGTGTGACCCTTGTTGCCTTATCCTTTGCAAATTTTTATTTGCTCATCTTGCCTAAGATGCATGTTTCACACAAACCATGAATAGGTGAAATGTTAGGCAATCCTTCAACCAAATTTTGGACTTCATCATTTGGATATTTTGATATTTTATATGGTCTAACCTTAAGTGCAAAATATTGCTACTAGGAGAAACATTAGTTGATAAACACACTTTAGGAGGATCATAACCTAACAAATTAAGATTATTCTTCACATAACCTGTAATGATTGGTAGCATGCCTTTCCTAATGCTCCATGAAGTTGCATTGAACTCAATAGTGTGACCACTTCTAGTAACTTGAAAAACTAAAATTAAAATTCTCCTAAGGTTAGGCACATATAGGACATTATCAAGTAATTTACCTTCAATTACAACATTGCCAATACCTTCTACTTTAAGTCTAGTATTATCACCAATGAAAATTGAATCTGAAAAGTGCTTATTAAAGTCCACAAAATTATCCTTTCTAAAACACATATGGTTAGTGCATCCAGAATCTAAGACCCATTCATTAGAAGTAGATGAGTCAATGGAGTAGAGGGCACAAACAAAGGCATTTTTATTAGAATTTTGCTTTACATTATTGTTCTTTTTCTTTCCCTTGTCAAACCATTTCTTATGTCCTTGTCCCTTAGCCTTTTCTTGCTCTTCCTTTTTTCAATATTCTTCTTCTTGAAATAATTTTGTTCCTTGTGGCCTTTCTTGCCACAAAATTTGCAAGTGAAATCAACTCTAGGCTTGTTGGATTGGAAATTTTGATTTTTCCTTCCCTTGTATTTCTTCTTGAAGGAAGCCTTAGTGGCACTCAAGGCAACATTATTCTCCTTGAAAACTTGACCATTCACTTTGTCTCTATTAAGAGACTCTTCATGTTGAATCAATAATTGTGAAAGAGTGTTGAGAGGAATGCCATCCTCTTCTTGCTCTAGCCTAGTCTCAATAATGGTGATAAAATTCTTGAACTTGCTTGACAAGTTCCTCAAAATGATAAAGCTTAAGAGCTTCTCACTTATCCAATCACAATTACAAGCCAATAGTTGAGTTCTCATGTCTTTCATCTTTGATAGGAAGATCAAGGCACTTTCTTCTTCACATTGCATAGTGCTAAGAATTTTGTACAATAAAGTGAATTTCCTTGATGTTTTTGACCCTATATAGACTTGTTTTAGCAAATCCCATGCATCTTTAGCATGCTCACAATGGCTTATAGTGAGCAATATCTCATCACTCATACTATTGATAATCATGGAAAGTGTAAGGTGACTCTTGGTTGTGTATGTCTCAAGTGCCCTTGCTTGGGTTTGGATTGCTTCATCTCCATTCACAATGGGCCATAACTTTCTTGCTTGAAAGTCAGCCCTCATCCTTGGTTCCCATATTCCAAAATTTGATCCATCAAGGATGTGCTTAGGTGTGAAGGAGATTCCATGATCAGCCATTCTAGAAAGTGAACATAATCAAAACATAAGATGCATTGACAAAGAAAATAAATGATGTAATAAGAAAGTAGATAAACATACTTGCATATATAAAAAAAATATAACTTTCAAGTAATATACTTTTCAATCATCAAAGATAATCATCATGAAATTAAGCGTCATCAAGATAGATAAGCATCATCATGAAAGATAATCAAAATTAAGTATCATCAAGAGAGATAAGCATCATCATGAAAGATAATAAACATCATCATGAACTACTATAACCATATTGCAATAAACAACTATAACCATATTACAATTGAATAAAGGAAAAAAACCAAGATCAACTTGCAATATATTAACTTGCAATAAGAAGGTAACTTGCAAGTTAGTTGGTTAGTAGATTGTTTAGTAGCAAGTTAGTAAGTCAGTAGTTAGATTAGTTGAGATGCAAAATAGGCAAAACACAAATACTCTCTCTCTCTCTTTCTCTCTCTCACTTTCATTCTCTTTTACTTTCATTATGAGAGATACAAGTTACATTAATTTACATTATGCTTCAAGCAAATGCTTGAGAGAGATTAGAATAAATTAATAAAAATAGGGGGAAGAGAGTGAAAAAGTTGATCTAAAATTGCCTTGTATACTCCAAAACATACTTGGATAACCTTGCAAAACAAGCAAACTCACAAACAACCATTGTTAATGTGAGAAAAAAATGACTATAAGGTCTAAATTATTTGACAATTTGACTAAAAATTTGCCAAAAATTGCATAAAAGGATTCTAGTTGCATTATACAATAATAAAAAATGCATTTCAATTTATGCAAAAAAAAATGACTATTAGGTCTTAAAATAAAATAAATGACTATTTTTTTATTAAAAAAATAGAATAATAAATTACTTGTTTTTTATTAAATGACTATATTTTTTTATTAAAAAATAGAATAATAAAAAATGACTATTTTTTTTATTAAATGACTATTTTTTTATTAAAAAAAAACATAATAATAAAAAAAATGACTATTTTTTTTTAAACAGAATAATAAAAAATGACTATTTTTTTTTTTATTAAATGACTTTTTTTATTAAAAACATAATAATAAAAAAAAAAACAGACTGTACAACAAAATGGGTGGGGGGCCATTTGGCCCCCAAATAAAAAAAAAATTCCTTAGATTTATTTTTCACCAAAATAGGGCAAATAATATATGGAAATAGGGTTTTTGGGCCTTCCAGATGCAACCATGATATCCGTTTGGCTCCAAAACCCTTCCAGCAAAAGCTCAATGCCAAAAATTTATAGATTTAAAATGAAAACACCATTTGCAAAAGATCTAACAACTAGATAAAAAAAAAACACAATAAATCTATAAACCCTAATGGCAGATTTGCAAAATAAGTTTACCCAAATATTAAATGCATAAAATACTCAATATTGAAGAATGCTCCACAAGATCAATCACACACAAAATAGAAAAACCCACAACACCAATATTAAGTGGTAAAACCCTACTTCAAATGAATAAGGGAAACATCCACTATGAAGCTCACTATATTACTCAATGATTCAACAATACAAGAATGCTTCAATGTTATGCAACAATATGCATCAACATGATATGACAAGATGTAGTAGACAACACACCTATTTAAAGAGAATATTTTCTACTACAACCCTCAAATTACTCTAATATTATCTTGAGATGTGTGACAAATCTTATCATAATATTATCTTGAGATGTGTGACAAGTGGCATCTATCAATTATGAAAAAGTGATTGGTTACTTTTTAATATTTTCTATAAAATGGGAAATAACTTTTTCTCACAAATTAAATATTCCTAGCACCCTTATTTTATTTATTAATTGGGTGGGAATAATTTTATATAAAATGTAATTATTTTCTAATTCAAATATTATTCTTTAGACTTTATATTTTAGTCTAATAATAATTTACACAATGTTGCATTACATATTCCAACAATCCTCATCCTATGCCTCCACTCCCCTCCATGTCCTCTAACTCACTTGGTTGGCCCTTAATTTTACCCATGCATGTATGTAATACTTATTTTCCCCTAACGTGATTAGCTTAATCATCTCTCTCTATCACTCATCCACCTTAGAGAATATAGTCATATTACCTCTTGCTCGTAGGGCAATCCTATTAGGTGACATATGTTGAAGTGCTCCCATCCCCATATCTATAATATCAAGCTACATGCCAAACCCTTTATCTCTTGTAATTGCATCTCATACAACTCATTATATCTTTGTGTCGATAATGTCAATGCCCAAGCATATACTACTAGTGTCTCTACCAAAGCCATGACTAATCCAATTAGGTTCCAAGGGAACTATACACCCGAATAGACTAGAAAGACCACATTCAATATCAAAAATATCAAAACCTCATACCTATGTCTCATTTTCCCCCTCTCATATTCCTCAAAATATGAAATACCTCCACTATATGTCTCTATGTCCCTCAAGCCCTCACCATACACTAGAGGCATCACATCCTCCTTATCCAGTGCTACATGGATTGAGACCCTCTACTAGTAATAAAATATATTTTACATATCCTTTAATGTCAGCATCATCTCTCTTATTGGTAGGTGTAATTTCCTCTATCAAATCCCATCACTCTACCAGGGTTGACAAGTATGTTGCATCTATATGAATAGTATTTATCCATGTAGCCTCCTCCAAACCAATCACCCTTAATCACCTCCAATCATCATCATTTATATTATCCCTAATATTAGGAAAATTTAGGCTAAATATGTTCCATGATCACAACATCCTCAACTGCAAATATGTAAGTCCCATCCTCATATCATCCACCATTTCAACCAACTCAAGCACACACATCCACTTCATCATCACATCAATCACTATTGTCACAACATTCAACAAGAAAAAACACAACCAACAATATCCATCTACTTCAAAATCCAACACTAAAAAATAATAACTTTCCCCCTCCCATGTCTCTCATTTCTTCTACAAAAAAAAATCCTCCTCCCCTATTTTTTTTCTTTAAAAATAAAAATACCTCCCCTTTTGTTTATTTAAATAATAAATAAACAAACACACAATAACACAATTACAACTAGTCAATAACACTATCTAAAATAGGGTAACCAAACTACATACCTTCCCTACACATCCTCATACTCCCATAACCATGTTCTCACCTACCATTTCACTCCTTTGCTCTACCTTCTTCTCTTTCACTTTGTTCACCAAGTCCAAATTACAATGATGACCCCTTATCCCATATTTATAGTTTTCCCCTCACCTAGTGCACCTCCAACCATTGATGGTAGCCACTTGAACCACTCCCAATCGTCCATAATAGCCAAATATCCATTGATGGTGGTTACCTCTAACTATCACTGGTGGTTGTGAACCATCAGTGATGTCCACATATTCCATCCATTCCCTCCATCCTAGCCTCCTTTTCTACACATTTTGAAACCATATTCCAAGCACAATACACATTTTTATCAATTGGCTCATCATTGTTATCCATTCCATCTTCCACCCACTCACAACTTGAGGGGTAGACAAAAACCCAAAAATTTTGAAGAGCCATTTATTTTCCTTTTGCTAAGGCAACAAACAAACAAAATTTGTCATCCAATGTATCAGGTGTCTCTTATTTTTGCACTGCATTGTGTTTCACATAATGCAATACAAAAAGAGGTATCTGTAGACACCAAATTTTAGTCATTCGCACAACCAATCCATCAAAACCATCGAAATACTTCTCAAATATATACACATTCACCAAAACCCTAATTTATTGTAAAATCTCATCAATCCCTCAAAATCTTCTTCTACGTGCTCAAATTCCTCCAAGTTTCTAATTTTCTATCTAATTCATCTAAATTTAATTAAATTTCCCCATTCTACTAACTTTTCTATTTTTATGTCAAATTCCCTCCCTAATCCTTCTAATTCCTCCTAAATTCTTTCAATTTATTTTCCTTTTTCTCCATATAGTTCAATTTCCCTCTAACTCCTAATTTCTCTAAATTCTTCTAATATCCCTCTAAGATTTCTAATTCTATTCTAATCTCCTCAATTTATTCTAAGGTCCCTAATTTCTCCTAAGGTTTCTCTAAGTCTTATATTTTCCTCTAATTTTCTTTTCTCTCTAATTTCTTAAATTCTTCTAATTTTCTCTAATCTTCCTCTAATATCCTCATACTTTATTTAATTCTTCTAATTATTTCTTAACCTTCCCTAATTTCTTAATTTCCACCTAATATCTCTCATTTATTCCTCCCTCTCCCCTCAAATTTCTCATAATCCATCTTATCCATCTAATTCCCCTAATCAAGCCCCTCATTAGCCCCTAACCCATATTAAACCCTCATCCAAATCCCTAGGAGATATGCACTCTAATTTAAAAATCTCCATCAAGTCCTTAGGTATGCTCAAAATTCCCACCTAAATCCCTCATTTAATCCACCTTGTCTCCCATTCCACCTTTCCCTCAAAATATGGATGACTTAAAAAATGCAATGAAAATCCCCAAGTCAAAAGGAATTAAATTGGCATGTTTAATGGGTTAGTCATTCTCAGCCTCCATATCACATTTTTTGCAATTTTAAATTCCATGGGCATCCTCCAAGGCACACTTGCCCCCATGCACATCTCATCACCCCCTATTCCAATTTATGGTACTTGGGTGGGTGAGAGGTCATCCCATCCAAGACTAGTAAATGGGGAGGGTGCACATTCCTCCATGTATCCTCCCCATATTTGCCTTGGATTTTCCACCATTCACTTGGCTCCAAATCAGCTCCACCTCATTTCCATGTCACCTACCCATCCCCTCACCAAATTAGTATAAATCTGCCTTTATTTCACTCATTAAAAAGGAAGGAGATGAAGCAACTATTATGCTACCAAAATTGCACCAGACTACCTTGATGTCCTTGGATACCCTAAGTGCCTTTGCCACCCACCTTGAGAAGCCTAGCCATTATAGCCATGGATTCCATGTGAAGGAGTCAAATCCACTTTGACCTATAATTGCACCTAGACCAATCAATATTTCATCACCATACTTGCACTAGAGGATATTGATCATTACTAGAACCTCCCAACCAAAGCACTCAGTCCTATCTACCATGATCCTAACTTCCAGTGGTGGTTACATAGTCTCAATCATTTCTTGCAACCAATTAGAACCAACTATCATTGGTGGTTACTCAAATAAGAGTAGACAAAGCATTCTAGACAGTAGGCGGGTAAATAGAGGTATAAAACATTATCTTTTCAAGTCTTATGATCTTGTTTTCAAGTTTTGTAATCATTTGCATGAGTTTTGTAAGGCTTTTTTTCTTTTATTATGGCTATGGCCTCATATGAGAAGTCCCATTAGATATTATTAGTTCCATCTTGTGAGCATGTGTGTACGTGTTACACAATTGGTAGAATTTTAGGGTGGTTCAAGAGGCTCAAGACAAACCCACCCACAACTTGATGGTGGCATGAAAAAGGGAGATTACACCAAGGATAATTTATGTAAAAATAGGTTATCCTTCTATGTTATTCAAATGTATTGTTTGCAAAAATACCCTCCAAATGGTCATATTGTATTTAAAAAAATTTATTTGTAATATATTTCATCTTTGTTCACTTTTATTGCATGGTGTATTTTCATGTCTACAATTTGTCCTACTTAGAAAAAGGTATACTATTTGATGAAGTCCTTAAAAGGATGGACAAAATTCCCTGAAATAAAAAAATTATAATAAGAATGTTGTGGATGGAATTATTATTATAGCTATTCAAGATACCTCTCATGAGATAGTAATTCATGAAACCCCTATACATGTTTATAAAATACTAAGGTGGTCCAAGACCTAATAATATAGTATCACAAAGGACATGAACCAGGCAAAAAACCACTTGGACTCCTATACAAGATGGTTGGCTCAAATTAAATTTTTATGGGCATCCAAAGGGAACCCAGGTCCAACTAGTGCAGGTGGGATTCTTAGAAATAGTAAAAGGGAGATAATTAAGAATTTTACTGAAAACTTGGGTATACAGACAAGCCAATTTGCAAAGTCAATAGGTATTTACCAAGGGAAAATTCTTGTTAGATATATTTAAGATAAAAAAAATCATATTTGAAGGAGATTCATTAAACACCATCAATATTCCTTTAGGTAGTTCAAATGCAAGCTAGGACATGGAGATAATGATGGTGGAAAGTAATATTGTGAACTCCTTTGAATTTTTCATATGCTCTCATGTATTTAGAGAATGGAACTATGTTGCTAATGTTTTATCTAACCTTGGAATCATGCATGTGAGGTTATCTATTTAGAATAATATTTTCCCATAGGAATTGTTAAGGATAACTTATAATGAATATATTATCCACCCATTATCAACTTACTATTTAAATTTTCTATGAGGAAGTTGCACGAGAAGAGTTGGTGCTATGTTTCTACATGATGCAAGAGGTTTATTTCCTGGAGAGAACAAGTGATTACTCTAAGCATTTTAAATTTTAAATTCACAAAAAGGAAGAATCCTCTTGATTTGTATTGACAATCAATACCTATGGGGCCTTGGATTTCAGAGTGGTTGGCATAATTGGTCTCAAAATAGGAATGGAAGATGACCATCTGATTGGATAGGGAAGGTCGTACATGATTGCTTGAATATAGGTTCAAATCCATATCTTCAATTGATTTACATTAATGGAATTTGGGTTGTGAACCACCTGATATCTCATCATCTATTTTTCTTACTCATCCTTACGAGCCAACATGGAAGCCCATTTATTGATCGGAATAGGATTACTTTATTTTCAAACTTAATCTCCTTGAATTTAGGTAATAATTGGAGAGATTATTGTATTTTCATAAGGTCTCACCCTATGTTGATTCCTAGGCAGTTATATGCTTTAAATTTGAGGTATGAAAATTAAATAAGTATGATTATCAATACATCATAGCTAGTCAAGGTTCATTAAATTCCCATGCCACTGGTCGAAGAAACCTGTGTGAAGGCCAAAAAAAATTTATCCATGTTTTTTGATCATGTTATCAATGCCTTGTCATTCCCCTCATGAGCCTTTTTTGGTATCATCTTATTCGAATAAACCTTAATCTTGTTAAGAATATCCATGTTGAGGTTTAGGTGGTTCTTTATCAACTTCAAGGGCTGAATTGAAGTTTTATGGGAAAACTAAACATCTTGGGAGACCACTCTTCTAAAGGTGTGCTTTAGAATATCTAGAATAAAACCATCATTACTATCTCTTAAGACCCTAGATTGTTCTTTAGTGGGCAAGATTTTTTGAATTTATCTTTAACATATTTTTGGTCTTTCTACTTTGAGAAAATGAGAGAATTATGGAAGTCATGGAAGCTAGATTGAAAGGGATGGAACCGACGATGGAATCCATAGATTCAAATGTTACAAAGTTTTTTAAAAAAATAAGGATTTTAAATTTCCTTAATTTTTTCAAGGGCCATGATCCTAGGCTAGCCAAATATGTGGCCCTATCCTAGAATAGAGGAGTAGTTTTTGTTGGTGGTATTGATTTTGCAATTATGAATCAACTTGTGTCAAAAATCACTAGGGTTCTTGTTAATGGAGAGTGTGTATTGAGAGAGTATCACTCTCTAGAAAATAATATGGACTTGTTCAAATTCAAGGTAGGTAGACCAGTTAAATATCATAATGGTTTTCAAAGGACCTTCTTTCGTGAGCCTTGGGACCAAATAATTCTTGAAATCATGGACTTATTCATACCAAAATGCAATAGATATGTTGTCAAAAGCTTCCATCTAGCTATGGTTAACCACTTTCATGAAAATAAGGTGATGAAAATCCCCAAATTTCTCTTCAAATATTTGGAAAAAACTAAAATAATGTCTAACACGGTAATTATTCTATCATTAATCATCAGGGTCTCTTTAAAGTAATCTTTAATTATGTATCTTGGAGGAGGAAGTCCATTGTTGAGGGTAAGTGTGGTGTTGGGTTTGGTTTGGATTAGGAGATAATAGATCCTATATTGCATTCTCCTTTTAGACTAATGGTATTATCAAGTCCAATTGATGGTGGTAATGAGACTCTGAGTGGGAGTAGTCAGACTTCTTTGAATACTCCTATTTTATAAATAGAGACTATCATGTTGGCCCCTTTGAATAATACCTAGGTTGCTCATTCAGAGATTTTTTCTAGCATTTCTAATATAAAATAAGCTAGTACCCCCAAACATTTCCTGAAGGTGACTAATACCAGAGAGATAGACATATAAATAAGGTTGGAAAACATTGTTATGAGTGTGATAAAGGTCTAAAATTTGATGATGGTGCAAACTCTTTTCTTTTTGGTTCCAATCACCCACTGAAGAGCTAGAATGACTTAATATCTAATTCCAACCCTGGGGTAGCTGTTAAATATTTAATTTTTTAAGAATCATCTCCTTAGAAGGAGGAAATTTTTGAAATGAATAAGAAAAAACCACATGCTATGATTGTAAAATCTGATCAAATGGTGCAAGGAGGTCTATCCAGTTGAAGTCAAAGCAAAATAAAATACAAAATACCTCTATAGTAATTTAGGATTTAGAGACCTTGAAGGATGACCTTTTAGTCCTAATTCTAGTAAGAGTTTGAAATCTAATTTACCTCAGGATCACTATTCTACCCAATTTAGGTTGGGAGGATCTTCAAGTAATTTGATAGACTCAGTTTTGGATTTGGTAAGAAATATAAAAATATCAATCAAAATAATTGTATTTTATGCCAATGAGATCTTCTGGAAGTTGGAACAAGATAAGGAGGCATCTGAGGGATCTAGTGGAGAATTATAATCAAGAATGAGAGCCCTGTGGTGTTGGCTTATATAACTCTTTGGTGGGTGTTTGTTTTTGTAGTCTTTCTCTTATCTCATTTGTTTTGTTCCAATGATGATGCACCTTGTTCTTTCTTATGTCGATCTCTGCATTGCTATGTTGTTTGTATTTTCTTTAATTTTTCTTGGGTGAGAAATCTCATCTTTGGTCTCTTTTTGTAAAAGGTATGGGACCCTTTCAAAACCCCATTATTTTTCCATCAATCAATCAATCAATATGTATGTATATTCTCAAGGTTTTTCCACCCCTAGGATCAAGAACTATCATTATAATAAAATATTTTAAGCATTTGAGTGGCATTTTGAGGTTATACTTTTGGAATGAGACATATGTATATGAGCCTAATAATTTCATAGATTTGTGTGAGTTCTATTATAAAAAAACCTTTGGTCCTAAAATTAACATTGATAAAATCAATAATACTATAATAAATAATTTTTATGGAGAGATTAAGGATTCCCAAAACAAATCTAATCATCCTCATAATTGTAGGTTATATATCTATAACACCCCATTCTCCAACCATGAACAATAATCTCATAATTATAATCAACACTAAGGAGTGAAGCATAATCAAGGTTAAGGATTCAACTAAGATGGTAATCAAAATTATCAAAATCAAGGGTACAATCCTATTTAGGTAAAAAAATGGTTACTAACAAAAAATAATGTTGTACTCATCCTCAAAACCAAAATCCTAGACCTAGCAATTCTCAAATGCACCTCAAGTCAATAAAGTCTTTGACCATCCTAGTCCAAATAGAAAAAATATCTATTGTCAATCAAAAGTGGCTTATTAGATTAATATTTTGCAGGTGCAAAGAGAAACCATTGCATATTTAGATAATATATCATTACTATCACTTGAATTGTACCCCACTATAAAAATAAGTAACCTTCTAAGGATAAATAAGAATGGCAATGCTAAAGAACCTATCTAGGAAATGATTAATCGAACCATTAGTGATAAGATTTCAAATCCTCATTTAGTCATTTGGGAACCTACTAGAAATAAAAAAAGCTTACTACTATATAAAATGTTCTTGGTATGGTTCCAACCAGTTATATGGATCTTGTCATCTCTAAAATTATTTAAAAACTATGACCATTGCTTAAAATAATAATCTCAAATCCTATAGTAGAAAACTAACAAGGCCCTATCTAGCCAAAAAATCATTGCTTAAATAAATCATGTGTAAAATTAAATATGGTAAATTATGGAGTTGAATATAGTTCCCTATAAGGTGCGAATTGCCAAAAGACTCTAAACATCTATAATATTGCAATACAAAATCAATTTGACAATAGAAATCTATGTAACCATGATAACAAGAATTTGAATAAAGAGACGAGTCATTTTCATTAACATTCAAAAGACTCATGTTACAATACATCCCTCTTAGGGATACCAAATTGATACGAATTACAATAGATTCCAGAGATAGATGTCTTCTAAATAGACTCTTCTTAAATTCCTCAAATCTGATTATAAGGGGTTTACTTTTCAACCTCTATGTGGTGATGTCAAAGAAGGTGGTCTTGATGATGCTTAGCTCCTGCAAAAGACCTTTCACCTACACATAAAGAAACTAAAGGAATATAACTAGCATTGAAATCCTTTCAATATGAGGATATTTTTTTTATAGGTGCAATAAATAAAGCAGCATAAAGAAGTGTAGAATTGCATAAAAATTTGAAATAAAAGCATAAATATTGCATGTAAAGTAAACTAATCTAGGTTAGAAATAAAATGAAAGCATTTATGAATAATTCTATGCCTAAAATAGAGGAAAATATACATCATCCCATAGCCACTGATGATCAGGTTTGCAGGTTCGAGTAGCCACTATCAAAGTTGGTGGCGACACTTGCAGGCCACTGTTGAAAATAGTGGCTGTAAGACAGACTTTATTATTTGTGTTTCAGGCCTGGTGATGATCAATTCCAATGTTGAATTGATATCCAAGGGGGTTTCTCTATCTAGTTAACAAGGATTTCACATGGATTAGCTTTAAATTTATGGTAAATTTGATGTAGAAAAATAATTTAGAAGAGCTTCAAACTCTCCACAGCTCCATGAATTTAGGTGATAGCTCCATAATACAATTTTAGTAGCATCGTCTTGCTTGTGAGAGATTGTACTCTCTGATTACAAAGCAATAGCACTTCATTACACTAAATCTCATGAATTATCTAGAATTTTCTCTTGTTTTTGGATGCCTTAAATAGATTTATCAAATCTAAATCTGAGCTTCTCTAGGAAGCCAATATCAAGAATTGGTTAGGATGGGGCAGTTGGATGGATGCTTCTAGAAGCTTTGCAAGTGCAACCACTCAAGAAGTCATTATCAGCTTAGGTAGCCCAAGTTTGTTACATACTCAACTACTATCAATAAGCATGGTCAACCCATGGCCACTCTCAACGTTAGTGGTGGTGGTGGCCACCACTGATTTCATCAGTGATCAGGGTTGAATAGTAATAGCTTTCCCTGATTGAGTGGTTAGAACTATTGTTGGGTCTTGGAAAGGTCCAAGATCAATCGCATGGCCTAAAAATGTGTCCACATGAGTAGCATCCTCAACAAGACACATTTTAGGTGTCTATAGATACTCATTTTTTAGATGCATTGTGGGAAAACACAACATTGAGAATAATTGACAACCTAAAGCCATATTGCAGGTTGATTGATGTTCATTGATCTAGTCAACTTTAGATGCCCCAATAATGGAAAGGGTATGCATATTTGAATCATTACCTCAAAAAAAATAGTGGCTTAATTTTGATTAAAACTTTGATGGAGTCTGAAGGTGATCGAGTCGTGTTTGAAATTACAAGACCAATGGACAGACTGACAAAGATTTAGTTCAATATTTTTGCTTTTTTATCTTGTAAATGTGGAAGCTTATATAGTTATTAGAAATGATTCATAAATGAACGTAACTTGCATAATTAGGTGTTTATTTGTTGATTTTTATTATGAATGCTATTATTATAACTGCCCCCTCAAGCGACGAGTCAATGAGGAAATGGAAAATGATGAAAGCGATGAGTCGCTTGGACAAGATGACTGATTTGGATAGTTCAAGATGATAACTATTATTTTTAGGGAAGGTGATAGGTATTAATATTATATTATATAATATTATCCCTCCTCACATGGATCATGATATATGGCATTTAATAATCACACGGATCATGCGTATTAAATGTCGAATTGTAAAGGTAGACATGCCTATAAATATATTTTTTATTAATGCAATTCTTAGTTTTCATTTGTGCCATTTCATGTTGCCTTTTAAGAGTGTTTCCCACATCATTAATATCATAGCAAGGTGTAAGGGTTTAGAGAGTATCCTCTTCCTAATACCATATTGGTTCAGAAAGGAATGAGAAAACCAACCCATGGATCTTGAGTGGTGAACATTCTTTTCCTTTCATGAACACCTTTGTGCACTTATGATATTGAAAACTCTCGGTTGGGGTCCCTCTAACTTCAACCCTCAGCTAGCTAGGGTCCCTATGACTTTGACCTTCAACTTTTGATCGAAGCCTTTCCCTTACATTTGTCATTTCTTTAAAAATTTTAGTCGTAATCATGCAATCATGAATTGATCTGGTGGATTTGTTGCTATCATTGTTCATAGGATGATATATATTTTCTTCTGCGATAGTGTGATCTTGTTTTTCAGCCACATACCAAATTTGGAAATCATTTCGGTAGCTTTCCAATACTCATCGACATTAATTTAGTGGCTTCTTGCTATCACCATTTCTTGGTGTGCTATCCATTTCTTCTAGCAACCTCAAGCACTTAGTAGTACCACTTTCCTTACGACAACATTCTATCGTACGAAACCATCACTCAGGGAAATTTTAGTAATTTCTATTTACCTTCGAGGAACATTGTACACACTAATGTGATTTTAAACAACATATTCAATCATTCATGTTCAACTAGTGCATAAATCCATTCTCTATTGTGTTACCATCATGTCTCAAATGATTTTGCTACTTCTCAATGCTATTTTATAATTCCCAACATCCAAAACACTCAACTCCAGAGCGATTTCATGTTTATCGATGATCATGAAGAACTCCTATGAAGTGGCAATAAATTTTTGGTGAGGTTATCAATTTTTGGCAGTAATAAATTATGCACCCTAAATTTATTTGAATTTTTTAGCGAATTTTATTTACTGGCACTGTGTTTACATTTTTTAGTTGAGTTTTTTTTTAAAACTTCCATGGGTTTTATCCCACATTGCACATAGCATCGCCTTCATTCCCCACACCCTAATTTTCTTTTTGTGTTTCTCAATGGTCACCGCTCACCTTGGTTCCATTGCCACTATTGACCATTAAATAGTGTCCACTATGAACGTTGGTGGACTATTGTTTGTTGTGTGTTGTGACCATTGGGGGAGGTTGGTTGTTGGGCACCATGATCGTTGGATCACTATTGACTATTGTAAATTATAACCATTGGATCATTGTTGACTGTTGTAAATTGTGACCATTGGTTGCATGTTGTTCCTCGTATCATTTCCATTATATTCTTGTTGACCGTTAGACATTGAGTCTCACAAATTTCAAAATCAAATTCCTTGGTCCAATCAGAGAGGGAGGGCCCATTAAAATTTGACCATAATTTTTTGTCGCATATTCTCATTTTGTCACCCGAACTGGCACCTAGTAAACCCTCGATCACTCCTAGTAAACCTATGGCTACCAATATGGCCATTATTGAAAAATTAGCTGAAATCACTGCAACCCAAAATGAAAAATGGCTAAAATGGTTGCCATGTTGCAAAACCTTCAATCTTCTTCCCATCCTCCTCATATAAGGTGTGAAGTAAAAATATATGAAGGCTCCCAAGACCCTGATGTACTCAATATCTAGATCCTTGACATGGAGATCTGGTTTGAATATACTCACACTCCTGATGATGAAAATATTTCATTTGCAAAGCTCAAAATTTCCAACATACCAAAGTCCTCATTTCCAAATGCCAAAATCCAATTTGTACATGGGAGGAGATGGTCAAAGCCTTGAAGGCTACATTTTATCCATCAAATTATGAGGAGGACTTACTGAATGAATGGATATGCCTCCATCAAGGTAAGAGGGAATCTATACAAGATTCCATTCATCATATAATTACCTTCGAGTCTTACTTGGCATTTTAGATTTTGATGTTGTCTTGATTGCAAATTTTAAAAGTAGTTTTCTCACACACTTGTATAGGGAGATCAAATATACTACTTGCACTATATTAGATGATGCATTCCAACATGTGAAGCTAACTGAGAAGAATGTCATGGCATAACGGTGGTAACCTTGCTACTCTTCTGGTGGTTCGACAAAATATGTGCACAAGCATCAACAAGAAAGAAAGAGATCTTCTCACTTTTCTTCTTCTATTACTCCCACTTCTTACTCATACCCTAATTCTAAATATTTGTTTCCTTCTTTCTCTTCTTCTTCATTATCTCATGCTCAAACTACTAAATTTTGTAACTATTGTAAGAGGCAAGGCCATGACAAAATTAATGTCCACAATTAAAAAAGAAGAATAATATTTTTGTATAGTTTGATGAGGGCACTTGTGATAACCCCATTGAGACTACTGGAGAAGAAGAAATTTATGAGGATTTGAGAGGGCAACTTAATAATGTAACACTCATGAATCAACATTCTAGAGCAGGTGATCATGACCAATTGTTTGTCACTCATGCTCACTTTCTCCATAACTTTGCAGTAGACTATATAATTGATAATGGCTCACAATATAATCTGATTGTACAGTCCATTGTTAATAGGCTCAAGCTCTTTGCATCCAAACATCCTCACCCCTACTCTCTTGGTTGGAAGGATAGCACCAACACATCAAAAATCACACACACATGCACCATTGCATTTGCATTTGGCCCCAAGTTTTGAGATAAGGTCATGTGTGATGTCACACCCATGGATTGTTGTGGATTACTTTTGGGTAAACCTTACCAATATGATAGGCATGCCACTTATGATGCCTATCACAATACATATACTTTGCAGCATGAGAACAAATTATTTCTTGTCTATAGTGTTCCACCCACTACACATCGGACTTGCACTAATTTACATCAAGCATGACCAATTGCTTTGATTTTTAGCACACCATAGTAGAAGGAGGTCCAACCATGAGAAATTTTTTCCACTTCACCTCACATTTGTTGGGCTCCTATTCCTGTTGTACCTTCAATTTTTCCTATGGTTCTAATAATTATTCCTATTGTTCCAGTATTTATTCTTATTGTTCCTACAGTTTTTCCTAGTTTACTAGTAGTGGTTCTTGTTGCACTAGCAATTGTTCTTGTTGTCCCAGTAGTTCTTGTTGCACCAGTAGTTGTTCTAGTTGTACTAGTAATTGTTCCTATTGCACTAGCTCCTACTCTAGTTGTAGCTCAACCTACAGTTCCTCATTTGGTTCACACCACTCCACATCCTACCTCCTTCACATTGCAGGACTTTCAACATTCGGTAACATGTCAACAATTATCCTTCATACATAATCATCCTCTTCATATTGGTAGTCCATATTGCATCTACATGGAGCCTCATTATGGAGTATCCCCATAGCCTCTGGTTTTCTCCCTAGCTTCATTCCATTTTTAAGCACATTTAAGTCCAATGCTTCTAGGTGGGGAGGAATGATAGGGATTAATATTATATTCTATAATATTATCCCTCCTCACATGGATCATGATATATGGCATTTAATACTCACACGGATCATGCGTATTAAATGCCAAATTGTAAAGGCAGACATACCTATAAATATATTTTTGATTAATGCAATTCTCAATTTTCATTTGTGCCATTTCGTATCGTCTTTTAAGAGTGTTTCCCACATCAAAAGGTCCTATTATAGCTATGATTTCAATCATTAATAATAATTGTACATCTCTATCCTGTGGAGCAGTCCAACCACAATAGATTTCTTATGAAATCAAGATGATAACAATTCAATTTAAGCATTGGATGAATCACTATGTTTGATGATTTGATGAATATGTCATAGAAGAAAAGAAATGAATACCTCGTTCCCATGGAGCAGTCCAACTGCAATGGCCTTCTTAGGGAGTGAAGTAAAAACATTTCAAGTTGTCAACGAATAATTTGGTTTAAATGGCCTTATGGTAATTTACTCATCTTATCGAATTGCATGGAATGCAAGTCACTACAACCGCCAAGTGTATAGGATAAATAACTCGGTAAGAGGTGCACTTTAATATTTGGTTTTATTTGAATTTTTTGTTAATTTTGATTTTTATGATGATTATGGATCGGTAGATATGATTTAATGTCCAATATGATGCTTATGATGTTGAAAAATTGAGGGAATTTATTGCTATTTCTCAATAATCATCAAAGATAGCAGTGGAGATCTGTAAATTTGGTGGTCATAATTGATGTCAACAGTCGGGTAACTATGACCATTTTTGAAGTAAATTATGGATAAAATTAGAAAATATAAAAGTGATTTTTGGTATTTTTCATTTTTATAATTTCTAGCTAGAAATTTAGGATAGTGAGCTCTAAGGTAGAGGAGAGAAAAATTGATGATAAACGCTGCCAAAATCAAAACCAAATGATATGGCTGACCAGCCTGAGGCATCGACTAGTAGCAGAGCTGGCACTCCCAAGGTAGAATCTCCATCTAAATCTCATGATTTATGCATTAAAATGAACCTCACTAATTAATGGGTTAAGGAACCACATTAAACTATAGGTAATGAACTTCACCCCTTAGTGTAGGATTTATCTTAGGTTAGCTTAAGGGTAGATAGGATTAATATTGTTTTGCATTTATTTGTGTAGGAAATGACCCTACATAGGGGCCACTTCGGGATCATTTTTGGCAACAATGGTACCCAATTGGCCAAATGGGGGATATCATGACTGCTAGCGATGATATTCAAATCCCAATGGTCAAAAATTTTACCATTGGTGGTGGCCATCGATGATGTCGATGGTGGTCATGTCGACCATTGGCATTATGAGTGGTTGAGAACCTTAGGTTAATTTTTTTATTTTTATGCTTGATTTTTTTATTTTTTTTATTTTTGATAGATTGTTTTCATTTTTTGAATTTTTGAGTGATTTGAGTGATTGATTGTGTGCATTTTATTGAGCTCTACTTTATGTTATACTTTAAAAACTCTGACTGAAGAGCCCAATCTATTCCTAGTGTTATGCCCATTGTTGGATTATGATGACTGAAAATGGTTTGGATTGACTGACCTCAAATATGTTGTTTTATTACTGATTATGATTTCAGATTAGTCATACCTTATAGCCCTGGCTCATCGATGGGATAGCAGGACTAATACTTTCCATATCTCTATGGAGAGATTACGGTCATACTAGAGGATGTCTATTGTATTTACAGGATTCCCATTGATAGATGGGTTATCATTTCTTCTCTTATGGTTGTGAAGGAGGTAGTTTTTGCTCAAGCTTTTAGAGATAGAGTTATGAGGTACTAGGGTATATAGAGCATGGTGGGGTGCCTATATAGTATTAGTATGATGAGGATCTATTCCCTTGATGCCAGGTGGTATTGATGCACATCATCTTCAATGTGGTACTACCTGACTCTTCAAGAGAAAGGTTCCCTTGGAATCTCCTAGACATGGTGCTAGACCTTCTAGAGTGCAATCTATAGTGACCTTTGATTATGGCATGGGGGAGCACACTTCTAGATCATCTATATGATGAACTATAAGATATTACATAGTGGGGATGAGTGGGCATGGGATGCAACATGCTACTATAGATCTAGGGATGGGATCACATCCAGATAGACCAACCTAGTGGTCTACCATTAGCTCTAGCTGACTTGGATGAGGATGGTAGATGCTATGCAGCATGGTGGCCCAAGGAGGTAAATACTAGTCAGAGTTGTCCATGTGTAGGCAAGTTAGCACACTACATTGGATCTTTTACAGGACTACAATCGCACGATATCATATGGAGACCATACCTAGGTTATCCTATTTAGGTTGAGGTAGGGTGATACTTTTCCAGATTAAGATGTGGTAGATGGCTCATGGGGTGGTGGCACCCAGGAGAGGGGGTACTTACAGTACTCTCAAATCACTAGGTAGTTTGGGATAGCATAGGATGTTCTAGAGAAGCCAATCTTATATCACCACTGAAAGGCAGAGATATAGTTTGCAACACCTCATATGACAAGGCTAGCAAAGGATATGGACCCTCCTATTGATGATATAGGTGTGGAGGACCCAAGGTCCACTATAAATTATGATACTTGGTAGACCTCTCAACTATAGTAGGGTGGCGGTAGCTTAGGTAGACCTAGGAAGGAAACAACAGGTGAGGGTGGTGATGATGATGGATGATGAGTGTGTCTCAGGATGGAGGGTGAGTGGGGATAGGCAATAGGGTATATGGATGATCCCTAGGATTAGGAGGAGGGTGATTGGGATGCCCTAGAGAAAGAGATAACATAGTTGAGGACACAAGTTTAGAGCTTACAATAGTAGTTATGGGAGTGAGATACTAGTCTCATGTTGGCTCAGTGTCAGCTTAGCATAGGGTAGCAACAGTGGTGGGGGTATGCGAAGGAGAGGACTACTATCAAAACTCATATTTACTTGGCCACTACCATGATAGACACTCAATAGATGCAACTTATGGCCAAGACTACCGAGGCATATGCTCTTAGGGCACATATAGCGGTAGCTCCTATGATTCAAGTTGTACTATCCACTCTAGTCACTCAAGGATTGGTAGCCTTAGGTGGGGATATAAATATTAGGATATTATGAGGGATCATAGTGGATGCTATGATGCAATGCATAGTATATTTCACCCAAATCATAGTTTTGGAGCCTGAGGTTAGGCTACTCAGTGGTACTATATCATCTAGGTCAACAACAGGGGGATCCTAGTGGAGCAAGTAGAGTGAGTCTTGGTAGTCATCAGTGTGGCCTAGTCATAGGTCAGGTGTACAATTTGATATATCAACAGGTACTAGATCTAAACAACCTCACATATATAGAGCTAAGGGTGAAGGTGACTTAGGGGGTGTAGGTCCCGTTTGATATGACATGATGTCTATATCATTTTTTAGTGTAAAGTTTGAGGACCTACATAGTTGTAGCCTACGGGCATTTTTGTACCTCTATGTATTTTGAAACACACACACACATATATATATATATATATATGATATCCTATTTTATGGCTCATTATGTGTATTATATCTTTGCTTTTATATTCATGGATGCAATTATGGATGTAATACCTAGAAATTTATGTGATTATGCTATATGTATATGATGTAATGATGACATGCACTAGCTAGATGATAGATGTATGACTTAGATGCTGAGATCTAGATGTGTAGATGCTCTACTATGCATGCATATATGGATGTGATAGTTAATGTTAAATGTATGTTTAAATTTGTTTCAATTGTTTATGCATTTAATTTATGTTTATGATATGGTGGATGTAATGCATTAATTTCATGTGGATGGACTAATGCAAATGAACCTGTATGTTTTAATCACTTAAAACATAAGGAATAAATCTAATTTATGTTAAAAAACTAATGGTAGATACCACATAATTCATTAGAATCATGAATTAAAATGGTAACTCTTATCATAAGAATTAATCATTTAAACATCCATATGTGAGATGCAATGAAGTGAGATGTAGGGGTTTTCCCTATAAGCTTCTACAAATTAAAATATATGCATAAAATAGTCAGTGGACATCTAAATATCATTGTTGATATCCATCTGGTATCTATCTTATTCTATGAACATCCCTTACTAAACAAAATTTCATAAGTAAAACTGAGATTAATTGATGAGATGATTTGTTGCTATAGTGGAATTTTTGAGGTTTTCCATGAGACTCAAACACACTAGTTGATCAATCCAAAAGTTGCATAATGACTACACAAGACTCCTGAAAGATACAAGCCTATTAAGAAGACCAAGATATTTACTATCCTTGTGTGTGCAAAGTGAATATATTAGATGAGGCATAAGACTACCTCATTGCCAGGTGGATTTTATTCAACCCATTATTGTAATGAGGATCACCATATGGTCATCATGATCCTAAGTTTGGACGTAGTTAGATTAAACCACTAGGCAATACAAGCCACCTAAAGCTAGCTCATCCATAAGATGACATTGGTCTATACAAAATAAGGTAGCTAATGTGATAGACATATTACCACATGTAAGGATACTCCATTTCCAAGCGGGTTTCATTCAACCCATTGTTGTAATGAAGATCACCCCATGGTGGTTGAATATTGATGATTCTAGGGATTCAAGATTGTTACCCCCTTATTTTATTTTGATTTCTTGGGATACTTGCTCATTCTTAGTGATGAAAATCATTGTTTATTTTACATTTTGTTTTCTTTTGGAGCAAGGGATTTACTTAGTGATGAAAATCACTATTTATTTTTCTTTTCTTTGCTTTGGAAATTTTGCTTGTCTTGTATTAAAGCAAGGGATTTCTTGGGTAGGGGGAACTTGTCCTTTTATCAATGATCATCATTCTAGACCATGTGCATAATAATATGAGCAAGGAAAACCTTTCACTTAAGGTTGCCAGGACCACTTTGTAGTGTCATCCTTCCTTGATCAAACTAGAATAATTAATGTTTTAAAATTGTGATGGTATTTTGAGATATACAAGGTACTATCAAAACAATACCTCACCTTCAAAAGCCAAGATAGCTTTATAAAAAGTCTAAAAAGAGAACTAGGAATGGATGAATGACTAGAAAACCCTAGTATACACCTGATAGCAACTTATAAGTTGTGTTGGAAAACACATTTACTTACAAGGAATATGAATGATAATGATTTTTGAGGATGCATGATTGGCATACAAACATGGTGTCACCCGTAATAATGTAAACACAACCTTTCCTAAATGTGAATGCAATGGATGAAAAATCCTAATGCAATGCAACTAATGGATGCATATGATGAAATGAAAAATGTAAATATTTTTGTGTTTTAATGTTTTGAGTTGTTTTTAGATTTTATGATTTTATTGGAGTTTTTATGAATTTATTGTTTTTTATTTGTTTTGTAATTTTGATGGAGAAGGTGTGATACCTTATGTACCCCCATTGTGTGCACTACTTGATGAAATCAAGGTACGATACCTTCAGGATCCCCAACTTGCTTTATTGATTGTAATGTGGATGGTGGAGAAGGTGTGATACCTTGATGACCCTCATTGTGCATGTCATCCACTGTAATATAATCAGCCTACTTAATAAGAGTGGCATAAATCAAATCTCCCTATTGGGGCTTAGAATTTTGTGAAATTCCAATGTCTTGATGGGGAAAAACAAGAAAACCATCTGTGTATAGCTCATTCCAATCTATCATCTCTTCGACCACATTATTGAATGAATAGTAGCTACGGATGTCATACCCATTTATATGGTGGTACATATAGTAGAGGATTTCATTGTGTGAACCAATTTTAGGTGTTCTTGTTTTGACTTTCGATAATGTGATTGCATGTGACTCATATAATTTTTTAAATAAGACTAAAGTGGTCATCAAAAATTTGACTATCTAATGAGGTGGCCTTTTTGTCTTACAAGGATGTAGCTAACCTAGGGGTTGTAAATGGGATGATGAGGCATGCTAGTTGTGAATTACCAAAATAATCTAAACATCTATAATATTTTGTAGTGACTAACCCCAATCTGAGAGAACTAATACTCTGCTTTGTTTTTGGTAATAATTTTTTTTTTTTTGTTTTTTCAATATATGTTTTTTTTTCTTTTGAGAATGATAACACACAACTGGAAATGAATACTATCGTAACTTTCAAACTACTTAACCAAATACAATGAAAATTTGTCACAAACTTATTTTTATCATAATACATAAACCCAATGAAGTAAAATGTAGAAAGATAAGTGTACCCGTAAAATTTTTTGGTCTAATATTAAACTGGAAATTTGCATCAGCTACAAAAAAACATGTTTTGCTCATAACTTATAAAATACTGACTTCTCCATTGATTGGAAAATAGTTACAAATACCCCTTTTTTTTGCTTAACAAATTCCACTAAGTATCTCCAGTGCAAACGATGAGAAATGGACCCAAACACCCACGTGGGGCTGCAAATGTATGACCCAATGTTGCAGAGGCACGGTTGGCTTGTAGGTTATTTGCTACTCTTAAAATGCTTCTCAAAACTAACTTATAACCCTCATTATAGTCTACAAAATTGCTGGTAAGCAATGCCAATGTCTTTCTTGTGATATGCAGCTCGAACTCACCAAAACCCTTCCCAAATTGTTTGGCCAGCTGGGGAAAATACCCAATAGATACTGAAGCTAGAAACTTGATAATAACTCTGCATATGATCTGAGATAACTTCACAAATTTATTAGAAAACTGCCTTCAATGTCTTCTTCACCTATAAACTAAAAATCCAAGCATTGTGATGGTGTATTTCAACCACAACAACACTGTCCTTGAGGGTGGGCTACGTCACCAACAAGCTGAAGCTTCGAACTCCTGCTCACAGCAAGAACTCTCATACAGAAAAAAATAGTAAATGCTCATCCCCCCTCCAGCAGCTCTCAAATGAGCAATATAAACTAGCTCACAACTCCCACGTCCCAATTCTTGCTCAATGTGGGATTAATAACAAACCACAACTTACTTTTCCCTCTCATGAGGTGATCGACCCCCTTCTAGTGGGAAAGAAGTACTTTATTAAATTAAAAAAACCTTTCTTGTATTTATTTATTTATTTTTTTCCATCACACCTTATACCCCCCTATTTCATTAAATGACCCCTCTCTCTCTCTCTCTATATATATATATATATATATATATATATATATATATATATATATATATTTAAACATTAAACTTAAATAACATTTAAATATAACATATTTAGCTTGCGGGTATCAAAAATAATTGCCTCAAATAAAATATAGAAACGGATACCCATTTCGCCAAACTAATTAACTGTAGCTTCCGTTTCCCATATCACCAACATGCCGACTTACTAAAAATAGTAAGTCCCCCACTTAAAGAGCCAAACGGACCCCAAACTCAAAACTGAGCATATCACTGGACACCCAAATCGGCAAAGATCATGATACCACTGTCCGCTCGGCCATAATTCAATAACTGAATTTACTAAAAATAGTAAATCCACTCCTCCAAGTCACCAGATGGTTCCTAACCTGCTGACTATGCCTATGAAACTACATGGATAGGCAAGTCACACTACACCCGATGTGTTGGCTAAGGTGGGGACATTACATATTGTAATACAAAATCAATTTGACAATATAAATCTATGTAACCATGATAACAAGAATTTGAATAAATATATGGGTCATTTTCATTAATATTCAAAAGACTTGGGTTACAATATGTCCCTCTTAGGGATACCAAATTGATATGAATTACAATATATTCCAAATATAGATGTCTTCCAAATAGACTCTTCTAAAATTCCTCAAATCTGATTATAGGAGGGTTTACTTCGCAACCTTCACGTAGTGACATCAAAGAAGGTGGTCTTGATGATGCTTAGCTCCTATAAAATACTTGTCACCTACACCTAAATAAACTAAAGGAAGATAACTACCATTGAAAGCCTCTCAAGATGAGGTTAGTTTCTTGATATGTGCAATAAAGAAAGCAAATACATAAATAAGTGAATAAATGCATGAAAAACTGAAATAAAAGCATAAATATTGCATGTAAATAAAACTAATCTAGGTTAGAAATCAAATGAAAGCATCAATGACTAATTATAATGGCTAAAATAGAAGAAAATATACATCATCCCATGATCGTTGATGATTAGGTCGATGGGATCTGTTAACTACTATCAACGTCAGTGGTGACGCCTATGGGTCGCTATTGAAAATAGTAAACGTGAGATAGAGACTCTATTCTCTGTGTTTTAGGCCTAGTGATGATCAATTCCAATGCTTAATTGATGCTCAAGGGTCTATCTATCTAGTTAATAGATATTTCATGTGGATTAGCTCCAAATTGATGGTGAATTTGATGAAGAAAAGTGGTGTAGAATAGCTTCAAACTCTCCACATCTCCATGAATGTAGGTGATAGCTCCATAGCACAATTTTAGAAGCATCATATTAGTTGTGAGAGATTGTAATTTCTAATTGCAAAGTGGTAGCACTTTGGTGCACTAAAATATCATGAATTCTCTAGACTTTTATCTTATTTTGGGATACCTTAAATAGACTTCCCAAATTTGAATCCTAGCTTCTCCAGGAAGCTAAGATCAAGAATTGGTTAAGTTGGGGTAGTTAGATGGATGCTTTTGGAAGCTTTTTAAGTGCAACCGCTCAATAAATTGTTGGTTGTAATCAATTTTGTTTAGCTCAGGTAGCTCGAGTTTGTTACAAACTCGCCCACTATCGATAGGCATGGCTTAGACCATGGCCGCTATCGATCGGTGTGACCAATCCACAACTGCTCTCAACATTAGTGGTAGCAATGGTCACCACTAATTTCATTAGTGTTCAAGACTGAATAGGACCAGCTTGCCTTGATTGAGTGGTTAGAACCACTTTTGGGTATTAGAAAGGTCCAAGATCAATCACATGGCCTGAAAAGGTGTCCGCATGAGTAGCCTCCTCAACATGATGCATTTTAGGTGTCTACATTAGATACCATAATTTGATTGCTAGGACATATTCTTATCAATGGTAACAATTAAGAGAATTATTGGGTGAGATGGAGGTTTCCAGACCTAGGGTTCCCAATATTATGACCACTATTCTAGGTTCTTGTTGGAACCGATTCTTTCATCTATAGGAAATCAATGGTCACGCTACAAGAACCCGTTTGAAACCAATGAGCTATTATAGGCTCTGGTCAACCTAGCTCATGTTTTTTTAAACCCGAATATTGCTATAAAAGAAGACAAAACGGGTAAGGAAACTCCAGCGGCAATTCTACGATTAAACTTCTAATTTGCATGCTCCAGACTTATATTAAACTATAGTATTCTTATTAAAATGACCAAGCATGAAAATAACCAACTATTATGCCTTATGTAGATCGGTGCCTAGATTCATTGGGTTGTTATAGGAATTTAACAATAATTTTAATATGACACATAGATAAGGGGAGAAGGAAATTGGCGTTCTTAATCTCATTCGAATATTGTAATAAAATCAAGAGTTAACCAACTAAATAAATGTATATAATGTATTCAAATAATGTAACCCATCATACAGATACACACAATATTGAGACAAATAAATGACAGGAATAAAACCCATAATTGTATTGATTTCATAAAATATTACATGCAAAGTGGGCGGGATGCCTTTTAACTCTATTTTTCTTAAAGAAATACATCAATACAATGAAGAGGAATTTGTTCAAATAATATAACAGATCTCTCCAACTCTCCTTGTTCCAATCTGGTAATAGTAGAATCTCTGAATCCTAGGCTTAATAAGGCTAGAAATATTCTTAGCTTCTTGAACGCTTTTGTATCATACAATCCTGCACAACAAGGGGAGGAAGAAAGAATGAATAAAAGAAAATAGACACAAATAAATACAACATCACAACTAACAGGGCACTTAAGTATACGTCTTAGAAAAAATGCTATTCTCTAATTGCTTGATGCAAAATCCAGACCTGCCTACCTCCTTTTATAGCTTATGGTTCTTGATTATGTTATTCTTGATTTATTTCTGACTGTACACTTGGCAGCTTCTGATTGAATCTGCAAAATTGATGTTGTACAGTTGGCTTTGTTCTGAACTGACTGTGCTCTCTTCTTTGACTTGTTCAAACATATTCCCTCTTAAATGGTGATTTAAGTATGATGAGAACTTTCACTTATTTCTGCTATTTCTTGATGCATTTAGTTGCTGCTCTTCGAACTAGTTTCTTTTGAGTTGTCTTTCCTTGATCCTTTGACCCTTTGACTGCCCTAGATATGTCCCCTACTATTGCAATTGTCTGTGGTGCAGAATATATTTTTTTTTGAGTGTAGGTATTGACCCTTTTTCATTTTAAACTCCTTTGCAACCCTTTAATATGCTCATCAATCAACTTCCATATTTTTGTGTCAAAATTGGCTACAATCCTGAGCATATTCATTTCTTGCAGAATTATGTTTTTCTATATAACAATAACATACATGTTTCTGTCATACTAAAGTAGTAAGGCTTCTATAGAATTCACCATGAGTGTAGTTTGTTTAATCATCTCCTCCTCATCACCTTGTTCACAGTAAAATCTCTCAAAGGTTTCTTTGAATATTCCTTCTATGAGTATTCTTCTAGATTCATAGCTTTTGTGCATACTATTTTGACTCCGTCTTGGCTATTAATTTTCATAATGTCTTTCCATGTACTTTGCTGTGAATGAGTCACTTATTTGATTCCTACCTTGATAATGTTGTAGGTATTTCTGTGAAGTAATCACCTTTCTTTGGAGGCTTGGTCCTTTGAATATTTCTTGCAGGTGATTTTATCGATTTTTTTGGTTTACGATTTTCACAGGTTCCGTCATGGCATTTTTTGGTACTTTTAAACCTGCAAGAGTATTAGTTTCTAAAGCTTTGAATATGTTAGTCAATTATGATTTTATTTTTATTGATATCTTTGTATCTATTGGTTTAGATTTTTTACCACGTTCGGTTGCTCGACCAGCCTTTAGTGTACCGCTTTATTAAATATTTAAAAACTTATAAGTTAGATAGCCAAAAGACGCATGCTTTGAACCTTTTCATTTATTTAATCAAGATGAATATATTGACTAATAATGTGTTAATGCCATTGTTAAGAATTTTTAAATATTTTATTAATCAGACGTCTATTCTAGACTTACATTTGGTTTTACCTTTGGATCATGCGCTGCCATTGGATTGATCTGGGGTGTAGCGCATCCGTTGTTGTTCTAAAACCTGTATGATATTTATTGTACCTAGATACATATAAACTCCTAACATAACATATTTTATGGTCTTCAATTAATCATGATTATCCAATGTTAATATTCATTATTGTTAAACCTTAATAACTTGTTTTAATTGATGGTAATCATAAAATACACTTACTTTTCTTTTGTGATCGTCGTTGGATCTTATGGTGGTGAGGCGCAACCGTTGGATCATACATATGCATGTATTATTTAATAAATGGGAAAAATTCATATGTACCTCAACTAAATTAATCAACCCAATGCTTAGATTAACCTTTGATTATTTTCCCATATGCGCACCGTTGGATCTGGGTGGTCAATGACCGTCGTCATTCAATTCGTGTGTTATAATAAGGTATTTATTTAGCCTTTGGATCTTTGTCACCAGTTACAAGCCTTCACGTCTATTGATTCTCGATTTAGTTTGTGCATTGCCATTTGATCATTGACAAGATGCATGCTAGATAATGAAGTTATAGACCTTTGTTTTTCTATTAATAATGATTAAGGTGAAAAGGGGGAAGATTAGTCAATGTATTAAACCCTTACTAAACATGATTAATATCAATTAATTTTGTCCTTACCCATGCCTTTTACCTTCCATCCTGCTATTTTGGTGTGGCCATTGGATATGAGTGAAGACAAGCACAGCCATTGGATCTTATCAACCTACAAGTTAGTTTAATCAAGCATTTATAATATTAATCATGATTAGGGAAAAAGGGGGGAAATTAGCAGACATATTAAACCCTTGCTAATCATGATTAACTCTAATTCATTTCTCTTGATCCTTAACCCTCTTTAATGCATCTTTAATTAGCGTGCCACCGTTAGATTTAAGATCGATCGAGCGCGGCCATCCGATATTGGTAACAATCCCGATGATTAATTGAATGGTGCATGTCCTTTTTAATATTAATTTTAAAGTTTATTTTAATCAAAGCAGTCGCGACCATTGATCTAAGCTTCGTTCAGCATGATCGTTTGATCTGTTGGACTTGCTCAAATTTTAACTTGACATTTGACTTATGATGACTTTACTTTAAACCTTTGACTCTTTAGAGGATGCATAGCCATTGATTTTATGGATGATTGAGCATTGTCATCCAATTTGTTTAGACTTACTCACTACTTAATCAGAACGTTGACCATTATGACTCATGCTTAAACTTTTGACTTTTTGGACAACGTGCGGCCATTGATTTGATCCTCGATGAAGTGATGTCGTTGATCTTGTTAAAGGTGCAAGGATTTTAACTTTATTAGAGCCTTAGGTTTAACATTTGGAGTCTTTAGTGAGTGCGCATTCATTGGATTTGGTCCTCAATGAAGCGCTGCCATTATATTGAATACAACTTGCTCGATTTGTAAATCTTAGGTTAAGTTTTATTGACCCTTTGACTTATCTTTTAGACTATTTCATGAGTGCGCATCTGTCATATTTTCTCAGGTGACGCGCTTTCGTTCGATGAAGTCTAAGATGCAACCTTTTTACTTCTTGACTATGCTTGACTTTTGACTTATCTTCTATTTGATTTTATTAAAGCGCTATCGTCTGATTTCTCTGGATCGTGCACGACCCTTGGATTAAATCTGAGGTGCTCACTAGTTAGCTTAGCGGGGTGCATACCCTTAGGTTTTTAATCAATTAATATTTATTTTAACCTTAGGTTTTTCATACTTTGAGACCATGGTGAAATGTTTTAATCGACTTATGATTTAGGGACTTTATTTGTTGGTTTAGGCCCAAGGAAAATATTTAGGAAGGTCAAACTTTGACTTGGGGATTTAATTTATAATTTTCTTCCCTAAATGTTTGAGGTACTTTGATTTATACAATGAAGCTCACATTATTAAAAAGACTAAGGTTAGTATTTATCAAACCAACCAATGAAAAATTGAATTACCCACAACAACTAGAAGTAATGACCAACAGTATAAGCAGTTTGATTGAAACCAAAAATTTAAATTTGGGGGTTTCAAAGTTGAGTCAAATTTGGCTCCAACATAGGCTTTGACTGGGACAATGTGTTGAAAATATGAAGTACTTGAGAACCATAGAATCTCCTGGTTTTATTTTGCAAAAATTTAACAAAAAACAATAAAGTTTTGACTACTAAGCAAAACTTGAAATGTATAATAGAAAAACTTCCTTCCTCTTTTTATTTCTTTTCTTCATCATTCATTTTTTTTATATGTACTGAGAACATGATATCAAAGCAAGTAGAGCATGGAAAACTGTAGATCCCTTTTCATTCAATTTGGAAACAAAGGTTAGAAAATTTTAGAAATCGATGAGTTTTATTTTGAAATATTGTAATGCTTGTTTTAGCTAAGTCATAAGATATAATTACACATATTTTTTCATAGTCATTTGTATCATCATAGTTTTGCCCATGTGTGTGTTTGTGCATTCTTTTTTGGTATTTCTAAATCTTTCAAAACTTTATCATATCTAAGCAAAATAGCCAAGCCTAATATGTGATTTCACTCTTTAAAAATTTTCACCATTCTGCAGGGCTCCACTGCTAGTCAGGCGTCTATAGCCTCGGTGGAGTTGCTTCTAATCCCATATTATTTTTACCCTACTACCAGTCAAGCATCTATAGCCCCGATAGAGGTTTTCCAAGATATCTTAGGCAGTGACTCAATTTTACTTTATTTTTTATTTTTCTTTCTCGTGAGAGAAGT
The DNA here is from genome assembly GCA_028583015.1 of Wollemia nobilis. NCBI lineage: Eukaryota > Viridiplantae > Streptophyta > Pinopsida > Araucariales > Araucariaceae > Wollemia > Wollemia nobilis. The sequence goes on along the minus strand of JAQPPZ010001471.1, from coordinate 818,751 downwards.
ATTTGGATATATAAGCAAATTGTGCAATAAGTATGCCTGAGTTGAGGATTAGTTTTTGGCTATAAAATATGAGTGTAATAATTTTTGGCTCAACTACCCTCTTAAAGATAACTCAGTTCTTTGGACCTTTGAACTCACTTTAAGTATCATTTGTAATGTGAGGCTTGACATGATGTTTCAATCAGCTTTGTTTTCTGTCTGTTTTATCTCATATCAAACAACTATTGCATAAACACTTATTTTTGATAGAATTGTAAAGCTCATCAATATCTAAAATAAATTCCCTTTTTATTTTTATTGTTTTTGGTGGAATCAATAGTTAGATATACTCATCAAACTAAGATATCATGTATACAATAAACTCAGATTTATTTAAGAACAAAAGGGAAGCTATAACTAATAAACAAAATAGACCACTCTATTTTTTGGATTTTTGTTTTTCTATTATTTATTATTTTATTTTTTATTTTTTTAGTACACCTTCAACAGGGATTGTACATTTTGAGGTGTTGGCCATTAATAGGGATAACCATTATTTCTCCATGCAAATTATGTAGCTTACAAGTATTCTGACTGAGAACATGGGCTATTTGGTATGGACCAATCCATTTAGGTTCAAACTTACCCTTTTCACCATGCATATCATTTTTAGGATCCCAATAGATGACTATATCTCCTTGAGAAAAAAGGAGTACCCTTGGATTTCTTATTTAAAAAAATTTACATTTTTTTTGGTTTGTTCCATCATTCTATTGAGGGTCTCTCTTCTTTTTTCTTCTAACAAGACAATTTGGTCAAGCCTTCTCTGAATGGGATCAGGGCTTTCATGATATTGCAATAAAAGGGAAAGTGCCATTTTTTCCATTTTTGGGGGTAGTAGGGCTTTTTCTCCATAAACCATCTCATAGGAGGTTCTTCCTGTATTTATTTTAATAGATAGCCTATCAGCCCATAAAGCAAATTTAAGTTCACTATCTCATCCCCTTTTGTTTTTATTTAATGACATTTTTATTCTTGTTATTACATTTTTATTTGATGACTCAGCTAGACCATTTCCTTGGGGATAATAATTAGCAGAATGAGATAATTCAATTCCATATTCAGCACAAAATTCTATCATTTCATATGACACAAAATATTGAGCATTATCAGTTACAAGATTTTTAGGAACTCCATACCTGGTTAAGATATTTTCTTCTATGAATATGATGACTACAGTAGATGTAGATGTTCTCAAAGGTGCAGCTTCCACCCACTTGGTGAAGTAATATGTTGTAGTTATGATCCACTTATGCTGGCCAGATGAATTAGGCTTGATCTCTCCAATCAGGTCAATACCCCATTGAGCAAAAGGTGCTTCAATGATTACTGGCTTGATGGGCATGGCTGGTAGATGATTTTTCCCTGTAAAAACTTGGCATTTATGACAATTCCTTACATATTTATATTCATCCTTAAAAAGGGATGACCAATAATATCCTGCTCTCATGATTTTATGAGTTGTAGCTCTTGGGGCAAAATGTCCCCCACAGAAACCATTATGAAATTCATTAATTATTTTTGGGACTTCTATTTCATATAAGTAGACTAATAATACTCCATCAGGATGTTTCCAATATAATACTCCATTTTGTATATAATACTTTTGAGCTTGAAGTTTGATTGACCTCATTTTGTTTATTGACATGTTTTTGGGGAATGACAGAGTTTGTAGATAGGACAAAATTTCTTCATACCATTTACATTCTTCATTTTTTATTCTTCTATCATCATATATCTGATCTATGGTAAGAATATTTTTAGATCCTGCTTCTTCTTTGTTGGCCAACAGTTTAGCTAAACCCCGCCCTTTGATTGTTTTAACTATTTTGGATTCAACATCATATTGAAAAAATTTTACCATCCATCTTGTTGGTCTTCCCAATGGCTCTGATTGAGAAAAGATATATTTTATTGCTATAAAGGGAATACAACAGTAAACTTTGTTTGAGGCAAATATACCTTTAAAGTGTTCCAAATATTGGATGACTGCATAGGCATGTTTTTCCAGTAGGGTGTATTTAAGATTTGCTCCTTTTAGACTTGAGCTCATAAAGGCTATTGGCCTTTCATTATTTTCATTATATTTTTGTGAAAGGACTGCAAAAATAGAATGTTCATATGCATATGAATAGATATTAAAATCCTTTGTATAATTAGGGCAACTTAAAGCTAGAGTAGTTGATATGGCTTATTTGATCTTGTTAAATGTTTCCATATTTTCTAATGTCCTTTTTATTTCTTCAGTTTTCTTCACCATATAATTTATGGGTTTGGTCATTTCTGCAAAATTTGGGATAAATCTTCTGATAAAATTTATTTTGCCAAAGAATGACCTTACCCCTTTTAGATTCTTGGGTGGGGGAATTTTAGAAATGGCTTCTATCCTTTCTGGATCAATGCTTATCCCTTTTTCTGAAACTATATGACCTAGCAATTTTACTTGTGTAGTTCCAAATATGCATTTTTTTGGATTTAGAGAGATTCCAAATTTCTTGCATCGGGAAAAAACTGCAGTCAAATGTTCTAGATGATCTTCTATATTTTTAGAAAAAATTGTAATATCATCTAAGTACACTACTACAATTTTGAACATTAGTCATTTGAAAGCAAAGTCCATCGCTCTTTGGAAAGTGGCACCTACATTCATCAATACAAAAGGTATTCTTAAATATTCAAATGTGCCCCAGGGTGTGGTGAATGTTGCCTTGTGTCTATCTTATGGATTTATTAGAATTTGATTGTACCCTAAAAATCCATCTAACAGGGACAATCTAGTTGAACCTACTACTACTTACAGCAGTTGTTCCATGTTAGGCAACGGGTAGTTGTCTTTTAGTGAGATCTTGATTAAATTTCTAAAATCCATGCATAGTCTAATGTCCCCATTATTTTTCCTAATTGGTACTAAGTTGGATATCCATGAGGAAAATATGACTTTTCTTATTATCTTGGAGTCCAACAATTTTTGAACCTCTTTTTGCATTACTGGGTGCAGAGTTGGATTGTACTTTCTCTGTTTTTGTCTAAATGGCTTGGCCTCTTCTTTCAAGGGTATTATATGTGTCATCACATCCATTTTGAAATTTTTAATATCTTCATAGGTCCAATCAAAATGTTATTTGTTCTTTTTTAGGAAACTGATATATCCAGCATTTTCTTTAGCGGGTAATGCCATGTCTACTTTCACTATTTTGGGTTCTTTCATTGAGCCAATATCAATATCCTCATATATCACTTCTTTGTGTATAGGTTTATAGACTTTGTCAAAATCATAAAATAGGCTTTCAAGAGACGCCAATCCTTTGGGTATTCTATTAGTTTTCAACTGGATTACTTCTATTGGTTCTCATATTTGATCTTTTAACTTTTCTTCATATTTTTCATCACATATGACATTTGCATATTGATTTTGCAAAGTCATAAAATCCTTAATATCTATATCATCTTGAAAAACCTGAAGATAGACTATGTTATTTGGCATAGAAGGTTTATAGATTGATATAGTTGGAAATCTGTCCATGTAATCAGTAGTTATTTTTGGGTGATCTAGACCTGAGGCATTCACATCTAAGAGATCTGCAACATGATTTTGTTCTCTAGGAATATATGAAATATTAGAAGCCAATAATTTATCAATTTCTTCCAGTACTGCATTTCTATATTGCTTAAGTCTAGGATGCTTGGTCTGATATTTACCTTTTATTTGTAGTATAATAAGTTATGCATCTCCTATTACAGTTAAGTAGTTAATACCTAACTCTTTTGCTTTCCTTAGCCCTAATAATAAAGCTTTGTACTTAGCTACATTGTTTGTGCAAGGAAATTGCAATCTGTAAGGTATACCAAGGTTCAGTCAAATTTACACCTGCACCTGCTCCAGATTGGGATTTAGCCCCATCAAGTGACATGGTCCAGATTTCTTTGGTTAATAATCAATTTTATTTAGCATCAGTTATTCTCATATCCTCTGGATCCATGTTCTTTGCATCTAGTACTTCCATCACGAATGGGTTGTGCCATATTGAATAGACTCCCATCCTTTTTTCTTACATAGAGTTAACTAAGTTAATCATGGTTTCATCTGTTTGAATTAACTCTATAAAGTGTTTGTTGAATGGTTCCCTTCCAAAAATTATATTCTCCTTATCTGATATGGGGATGGTAGCATAAGACCAATCTAGTTGTATTGATCCCCCTAGTTGTTATGCCCAATGCCTACTGAGTAATAGTGAGAATAATGGGTCAACATCAACTATTGCTACATCCATGACAATGCCATTTTTGGGGTGTTGGTCTAGGAAAACTAATAATCCAGTTATCACCCCTACATAGGGAATTTGTCTACTGTCCATTACAAAAATAGGGTTAGAATCTCTAGTACAGATTAATCCCATTTGGTTAGCTATTAAATTAGGCATGATATTATGTGAAGCTCCACTATCAAGCATGCAATTATGAATCACATATATTTCCCCTTCATCTAAATTATATCTTAATGACACGTAGAAGGGTCTGACATAGGATGGTGATCTTGTATCATGATGATTTTGTCTAGCAGCATGACAAGTAGGATCTTATTTCTGCTCTACTAATCCAAAAGATCTGCATACTTGTTCTCTATATGTTTGAACTTTCATAAGTTCACCAAATGTGATATTAACTTTTTGCTTACTGAGTTCTGACCCATAATCAAATTCTATCTTCTTTATATCCAATGGTTTATTACTTTCTTCTTTGGAAACTTCTTCTATTGATTCTATCACCTCAGGAGTAATTTTGTTAGGGTTCCTATCAGTTTTATCTTTACTAATATTTTTATTGGTGAAATTTTGTCTTCTTGGTTCATTTGTAGATAATTTCTCTATTCTTTTAGGGATTGTTCTATTCCTTAAATTTAAAACATGGGTTGCCTCTAATTCTTCAACCTCTTAAGTAGTGGGAATCAATTTCCCTTGCTTCATCTTATCATATCTTGACTCATGTGACTTTTGCAAGATTTTAGTTCCTTCAGTCACTAAGATCTTGGGATGATGATTTGAAGCATATTTATCCATGTCTTCTTCAAAAACCTTTCTCTGGATTCATCTTCAATGGACCAACATGCATTGATTCTTATATCTTCTTCTGATTTTGCATGCATATCTACATTACGTTGATCACTTAGGTGTATTCCACATGCATCAGGGTTATTGGGTGCATCACAAGTAGAGTAAAAATAAGGAAAACCTTCAACTACATTGGAAGATGGCATTGGGTTAGGGACATTGTTCTGATCCCTGTCAGAATCTCTATTTTTCCAGTTGTTATTCTCATTACCCCTATTCCTATTCCCTTCTTAAAAACCATTGTTGTTTCCTCAATTCTTGTAATTTTTCTTAAATTGGGGATGGTTATCAACATGTGGTCACTCTTTCTGTGAAGACACCACTATTTCCATTTCTTTCAATTCTTGCTAACCTGTTACTCATGTTGTTGAAAATTTCTGTCATTTGACTGGTCAACTTCTCCATAGGATCAATTTCAATTCTTTTTATATCAAAATCCACTCTCTTAGGTTTTCTCTCAGACATGTTATCCTCTAAATAATAAGGCTTTATCTTACCACTATTAATCATATTTCTTTCTATATCCATTGATTTTTCCATAAAACCATCAATGGTAGTGGCTTGTTCTTGCCTTAATTCATAGTTAAACTCTCCTTGAAAAACATTCTTATAAAAATAAATAGATTGAATATCACTAGGCCTGAGGTTTGCAGGGATTTTGTTTCTTGTTTTTGAAAATATTCTATTAAAATCACTAACAACCTCATTTTATTTCTTCTCCATAGTGGCTAGCTCAGTTAACAATGATTGTTCATTCTTCCTTTCACCATACTTCTTTAGGAAAACCTCTTCCATTTTGGTGAAGTCTAGGATATCATTTTTAGAAATTGAATTAAACCATTCTCTAGCATCTTTTTCTAAAGTCTGTAGAAACAGTCTTAATACTACATCTTCATGTTCAACTTCCAGACTGTCCATTGCATATAATAAAATTTTGATATGATCCTCTCTAGTTACTGCACTGTCTCCTAAAAACTTAGGGAGGTATTTGTGAGCTTTACTGGGTAAGGCATTTAAATTTACTGGTAATACAAAAGGTCTATATCTGTTAGTTCTCCACAAATGAACATTACCCTAAGCTATAACTACTATTGTATTTAATTTCATAGATGTAGTACCTACGGTGGTATGGGTCTAGGCAGTTTGAACGTAGATTGATGAATTATCTACCTTTAAATGAGGATAATCACATATATATTCTACTACTAATTTTAAATGTTCATCTATAGAAATATCAGTAGTAATAGTATTTTGGATTTTCTTCACGTACCTTTTACCACTAGAATTTAATCTACTATTATAAATAGTATTCTTAAAAAGTGGAGTTTTTTGGGTATGTATAAATACCTCTAGATTCTCGAGTTTTGGAAATATCTCCTTACCACTTCTCCTTGTGTTCACCAACACGTTCTATTCTCTCCTTTTTTATATTTTTCTTCTGGGTTCATCCAGCAGAGTCGCTAGCCCTGGGGTGTAGAAAGAACAACGTATACTCTTATCAAGAATTCTTGATATTATCTCTCATCCTCACAGGAGTGGGTTCTTGGGGAAAATCAAGAAAAACAAGAAACCAAAGATTCCAAGAAAATCAAGAAAGAGAAATTTTCAAGAAAATCAAGAACGTAAAAACTTACTTCAAAACATAAACTATGGACATAGGAAAAATAAAGAACTTCTAACAAATTGAAAATTAAAATGTTGGTTCTTTACTTTAATTGGTCGTTCGTTGATTAAAAATAATCATTGAAGAAAACTTTTAAGAAGATAATTGAATATTTCTAAGAAGTCCTCCCCGGCAACGGTGCCAAAAAACTATTGGAATCGATTCTTGCATCTTTAGGAAATTAATTATCACGCTACAAGAACCCGTTTGAAATCAACAAGCTATTATAGGCTCTGCTTGACCTGCCTCATGTTATTTTAAACCCAAATATTGCTATAAAATAAGGTAGAACGGGTAATGAAACCCCACCGGTAATTCTACAATTAAACTTCTAATTTGCACAATCCATATTTATATTAAACTATAGTATTCTTATTAAAATTACCAAGTATGAAAATAACCAACTGTTATACCTTATGTAGATAGGTGCCTAGATTCATTGGGTTGTTATAGCAATTTAACAACAATTTTAATATTACACAAAGAGAATGGGAGAAGGAAATTGGCATTTTTTATCTCATTCGAATATCGTAATAAAATCAAGAGTTAACCAACAAAAGAAATGCATATAATGTGTTCAAATAATGTAACCCATCATACAGATACATACAATACTAAGACAAATGAATGAAAGGAATAAAACCCATAATTGTATTGATTTCATAAAATATTACATGCAGAGTGGGTGGGATGTCTTTTAACTCTATTTTTTTGAAAGAAATACATAAATACAATGAAGAGGACTCTATTCAAATAATGTAACATATCTCTCCAACTCTCTTTGTTCTAATCTGGTAACAGAAGAATATCTGAATCTTAGGCTCAATAAGGCTAGAAATATTCTTAGCTTCTTGAACGCTTTCCTATCATGCAATCCTGCACAACAAGGGAAGGAAGAAAGAATGAATAAAAGAAAAGACACAAAGAAATACAATAGCACAACTAACAAGGCACTCAAGTATACATCTTAGAAAAAATACTATTCTCTAATTGCTTGATGCAGAATCCAGACCTGCCTACCTCCTTTTATAGTTGTTGGTTCTTGATTATGTTATTCTTGATTTATTTCTAACTGTACACTTGGCATATTTCTGATTGAATCTCCAAAATTGATGTTGTCTAGCTGGATTTGTTCTAAACTGACTATGCTCTCTTATTTGACTTGTTCAAACATATTCCCACTTAAATGGTTATTTAAGTATGATGAGAACTTTTTCTTATTTTTGCTATTTCTTGGTGCATTTAGTTGCTGCTCTCCGAAATGGTTTCTTTTGAGTTGTCTTTCCTTGATCCTTTGACCCTTTGACTGCCCCAGATATGTCCCATGTTATTGCAGCTATATGTGGTGCAGAATTTACTTTTTTTTGAGTGCAGGTATTGACCCTTTTTCCTTTTAAACTCCTTTGCAATATTTTAATATGCTCATCAATAAACTTCCATATTTCTGTGTCAAAAGTGGCTGCAATCCTGAGCATATTCATTTCTTGTAGAATTCAATTTTTTTGTATAGTAATAACATGCATGTTTCTATCATACTGAAGTAGTAAGGCTTCTACAGCATTCACCATGAGTGTAGTTTGTTTAATCATCTCCTCCTCATCACCTTTTTCATAGTAAAATATCTCAAAGGTTTCTTTGAATATTCCTTCTATGAGTATTCTTCTGGATTCATAGCTTTTGTGCATACTAGTTTGACTCCATCTTGGCTATTGGTTTTCATAATATCTTTTAGTGTACCTTATTATGAATAAGTTACTTCTTTGATTCCTACCTTGATAATGTTGTAGGTATTTCTATGAATTAATCACCTTTCTTTGGAGGCTTGGTCCTTTGAATCTTTCTTGCGGGTGATTTTACCAATTTTTCTAGTTCACGATTTTCACAGGTTCTATCATGGCGGTTTCTGGTACTTTTAAACATGCAAGAGTATTAGTTTCTAAATATTTGAAGAGGTTAGTCAATGATGATTTTATTTTTATTGATATATTTGTATCTATTGGTTTATATTTTTGACCACGTTCAGTTGTTCGACCAGCCTTTAGTGTACCGCTTTATTAAATATTTAAAAACCTGTAAGTTAGATAGCCAAAAGACACATGCTTTGAACCTTTTTATTTGTTTAATAAATATGAAGATATTGACTAATAATGTGTTAATGTCCTTGTTAATATTATTTAAATCTTTGATTAATCAGATGTCTATTCTAGACTTACATTTGGTTTTACCTTTGGATCATGCGCTACCATTGGATTGATCTGGGGTGTAGTGCATCCATTGTTCTAAAACCTATATGATAGTTACTGTACCTAGCTGCATATAAACACTTGACATAACGTGTTTTATGGTCTTCAATTAATCATGATTATCCAATGTTTAATCCTTATATTGTTAAACCTTAATAACTTGTTTTAATCGATGGTAATCATAAAATACACTTACTTTTCTTTTGCGATCGTTGTTGGATCTTATGGTGGTGAGGCACGACCATTGGATCATACATATGCATGTATTCTTTAATAAATGGGAAAAATTCATACGTACCTCGACTAAATTAATCAACCCAATGCTTATATTAACCTTTTATTATTTTCCCATATGCGCATCGTTGGATCTGGGTGGTCAATGACCACCGTCATTCGATTCATGTGTTATAATAAGGTCTTTATTTAGCCTTTGGATCTTTGTCACCATTTACAAGTCTTCGCTTCCATTGATTTTATTCTCGATTTAGTTTGTGCCCTACCATTTGATCACTGACAAGATGCATGCTAGATAATGAAGTTATAGACCTTTGCTTTTCTATTAATCATGATTAAGGTGAAAAGGGGGAAGATTAGTCAATGTATTAAAACCTCACTAAACATGATTAATATCAATTAATTTTATCCTTACCCATGCCTTTTATCTTCCATCTTGAGATTTTGGCACAGCCATCGGATATGACTAGAGACAAGCACAGTCGTTGGATCTTATCAACCTGCAAGTTAGTTTAATCAAGCATTTATAATATTAATCATGATTAGGTAAAAAGGGGGAAATTAGCTAACGTATTAAACCTTTGCTAATCATGATTAACTTTAATTAATTTCTCTCAATCCTTAACCCTCTTTAATGCATATTTAATTAGCACACCATCGTTAGATTTAAGATTGATCGAGCATGGTCGTTCGATCTTGGTAACAAGCCCGATGATTAATCGAATGGGGTGCATCCTTTTTAATATTAATTTTAAAGTTTGTTTTAATCAAAGCAGTCATGACCGTTGATCTAAGCTTCGTTTAGCACGATCATCCGATCTATCGGACTTGCTCAAATTTTAACTTGATATTTGACTTATGATAACTTTACTTTAAACCTTTGACTCTTTAGAGGATGAGTAGTCATTGATTTTATGGATGATTGAGCATTGTCATCTAATTTTTTTAGACTTACTACTTAATAGGAACGTTGACCATTATGACTCATGCTTAAACTTTTAACTTTTTGGACAGTGCACGGCCATTGATTTGGTCCTTGATGAAGCACTGACATTGATCTTGTTAAAGGTGCAAGGATTTTAACTTTATTAGAGTCTTAGGTTTAACCTTTGGAGTCTTTAGTGAGTGTGTGTTCATTGGATTTGGTCCTCGATGAAGCACTGCCATTAGATTGAAGACAACTTGCTCAATTTTAAAATCTTAGGTTAAGTTTTATTGATCCTCTGACTTATCTTTTGGACTATTTTGTGAGTGTGCATCCGTCAGATTTTCTTAGGTGACGCGCTTCCATCTTATTAAGTCTAAGATGCAACCTTTTTACTTCTTAACTATGCTTGAATTTTGACTTATCTTCGGTTTGATTTTATTAAAGCGCTATTGTTTGATTTCTTTGGATCATATGTGGCCCTTGGATTAAATATGAGGTGCTCACCAGTTAGCTTATCGGGGTGCATACCCTTAGGTTTTTAATCAATTAATATTTATTTTAACCTTAGGTTTTTCGGACTTTGAGACCATGGTGAATGTTTTAACCGACTTATGATTTAGGGACTTTATTTGTTGGTTTAGGCCCAAGGAAAATATTTAGGAAGGTCAAACTTTGACTTGGGGATTTAATTTGAAATTTTCTTCCCTAACTATTTGAGGTACTTTGATTTATACAATGAAGCTCACATTATTAAAAAGGCTAAGGTTAGACTTTATCAAACCAACCAATGAAAAATTGAATTACCCACAACTATAAGCAATGACCAATAGTATAAGCAGTTTGATTGAAACCAAAAATTTAAATTTGGGGGTTTCAAATTTGAGTCAAATTTGGCTCCAATAGTTCTTATGAAGTGTATTACATTCAATCACATAAACCTTTGTATTGATGCACATACTAGAGTTGGTTTGATTTTCAAATTTCCTTTGAAAAACATGATTGTTCTCGAATATTTGTAAAGGGTTGATTTTTAGTTTTCAATAGTTACAATGGTATATAATGATATGGTTATTTTATATGATTGTTATTGATGAAGCAAGTGGTACATGTGTTATTTCATTGTACTTATAAACTAAATATTCCTAGAGAGAATGCCTTTTCCACTTGAAATCATTACTATGCTTTTAATCGTCATCAACAAGACCTTGTGATTTGGAGTTGGATTTAAAAATTAGTAGGTCCTAAAGACCTTGTGATTTTATGGTATTTTATTTTAAAACCAACTACAATATGCTATTACATAGACCTTAGACTAGTTCAATGAGATCCATAGCCTTCTTTGCTTGTGAAGTGGATAAAATTACCTATGATAACAAAGTATTCACCATAGAAGGAGACTTAGATCCTTGTGAATCCTATACTCTAAGTCATAATATTGATTTATTCCATCTATGTGTAAGACACAAAAAAATCCAATCTATGAACTTGAGTACTAGTGGAATTCTAGAAGAAATGTGTACAAGGGACATCCAAAATTTTATTTACAATACCCCAAGACAAGGAATGAATAAGAAGATGAAAAAATTCATATGAATGATACTAATCCTATTTATCAAGAACTATTTAATTAATTATCATGATTTTTGAAACATAAGAAGAGAGAATATCTTGTCTATTCTATCAATGGTTGGATAAATTATATAAATTCCATGAGAATATTACTAAGTTAAAACAACTTATTATGTTGATAATGACAACAGGGGAAAATAAATTGATAGTGATATTGATAATGACTTTAATTATGATTTTAATATTAAAACAAAAATGCTTCCTCCAAGAATCATATTTTTGAGGTTGAAGTGTGTAGAGGGTGAAAACTACCCTTCCGCATATGATTCTCAACTGGATCCACTAGGAGTTAAGGTGATCGTATGGGTGTGTTATATCTCTACATTCAAAAAAAATGAATGGGTTCACCAAGAATGGTTTTAGGAATCACTCCAAGTCCAAGGTGGAAATTTTTAATGTGTGATTTAAGCAAACACCTATGTTTGACCTTTCTAAACTAAACTATGGAAATGAAAGAACAATGTGAAGCACACAAGATGCAAGAAGACAATGACTAATCCTAATATGATTCTTTGATTCAATGATATCTAACCCTAGGTTGCAAGAAATGAAATATTTTTCTTTGAGCAAGGGACCAAGGGAATGCACAAACAAGACTAAACCCTAGATGCAAAACTATATGTTTTTTCCTTTTAAATGCCTAGAAAGCAATCAAATATTTTATCATTTTTACTTATGACCTAGGTTTTAAACAAAAATAACAAAACAAACAACACACAACTTAACAGCTTTACTTAGAGCACTTATCTATTCTAGTATTTGATCTAAGATTTGTCTTACATCTAGAATATCCTACAAGCTTCACATCTAAAAAATAGCTTCATAAAAATCCTAGAAAATCTGGTCAATATTTGGGGGTCTGCTTAGGCCATTGTAAGACTAAGCTTGGAGGCACAATAGTCAAGCCCCTTAGGTCCTTTTACTTTTCCATTCGTAATAAAATGAGCTTTGACCTTTGGAACAAGTACAATGAAATATGATAGCATAGAACAGTAAATGAAATGCAAATAGAATAGACACAATGAAATGAACAAGAATGCAACTTTGAAACCTAGGGTTTTGGAACACATGATTGCCCCCAAGCTAATGTGATATGAAATGCAAGAAAAATAGAATTATAGAAACATAAATAGAGATAAAATAGTTTATAATAGGCATACAAATCAAAACCCTAGGATTTTGAGATGAAACATCACCCCAAAGTCTACTTAGATTGAATTCATACCCTATAAATTATCGAGCACATTTATTAACAGAGAAGAAAATGCCTAATGGGTAAAAGTAGATATTTTACCGAATCTATGCCTTGTAGTAGACAGTGTGCAAACTCACATAGACGATTCTAAAATCCAAAATAGAGATAAAATATGAAACAAAACACAAATTAAGATAAATAAATAAACTAATGAATGCAAAGAAACAACCTAGTGATCTCATGGAAGAAGCAAGAACAAAGGTGTAAGACCTTTCCTCATTTAAGAAGAAAAGTTGCCATCAAGGCTTTCTCCCCTTGTAGATAATAAGGAACACACCAAAAATAGTACACAAAAGCACCAAGAGCACCAAAAGATTGCACAAGAGACCAAAAGAATTTTTATTTCCCAAGAAATTTTTTAGATTGCTAGCTTAGTCACCATATTGAAGAAGGGGATATAATCCCTTTATTTATAGAAGGTTTGGAGGGCTAAAAGGTGGGAAAAAAAATTAACCTTGATGAAGTCGATACCCTAAAAAGTATTATCTTAAAATTTAGGTTTTTCAAGAAAAACCTTAAATTTTTTGAACCCGTGCTTCATAATTTATTGAGTTTGGATTCAATCAAGGTTAAGAAAAGCAAGTAAAAACACAAGAAAAGGGGACCAAAATTTCTCCTATCAAGTGTGAGAACCTCACAAAGGAACCTAAGGAAAAATGACTCATTTTTGTGGATCAATTTTTTGTGTCTACATTTTACCCACCCTTTCATGCATTTATGGCCTTAAATGCGTCAAAGAAATATGTAGAATCCTATGGAAACAAAAGATAACAAACAAAAGGAAAAAGGGGTGGTCAGTTTTTAAGAAAGGGATGGTGCAAGAATGGTGTCACTCTAAACACTTTGAATATTTTGCATGTAAATCAAGGCATTAGGGACATTAATGCCTCTCAAGCAAAGGTGCCCCCTTGAATTTCAAAAGGAATATAAAATTTCTAAGGAAACTCGAAATGGTAGACTCAAAAGAAAAGAGAGCACTAAACAATGAAAAATACGCAAAAAATGATGAGAAAGAAAAGAGGAAAAAGAGTAATAAAAAGCAAAGGAGGTGAAAACCCTAATTCATTTTCACTGTGCAAGAAAATATAAGAGAGCTCTCGAGAAAATAAGAGAATGACACTTTCCACATATCGAGTGATAGTTGCGAGGGATGAGGCCAGTGTAGTAGTAGACTAGGCTAGCATTTAGCTTTTAGATTTTTTTTAACATTTTTTTGTTAAATTTTTATGTTTTTGAGTGAAAATTGCACACAAGACTCAAGCATAGATTTAGCGGTCGCTCGTGGATCCAGTCAACCCTAATAGTGATCAAATTTGTGCCCTATGTCGCACAGGATGCAGATTCATGAATCTGTTTCCTAAAGGTTATGGGGTATGGATTCAAAGAAGAAAAAAATAAAAATAAAAAGGAAATCATAAGAAGAAAAGAAGATATTAGATGTTCTTAGTGTGAAAATTGTATTAGCATGCTTATGTTGATGTTTTTATGACTATGTGATGAAATCAAAGAAAAAATTTGTGTTTTTTATTTTTATTCTAGCATAATTTCCTTGAGAGTAGAGAATGATGGTTGATTACCCTCAAGAAAGAACTACAAGAGCTTACTCCAGTGGAGAGATGTACACTAGAGGTAGTGGATATTCTACACTTGGAAAAAATACCCTAGGTGGAGGTTGAAAGAGTGCTACTAATGGAACTAGTAGATAGGAATGTTGTGGAAATATTTGAATCTCCTTTTAGACTATCATGCTATTCAAAGCCTTAAAGGCCCATAAGAAGATATGTGATATCTAGTTCAATAATTACTTCATCCTATGATATCTTTGACAGCTAAATAGGCCAGGTCTGGACACCCTAATGGGAGCTTGCTAACTATCTATTCAAGAAACAACTCTACCAAATTTAATTGAATAGTAAAATATAATCGACCAAGCATATAATGCAAGCATAGTTAAAGACAAACCGGTGCCTTATCCATTGGGTTGTCGTAGCATTTTTTAACCATTCTTATGATAGAGAATAGAAATAAAAATAGAAAATGATGAATCTATGCTAATTCGAATATCATAACAAACATAGGCTCATTAATCAGTGAAAATATATTGTCTACATATTCAAATAATATAAGATGCAGACAAGATAACATACACATTGCACCCTACACAATGTTTTCCAGAAAGAGAGAACCAGATAGATTGTATTAAATATAGAATTGAAGCATTTACAATGAATAAACATGATGTATCACTTAGGTTTGTCTAAAAAATAAAATACAATGGATCACCCCATTCAAATGATGTAACAATGGATTGCTATCTATTGTACTAAAATTAGTGACATATAGACTCAGATCTCTAGAACAACTACTATAAATCATCTCAAACATATTTTTCTACTTCAATAATACCTGCACAAGGGTGGGAAGAAATTGAGAAGATGGCTAAACAAAGAAATAGAGATAATACGATAACCTAGATAGAGCACTTCAAAATACCTCTTAGAAGCTTGTTGTGTGATTTCTTGATGATGAAGCTTGATTGCCTTGACTCCTTTATAATTGAACTGTCCAAAATCAGTTATATATGCTTGGTGTAGAGGCTTCCACTTGAAGCATCTTCATGTTCGAGCATCATTTCAGCTTCCTGAGTTTATTATAGTAGAATCAGTTGATGCTAACTATCAAAATCTTTGCTAGGATATTTGTTTATCTAATCCTGTTATTTTTATTATTGGGAGTTATATGTCCAAATTTTTATTTGAAGGGGGATCTTTAATAGTGGTGGGCCAAGCTTTTGAATATTTTGTTGAATTTATGCAAAAAGGCAATATGGGTGTATTCCTTTGAATTTCTATTATCCTTGTCATCTGCATTATCATATTTAGGAACTCTTTGACTAGGACTGGCATAGGTATATTCTTAGAATGAAATAGATGGGTACCCAATGTGATGATGAAGACATGAAAGAAAGAACACAATGAGATGGAACAAGATGAGAGATAGTATGGATGGTGGTGGGAATAGTTGAGCACAATGGACATGGAAGACTACATATAGTGGTGGTGATATGGCATGTTGTAGAGAAAATTGTGATGGTGATTAAGAGAGAATACCTAGAAAGGGAAGGGCAAAATAAAATAAGAGGAAATACAGAATAGAAAACAAGATTTGTAAGTGCATAGATTGGTAGGAGTGACTACAAAGGCACACTTCCAAAACTACAATCCATCAGGGTGATCCCTATGTAACTACATTCTATTGAGGTATTGTTATCCTTTTAAAGCACAGAGCTACTGCTTGAGAACTTTCTTCTTATTATTACATCTTCTACACATTCTACACAAGAAATTTTTATCTTACTCACAGTATCCCATGCTCATTGCTTTTTGCATGCTTTGGCCCATCACTTACTATTGATCCTTTTGTCGTATCGTCCTTCTTTATTTAAATCTACACAAAGGTAGTCCACTTTGTCAATTGATGAAATCAACATCATGCTCTATATCTATAGATAGATCTACCTATATTAGGTCTGCATTGAACCTATCCTTTGAGTTGCTCATTTCATGATCTTGCTTTTCTTGGTACAATTATGGACTTAATCTTGTGTGAAATATTTTATTCATGTGGCTCGATGATATTTGATTTGAGCAATCTCTCAATTTACTTGGTTTCCTTGCCTTCCTTCTGAGTGGTCTTACGTCGATGTAATTACATTACTCCTTTGGGCTCTTGTATTTTGTAGTAGTCATAATTTTGAAACTTTCTATGAACGATCTGATTGATCTTTGTCTACCTCAAATATATATATTGTAATCGATAAATGTTGTGATTTTACTACTTTCAGTTCGTGGGATGCTTGGTACTCCATACTATTTTTTAGTCCTTGAACAGTGAGCCACACATCCTCCCATGTAGAACAAGCTTTTTTGATCTTGCCTTAGATTTTCTAGGACCATTGATCTCTTTTTTCACCTTTCACCTTGGTCTATCGTTGATTGAATTGGTGAGGGTATTCTTCATGAGTGATAGTAATGGGCAAGATTACATTGTTACTAATTGCTTAAGGTTGTCATTGATTGAATCAACAATAGTGTTCTTTCAAATACGATGACCAAACTTGTTTATCGATGGATTTTCATTGTCACTGATGGATGAGCGAATGCTTTTAATAAGAGTGATGATGTGACTATATATAGACTGACTATCATTGATGAAGCTTTAGATTGGTGAGGATTTTACCTAGTTTGGAGCATTGTTACTGATAAAAAAGACTATCATTTATGAGGTTGATGATGGGGGCAATTAAGAGAGACAATAATTTTTGGAGCCTATCATTGATAGGTGTTATAGTCATTGATTTGGATCGACAACAAGGCTTTTTAGGAGCAATGTCTTTTTTTAAAACAACCTTACTGGTCAAATTTTTTTAGGATGGGGACTTGCTAGGTATATGTTGCGGAGACCCTTGCCTTAGGCTTAAACTATTTTTTTCTCATTAGGAAGGGTGGTTGCTGATTGAATCATCGATGATGTCTTGCAAGGGCGATGACGTATGTTATCTCTTTTTTTTGTCTCGAAGTTGTTGCTGATCGAGAAGAGTGATCACTAATCAAATTGGAAATAATGCTTATGCAACAGTGATGATGTATGTTTACAAAATTGAATACTCACTAATGTCTATCTTTGATTGTTGATGTGGATCAGTGACAAGGTTTTGTAGGAATAATGAGTTTATCTTTAAAACAACTTTGCTTGACCAAATTTTATTGAGAGGGGGACTTGTTGGGCTGACATGGCTAAGACCCTTATCTTAGTTTTGAAATTATCTATCGCTAATTGATAATGGTAGTTACTAATAAAATTGGTGATAAATATTTGCAAGAGTGACGATATATGCTACATTATTTATACCTTTAAGCTATCACAGCTTGGGAAGAATGATCTCTGATCGGATCAGTGATAATGTTTGTCCAAGAGTGAAAATGTATTTTTCCTTTTCTATCTCAATACGATCATTGATGAGGAATGTATGGCATTGATTCAATCAGCAACGAATGGCCTTAAATAGTGATAACATATCTTCGATCTTGGCTATTCACTGGTGTATGCCTTTGGTCATGGATAGGATCAGCGATAGTAGACTTTTAAGCATGATAGCATATTTCAACTTTAAGGCTGCATTTTAATTGGTTGTTGATGAGAAAGAATTATCGGAGATGGGATTAGAAACTATGGTTTGGATGAGTGATGGGCTTTCTTTATCACTAATGATTGACTTGAATCACTGATAGGATCGATAATGAGGGTTATTATGAGTGACAACACTTTTTGGGCTTAATTTTATCGATGATGACTTAGAGTTGTTGCATATCAGATCGATGAAAGGATTTTGGAAAAGTGACAGGTGATTAAATACCTTTTGCATTGGTGGATGACTTAGGAACACCTTAGGAGGGATATTTGAGTGAAAATAAGGTATACTTGGATAGTTTTTGGCCTTGGTTTAGCTTAGGAAGACTCTGTGACTTTCTAATCTATATCTTGATTTTATTTAGGGTTAATCTTGCTACTAGGTGGTCTAAAATGTTATGGACTAAATGCATGGATTGTAAATGGAGTAACTTATAATTATTGAAATGAGGAATATGGAATGTTATAATGATATGAAGGTGTAGTGTCCTTTATTCAAAAAAATAGGGGATGAGTTTATGGCTAATGGAATATGATAATACTCATGCTTACCTTATTATGATCATGGAGGCTTCTTCTGACCAAGACTATTTTTCAAGGCTCTCTTCTTATTTTTGAGTTTAAAATTTCACCCTACAATCACCTAGACATACAGACCTTATTGAAAATTAGGGGTGTGAATTAAGTTAGGATTTTTGAAGCCCAATACAAGATCTGTTTGGTAAAAGAGAAATATTGAGTCTGATAGGATAAAAGTTTCTCTTGAGTACTCTAGAATATCTAGTTATAAGCAACAAAAATTTTACTTGAAATCTTCCTCCTATAAATTCCTTGTAGTAGCTACCTGTAAGTACTTCTCCTATGGAGTTGATTGGGCACTTGACTCTTATGGATTTTTTTCATGGCTATCTCAACTAATACTATCAATATTTGAAAGCAAAAATAAATCAACTAGTTACCTACTTCTATAGACTAAAAAAAATACACACAGAATTTAAAATAACAAAAACTAATTGAATAATAATGCCTATATAAGGAAGGCCTCATTGTTGATGAGGAAAGCTGCTTTGCTAGAATTTTTTTGAGACCTATCTGATGGGCTCTACGGAGATGGCAGCAATTTTTGGAGGAGGTATGAACAACTGGAGGAATGTAGTGATGGCATCAGGTCCGTCACAGAGCGTGCATGCTAGGGCTAGTATTTCTTTTAAAAATGATTGGAAGGAACAGGATTTCCCATTGCATTCCAGGAATCGCTTGTTAAAGAACAATGGATGTTTGGAATGATGTGAAGCCAAGCCGGTTCTAGTGGTTCAACCAGACTCGGTGGTAGAAGATGTGGAGTATTTAACCAAACATGCGCTTATTGGTAAATTTATGGGCATCCAAATTTCTCTTCCCTTTGTGGAGGCTTGGGTTAGGAAGACTTGGAACCCTGAAGGTGATGTGGAGGTGATGTTGAGTGCAAAAAGCTATTTTATGGTGATTTTTTCTTGTCTTGTGGATCGTAACAAAGCATTTGAAGGAGGTCCCTATTTCTGTAACCAAGCGGGACTCTTTCTTAAACCTTGGCATGTGGGTTTCAACCCATCAGAGGAGCGGTCGTCATGAGTTTCGGTGTGGGTTCGACTTTCGTGGCTCCCATTGGAATTTTGGAGAAATGACATCTTGCATATGATTGCCCTTCTACTTGGGAAGCCGGTTGGGCCGTCACGACAAACGCTGGATAAAAAGGTAATCTCTATTTCCCGTATCTGTGTTGAAATTGATTTAAACAATCCTATTCTAGATTCTATTGAAATACAGTTCGGATCAACCAAATGGGTTCAAAAACTTGACTATGAAGCTCTCCCATTTTGTTGCTGTATTTGCCATGAATATGGCCACTTACAAAGAAAATGCCCTAAGTTTGTCCTGCCTGTGGCTTCAAATCCTAGGCCCTCTCGAGTTGTACAAAATATGGATAAAATAAAAGCACCGATAAAGGAGGGGGATCGGGATAAGGAAGGCTTTGTTACGATAAAACCTCAAAACAAAGGAAGAAATGCAAAAAGAGACATTAAGGATAACCAGCCAACTCAACCGTTTTGAAATTCTAGAGAATCTTGATCAGTGCATGGAGATACCTGAAACATCGCTACCTATTATAGATATAACAGGACCAAATAAGTTGTTTCTTCATGAGGTGGAACCAAGGGAACCAGATATAGGGGGTTTAAATGAATAACAGAGGGCTTTGGTTCTGATTATAGGTGATATGGTTGGCCCTAGCCCTAGAAGTGAAGTTATCTTAGAAAATGGCACAGATTTAGACATTCCCTCTCTTACCTATGCACTGATGCAGTCATCCATGGACTGTAAAAATCCTACGGTGCTGGGATTGCAGCATAAAATAATTTAAAAAAATGCTTTAGATAAGAATATGAAGGTGGGTCGGAAGAAAGACCAGGATAAAATTAAGTTAATGGGGGAGACTTTGGTAGAGTCAGGTTTGGTGAGAACATTGGACTCCCATTTTTATAACCCCCAAAAATGATTGTACTTTCATGGAATGTAAGGGGGTTGAACAGCATCCCCAGACAAAAAGCTATTCGTGATTTGATTCGTGTTCATTCTCCGGATGTGGTTTTTATTCAAGAGACTAAATTAGCTATTGATAGTTTGTTCAATATTGCTCCCAAGTTGTGGAGAAAGGGGCAATGTCAGTGTATTGGTGCATGTGGATATGCTGGTGGCCTTGCTTGTTTATGGGATCCAGTTAAGATCTCTCCTCTTACCTGGATTTCCAGGTAGGTGGTCTATTTCGATGATCGAGCATGATAATGAATCCGGTGAGACCATCCTACTTACAAACGTGTATGCTCCTATTGATTACAATGGTAAAGTGAATTTATGGGAGCACATTGGCTTTGTGAGAATTCTGGCTCCCCTGTACCCATGGATTTTGGTTGGAGACTTCAATTCTATCACTTGTTTGGAGGAAAAACGTGGTGGGATTGATCGTCTTGAGCCTTTTTCTTCTGTCTTCAATGCTCATATCGGGGCCTTGAACTTGGTTGACATCAATCCGGATAATGGGATATTTACTTGGCATAATAGAAGATGTGGGGAATATTCCATTTCAGAGAGACTGGATAGGTTTATGATCTCTAGTTTTTGGATTGGCAATAATAGAAGCACTAGTTCTATGATTCTGGAGGGTAGAGGATCTGATCATTGGCCTATCAAACTCTCTACTCTGGAGTTAGGGCTAAAAAATAATCCCTCATTTAAGTTTCAACTTATGTGGCTGCGAGATCCTAAGCTTCATGATTTCATGCGAGGCTGGTGGACTAATGGCAAACCTCCTCATGGCACTGCTATGTACTCCTTTATGAAGCGGCTTCAATTTGTTAAGCATAAATTGAAGAGATGGAATAGACTAAATTTTTGGAACCTTTCCTTGGCTAAGTTGGCAACTCTTAGGAGGGTGGAAGAAGCCTCAAGGAAGATTAGAGATCAGGGACTCACGGAGGAGCTTCTTGTTGAGGAATCTAAAGCTGTAAAAGACCTTGCTCGAATGGGAACCGAGGGAAGAAATTTTTTGGAAACAAAAAGCTCGAGTATATTGGCTTCGGGAAGGGGATAGGAACACAACCTTATTTTATAACTCGTTAAGGCTCATCGTAATGGTAACCCGATTACCTCTCTTGTTAATTCTCAGGGTGCCTTGCTTTCTTCTTTCAAGGATATTTTAGAAGAGACTAAGAGGTATTTTTCCTCTCTCTTCAAGGAGGATGCCCTCTCAGATGATGAGGAAGAAAAACTTATTCTAAACTGTATTCCCTCGATTGTTTCTAGAGATATGAATGAGCACTTGATGGATCCAATTTCCCTTGAGGAGCTGAAAAGTGTTGTATTCAAGATGAAAAAGGGGAAATCCCCAGGTCCGGATGGATTCCCGATTGAGTTTTATCAAGATTTTTGGGAGTTAATCAAATTTGACCTTTTGGAAGTGGTCCATGAGTCCCAAAAGAACAAACAGATGCTAAGGGCCCTAAATGCTACCTTTGTGGTGCTTATTCCCAAGAAAGAGGGAGCGAATTCCTTGGATATGTTCAGGCCTATTGCTCTCTGTAATGTTGTATATAAGATCATCACAAAAATTATTGCTGAGAGGCTGAAGATATGGTTGAGCAAAATCATCTCTGAGGAGCAAGGTGGGTTTGTTGCTAGCAAAAAAATCATGGATGGGGTTGTTATTGCTACAGAAGCTATTCACTCAATGGAAACTTCTAAGAAGAAAACTATGTTCATTAAGTTGGACATGGCAAAAGCCTATGACAGAGTTAGATGGTCCTTTCTTCAAGGGGATTGAGGCAAGGAGATCCTCTATATCCTTATTTGTTTATCATTATGGTAGAAGGGTTGGGCATATTACTCAAGTCTTAGGTTAGGCATGGTCTCATTCAAGGGTGGAAGTGGGATAACAGTTTGCCACCTCTTTCCCACCTTCAATTTGTTGATGATACTGCTTTGTTGGGAGTTGCCACTATCAAGGAAGCTAGAAACATTAGACAGTATCTTGACATATATCTTGGTGCTTCTGGACAGGTGATTAATGAGGACAAGTCCTTTATTTTCTTCTTCAATACCCCCCCTCTTATTCAAGCCAGGATTGCTGGCATTCTAAGATTCCAAGTCGGGACTCCCCCCTTCATTTATCTTGGGATCCCGATTTCATCTCATCCTCTGCCTAGATCTTCTTGGAAGTCTATACTTGATAAGTTTAGAAGGAAGGTAAATCACTGGACTGTCAGATGGCTATCCTCTGCAGGTAGAGTATTGCTTTTAAAATCTATTATTCAAGCTTTACCCATTTACAGATGTTTTGTGCAAACAGCTCCTTCTCATTTCATCAAGGACATGGATGCTATGTCAAGACAGTTTTTGTGGTCTGGCAAACTTGATCAATATAAATGGAGTTTGGTTAGATGGGATTCCATTTGTAGGCCAATTCAAGAGGGAGGCCTTGGGTTGCGATAGGCAACTCTTTTTGGGCAGGCTTTGGCTACGAAACTTTATTGGAGATGGTGTACCTCTCAAGATCATATTTGGGCTAAAATATTATTTTATAAATACTTGAGAGGTATTTCTGAGGCAGATATCCCTAGAGCCAGTTTGGTTGGGAAAGGTTCTGTTATCTGGGACACTCTAAAAAGAGGAGCTAATCTAATTAAGCAGGGTTTGTTCTGGATTTGCAATCGGGGATCAGATGTTCTTTTTTGGGAGGATTCTTGGGATGGCCACCCTCCTATATTGACTCAATATCCTAGGTTACATTCCCTAAGCATTTGTTTCTTGGAAGCAGGCTAGTCTCATGTGGAGGACTTTAAAAAAATCTAGTATTTTGGAAATATGGAGATGTACAAATGGAAATATCTACAAGAATGGCCCCAAGGGGGATTGGCCGAGGATAGAGAGGTGCTTGCTCTTATTCTTGTAGGGAGGTATTGTTCTTCATTGAGGGATAAAGAAATTCTGGATTGGAACCCTAATCCCAAGGGAACCTACTCTGTAGCCTATGGTTATCAAGTTCTTGATAAGCAAAAGTTCGGGAGTCTCCCTGTCACATGGTGGAAAAAGGTGTGGAATAGATTTGCTTGGCCGAAATGTAACTTTTTTCTCTGGTTGGTAGCTCGTAATAAATGCCTCACTTGGGATAACTTGAGGAAGAGGGGATTTTAGGGTCCCTCTTTATGTGTCCTTTGTGGTAAGAATGAGGATGACTCTTCTCATTTATTTTTCCAATGCTCCCTTGCTAGAGACATTTGGCACTATTGGTGGAGTGCCTGGAACCATCCTTGTTTTCATGTGCTCTCCCTAGTGGAGTTTTGGAGTAGTCTGGGCAGACCTCCAACCAAGGCCCCCTTCCTCCAAGTGGCTTGGAATTTGGGCCCTTCTTGCATCATCTGGCAGATTTGGCTCGAATGAAACCGACGCATTTTTGAGGGAAGTCATTTGGTTGTTCAACAGATCTAGCAAAGGATCCTGTGTATGGTTCAAGAAACTATCCATAGTAAATGTGATGTGGACCCTCATTTGGACTCTAAGGAGGAGAAGGTACGATAGGCCCTTGGTTTGTTTGGGGTTGGTGTGAATTCTTCTAGCCCTAGTAGGATTCCTTAGCTTAGCAAGAAGGTTAGGAGAGAGGGTAGATGGAGACTGCCCCCTAGAGGAGTTTTAAAAATTAATACTGATGGGTCATCCAGGGGCAATCCTAGAATGCTGGAATTGGTGGTGTGGGGAGATATTATGCTGGCGTGGTCAGTTTTTTCTTTTCCATTTATAAAAGTGTTCACTCCAACAATCTTATGGAAGCTTTGGCGATACTTGAGGCCTTGCAAAGGGGGTTTTCTCTTGGCTGGCACAGGATTCTTTGTGAGTCTGACTCTCAAATTTTGGTTAATCTTTTAAACAGCAAAAGAGTGGAGGATGTTAATTAGCATTTGGCCTCTGTGACCATTCAGATTCTCAAAATGAGTGAAGAGTTCAAATTTATATCCTTTATGCACATTCCAAGGGAATGGAATGGGGTTGCTGATTACCTGGCCAAAGCGCTTCTGAGCTATTGGATACTCAGAGTATTGATAACTGGGAGAGTCTCCCATCTAGGGATTCTCAACACCTACGAGAGTTGATCCATAAGGATGTTCAGACTTAATGTGGTTTGTTTTTTTTGGTTTTCTTTGGGAGTTGACCTTGTCTGGTGATTTAACCTGTCTTGTTGCTTATTTGATTCCTGGGTGGGGGCTCAGTTGTACTTTGTAATCCAGAATTTTTATCAATAAATTTTTACCCCTTTATTTAAAAAAAAAAGGAAGGCCTCATTGTTAAATAGATATAGAACAAGGATAGTCAGTGACACAATAGCTTAGAGCATCTTCGTAGGTAGTACAGTTCTATGTGGATCACCATCTAGTGGTGATGGGTGTAATGTAGTCCAGTAGATTTATTAATGGAGTGTTCACTTCCTCCATAGTTACATTGTATTCATTTATATCATTTTTTTTTATTGCATATCTCAGTCATCTAGCAGATTTACTTTCTTTCATATTATTCTACATATCATGATTGGTATATTTCTTTGCATATTATTTCAAAATCTAACACATCTAGATACGACAACAATTACATCTAGGAATAGCACTATACCAATGGAGAAGATGAAGCCATATCAATTGTAGGTGTTTGTGGATAAATTTTCCAACTTGAGTCTAGGAGAGGTTGGAAAATTGATGAAGCATGGAAGTTGTAGGTTGAAAATTTAATGCTTTAATTACAATGAGCTATGTTGTGCCATGAACATAGTGATTTCTAGGTCATCACGAGAACAAAAATCTTCAAATATTCCCACTTGTCTCATATCATACATGAGAAAATCATGCATGGTGTAAAATTTGATTGGGCATCATTCTTGTTAGACCGCATTAAAAAAAATCTATTATAGCACATGAAGAATTTTTTGATGGGTTTTCATGCCATCACTTCACTTCTGGACATTGCAGCATATGAGAATGTACAAATTCTAAGGTTGAACCATCCTCAAGACATTCCAAAAGGAGCACCCACAATTTTTCTTTGGATTTATGTGGCCCCAAAAACAAGAATTGGACCAATGAGAAAAGCAATAAGGGCCTTGGGTAGATAGAAGAATGCCATAAAAATTAAGGAAAGAAAGGCAATAATGGTGTAATTAGTTGAATTGGTAGAAGATGAAAATGAGGGAGTTACACCCATTCAAACTCAATCCACTTTCCAACCATAGCAAATTCAAAGCCCTCTTGAGTAGCAATAGTTGTCAATGAGTATGTCGACTAGTCTAGAAGGGAGGTAAGATGTAGCATCCAATTCTAGCATGGCACCACCTCAGGCATGGAATGCTTATGGAGTCAAGTACACAAATGCAATTTTGATTGTACGTAAAAATTTTATCATTTTGTAGTTGCACACTAAGATTTTGATAAAATGATTATCATACATTACGTGTGTGTAATTCAAATATCATGTGATTCAAATGTCATGTAATTATGATGTATTTTAATTTGAATTGTATGTAAGGGTAGTTAGGGTTAGGTATGAAGAAGTTTTGGAATTTTTCAACTACCTCCCATTTCTTAAGAATAAGTAGACACTTATATTTTCTAAGGAAATACATTACTCATTCAATCATCTAGTTATTTGTACCTAGGAGCATATATGTTTGTGCAAGTAATTGCATGTGTCTATGAGCAACTATAGTAAAAATTATTGTTGTTGTACATGAATATATATTGTTGTTCATAAATAATGCAAATGATAATGTGCAATTTTATTTCATTTCATATCTAAATATATTTTTCTCTTACATGTTAAATATTGTTTACTACTGATATTTTCTATCATTTACTCTTCTATGTTTCTTTAAACATTGAATACCATTGTTGTGCTACATGCTTCCAAGAAATATTGTATGTATACCCATTTCTATGTCCATATTAGATAGAGAGATAATATTTGAGTTTGTATGAGGTAAGGAATATGTGTATATTGATAGCTTACCCTATACCATTCATGAATATGAGTGGATTTTTTAAACATTATTACCATGAGACTATAGACAAGCTAATTGCTATATCTGCACTTAGTGAATTAGTTTTGGTATTATATGTTATTTTGTAATTGTACGTAAAGTGTTTGACAAAATGTGTGTACATATATTTAATAATGTTATAAAGTGCTAATATATTATTGTACAATGATGTGAAGTCATTTATATCAACAAAATCATAAGTCATGATCTAGTTTATCCTATAGTGGGAAATGTCATGTAAATGCAAGATTAAATGCATATGAAATGTAATTGAGAGAATGATGAGGTGTCAGGTAGTTGGAGGGTAACTACTTTTTGTTGTATAAATAAGCCCTCCCCTCATTCATTCAAGAGGATGTTGGAGCACTGATATTGGTAGGATGTTGGAGGAGCATTGGTACGTAGATATAATGTTGTTACATATGTATGTAGGGTATGATGTAGTCAGGTCTTGTATGCAGCCATGAAGAGTATTCTACCTAGGGTTTGTCGACTGTAGATTGTAATGTTGAAACTATATTATTATAACCATATATACCATTGCTAATATAAATCTATGCATTTATGTATTATCTTCTATTGTTGTTGTTGCTATTGTTGTTTTATGCATTGTTATTGCAAACGATCATAGATCTATAGAATTATTTAAGTAGAAATGGAATTGTGTGTAAGCATGTTAAATTTCATTTTTATAGAGACAAAATGTGTAATTTTACAAAATTGGGAAGTTGTGTATATTAATAACATAGTTGATAGCATTCATGAATGAGTGGGTTATTTAAACATTATTACCATGATACATAACATGTAATTTTGCAAAATTGATTGATATCTATTGAAAATATCATCCAAAGATGAGTAATAATTTGGTTCTATAATATCTCAAGTGACAACAACAAATGGTACTTCAATAATTTTATCCTATGCAAATTAAGACCAAATGAGAATCTATTGATAGTCGTCCTTACATCCTATACAAATTACTTACTAAGTTCAATTCACTATGATTGTGGTGTTAATGCAATAGGAGGTAATTTCATATTTTTATCATAATTTTTAGCTGCCATATTGTAAAACTACATTAAATGTTAAGTAATTATTTTATATGTCTCATGAAAAACTACAGTGTGAAGTATTTGAAAGAATATTATTTGTGACTTCTCAAAGGTCAAATGAGAATCTCATGATAGTGTTTATCATATCCTAAAAAAAATCCTCACAAACATCAATTCATTATTATTGTGATATTAATGAAATAAGAAAGAGGTAAGTTTAGAATTTTATCATAAATTTTAACTTACATATTGTAAAACTACACTAGATATTAAATAATTACTCTATATGCCAAATGCATAATTACGTTGTGAATTCTTTAAGTCTCATTTCTGAATTCTCTAAGGATTGCAATAGAAACCCCATGATGCAATGCTAAAGACAGGATTTTTTTGTTATATTTCTCCATTACATTGAAAGTTAGAATAGATGATAATGTAAATTGTCATGCATATAAAAAAAGCATGTCAAGAAATCTTAAGGATTGCCATTAGCAACAATAATGGGAGTCATCTTGTGTATCACAAAATTAACTTTTGACACACGTTAAAGTATTATCGCTAATAAGATCCATACACCTCTTAAAGGAAATATTTTTTCCTAGCATAGACTTCTATAAACCCTATCTAACTTATGTGAATAGCCACCATTCTCAATGTTATTGGACCTGCATCATTGAATATTTTAGACATACCAAATGATGAAGAAATTGATAAACTCATTCTTGAGATTTTAGTGTAAATATAATAATAAAATAGAAGGAAAAATAATATGCACATACAATGAACATAAATATTTATCCTATAAACCCTTGACTAGGAAAAACCAGTAGAAAACTAGAGCCACTCCTCTTGTTATTCTTCTTTATTATTCATGTGCATATTCTTGTGCACTATTACAAAGTAGTTACAATATATATATATATATATATACCACAACTCCTATAAATAATTCCATGGGCTAAAATAACACCACCCTAAAAATACGACGATGGGCTAAAATAAGACCACCCTAAAAATAAGACCATGGGCTAAAATAAGACTGTGCAAGAATAAGACATTGGGCTAAGACCACCCATACTTCCTAATTTAAGGATTTTACCCAAAAATAAGACCCCACTTTTTTTTTCATGCAAAATATACAATACATCCAACAATCTCCCACTTATAATTTACAATGGGGTCTATACAAAACACAAGTTCAACTACTTGGGGCAACTAAAACCATTATCGCTCTACACCAAGAAAACTTCTTAGCACTCATAGACTTAGTTAATGAATCTACAACTTTTTTAGAGTTTTAGTTTTCTCCAATGAGACCTTATCTTCAACCATGTCTAATAAAATGGTACTTACTACAATATGTTTTGTCTTAGAATGATAAGCATGTTTCTTTTCTAGATAGATTGCACTTTGACTATCACAATTTATCCTTATAGCTCCCTGTAATAACCCAAAATTAGCACATAATATTTGTAACCATATTGCTTCCTTACTTGCATGAGTTGTTGTTATGTATTCAACTTCTGTAGTTGAAAGTTCCACTACAACTTACCTCTTGCTATCCAACTAACTTCTCCACCAAACAATAAAAATACATAACCACTTGTGGATCTTCTACGATCAAGATATCTAGCCCAATCTGCATCAATAAAACCTTATACATTCAATTCCTTATTTGTTTTAGGCCTTCCATGATAGTAGATTGCATAATTTGTCGTGCCACGCAAGTATCTAAAAACTCATTTTACAATAGTCCAATGTTCTTTCCCTAGTTTTGACATATATCTACTTAGAACTCCCATTGCATGGGCAATGTTTGGTCTAGTACATACCATGGCATACATAAAACTCCCAATAGCACTTGCATAAGGAACATGAGATATTTCCTCTTCCTCTTCTTGTGTCTTTGGACACTATTCTACAAATAGCTTTACACCCAAAGGAATGGGAGTCTTGACTAGTTTACAATCTTGCATATTAAATCTCTTTAATATTATCTCAATATATTTTCTATGATTCAAATAGAGTCTCTTATTTTAATGATCCCTCTTAATCTACATGCCCAAGATGAAATTTTTAGGACCAAGATCCTTCATATCAAACTGAGATGATAACTGAGACTTAATTTAGATGATTTTCCTATTATTTCCAATCATCAACATACATTACCACAATAATAAAGTGATCACCAAATGGTTTGATGTACACATAGTGATCATCTTTTCTTCATAAAAAAACAAGTCTTCATACATAAGTATCAAAAATTTTATACCACATCCTAGATGATTGTTTTAGATCATATAGATATTTCTTCAACTTGCATACAAAGTCTTCCTTTCCTTTTACTGTAAAACCTTTTGGTTGAGACATATAGATTTCTTCTTCTAGATCCCCATGTAGGAATTTTGTCTTCACATCCATTTTCTCTACTTCTAGGTCAAATGCAACAACAATAGATAAAATAAATCTAGTAGAACTTAGTTTAGAAATAGGGGAGAAAACCTCACCAAAATAAATTCCTTGTACTTGGGAATATCTCTTTGCTACCTTTCAAGCTTTGTACTTCTTGACTTTACCTTTTGTATTAAACTTCTTCTTGAAGACCCATTTGCTACCAATTGGTTTTCTTCCAGCAGGAAACTTCACCAAATCCCATGTATTATTTTTATCTAAAGATTTTATCTCATCATCCATGGCCTTCTTCTAGAATTTACCATCATTTGCATTAACTGCCTCCTTAATAGTTCTAGGATCATCATCGGTAAAAAATAAAATAAAAATAGACAAAATATTAGGTGAACTATACCTTTTTGGTTTCCTTCTTTCTTGAGTTGATATTCTCAAGACTAGATTTTAAGGATTTGGTTCATAATCTTATGTTGAGTCAAATCGTTCATCCATAAACTCAAGTTGCACCTTTCTGGTTTTTTCCTCTCTTGGTTGTTCTTCCTGCTTGGGAGCACTTTTAAATTCTCTAAAAATTATGTCTCAACTATAAACAACTATCCTAGTTTTTGGGTTCCAAATTTTGTAGCCTTTTACTCCATCTTTATAACCAATAAAGATACACTTCTCTACTTTATTATCTAACTTAATTTTTTTCCTTTGGAACATGCACATAAGCA
Source organism: Wollemia nobilis (assembly GCA_028583015.1). Classification (NCBI taxonomy): domain Eukaryota; kingdom Viridiplantae; phylum Streptophyta; class Pinopsida; order Araucariales; family Araucariaceae; genus Wollemia; species Wollemia nobilis. The sequence continues at coordinate 787,671 of JAQPPZ010001471.1, read as the reverse complement.
TCACAACCAAAAATTCTAAGATGTTCAAGAGAGGGTTTCTTACCAATCCATGCCTCATATGAATTTTTATCAACCAATGCTAATGTAGGTGATCAATTTACCAGGTAACATGCAGTGTCCACAACCTCTACCCAAAATTCCTATGCTAACACTGCACCACTAAGCATACTCCTTGCCTTTTACATCAATGCTCTATTCATTCTTTCATAACTCCATTCTGTTAAGGAGTGTATAAAGTCATATTTTACATTGATATTCTACATTGCTTATAGAACTCCTCAAATTCTTTTTATTTTGAATATAACAAAAAACCCCTTACGAGGTCACTTTGGTCTGAGAAACCATGACCAAGAGGTTCTACACCGTCAAAATCACCCAGGATTCACACTCGGCCCTAACCGCACTAGCATTATCAACTGGATTTTGGGTACCCAATGTTCATTTGGTAGGGTGGAGATTCAAATGAGGTACCTCCCTTGGAGGATTTCCCTACCATATCCAACTCACCTAAAACATGTGGGTTATAGAACTCCTCAAATTCATAGTTGCAAAACATGTGGGTTATATATCTGCAACACCTTTATCTTTTCTCAGTCTAGTTTTCTACAAGAGCCTTAAACTCTTTGAATTTTTTGAAGACATCAAATTTATTTTGGAGGAAAATTATCCATGCATACCTTGAATATATATATATAACATAGTACAATTATTTTCCAAGTTATGGAACAAATGCAGGTCCAAACAAATCACTATATTTCAACTCTAAAATTCCTTTTGCTCTTGCAACAGTAGATGTAAACTTTACATGATTTTTTTACCATAAACACAATGTTCATAGAAATAAAAATCTAAAAAAAAATTAAAAATACCTTCAACCATTCCTTTAGTATGCAAATCTCAAAGGCCCTTATATTTAATATATTCCATTCTTTGATGCCAAAACATTGTCTTCTCTACATGAAGAGTAGGGTTTTCATATGTTTTATTTTAAAGAACAAAACTATTGCACCCCTCAATCACAGCGTTACCCAATAGCTTGTACAATGTTCCAATCTAAACTCCTCTTGCCAACACCATTTCTCCTTGAACCATCCTACAGGTATCCTTTTCAAATACTGTATGCACACATACATCACTCATTCTACTCACAGATATCAATTTTCTAGCCAATCCTGGAATATGTGGAACATCAGGGAGGGTTTTAACCCTTCCATATTTTAGTAACATTTTGACCCTTCCACCTCTTATGATTTTGGTTATCGATTCATCTCCTAGGAAGACATCACCTCCATTATACTCTTCATATTAACAAAACCATTATTTATGAGGATTCATATGAAAGAAGCCCTTGAGTCAATCAACCATGCATCACATCTTGATTGTGTACTCAAAGATACCAAGTATGCATCCCCTCCTTCTATTGAGGTCTTTTCTTCTATGGAAGAAGTATCATTAGATCCCTTAATTCAATCAATATTTTTGGATATATAATTTTTCTTTAGATGCCTAGCTTTACCACATATCTAGCATTTTATAATAAATTTTCCAAGAGATTTACATCTCCCTCTTGAATTCAACCTATCACTAGAGTTATGCTTATTTTTATTTTGGGAATGATCCCTTACAAACAAGGCCTCCTTAGATTAACCCCAATGGATTTGTCTCATTTATTTTGATAACAAATATGCAACCACATCTTCAAACCTCAAAGTAGTTGTAGTAGTACTCCCAATTATCACAACTAGATTATCCTTTGAATCTGGAAAAGAACATAAAAAAGCAATACACTTATCTTATTTAGTTGGTTTAATATCAATAGAGGATAATAGAATTACCATGATGTTAAAAGTATTGAGATATTCTACAATAAAATCCCCATCATTCATCTGAATGAGATACAACTTCTTTCAAATAAATAGTTTTTTTACTAAGGACTTTGATTGATATAAATCTCCTAAATCATCCCATAGCTCCTTAGCACTATTTACTTTAGATATATTGATCAATACTGAATCTATAAGGCATAGTCAAATAGTACTCTTTTCCTTCCTATCCAACGTATCCAAATTTTCTTGTGACATATCCATAGATTTTTTCTTGACACAAAAACCCATTGATCTCTATCCACAAGCTGATCTTCCATCTTTAGCTTCCACAACTCAGAGATATTGTTGTTAAAAAATTTTATCTCAATCCTTGTATTGCTATTCATTTTCCTTCACACTGAATTCACCTACACAAAATCCCACCCAAAAATTGGTTTATCATAGACCCTAGATACCCTAGCTCTTCTCAGATATAGATAAATCCTTGCAACAAAGGCATACCCCTAAATCCAATAACCATGCTCTAATACTAGATAAAGAGATTGATAAACCTATTCTTGATATTTTAGTACAAACATAATAATTAAATAGAAGGAAAAAACAATATTTACACATATTGAACATGAATATTTATCCTAGAAATATTTGATGGAGAAAACCAGTAGAAAACCAAAGCACTCCTCTTGCTCTTCTTATTTATTATTAATATGCATAATCTTGTGCACTTTTACAAAGCAATTACAATATATATAGACATCTCATAGCTCCCAAAAATAATTCAATGGGCTAAAATAAGACCACCCCAAAAATAATACCATGGGCTAAAACCACCCATACATGCAAATTTAAAGACATTATCCACAAATAAAACCATAGGATAAAATAAGACTGCCCAATAATACCATGGGCTAAAATCACCCATACTTCCTAATTTAAGGAGTTTTCCCCAAAAATAAGACCCTCACTATTATTTTTTTCATGCAAAGGATACAACACATCCAACAAAATCCCTCTTGTCAATGTTTTACTCTCTTGTTTATATGTGTCTTAAGTCTTCCATATCCATCACAAATAAGCAAAGTAATAAGATATTTATAAATATTTTCACTGATTGATTAAAAATATACAAAATTATGTTAAACCCCAAACAATAAACTATAAATAATAAAAGATATCAGGTTTTATGGTCTATTGAAACTCTTCTCCCATCCATAGATTAAGCAGCTTTGGAGCACTTTAGAGGTCATCTTAGTTGGTGTAAGATGATATTTACAAAAACTCTGCCTCTAGAAATAAAATATTCAATTGAGAATGTAGGCTATGGATGTAATTTTTGGCCCTTTGGACCTATAGTTAAATATTTATAGAATATATACACATTGTTTTGATGGAAATTATGCACAACCATGGACATCTAAAGGATAACATAGATGAGAAAAATATGTTCAACCAAGATAAAATTGTTGATCCAAAACTTAGAATATCAACTATTCCAAAACATAAAATTTCAAGTTAAGGAATATGAAGAAAGAGTGCAATTCAAAAATAGTAGAGATAACAAACTAGAACATAGCATGATGATTTTATTGCTCAGAAAACAAAGTTCAATGTAAGCAATATTTGAAAATATATGTGAGGCTAAACATTGCATCCATTACTTGTGTCTTTACAATCAGGGGTACATCTCTCTTTATATAATATTGTTGGTGTGTTATAAATCCACCATATCAAATATGGAAGGTCATCCACATAGAAATGTGGTGGTTCACTTTTCATGAGTTAAAGGTCACCCACATAGAAATGTGGCGGTTCACCTTCCATGAGTTAGAAAGTCACCCATATGAAAATATGGCGATTCACCTTCCATGAGTTATCAAGCACATTTAATTTAAATTACATACATATGACTTGTCCTTTTGTGTTTTATCTTCTACTAATGTGTCAACATGGCTAGAGATGCATTTTGGCTACAAAATTTTAAAAATAGAAAATTATTTTTTTACTAATTATTTTGTTTTACATTTTTTATGGCCTCTAGATTATTTTTTTATAAAGTTGTTAGAATTTCTATTGCAACTATATCCATGATAGAGTTGCTTGTTGAAATTATTTTTCTCTCTCTAATATTCCAATGCTTCTTGAATGGATCAAAACATAGTCCTGAGCATAAAATTATGCCCCCAACAGTGTAGTTAGGATCAAAAAATAGTTTTTCAAGCACTTTCAGGCATAAAGCCATGCACTAAAAATGTCACAATGGAATTATATAAAATTGCAATAAATTTAACTAGACCTTACATAAAAAATTAGCCCATCACTATCCAATATGTAAACATTTGCAAATATTTGTAAGAATGAGAAATACAATTAACTTGAATTAGAAAGACTAGAGGAGAGCATTCCATATATAATAGCACAACAACATGATAAAAATATTGCACTTCATTATAGAGAAAGAAGAACAAAATCCCTATTCTCATTGCTTCTAAACAAGAGTACCACAAAATATTGCTTTTATATCATTTTGTGTCAAACAATTTGGACCATATTCAACAAGTACATGTTGCTTATGATTGAAAATTTTGGGAATCATAATCATTTTTTGAAAGAGATCTTGGTTCTTCTACTTAAGAAGGTAGAAATACCTGCATTGGATATGTTTCTACCTATATTTAAATTTAATATTGTGTAGATGGAAAAATATCAATCCCAATATCTCAACCTGGATTGATTGATTAGACGTTTTTCGTAGGACTGCCCAAACTACCGAACTCGTTTCGGCCATATCTCACTCATCCGGACTCGGATTGAGCTGAAATTTTGAGGGTAGATGCCTGAAAAACCCTAGAACGTCTCCACCAATTTTCATATCATTTGGGAGCAACACAGATCCTAGCACATCCCTATGTGTGAACGAGATATTTGGCAAGCGGCTATGCGAGGGTTTCATCTGGGTTGAGTGCAAGCAGCTCCAGAGGTTGGTTTTTAGGGCCTTCGGGCCCTAGCGGCCAATATTTTTGTGGTTTATGCTCAATATTTTAGCAGGAAATGTTGCAAGGGATCCAATATGGGTTAGAAATTTGTCTTTCAATAGATCATACTATGAACTTGAGTGACAACGGCTTCCAATTTGCTGCACAAAAGAAAAGTGAAAACCATACCTTTCCACGACGTCTAGGGCAAGGATTAAAGAGATCACGAAACAAGTTTCAAGTAGTTGATCAAAAAATGGCTCATATCTCAAGTGAATCTGGTGCTAAGGTGCACCCACAAAATAATTCTACTATGAAAACCCCTGTCAAGGGTAAGAATTTTGAAGACTCAGTCCCAAAAATGAATTTTAGGGATGCCCTTCATGGTGGACAGCCTCAGCCCAATGCTAATATCAATCTTAGGGCTTCCCATAAACCTCTAAGAATGCCTAAGATTGATCCCAGGAAAATGGAGTCAGGATGTCTTAAAGCAGTTGATGGAACTCCTATTGTTAAGCTTGATATGGGTAACATTCAGACTGGCATTGAAGATTTGGAAAAAAGAGGACTAATTTGTCGGTTCATGGGTTTTCATCCGAGTCTATCTACTTTCAAAGTCTGGGCTACAAAAATCTGGAAAACTAAAGGTGAGTTACAAATCTCTATTTATCCAAATGGTTATTTTCTTGTTTTATTTGCTAATAATGAAGATAGAGAGAAAACTTTTCAAGGGGGTCCTTGGTTTTTTGGAAGGGCAGGGCTTTTCATGAAGCCCCGGCATACTAAATTTAAAGTCGAAGAAGAGATGCCTTCTATAGCTCCCGTGTGGGTTAGACTCTTTGGCCTCCCTATTGAATTTTGGAATCCTACTATTTTTTCTTCAATTGGAAACTCTTTAGGAACTTTTATGATGACTCGTTGATTGTACTCAAAATTTTGAACATATTATTTATGCTCGGATTTGTGTTTTAATGGATTTTGACAAACCCCTACCTAAAAATATCACATTACAATTTGGGGAAGACACTTGGGAGCAAGTAGTGGACTATGAGAACATTCCTTTTCGTTGTAGAATTTGCCATGAATATGGTCATTTGGCCAGTGCTTGCCCAAATAAAATTCCTGATCAAAAGAAAGAAGATATAAACTCAACAGGTTTCCAAATACCTAAGAAGAAGAACACTCAAAAAAACTAGTTATGAAGGATCAATCAAAGTCATCTCGCTAATATGTTTGAAATCCTTTCCACAAATGATGTCCCAAGTGAGGAAGAGGAAATAATGGAAACTGAAATCTTAGAAACACAATTTAAATATGAAGGGAAGAACTCAGAGACAAACCAACAAATCAAAGGTTTTCAATAGAAAAAAAGGAGAAAATTTACACAAGAAAAACAATCTTTCAAATGTCAAAACTTCAAATAATGCAGGTCCCAATATAGACTCCGTTGAACCATCTAGTAAAATTTTGGTCGTGTACGAGCATTCTTCAAGGTTAGAAGCCATCTCAGATTCAATTGGAATAAGTCAAGAAATAGGGAAAAAAAATTGAAGATGGATTCTAATCAAAAAGCAGGTCGCAAGACCAATCAATATCATATGGTAAAAGAAGGTGAAAAGCTTGTAGAGGAAGGTAAGATTAATGCCCTTCCCAACTTTTTTAGCCCTGGTATTAATGAAGATCATCACTTGGAATATTAGAGGACTCAAAGGGAGTCTTTCAAAACAAAATGAAATTAGAAGAATGATTCAGATAAATCATCCACATCTTGTTTTCCTTCAAGAAACAAAGATGTCAATGGAGGATATGGACTCAATTGCCAAGAAATTTGGCCAGCTAGAAAAGTGGTTTCCCTCAGCTCCCAAGGGACTTCGGGTGGCATTGCTTGTCTTTGGGACCCAAAAGAGGTAGTTATTCACCATATGGTTGGCAGTTGGGGTTTGTTGGCTATAGCTATTCAAAGTAGACATTCCAACCAGATTATGCTCTGCATTACTGTTTATGCTCCGACTTCTTTGGAGGAAAAAAGAAGACAATGGAAGGATATTACTCATATTATCTCTCATTTTCCTAAATCTTGGATCTTGATCGGAGGAGATTTCAATACCATCCTCTCTCTGGATGAGAAAATGGGGGAAATAGAAATTTGGACAAAAGCACCGACCTCATGAGCGAATATATTGCAAACCTCCATCTTGTGGATATCCAACCGGATAATGGCCTTATGACTTGGTCTAACAGAAGGCAAGGCTTAGCTTGTATAATGGAGAGATTGGATAGGTTTTTGCTCTCTAAAAATTTCTTAATCCATGGTCACATTCCTAAAGTGAAGACTCTTAATAATGTTGGTTCGGATCATTGGCCAGTCATGGTGGAAATGTGGAAAACCAATGTGAGTTTCTCTCCTTTTCATTTTCAATTAATGTGGCTTAGAGACATTTCCTTCAGACCTCGTGTGCAACAATGGTGGAAGGAAGGTAAACCTAGGCATGGGACTAAGATGTTCTATTTTGCCAAAATACTGCAATACATTAAATCCAAAATCAAGACTTGGAATCGGAAAGAGTTTGGGGATGTTCATAAAAAAACATGAAGTTATTGCTCATCTTGAAAATTTGAATAAGAAAATCCATTTAGATGGCCTCACAGAGAAGAGAAGTGCAGATGAAATTAAACTCACAACTCAGTTAGAGGAATGGGAAAAAAGAGAAGAAATCTTATGGAAGCAAAAATCTAGAATTCAATGGCTCAAAGAAGGAGATCGAAACACAAATTTCTTCCACAAATATCTTCTAGCTCGAAGATCTCACAACTTTATTTCTTCCTTAAAATCAGATTCTGGAGATGTTGTTTATACTTGGGATGGCATGAACTCTATTGTTGTTGATTACTTTTCCAATATTTTTTTGCTACTCCTCTTGACTCAACTTCACAACAAAATGTTCTTCAAGCAATCCCTTCTCTTATCACTTCTAAGGAGAACTCTATTTTGACTGCTCCTATTACTATCAATGAGCTTCAACAAGTAGTTTTTAAAATGCAAAAAGGGAAAACCCCAGGTCCTGATGGTTTTCCCATTGAGTTCTACCAAGAGTTCTGGGATATCCTTCATGTTGATTTATTAGAGGTGGTGGAAGAAGCCAGGAAAGCCAAAGAAATTTTGAAGGTTATCAATAAAACTTATATTACTCTTGTTCCAAAAGCTCAAGAGGTTGATCATATCTCAGCTTTTAGACCTATTGCTTTATGTAATGTTCTTCTCAAAATCATTACTAAAATCATGGCAGAAAGGTTGAAGCCTCTTTTGCATAAGATTATTTCCCCAGAGCAAGGGGGTTATGTGGAAGGACGTCAAATAGTAGATGAGATAGTTCTTGCTCAGGAAGCCATCCATTCCATGGATATGCAAAATTCTCCTTCCATGTTCATTCGGTTAGACTTATCCAAAGCTTATGACAGAGTGGATTGGCACTTCCTTATCAAAGTTTTGAGGCAATTTGGTTTCTCTAAGGATTGGATGGATTGGATTATGGGATGTATCTCTTCAGTTTCCTACTTAGTTCTTATCAATGGCAGGCCTTCTCAGTCATTCCCAGCTTCCAGAGGTATTAGGCAAGGTGACCCGCTATCCCCTTATTTATTCATCATTCTTGTTGAATGCTTGGGTAGGACTATAACCAAAAAGAGGGAAAACAAAACCCTTGAGGGAGTTACCATTGCTCATGGAGCTAGACCTATCTCTCATCTTCAATTTGTGGATGACTCTACTCTTTTAGGTAAAGCTACAGTTAAGGAAGCTTCTAATATTAAGCAAATCATTAGCTATTTTTCTAAGGCTACTAGGCAGTTGATCAATGAAGACAAATCTAAAGTTATTTTCTTTCACTGCTTTGCTAGACAGAATCCATGGTCTTGGATAAATTAAGATATAAGAAGACCTCTCTTCCAATCACTTATTTAGGTATTCCCATAAATATTCAAAGGCAAAAAAATAAATATTGGAATTGGTTGTTGGACAAAGTCAAGAAGAAAATTGGAAAGTGGACCAACAAGTGGCTTTCTTCTGGGGTAGAATCACCTTGGTAAAATCAGTCCTTCAAGCTATTCCTATTTATGTTTCTTCCATTTTGAATATCCCAAAGGTCTGTTCTTCGAGAATTGGATCAAATCAGTCATCGTTTCCTTTGGAGTGGTACTAAGGAGAAAAGAAAATGGGCCTTGGTGAAATGGGATACTTTATGTCTTCCTAAGAGTGAAGGGGGGTTAGGATTCCGGTCTTCTATTAATAACAACAAAGCTTTAGCTGCTAAATTATATTGGAGGATGTTGCATAACCCCAATGCTCTTTGGGCCAATAATCTCCATGCTAAATATGCCTGAGAACAAAAGTCCTGAAGACCTTGTTCGCTATCAACTTCCTACCAAAGGTTCTCCCATTTTAGCAGTTCTTAAGACTGGTGAGGATTTGATAAAGAAAAAATTATTTTGGATCATTCATAATGGTCAACATGCAAATTTTTGGACAGATTCTTGGGATGGTCACAAGCCTTTGATAACTCGGCTTCCCGATTGGAGGCCTTGGATGGAGGAGCTTCACCGAGCTAATTGGATAAAGGTGGCTAATTACTATCGGTACCATACTGGTAATTCAAAGGTTGGTAGATATTGGATCCCTATTGAGGACTGGCCTATTCAAATCCTAGAAAGGCAAAGACAAGATATCCAAGGCATCCTTCATATGAGATCCCTCTCTTGGTCCCATGAAAAATATTGTTTTGGATGGAACAACACTACTAAGGGTGAGTATTCAGTTGCTCAAGGTTATTTGACCTTATGCCATAATAATCCCAACCATTCTTCTGACATATTTTCTCGATTGTGGGCTCAAAAGCTCTGGCCTAAGGTGAGGTTCTTTAATTGGCTTTTATTGCATCGTAGGGTGCTTACCGGTGAGCAACTTATGAAGCGTGGTTTTCATGGCCCTTTTAGATGTGAAATGTGTGAAGAGAATGTAGAAAATCTCAACCATATTTTTATTGAGTGTACTTTAGCCTCTGAGCTATGGAGGAGAATGGCCACTTTACTTGGCTTACAATGGTCCAATTTTTTTACTTTTGAACAACTTTGGAGGGATTGGCCTAATCAAGAGGGTGTTGATCATTTTATTAGGCAGTTAGTTTGGATGGGTTCTACCATTCTTCTTTGGAATATTTGGAATGAAAGGAACAACCAAATTTTTAATCAAGATAGGAAGGATATTCACTATATTTGGCAAAAGACCATAGCCAACTTAGTTGAATCAGTCCATCAACTCCTTAATCACCCCCAAAACTCCCACCAAAGATGGGATCAAGTGATGCAAATATTGAAGATTAAATCTTCTAAGGGCAACCAACTTAAAGGGAATGTGAGTATTAGTAAGATGGATAGGACTAGAAATTGGCAACCTCCTCCTAAGGATTTTGGAAAAGTCAATACCGATGGAGCCTCTAGAGGGAACCCTGGAAAAGCCAGTGTGGGAGGAATTGGTAGACTTTCAGATGGCTCCCTGGTTTTTACTTTTGCTGAGAATTTGGGTATTCTTTCCAATAACCTTGCTGAGGGGTATGGTATCCTCAGAGGCCTTCAGGAGGCTACTAAGGTTGGATGGGAAAAGGTGTTAGTTGAGCTAGACTCTCAACTTATGATTAATCTCTTGAAGACTCCTTCTAAGAATCATAAGGTGGATTGGAGAATAAAAATAATTATTGAGAAGATTCAATTAATCCAGATGGGATTTTTGAAAGTTGATTACAATCATGTGGTCAGAGATCAAAACAAGAGTGCTGATGCTTTAGCTAATTGGGCTTTGGACAAAGGTGATCTTACTTGTTATGGCCACCCTCCTATATGGTGGGCTTCTCAAATTAGGGAAGCTCTTCTTTCTATCATTTCTTTGGATGGCTCCAACTCTGAAGGTACCTAGTTTCTTCTTGTTTTTTTTTTTTGCTTCTCTTTGGTTCATTCAGTTTTTTTTAGTTCCCTAGCTCATTCTATTCTTTATTTTGTTTCCTCTGTTGATTCTTGCCTTAATAGTCTTCTGGTCTAGATAGGTCATTGTTATGTTCAATTTTTTTTCTTTTTTCTTTTTGTTTTTTTTTTTAGTTTTTTAAGGTGGGTGGGTTCTTTTGTTTTGTTTTGTTTTTGTGTTCTTTGTGTTGTTTTTTGTTGTTCTTGTGTTTTTGTTGTTTTGTTTTTTTTTTATGTTTTTTGTTATTGTTCTTGTGTTTTTTTCGTTCTTGTTCTTGGGTTTCTCTTTGTTTGTGTTATTTCATGTTTTTATGTGTGAGTGTTTTCTATGTTTTTTGTTTTTGTTTATTGTCTGTTGTTGGTTGTTTTTTATTTTTATTTTTATTTTTATTTTTTAGGTTTTGGTTGTGTTTATTTTTCATGTTTTTTTTGGGTTATGTCTTTGTAGTGTTCTGTTGTTTTTGTCTTGTTTGTGTTTTGTTATGTGGTTCTTGTGTTTTTCTATGTGGTTTGTGTTGTGGTTTCTTTTATCTTATTGTGCGTGTTTGGTTGTGCTTTTGTTTTTGACACACTCAAGGAGCATGTTTTTTATTTTATTTTATTATTTTTGTTGTTATTTACTTATTTTTAAATTGGTTTTGTGTGTTTGTTTGCTCCTTGAGTATGTCAAAGGTGGTAGGCCAGGTCCGAGTCCTAGGCATTTTTGGTGGAATGGATACCCCTGCCTCCTTGGGTCTTACCCGAAAGTGGCATCCCTTTTGGGATGTTTTCCACAAATAAAATAATAATAATAATGTGTACATCACTTGAAATATATTATACTCATTATAGGTAGAGGGCTATTAAGTTAGAGGTCTGAAACATTTAACTGATTGGACATTTACAAGCAAAATATTACTATGATTTGTATTTTACATCCAATGAATAAAATAGGTTCATAACTAGCTACATTCTCCATATTGGTTAGTCAATGTTCAAAAACTTCATTTTCATCCTCCTAGTGGTTAAGGCAATGGATACTTTGTATCCATATTCCTTCATAGGGCAATAATTTAAGGAAGGGTATTGCAAGCTGCAAAATATAAAAACTAGCTATTTGGATGAAGCATCACTATAACTCCAAGGCATAAACTTATTTACAATTTGTATATGATGCTTTTCTACTATTTATAACTATTTTTAGGATTGCAATAAAAATCATATCTATCAATGTAGGAGCCATCCTCAAAGAAGTAATGTACATAGTAAAAATAAGTGTGAAATGTGCACATATGTAAATGAAAGTAAATACAAATAAAATGTATATGCTAGTGAAATGCAATTGTAATTTATTAGGCATATGCAAATAGGAGGTACTTATTGGTGAGGTATCTCAAACTGCAATTGTTATAAACTACTAGCCCTCAAGGTCAAATAGGATTCCCCATTCAATTGTGTAGTAGGATGATCCCAAGGGAATACGAGAGAGCATCTATGCTTCTAGATTCTATTTCTATAAATATATTGTAGCATTGTACATTTCCAAGGTAGATGATCTATAATGTGAATGATATATATGCAAGAGTAATATAATGATGATTCATCCTTCATCTATGTGTTGCATGTAATTTGTGTAATGCTATTACTACTAATAGATTGGTAGATTGTGGTTGTTCCAATTTTTTTGTGTAGGTGTGAAGCAAAGTTTTAACCAAGAGCATTGTATGAGGATTTGAAGTCTAGAGAAGTGTCATACAAGTGGATTGTAGGATTTTCATACAAGTGAAGATTCAATATACTGTACAAGTGGAATACACTTGATTTCCATACAAGTGGAATGTTGATCCATTGTAAAATATTATTGACTACAGTCTTTCTTGGCATCTAAATCTATCATTTTATTCCTCCACTATTGGAATACTCACCACCATGCCATATTTGGTGTCATTGTCTCTTAAATTTTGAACCAAGCATGCATGCCATGTGGAGAGGTGAATGATAGATTACTTACTATGAGGACATGGGAGATGTGGATATGGAAGAAGTTGGAGTATTGCCCAACAATGTCGTGTTGAGAAAGTAAATATTCAAGCATTACCGACCAAGTACTACAATTGCAAGTGAGAACTTGAGGAACCTAAAGTAGAACATGTTTTGAATCCTCAAGTGGAGGATAGTCCAAGTAAGTCACGCGAAATGTGGTAGATATTTTTCTTAACAAGGGAATAAAGTTAAGCACAAGCAAATAAAAGTTAGACCAAGGAGAACATTTGTGCAAGTGAAGGTACCAATGTGGAGAGTACACAAGGAGATGAGGTTGAATATCTGATAATCCCAATACAATATTGGGTGAGATAGTTTATAGGTGTAGAGAATGATAGTCAAGCATGAAGACAACTACAAGAAAGTGCATGGGAAAGTAGAACAAAGACAACACTCGTATATTTTGGATGAGGCTATGAAGTGCATGTGTACTAGAAGTTGGTCAAATATTATTTGCAAGTGAAGACATGCCAAGATAAGAATTGTGGAATGAAGAGTTTATAAGTAAATAAAACTAGACATCGATGGTGAACATGGTAAACTAGAATCAACAATGGGCAAGTAGAAGTGCCCATAATTTTATTGGAAAGAGGATCAAAAATATCATATTGGTACATGTGTGACAATAAGGTGAGAAAATGGAGTGGATGATGAAGTGTCATGGTTAAGATTATTTTTGGAAACATTGTGAAGGATCACAATGGCTTGGCATTTGAAGAGAGCAAGCACAAATCCTTTCACAACATGGGAATTCTTGACAATTGAATTCATAAAGGAATTTAGGCTACTCCAAGATGATATAGAAATCATTGAAGAAACTTATACCAACAAACAAAATAAGGACAAAGATGTTAAATCTTATAATATAAGATTGAAGGAATTGATCGATTAAATGGAAGTTACACTAGTGGAAAATTTATAGAGGTGATGATTTCAAGATGGGTTGCTACCAAGATATAAGAAAAAGATGAAGGGAGTACCACCTACTACCTAGAAAAAGGATTTTGATAGAGTAATTAATTTGGAAAGTGAAGCAAAGCAAATGGTAGCAAGAATTGGTCACTATAGATATGGTGATTCAGATAGTGACCAAGATGATTTTTGGGCGGCTATCCAAGCAATGAGGAAGGACCTAGAAAGGATGGTGAATGATTCTAAGAATGAGAAAAAAAGGAAAAGCAAGATATTTGGTGTTCATATTGTAAGGCAAAAGAACACAAATATCAACTATTTAAAGAATGTTTTCTATAATATCTACAAAGTTGCAGGACATGTGGTTGGTGATTGATCATTCAATTTGAGGATTTTAAGGGACCAAACCTTATTAGTGCAAAAATGAAAAAATGAAGAGAAATCAAGGATTTCCAAGAGTGAGCAACGAGCAACAATTGGTGAATATAGGAATAACTCTCAAAGAGGACAACTACAAAGATGTAATTTATAAGAAGGGGGACAAGGTTGATTACAATATATGATTTAGATAAAATACCTATAATCTAGTGCTAAAGATGCCAAGATTTGGGGCACTTCCCAAGGAATTATTTAAATCAACCATTAAGAGACAATGCTAGAAATAATAGCAGTAATATGTTTGTGTATAGATATTGTTCCAAACAATCATGGGGAGTCCAATTGCCCAAAGGATATGAGTTTGAGTAGTTTGTAGAATGTCAATTTTAGTGACATTGAGGAGCCTCCACTAAACCAGTAGAAAAATATAAATATGTTCTTATATCCAAATACTTCTATAGATAAGGAGAAATGAAAGGAGGCACATGTTGAAATAGAAAAATAAGTGAGAAAGGACAAGCAAGAACAATTCCTCAAGGAGAAGAAGTTGATCACCCAATAGGAAGAAGAGATGTTGACAATGCAATAGATGGTGGTGCAAGTATTGAACATGATAGTACAAGTAAATGTGCCTAGTCTGCTTAGCACCATACCATAAATGTATGTAATGGTAGGAGAGATGGCATAGCCAATGAGAGTAGTGAAGTTGCAATGCCATTAGGAAGCAACCATAACGAGGAGAGATCAATTTATTTATCAAACAATGTTAATGATTGATGTTGGAAAGAAGACAAAATTAATCCACAACAAATTTTTGAATCATAAGTTGACACGAGTGATAGTGGATGGAGAGCGTAAATGCATTTCCTAAGAAGACTTGGAGAGAGCTTGGAGCACCATTTTTATGGTCTCAAAATTTCAAATTGTATGGTGTAGACCAATATGGAATTGAGATGAATGGAGTCTTTATGGCACAAAAATAAAGATAGTCGATCAGGAGTTCATCATGGACTTTATAATGATTACCATGCAAAAGCTAGTGTATGACACATCATTGAGACAAGGATGGTTATGCATGATTAAAGTTAATCACAATTTGGAGAAGGATTTCCTAACGTTCAAGAAGGGATAACACAAGTTTATGATCAATTTGAAGAACCAATTTATCAACAAGGATCTCGAAACATTTGACTAGTTGGGTAGTTCATATTTGGATGATGATAATGGATAGGGTTCAGCTTAAGGTGTGATATAGTTGGAAGAATACACAAAATATGAGGCACATTTGGATAGTGGACTCCTCCATTGGAATATGGAGGACTACAAAGCTTTTCTCCCAAATTGTCTCTACATACAAACAAAGGAAGAAGAGGACCATCATGAATGGAGGAATAGTGTGTACAAGGTTTGCAAATCTAGCAAGAAGGATAAACTACCCCACAAGAGGAGGAAAAATAAAAGTGGATATTCATAAATAATTTTATGAAATATGCCATTAGTGATGTTGTAATTGATAATAAGCCAACACACCCATTGGACATGGCAAAAGTAACAAGAGATCTTGATAGCATAAAGTATGAATGACCAAGGATGGTATAGGTAATCCTTAGCAAAGGAGATGAAGAGAAGATAATATATTTCTAGGACGAGTGGGACCCAATGCTAAAGGTAATGTAAAGATATTTTTGCAATACAAATATATATCTACATGGACATATAAGGATATGAAAGTGATACAATTGGAGTTATGTGTGCATCAAATTCAATTTATTCCAAGCACACAACCACTAAGGAGAAGGCCATATAGGATGAATTCAAAGTATGTAGCCCTAGTGAATGTAAAAATATAGAATATGGATATAGGAATAATATTCAAGGTTATGGTGAGTGAGTGGGTGCCACCGATTATCATCACCTCGAAGGAGGTAAAAAATATCTACAATTGCATTTTTTTTTGAAGTCTCAATGTTATGACGATAAAGGATCTCTTTCCTATCCTATTTATTGTTTCAACTTGGAGGAAATTTTAAGACATAATATATATTCATTCTTGGATGATTTTTTTATCTACAATCAAATAAGAACAGTCGATGAAGATAATTTGAAGATAATATTTGTGGTAGAGAATGGAATTTACACATATAATTGAATTCTATTTGGTTTATAAAATGCCTTAGTCATGTTCCAAAGAACAATATTGTATATTTTTAACATATGTCCATTAGAAAATTCAAAGTCTTCTTGGATGAGTGGTCTTTGTATGAAAGAAAGTATGAGCATTGGAATAATGTATGAAGTTATGCATGAATTCTCAATTGTCATTGAACCCTAATAACTGTAAGTTGTTGGTGCCATATAAAAAAAATTTGGGGCACATGGTGTGTAAGGTTTGAAGACTAATTCCAATAATATTTACATTGTGATGAGCATGGAAGAGTCATACAACATGATTTCACTATAGTCATTTTTAGTATATTTCAAGTATTATGGGTAGTTTATCAAGAATTTTCCCAAGTGTTCCATCCATTGGATATGTTAACATGCAAGAATATTCCTTCTAGATGGATGGAGGATCATTAGAAGGCTTTCGATGAGTTGAAGGTGAAGTTGGTCTACGCACCCATTCTGGTGTTTCTAAATTGGAACAAAGAATTTCACATTGATGTTGATGCATCCAACTTTGTGATTGGATGAGGTTTGGTCCAAGAGGAGAAATTCAGTTTGGATCAACCCATTTATTTTTCTAGTTGATTGTTGTCTAGGGTAGAGAATAATTATAGCACTATAGAGGGAAGCTTTGGGAATGGTGTATGTAGGACAAAAATTTAGAAACTATTTGATCATCAATCCCTTTGCTTTCTATGTGGATCATTAGGCATTATTGTATCTAATTAATAAAATAACTATTCATGGGTAACTTTATAGGTGGCTTGTCACATTTCAAGAGTTCATGTTTTGGGTGGTGGTTAAATTAGGAAAGAAATACATTATAGCAAATTAGTTGTCAAGGATTCACTTAGGAAAACTTATCAAAGGAGTTTCGGGTGAGTTTATAGATGCTCATTTGGTTGTACTTAGTGTACTACCATCAAGGTACAAGCTGATTAGGAAATACTTGTCAATGGGAGAGCTACCAAGGGAGATGGAGAAAATAGAAAGGAAGAGGATCATCATCAAATCAAATTTATTTTAGTTGATTGTTGGCTTGTTATATAAAATTGGACTTTAAATACTACATAGTTGTGTAATGGAGGAGGAAGTGAACACAACACTGGAAGAAGTTCATGAGGGACTAGCAGGAGGGAATATGGAGCTAGATGTATTAGTAATAAAAGTGCTTCTAGTAGGGATATGGTGGCCCACCCTCTATCATGATGCAAAGGAGTTCATAAAGGCATGTGATACATGCCATAGTTGGAAGATAGCTGAGGAGGGACTTCATGCCATCAAAACCTTCACAAGTGAAATAATTATTTGAGATATGGGGTCTTGATTTTGTGGGACTGTTGCAAACAATACAAAGAAGTGAATATTGATATATTGTGGTGGTCATATAGTACTTGACAAAGTGGGTCGAGGCAAGGATATTTCTTAACAATTTTGTAAGGAGCACAATGTAATTGTTGTATGAAAAAGTAATCACAACATTTGACATACCCTTGTAATTGACAAGTGATCAAGGGGGACACTTCATCATTGAAAATTTTTAAAATTTGACCACAATATTGTTGAAGAATATTATAATATTTGGTACATGCTAATGCACCACCATGGTACCTTTGGTACACTTGTAAAATATTAGAATAGGATTGTAGATAGTAGTTCAAATAAGACATAACATATTGAATTGTGTGACAAAATGTTTACAAGAGAACCACAATTTTGACTATGTACAAAATTTTTTATAAGGTATTTGTAACCACCAAAAAGGCTCACACCCAAATGTATCCTATTGCAAGAATTGACAAAAACACAAAATGCATACAACAACAAATTGACAACAAATTGATCAATAAAATACACTTTATTTCATTATATTTGAAGCCAAACTAAAATTACAAGTACATCCCTCTTAGGGATAATCATCTTGATACAATTGTTACAATAGGATGTAATTGTTTCCCTCTCAAGGGTAGGTGTGATTTCCAAGTGCCTTTCAGGGTGACACGAATTGCTCTAGGGTGTCGATGCCCTCTTCTTCATGTTGAGAAAGGAATTGTATGCTTTTTATTTTTTAATACCTGTTCCCTATGATCAAGAAACAACAAGAAGCAATTAGTAACAAAGGAGGCCTCTCTTGATGAGGCTTTGAAAGGAATATTGCATAAAGAATAGCATGAAATCAAGAAAGCATGTAAAACTATCAATCTGTGCAAGAAATGAGGAAATTATAATATAGCATGTAAATAAGCATGAATCTAGCTAAGAAACATCCTAATTAACCATTAGAAAACTTTAATTGCATGAAACTAATCTAGATTAACAAATGCAAGGAAAGGTGAAGCAAATCTACCTCTAATTTCTAAATTAACTGGTAAAATGTCTGCTAAAATGTAGATCCATGCTAGATTAAGCTAATTGCATGACTGAAAATGGAAAACTACTGCTAAAATGGAGGAAGGAGAGCATCAAATCCTAGTCATGGGTGCTTCAAGTGGTTAACACTGTTAGCTGTGGCTAAGATGAAAGCATTATTTCTCTTGAAACCAGGGCCAAAAACTCTCAAATCCTCCAAGGAATTGATTTTCAAGGGTCACCTCGGTGTTCTAAAATAGATTGGTAGTTGAATTCAATGGAATTGGCAATGGAGGTGTGTCAATTGTCAAGATTGCTCCTCAAGATCTTGATATCTCCATTGTTTCAAGCATAGTTGTCATTGATCAATTGGGCAACACTTCGTTACTCCTCAAGGGGATATGAAATGCTCTCCAATTCAAAAGGGCTCCACTATGCAATTTAGCTATTCTTTTGTATCTTTGCTCTCTAAAATTGGGGTCTTAAATAGACTCCCAAAATCCTTTCTCTAGCTTCATGGAGAAGCCAAGAACAAGATTTGGCAGTTGAGAGGAAGCTTTTGGATGCTTCCCAGCCCAAACCACTTTAAAAATTGTTACAATTTGGATGTTACAACTGATTTGACTCAGCTCTGGTCACCTAAGTTTGTTATAGTGCTAACTGTAGGTGTCAGTCATAGTCCCCAATTGGTAGATTAGGGGTCATGGTTGTCAGCCATAGTTAGCACTTCTAACTGTAGGTGTCATCCGCAGCTAGCACTAACTAGGCAAATATACCCCATTGAGTGATAAAAACCACTGCTATACCTTGGATTTATCCAAAGATCTTCCATATAATGTCCAATTTGAAACTCCTCTTCACGTTGAGAAAGGAATTGTATGCTTTGTCTTTTTCAATACCTGTTCCCTGTGATCAAGAAACAACAAGAAGCAATTAGTAACAAAGGAGGCCTCTCTTGATGAGGCTTTGAAAGGAATATTGCATAAAGAATAGCATGAAATCAAGAAAGCATGTAAAACTATCAATCATGCAAGAAATGAGGAAATTATAATATAGCATGTAAATAAGCATGAATCTAGCTAAGAAACATCCTAATTAACCATTAGAAAACTTTAATTGCATGAAACTAATCTAGATTAACAAATGCAAGGAAAGGTGAAGCAAATCTACCTCTAATTTCTAAATTAACTGGTAAAATGTCTGCTAAAATGTAGATCTATGCTAGATTAAGCTAATTGCATGACTGAAAATGGAAAACTACTGCTAAAATGGAGGAAGGAGAGCATCAAATCCTAGTCATGGGTGCTTCAAGTGGTTAACACTATTAGTTGTGGCTAAGATGAAAGTATTATTTCTCTTGAAACCAGGGCCAAAAACTCTCAAATCCTCCAAGGAATTGATTTTCAAGGGTCGCCTCGGTGTTCTAAAATAGATTGGTAATTGAATTCAATGGAATTGGCAATGGAGGTGTGTCAATTATCAATATTGCTCCTCAAGCTCTTGATATCTCCATTGTTTCAAGCATAGTTGTCATTGATCAATTGGGCAACACTTCGTTACTCCTCAAGGGGATATGAAATGCTCTCCAATTCAACAGGGCTCCACTATGCAATTTAGCTATTCTTTTGTATCTTTGCTCTCTGAAATTGGGGTCTTAAATAGACTCCCAAAATCCTTTCTCTAGCTTCATGGAGAAGCCAAGAACAAGATTTGGCAGTTGAGAGGAAGCTTTTGGATGCTTCCCAGCCCAAACCACTTTAAAAATTGTTACAATTTGGTTGTTACAACTGATTTGACTCAGCTCTGGTCACCTGAGTTTGTTACAGTGCTAACTACAGGTGTCAGTCATAGTCCCCAATTGGTAGATTAGGGGTCATGGTTGTCAGCCACAGTTAGCACTTCTAACTGTGGGTGTCATCCGCAGCTAGCACTAACTAGGCAAATATACCCCATTGAGTGATAAAAACCACTGCTATACCTGATAAAAACCACTGCTTTAATGTCCAATTTGAAACTCCTTATGGTGAGTAAATATATGCATTTATGACTTGAATGAAAAGACCAAAGATTTAGACTTCTTTGGAGCTTGTGGGGATCGATACTGATAATTCCCCAGTTGATGCTTGAAAATATTTTTGTTTTGATTTTATGTTTATGAGATGCACATGAATGCAATGCTTAGATAATGTGATTATGCTATATGTAGGCAATGTATTGATGACATGCACTAGCTATATGATAGATGTTCTATTAAATTCCATGATCTATATGTATAGATGGACTATATTGTATGCATATGGATGCAATGCTTATTGTTAAATGCATGTTTAATTTGATTTATTTGTATGCATTTAATTTATGTGGTTATGATATGGTGAATGCCATGTATGTGATGCATTAATTACATGATGGATGAACTAATGCAGATGAACTTGTATGCTTTAATCACTTAAAACATAAGGAATGAATGTGATATGTGTTTAACAATCTAATGGATGACACCACAAAATGTGTAAAAATCATGAATGTAATTGAAAATCCTCATTACAAGAATTTAATCAATTAATCACCCATATATGAAATGCAATGATATGACGTGGAATGATGCGAATGATATAATATGTCACTCTATATTCCTTTTGCAATTTGATAGATATGCACGATATAGTTAGTGGTCGTCTAAATATCATTTCTGATATCCATCCGGTATCTATCCTATATCTTGAAAACTTTGTGCTCAGTGTAATGATGTATCATGGATCGATACTTTGCAGTTTGATATTTGAAATGACTTTTATTTTTGATGGTTTGTGATCTTTTGGTATTTTTTTGCTATTAGCGAACATTTTTAAGGGTTTTCCATGAGACTCAAACACCCTAGTGGACTTATCAAAAGTTGTATACTAACCATACTAGACTTCTGAGATACAAGGCTTTTGCTAGGATAGGCCCTAACTATTCATTATCCTTGTGTGTGCACATGAGTATATTAAGATAAGACATGAATGTTCCCTGATGTCATGCGTGATTCTTTCAGCCCATTGCTAAGATAGGGCCTCCACAAATGTCTTATCCAATCCTAGGTTTAGATTTTAGTTGGACTAAGCCACTAGGCAATGCAGGACACCTGAAGCTAGCTCTTCCACATTCAAACATTGGTCTACATACAAGCAAGATGCAAGTGTATCAGACATATCATCATGCGTAAGGTATAGTAGTGTCGAAAATTCCAGGGATTCAGGCTCATTCCTTTCTATCCTTCAATTTTTGGGATACTTGCTCATATGTGTAGTGAAGCAAGGGATTAGATTCCTTTTTTTACTCTGAACTGTCTCTGGATCTTCATTTGATCTCTCTTCGAACTGGATTTCTAATCTTCATTTGATCTTCACTCAAACTTTGATTTTTTTTGATCTTCATTTGATCTTCACTTGAGCTTTGATTTATGATCTTCATTTGATCTTCACTTTCTAGAATTTACATTTGATAATTTTCTTCAGAAACTTTCCTTTGGGGATTTTACTTTGGTGGGAACTATTTCTAAGATATTGATCTAGGATATCGATCTAGGATATCGATCTATGATATCAATATGGGATATCAATCTGGGATGTCGATCTATGATATCGATCTAGGGTATCAATCTTGAGGATTGATGTGGGATATCACTTTGGGATATTGCTCATTTTATCATAAGCAAGGGATTCTGAATAGGGAACTAACCTGTCCTTTTGCCAATTGCCAACATTTCCCGAACCATCCACATAGGGGGATAAGCAAGAATAATTCTTTTCACCTCAGGATACCCGGTCCTGCTTCATGGCTTTCATCTTCCCCTAGTCCTTATTAGGATTGTTTAATTTATTGATTAGTGATAGAATTCTGATATGCTAAGGGCTATACTAACTGGACCTCAACTACAAAAGCAAAGCAAGCTTTCTATCAACTCTTGAGAAGACCACTAGGTATGGTTGAATGACCAAAAAACCCTAGTATATTCTCCATAGCAACAAAATGGGTTGTGTTGAAAAACACAATTACTCACATGAATGATGGATCATGATAAATGCAGAGATGCATGATTTAGACACAAACGTGGTGTCATTTGTAATACTGACAAACATAATCCCTCCTACTACGGAATGCAATGGATGATGAATGCCTATATGCAATGCAATAATGCAACGAATGCATGTGTGAATGCAAAATGAAAATGCAAAATGCAAATGCAAATATTTTTGGATTTTATGCTTTACCAATTTTTTTTGGATTTTATTGATTTTATAATTTTTATGAGTTTTGAGCCTCATATCTGACCAAACGGTGAGTACATGCCTTTGGAGCCTTTAGGAGTGACCAAGCGATTTTTTAGCAAAATCCTTGGAGCTTTTTAGGATGACCGAGCGGTTTTCAGCAAACCCTCAGAGCCTTTTGGGTTTGACCAAAGAGATTATGAGCACCTTTGGGACGTTTTGGGATGACCAAGCAATTTTTTAGAATCCTTGGAGCCTTTTGGGATGACCAAGCAATTTTAGGCAAACCCTCAGAGCCTTTAACTAACATGACCAAGCGGTTTTCAGGAACCCTTGGAGCCTTTTATGAATGACCAAAGGGCTTATGATGCCTTTGGAGCATTTTGTGCATGTGTATGGATTTTGATATTTTCCATATATTTTTTTGATGTTTTGATATTTGAATTTATGATTTTTCAATTGTTTTTGAAATTTAAATGTTTTATTTGAATGTTTTTGAATTTTGATATTTTATGATTTTTTTCTTATTTTTATGTTTTTAAAGGGGAAAGTACGCTACCTTAAGTACCCCCTAGTGTGTGTGCCACTCAATGAAAGTGAGGAAGGTGTGATACCTTTAGAAGTCTCACTTTGCTTCATTGATCGTGATGTGGATGATGGGGAAGGTGTGACACCTTGAAGACCCCCAATGTGCATTGTGCTTGATGCACCATGATTGGCTTGACTAGGAGGAGTAGTAGAAACTGAACCCCCTGCTGTGATGTGCAATTTTGTGCAGTGCCAATGTCCCACTGAGATGAGACAAGCGAAGGTGAAACATTGGAAGATGCCACCGATTGCGAAGATCGATTTTGACAATCTTGTTTCTCTGTTACAACACTGATCATTCCCACAAAATCTTGGGGAGGCATATTGATGTGCACATGATTAGATTGTTCAACTTGATTGGTAGGTGCTATGTTTACTTTGTGTGCATGCAAGGGGTCTTGGAAGACTCCTATCTGAAGCTCTTGCCTCTCGATCATATCCTGCACTACATCTCTAAAGGGATAACATGTTTGTATGTCATGACCTCTTTGTCGATGGTAAACACAATATAGATTTTCTCTATGCACCTTTGATCTATGCTTATTAGGTTTCAAAGGATGTAACTCTGGAAGATTGATCCTTCTCGCCTCATATAATCGATCAAAGAGCGATGCTAATGTCTCTGGAAAATCAGTATATTGTCATTGTGGCCGATGTTGTTGGCCTTGTATCTGATTCTTTTGCATATGATTTTGGACCAGAGGAGGTTGAGCTTGGTAATTATGCTGCATTGGTGGAGGTGGTGCACCCTGGTTTGAGGATCTAGGGATACTCAAAACAACTTGATTGATTGGGGTCACCTTTTGTTGCGTGTTGCCACCTATGATATTCTTGTTTGGCCATTCCTTTTTGTGGAGTTGAATATCACCCTCCTGTATCTTGATGTCTTCAATGACCTGGGCCTGTGCTAAGGCCTCCTCGAATGTTCGATACTATTGTAATTGCAAGAGAAGCGAGATATGTTTCGAACAACTTCTCATAAACATTCGAATGAGCTCTGTTGTGGGTAGGGTGAAAGGTAGTTTTGACATCACCTTCCTCCACTTATTGCCATACTCAATGACTGGCTCATCATCAAGTTGACAAAGGCTAACCAAGTCAGTCAAGTTTGTCATTTCCTTAGCACTAAAGGCAAAACGTTGCAAGAATGCATCGACTAATTGCTCAAAGGTGTATATGCTATGATGTGGTAAATGATTATACCACTCTAAAGCATCCCCAGCTAATGTTGTCATGAAGGTTCTCAACATCAAGGGGTCATTGTCTTGAAAATTAAAGCACATATGGATGAAGCCTGTCATATGCTCTCGTTCATATTCATCATCTTCATCATCGTTGAACTTTTCAAGTTGAGGCATCTTGAAATTCGATGGGTATATTGGTGATGACATTGAGGGATGCAAAGGCTGATTTCTAAGCTGCTTTAGCATGGGTTTTTGATAAACCAATCTTTGATTTTGTTTTTTGACTGCATTTATCCGATCAACTAGCACTTTGTATGCCCCTAACGAAATGATATGATCTTCATCTCGTCGCCCTTGGTTAGGCTGAGGAGGTCGCTTTTGATGCTGAGGTGGACGATAAGTATAATCCTTAGGTACCTCATCATAATTGGATTCAGGGTAAGCATCTACTTCTTCCTGATGTTCCCACTAGGAATCTACATATGATTCCTCATCATATTGATCTTGGTACTGTTGAGGAATATGAGGTTCATTATGATACCCAGATAATGGCCTATGATGTTGAACATGATTTTTGCATGGCCACGGTGAAATATTCTGAGATTGCACTGGGCGCCTTATGCGTTGTTGCATCCTTTGTGTGCTAGGCGTAAGCACCACTTTATGCAATGCATTTTGCACTTGCTCTTGTTGTATCTTTTGTTGTTCTTGTATCTTTCGTTGATACAACCTTTGTAGGTGTGCTCATGGCGAGTCCACCCATTGTTGATTTAATTGTTGTTGATCCAACTGGGATTGATCCGTATGTTGTTGGTCAAGTTGTGGCCTCAGTGCCTGATGTGTATGATCTCATTGTTCAGTTGTATGGGGGCTATGTACCCTCGTATTTGAGATACAAATGGGTTTATCATGTCTTTTCCCCCTAGTAGGATCTATCACTTGTTTTCCACACTCCTTAAAGGTTGCATTGACCTGATATTTTGAGTCATGAGTGGGCTCTGTATAGTTTGACGATGTAGAGCCACAACGTGGTTGCCCCACGTACTCTTCACAAGGAATAGGAGGATGACTTGGGTCCTCTTCCTCATCTATGAGAAATGATGCATACTCAGGCTCAGATGTAATCTTTGTATATTCAGGTTGCACAGAAGGCTCCCTATGAGGAGTAGGGGGTGACTTGCTCGACCCGATGGGGTGGTTTGCTCACCCAAGCTAGGCCATGGTGTATGTTCATGATCACTTTCTGATTGATGTATAGAGCAAGCTGGGATGTGAACCTGTGACATTGACCTACTAGGCTCCTCAGTTGGCGGATTTTTCCTTATATAGAATTCTATCAAGGTGTTCCAATCAGGAAGGCTTCCTAGAGGACCCGTGGGTGCCTCCCTAATAGGGCTATCTCAAAGGTTAGACCCCCTATGGATGTTATTGATGCTATGATAAGACCTGGGATGCCATTCAAGGATGGCCATGTCCTCTAGACTAATATGAATATGTTCAGTGGTCATGGAACCTGATTCCCTCTCTAGATTGGAGGTCTTGCTCACCATGGGAGGTCCCCTAGCCATATAAAATTTTTTGGCTTCCAAAAAGGTTATAAGTGTTATATATCAAAATGATCAGTGCGATGAGCTGATCAAAATGAGCTATAACACAAAAATATGATTTTCGGGTCAAAATTTTGTATTTTTGGAATAATTGGCCAACCGGGGCTCGTGGGGAAATGACCACTTTTAGGAATTTTTGGGAATTTTTGAACCATGAAGAGTTAGGACCCAAAATTTCTGTGAGAGGTGCACAATGGTAAAACTAAGACAACAAAATAAATTTGGCAAGTTTTGGAGTTGTCTAGACCATTTTATGACCGTTTTAGTGCAGTTTTTCTTAGTTTTTGGCTTCAAAAATAGAGTAATCATAAAACCAAAATAAAATCTTCGTTATAGCTCCGATTTACATGATTCTCGAACCATTGGATACAGAATCAAAAAGTAGATTTTTATTTAAAAAATTATATATTATTAGGGTTAGGGTTTGGCCCCAGATCAAGGATCTTATGTTAATTACCCTAACAATAATGCAACACACAAAGTAGACAATATGATTATCTCTTTTAAGGATTAAATGTGTGTCCTAAAACTGGTTTAGTGCATTTTATTTGTTGTGAATATACTCTAAAATCTTATCGTGTTTTTCAAAATTTGATGTTATACTCAATTTGTTCAAAGGTTTTCACCTATATACTCGCACAAGCCGAATATGGGAGTGAAGTCCATACTCAACGAGGTAGCATAGGTACTACCAACCCTCACCCAACACACCGTGTGCATAGCGATACACTCTTTCGAATATGAGTGCATGCTATTTTGCATGGATAGGATAGTTCTTGGGTCGGCCTTGGCCACGAGCGGGTCTCGATAATACAATTTCAAATGAGCCAACCAAGTGGTAATGACATCCACTGTTGGTCTCAATCAAATGGGTTGGATGTGAGAGCCCAATGCCACTGATGTTTAAATGAAATATGGTGTGTGGGGTTCTTTTTACTTTGCATGAAAATAAAATGCATAAAACAACATTCACATGATTCTCCTACATGCTTTTCAAAAGAACGTTTGCTTTTCAGAGAATGCACAATTACACTAGATGATATTCAGAGAGTGCAACTATCTATGATGAAAATGGCCATTGATTAGGCCTCAAACATGCAAACTCTTAAACAATCAATGTCCTAGACCGTTGGAGACTAGGGTGGACTACAATCAGAGATCCACTATTCCTAGCAACGACTAGTAGAAAACTAAAAAAAATGAACTAGGATTTTCCCATTTCTACTTAAGTTTTCTAATTAGCATCCATCTATTGCATTCTGCTTTTGTAAAAACATAGACAAAAAAAGATAGAGAGGGAAAAATGCTCCTACCTCAGGTCCAAGTCTGTTGGTGATGTCTGATTTTGTTATTTTTCTGTTCTCTATTGACCGCATCTGTCAGGCATGGCTGCGACTATGAACCACAGGTGTGAACCACGGTTAGCACTTTGAACCGTAGGTGTGAACCATGGTTAGCACTGTGAACCATGGTTGTTACCCACGGTTAGCACCTACAACAAAAAAATAGAGAAAAACATCAATGATCATGAAATTTTTGGGGTTTCCACCGTGATCGCCTTCTGTAACCACCAAAAAGGCTCACACCTGAAGTATCCTATTGCAAGAATTGATAAAAACACAAAATGCATACAAGAACAAGAAATTGACAACAAATTGATCAATAAAACATGCTTTATTTCATTATATTTGAAGCCAAACTCAAATTACAAGTACATCCCTCTTAGGGATAATCATCTTGATACAATTGTTACAATAGGATGTAATTGTTTCCCTCTCAAGGGTAGGTGTGATTTCCAAGTGCCTTTAAGGGTGACACGAACTACTCTAGGGTGTCGATGACCCTCTTCTTCGTGTTGAGGAAGGAATTGTATGCTTTGTCTCTTTCAATACTTGTTCCCTACGATCAAGAAACAACAAGAAGAAATTAGTAACAAAGGAGGCCTCTCTTGATGAGGCTTTGAAAGGAATATTGCATAAAGAATAGCATGAAATCAAGAAAGCATGTAAAACTATCAATCTATGCAAGAAATGAGGAAATTGTAATATAGCATGTAAAGAAGCATGAATCTAGCTAAGAAACATCCTAATTAACCATTAGAAAACTTGAATTGCATGAAACTAATCTAGATTAACAAATGCAAGGAAAGGTGAAGCAAATCTACCTCTAATTCCTAAATTAACCGGTCAAATGTCTGCTAAAATGTAGATCTATGCTAGATTAAGCTAATTGCATGACTAAAAATGGAAAACTACTGCTAAAATGGAGGAAGGAGAGCATCAAACCCTAGTCGGAGGTGCTTCAAGTGGTTGGCACTATTAGCCATGGCTCATAGCCATGGTTAAGATGAAAGTGTCCTTTCTCTTGCAACCAAGGCCAAAAACTCTCAAATCCTCCAAGGAATTGATGGTCAAGGGTCGCCTCGATGTTCTAAAATAGATTGGTGGTTGAATTCAATGGAATTAGCAATGGAGGTGTGTCAATTGTCAAGATTTCTCCTCAAGCTCTTGATATCTCCATTGTTGCATGCATAGTTGTCATTGATCAATTGGACAACACTTCGTTACTCCTCAAGGGGATATGAAATTGCTCTCCAATCCGACAGGGCTCCGCTATGTGCAATTGAGCTATTCTTTAGGATCGTTTCTCTCTAAAATTGGGGTCTTAAGTAGACTCCCAAAATCCTTGCTCTAGCTTCATGGAGAAGCCAAGAACAAGATTTGGCAGTTGAGAGGAAGCTTTTGGATGCTTCCCAGCCCAAACCACTTTGAAAATCATTGCAATTTGGTTGTTGCAACTGATTTGACTCGGCTCTGGTCACCCGAGTTTGTTACAGTGCTAACTGTAGGTGTCAATCACGGTCCCCAATTGGTAGATTGGGGGTCATGGCTGTCAGCCATGGTCAGCACTTCTAACCATGGGTGTCATCCACGGCTAGCACTGACTAGGCAAAGATGCCCCATTGAGTGGTAAAAACCACTGCTATACCTTGGATTTGTCCAAAGGTCTTCCATATGGTCTTCTAGCATGTCCCATATGAGTAGTCACCATCGACATGACGTGTTTTAGGTGTCTACAATATTTTGCAATGTAAAATTAGTCGTCATGTTTTTATGGATTGATTAATAGAAATTCACAAAATAACAAAAGTAGCCATAAATTGTTAAGACGTTTTGATTAGTTAAGATGTCTATATTAATTAAGACTTCTATAATTAGTTAGATGTCTAGATAGGATGAGTTATACATCTAATACCGATTATTACACTTTAAACAGTAATTATTGAGTGATAACATAGGGTAGTTGGGATGGTTGATCCAAGTTGGTTGCAACAACTCCCTGGACTTACCTATAAATACCCCCTATTCATTTTTGTAAGATATCCATACTTGTTCATCAATGTAGATCTGTTGTGCGGTAAGAGTTATCTAGAATGTATGTTTCATGTGTGATTGCATTATGAGCATATTGTTGTATTGCATGTATTGATCAATATTTGGTATGAGATAGAATATCACAAGTTTTGTTGTTCTTGTGTTATGCAGTTGCAGGGAATCGTAAGGAGAAGATAGTCATAGGCTAGAGCATGAACGTACAAACATATGATGTCTAGGCCTACCTGTCTAAGTATAACTATTAAACGTCTAGGCCTATCCGTCTAGACTTGTATATGAACCTAGCTTAGAATTATACTAATTGACACATCTACACATTTGCATTATTCATCCTAGATATCTACTATCCTAGATGTCTATTATCATAGACATCTATTGTCCTAGATATCTACCTACCTGCACTACCTAAATGTCTACCTGCCTACACTAACTAGATGTCTATTGTTCTATATATCTACCCATATTTACTATCCTACATGTCTACTTGCCTACATTACCTAGACATCTAATGTCCTATATGTATGTGCCTATAATTACTACCCATTTAATCAACTACATGTTTGCATTATTACCCGTCTAGCCTAGACATCTACTAGAACTTACCCATATAAGGTTGAGCCTCATGCAAGATTTTACAGTTAAGATAATTTTTCCTTCTTGAATCCTTGTCATTCCCTCATCTTGAGAATATACTCACCCCTATCTACATTTTGTGGTGTTTCCTAAATCAAAATTTGGATCAAGAGGTATATGTGATAAGGCAAAGAGATGAATGACACAAGGTGCAAGAGGAAGGAGCACGATGCCACTGAGATGAAATGTATGAGTGGTGAATAAAAGGATACACAATCAAGATAATATTTCACAACCCAAAGTGGAAAGAGTGTAGAACCCCATGGAAGATGAGAGTCCAATAGTAGAGATGTTGGTGATAACAAAAGGTAAAGAGAAAATAATGGAGGAAGTGTCTGTTATTGGAGATGAGGAGTGGATGGTAACACCTAATCTAGCAAAGAGGAGTTGGCCAGTGGATACATGAGAAGGATTTTTTGTACTATATCAACCATGTGTAGGTTCATGAAGAGGAATACTGGAACCACATCTCGTTTACTCATGAATGAGGTCATAAATTAGAGGCCCACAATAGCCAAAAAGAATGCTATTTGATCTAAATTTGCACCATCAATAGTAGAAAGGGAGTCAAACAAAACTCCACCCTAATCACCACCAAGAATCCTTCCTAGTGGGATAGTCCTAATGGTGAACATTGCTAACTGATTAGGCAAATATAAATGCCCACCCTTCATTGGTGAAGGAAAATAAGACCTGGAACATCACATAGGAACTTAAATAATTATTTGGGGAGCAAATGGGGTAACACAAGATACATAGTGGTTGCAATTATTTTTGGCCACCTTGCAAGGAATGGCTATGGATTGGTATTTGAAATGATAGAATACACAACCATTCACACAGTGGACCCCCCTAAAAGAAGCATTTATAGAATAATTCTGACCATTGAGGGATGATACAAATATTATTACTGAAATATTTACAACAAAGCAAAAACCATATGAGGATGTTAAAAGTTATAATAGGAGATTAAAGCAATTGATAGACAAAATGGAGATGCCACCTATCAATGGAAATAATAAAACATTATTTTTTGGATGGTGTTGAGAAGCAACACACCCCCACTGAAAAATGAATTTCCATCCTTTGAAAACCTTGAGCTTTCATTTTGCAGTAAGGACCCTCTTGATATTTTTCAGGTTTTAATTCCAAATTTGCTTGCCTCTTTCTTCTTCAAGTTGTGCTTGTCTATGTTTGCATCCGAGCTTTGTTTATTCCAGAGTTCACTTTTCACATGCTAGAATCATTCATTGATTAAAGAAAATCTTACACCGGTATGAAAAAAATGCAGAAAACAGACAGATAAATTCATTGAAAATCAAAACTTTCCATTTTTGGCAAAGTCACGAAATCGCGACACTTCCATTTATGGAAATGTCGCGAAATCGCGACAGGTTTCAAGAAAATCGGCTAAGTCAAAAAAACGTAGCGAAATCGTGACACTTCCAAAAATCGCGACACTTCCATTTTTGGAAATGTCGCGATATCGCGACACTTCCATTTTTGGAAATGTCACGATATCGCGACACTTCCATTTTTGGAAATGTCACGATATCGCTACCGGTTAGGAGAGAGAAAGCCAGATCGTACGGAACGTCACGATTTCACGACATGTCGCGAAATCGCGACATGTCACATTTTCGCTGCAGATGAAGGAGAAAATTGCTAAGGCATAGAATGGTCGCGATTTCGCGACACATCACGAAATCGCGACGTTTTTCAGGAAAGGAAGCTAAGGCAAGAAATGGTCGCGATTTCGTGACATGTCGCATTTTCGCGGCTGGATGGAAAGAGTAGGCAGCAAGTGAAAAAGGTAGCGAAATCACGACGTCGCGAAATCATGACGTTTTCGGCAAGGGGGCCCGAGGCGTACGGACTGTCGCGATTTCGTGACATGTCACGAAATCGTGACAAGTCCAAGTCGAAGCAAAGGAAGCAAAGCCAGCAAAGAGAAATCAAAGTTCAAAATCGGTTAAGGCATAAAGTTGTCATGAAATCGCGACAAAATTCGAGGAGCAAGCTGCAAGTTTAGAGGTGTCACGAAATCGCGACGTCGTGATTTCGTGACGTCGCGAAATCGCGACACGTCGGCGCCCGAGGGAAGCAAAGGCTCCACCATGTCGCGATTTCATGACATGGTGGAGAGTTGGCAAGGAAATGTGAATGGTGGAGAGTTGGCGAGAAGGAGCCACCATGTCGTGATTTCGCGACATGGTGGAGAGTTGGCCAGGAAGGGAGCCACCATGTCATGATTTTGTGACATGGTGGAGAGTTGGCAAGGTAAGGCTTCAACAGAGGAAAGGAAACGCTGCCAAGACAAAGCAGCCAGAAGAAACGCTTAAGGACAGAAGTGGTCACGATTTCGCGACATGTCACGATTTTCGCGGCCATGAGGAAGAAAAGCTGCAAGACGCTGAGGAACGTCGCGATTTCGCGACATGTCACGAAATCGCGACATGTCGCGTTTTCACGATGGGGGAAAGAAAAGAAGCAGTTGCCAGAAAGAGGTCACGATTTCGCGACATGTCGCAAAATCGTGACATGTCGCATTTTCGCGACCCTGCAGAAAAATAGCTCAGCAAAGGAAAACAACTGGAAATGGACACGTGTCGCGATTTTTGCGACACGTGTCAAAACAGTAGAACAAAGCATGCCGCATATACTGAACCTTAGGGCTTCTTTTTAATATTAAAGCTTTTGATTTAATAATTTTAAAAGGCTAATCCTTGTTTGTCTTTCATGCAGGAAGCCATCTGGCACTTACGGGATAACGGAGAAATGGCCATAAAAATGAAGTTAAGTGCAAATTAATCGAAGACAGCCATATTGAAAGAAAAGATGCCGAGAATTGTTGTTTCATCCAATTTTTACAGATCTGGCCGCAAAGAGACTTTACGGTGACTAAGCAACTGCCCATTTGATGGAATATGTCGAGAATGGGCCGAAAAATGAAAATATCTACACACAGTTACCGAAATTTGCCGATGAATGCATTTAATGAAAATTTATGGCAGAATTGATGGCTTGTAGGCATTTCAACTCAGGGATGGCTCTGCGGAGATGAAATGTCGGAGAAGTGGTGATTCATCCAAATTACCCGAGGGAATTAATGAGGGCATTTACTCACAGTTGCGGGTGAATGCAAGTGGCATTCGAATTCTATCTTCTCCATTTATGGCAAGTGACTGCACTGATTTGCAGGATGGTTAAGTTTTATCCGGACTTTGTTTTAAAAGAGCTTTATATTGTAAAACCCGGGTCCTAGGGTTTAAGATGATAAGATTTAGGGTTTGAGAAGAAGATATTTCTAAAAAGATCAGGGTCTGTCCTGAGTCTATAAATACTTCTTCTCAATGTAATCGCAGGAGGCGGAGACTTAGAAATAAAAGGCTATTGAAGCAATTTCTTGCAAAGATTGTTAAATACTTTGTTTCTGGACTTGGAGTTGATGTGCTTTTGTTTTCTGTGATAGCATGGCCAGGAGCCTAATATTTTGCAGATTGTGATAAGTTCATCTTCTTTTGTTATCCGTTTCATTAAAGTTTATTAAATATATGTTGTGAATCTGTGTTATCAAGATTAAATATGTTGTTAGGCTTCATTTGTTCTATTGTATGCTAGGGAAAATTATAGATTTGAGGTTCAGGTCTGTTCTAATTGCTCTGTCCTCACTGTGCGAGCTAGGCTGCCGGTGAAAGATATCAATTTTAACCGACTTCCCTTCGGTTTATAATTTTCTGTTAGATCTGTTCCATCTCTGCCTTATGCTCTTAGTAGAAAGTGATCTTAGAAAGCTGGACACTTTCTTCTTTGATTTGTTCTGTTGTGAAGTCGATAGTATAAATAAAATTGGTAGTTTTGTTTTACAGCTAAGTTTGATAAACTTCTCTTCTCGCCTTACCCTACCCTCTTTGTTTTACCGTGAAATGATCCATTTTTATTTTCTTTTAATTTGTCCTTTATTTAAATCTACTGACCCATAAGAGCTAGATCAAAGAATTAACTTTAAATCTGATTGTCAACAAGTGACAACTCCTAAACACTACTGAGCAAGTTCAGAGCCCGTTGTAAGGTAACAGACAGTCCATATTGAAGACTATTCCAGAAGCGAAAAAGAGTGAATTGACATTCGACCCGACTCTGTAACTCACACCTTGGATAACCAGCTAGATCCTAAAGTGAGTGGGATTTATCCCGTATAAGTGTTATCATAGTTTTATGCTCATTCTTCACAGGGTGTGTATGAAAGTCGGACCAACATTTAAAAATGGCGCTAGAAGGAGGGCATGAACTTGCATTCTTAGTGTGCTTGAGTTGAGAAATCTGACTGTATGTGGTACTTGACAAATGTTGTATTTTATCCAAGGTCTGGTAGCCAATTTTCCTTCCTCCTCAACCTTTAAAATTTTGTTGTTTGAGTTTTGCCTGAACAGCAGAACTTAACACCAACATTTAAAAATGGCAAGTTGGTTAGGTGCCACTGCTTTGAATATTTCGGGTATAGCCCATGACCTGCCCAAAAATTCGGAAAGATATCTCCCTAGATATAAACATGATGGGACAAGGACAGCAGAGGAACATCTGCTAGCATTCAAGAATGCTTTGAAATTATTAAATATACAACATGAAGATGTTGCTTGCAGATTGTTCCCGTTCACTCTCCAGGAAGGAGCTTATGACTGGTTTCTAAATCTCACTAGCAATTCCATTACCAGTTGGAATGACCTAGAGAAAGTTTTTATATCACAATTTGGGGAAGTGATAGACCCCAGTGTGTTATACCAACAATTTTCCAGCATCAAGAGAGAGTCGGGAGAAACTGTCAGGTCATTCAATATGAGGTTCCAAAGAGCTTACGGTAGAATGACTGGTCATTACATCCCAAATGCAAATCTGGCCTTAGAAATCTATAAGAATGCATTGGATTCAGTGACCTCTATTTTCCTCAAGAGAGACATCAATATCACAACCCTGGCAGGAGCTTATAAAGAGGCTTTAATTCTTGAAAGACAGTTAGGACCTCAAATTCTGAGCAGTCCTTTGATATCCTATGTTACACAGAACATGCCTATTTCGGATCCCATTCCACATCATGAGTTAGTACCAACATGTCATGCTCTACCCAAGGAGACTCCGTTAACTGTAACATCCACTCAAGCATGTGCAAAATATAGAGAAAGGTTTGACAAGTTCAAAGTGGAAGTGCTTGAAGTAAACATTTGTGATCTAGCATTACCCAAATCTGAAGTTTTTCCTGGTGAGTTAAATTTTCCTAGGAACCAAAGAAATATTGATATTTCTGGTTCATCCAAAAATAGTACAACCAGGGTTTCAGATTCTTTCACTTTTCTCGAAGAGTCAAAAAGTCTTGTAGAGACTCCTATGGATGAAATGCAAGATTTTCAACAGTTCAAAAGGGACAGTTATAATTTGAGATGTGAGAGTCCAGAACCTAATAATGATCCTTCCTCATCAGAGGATGATGAAAGTGGGATTCAATATCACTATGCAGAAGTAACTGAGGAGAAGGATAACATCATTGAGGATATGAAGGAAATTGAAGTCGACATCACCCTCCATGAACTGGCCCAGATTGTTGAACAAAAAGATAACTTGATTGAAGCTTACTCTGGACCACCTATTGAATTTCAAGAAGAGGAGGAAAAGATAGTAAATGTGAATGTGGTCAGCCAACTTGGAATAGGTGAAGAGTCTCAATATAAGCCTGTAACTACTGAACATAATATCAAAGAAAAGGTTGTAAACTGTGTTGATGCAGATATTGGATCTTATAATTTGGCAGTTGAGAAGGTGAGAATAATTACAGCTCTAATCAATCACAACAATGATGTTTGGACGTTACACATTGATGGGGTTAAATCTAAGCAAGGCTCAGGTGAAAAAGCAAATTATGAAAATTCTGCTAGAGGGATAAAAATTGAAGTCTTGGATATTGAAGCGGTAGAGCAACCACAAAATGTTCAAGTTGTTAAGAACCAGGACATACGGATAAAATATGATCTCTTTCAGTTGTCACATAAATCTGAAGATGTGGTGGTCTGGGTCTATAAGGGCTTTAAGGTATTTGATCCTCGGGGTTTTTACATTCCGTCCTTTTGAAAGAATTCTGCAAACCCTTCAAGTAGAAGCATAAACATGTTATCATATGATTTGTTATTATATGATTTGTTTAAATTGAAAGAGTTGCAGATTTGTTTTTCAGTGGGACAAGATCTATAAAAAAAATAAAAAATAAAAAAAGGAGAGAGGGAAGACGGTAAACACAAGTTTTTCCCGGGTAACAGAAAAATTTGGAAGCATAGTCCCGAGTGCATTTCGTCAACAGGACCTGAAAGGTAATTTTTCTAAATTTACTTGCAAATGGTCAAAAAAATTTTAAGGCACTAGTTCTCTGCTTTTCCATCTGCTACATATTTTGAGTCACAAAGAAGTTGTAACATGTGTATACATTGTAAATAAGCTTTAAAGTTGTTTTATTTCCTTTAGTGCCTGTACAGTTTTATTTTGTTTTATTTGATTTTGTTTTATTTTAAAGTTTGTACAGTGTTGTTTTATTTTAAATGTCTGTACAGTTTATTTTGTTTTTTAAGTTTCAGTTTATTTTAGTTTTCCTTAGAAGTCTGTACAAAGTTCTTTAGCTTTTAAGAATTCTGTTCTTTAACCTTTGCCTGAGCATCAATGAAAAAGTCAGCCTTCTAAAGATTGTTTCATTCTGAGTCCAGAATCCAGTGTTCATTATCATAATTGTGAGATAGTCTGTTTGAACTGAACAGTGGAACTATTTTTTTAGTCAAAACAACAATGGAAGGATGATTGGATTTTGTGTCTTGCTTGCCACAGTTGTTTTAATTATAAAGAAACTGCTATGTTGTTTGGTTGGAGAAACTCCCAGGGAATCCAAGAAAAGTTGGTTATAAGAGGGGACTATGATTCATGTAATTATTTGAGTATCCATAGAGGCTATCAGTGCCTAGGCTGAAGCAGTTCCAGATTGATGAAATATTAAAAAGAAAATTGTTATTCTTTCTAAGGCTTTTCAGATGTTGATGTATTTCAAAAGAAAGAGATGAGAGTTGAACAAGACAACATGAAATTGGCACTCTGTTATTTCCAATATATATATATAAAAATAAAAAAAAGAGATAAAAAGAAAAAAAGAAAAAGAGTTATATAATGAAAGAGGCAACCAAGACTTCAAAAGATGTTTTTCTTCTACCAAGTTGTAGATTCTACCTTACAGTTGTAAATTTGGGTCGTGTAAATCTAAAGGGTAACTCTGTCGGGGCTGTAAAAGGCTAAACTAGTAAACAGAGCTCTACTCGGTTTCCCCTTTTTACAATCTAGAAAAGTCGATCAATCCGGAGTTCAACATTCGATCCCAGTCATTCTTGAAGAAAGTTTTATACGCTTGTAATTGCACATCAGAAATCTTCCTTAAGTGATTCAGCCTAGTATGTCCTTGGGAAATTTTAACAACTATCAGTTAGTAGTCAATTTATTTTGAAGAATATCTGTGGCAAGGCAAGATACATGGTCTATGTTGTTTTGAAACTAGAGTCCTGGGTTCTAAAATAATGCTACTATTTTACCCGCAGATATCGCCATTTGTTGAGAAGCAACACACCCCCACTGAAAAATGAATTTCCATCCTTTGAAAACCTTGAGCTTTCATTTTGCAGTAAGGACCCTCTTGATATTTTTCAGGTTTTAATTCCAAATTTGCTTGCCTCCTTTTCTTCAAGTTGTGCTTTCAAAGTATCCAGTTCTTGCATTCTAGCTTTGTTTATTCTAGAGTTCACTTTTCACATGCTAGAATCATTCATGGATAAAGGAAATCTTACACCGGTATGAAAAAAATGCAGAAAATAGATAGATAAATTCATTGAAAATCAAAACTTTCCATTTTTGGCAAAGTCACGAAATCGCGACACTTCCATTTATGGAAATGTCGCGAAATCGCGACAGGTTTCAAGAAAATCGGCTAAGTCAGAAAAACGTAGCGAAATCGCGACACTTCCATTTTTGGAAATGTCGCGATATCGCGACACTTCCATTTTTGGAAATGTCGCGATATCGCGACACTTCCATTTTTGGAAATGTCGCGATATCGCTACCGATTAGGAGAGAGAAAGCTAGATCGTACGGAACGTCATGATTTCGCGACATGTCGTGAAATCGTGACATGTCACATTTTCGCTGCAGATGAAGGAGAAAATTGCTAAGGCACAGAATGGTCACGATTTCGTGACACGTCATGAAATCGCGACGTTTTTTAGGAAAGGAAGCTAAGGCAAGAAATGGTCACGATTTCGCGACATGTCGTGAAATCGTGACATGTCACATTTTCGTGGCTGGATGGAAAGAGTAGGCAGCAAGTGAAAAAGGTCATGAAATCATGACGTTTTGGAAGGGGGGGGTGAGTCGCGATTTCGTGACATGTCACGAAATCGAGTGTGCGAAATCGCGACAAGTCCAAGTCGAAGCAAAGGAAGCAAAGCTAGCAAAGAGAAATCAAAGTTCAAAATCGGTTAAGGCATAAAGTTGTCACGAAATTGTGACGTCACGATTTTGACGTCGTGAAATCGTGACAAAATTTGAGGAGCAAGCTACAAGTTTAGAGGTGTCATGAAATCGTGACGTCGTGATTAAGCAAGGCTGTCGCGATTTCGTGACATGGTGGAGAGTTGGCAAGGAAAGGAGCCACCATGTCGTGATTTCGTGACATGGTGGAGAGTTGGCCAGGAAGGGAGCCACCATGTCGCGATTTCGCGACATGGTGGAGAGTTGGCCAGGAAGGGAGCCACCATGTCACGATTTTGTGACATGGTGGAGAGTTGGCAAGGTAAGGCTTCAACAGAGGAAAGGAAACGCTGCCAAGACAAAGCAGCCAGAAGAAACGCTTAAGGACAGAAGTGGTCACGATTTCGTGACATGTCACGAAATCGTGACATGTCACGTTTTCACGGCCATGAGGAAGAAAAGCTGCAAGACGCTGAGGAACGTCACGATTTCGTGACATGTCACAAAATCGTGACATGTCGCATTTTCACGATGGGGGAAAGAAAAGAAGCAGTTGCCAGAAAGAGGTCGCGATTTCGCGACATGTCGCGAAATCGCGACATGTCGCATTTTCGCGACCCTGGTAGAAAAATAGCTCAGCAAAGGAAAACAGTTGGAAATGGACACGTGTCACGATTTTTGCGACACGTGTCAAAATAGTAGAACAAAGCATGCCGCATATACTGAACCTTAGGGCTTCTTTTTAATATTAAAGCTTTTGATTTAATAATTTTAAAATACTAATCCTTGTTTGTCTTTCATGCAGGAAGCCATCTGGCACTTACGGGATAACGGAGAAATGGCCATAAAAATGAAGTTAAGTGCAAATTAATCGAAGACAGCCATATTGAAAGAAAAGATGCCAAAAATTGTTGTTTCATCCAATTTTTACAGATCTGGCCGCAAAGAGACTTTACGGTGACTAAGCAACTGCCCATTTGATGGAATATGTCGGGAATGGGCCGAAAAATGAAAATATCTACACACAGTTACCGAAATTTGCCGGTGAATGCATTTAATGAAAATTTATGGCAGAATTGATGGCTTGCAGGCATTTCAACTCAGGGATGGCTCTGCGGAGATGAAATGTCGGAGAAGTGGTGATTCATCCAAATTACCCGAGGGAATTAATGAGGGCATTTACTCACAATTGCGGGTGAATGCAAGTGGCATTCGAATTCTATCTTCTCCATTTATGGCAAATGACTGCACTGATTTGCAGGATGGTTAAGTTTTATCCGAACTTTGTTTTAAAAGAGCTTTATATTGTAAAACCCGGGTCCTAGGGTTTAAGATGATAAGATTTACGGTTTGAGAAGAAGATATTTCTAAAAAGATCAGGGTCTGTCCTGAGTCTATAAATACTTCTTCTCAATGTAATCGCAGGAGGCGGAGACTTAGAAATAAAAGGCTATTGAAGCAATTTCTTGCAAATATTGTTAAATACTTTGTTTCTGGACTTGGAGTTGATGTGCTTTTGTTTTCTGTGATAGCATGGCCAGGAGCCTAATATTTTGCAGATTGTGATAAGTTCATCTTCTTTTGTTATCTGTTTCATTAAATTTTATTAAATATATGTCGTGAATCCGTGTTATCAAGATTAAATATGTTGTTAGGCTTCAGTTGTTCTATTGTATGCTAGGGAAAATTACAGATTTGAGGTTCAGGTCTATTCTAATTGCTCTGTCCTCACTGTGCGAGCTAGGCTGTCGGTGAAAGATATCAATTTTAACCGACTTCCCTTCGGTTTATAATTTTTTGTTAGATCTGTTCCATCTCTGCCTTATGCTCTTAGTAGAAAGTGATCTTAGAAAGCTGGACACTTTCTTCTTTGATTTGTTCTGTTGTGAAGCTGATAGTATAAATAAAATTGGTAGTTTTGTTTTACAGTTAAGTTTGATAAACTTCTCTTTCTGCCTTACCCTACCCTCTTTGTTTTACCGTGAAATGATCCATTTTTATTTTCTTTTAAATTTGTCATTTATTTAAATCTGCTGACCCATAAGAGCTAGATCAAAGAATTAACTTTAAATCTGATTGTCAACAAGTGACAACTCCTAAACACTACTGAGCAAGTTCAGAGCCCGTTGTAAGGTAACATGACAGTCCATATTGAAGACTATTCCGGAAGCAGAAAAGAGTGAATTGACATTCGACCCGACTCGTAACTCACACCTTGGATAACCAGCTAGATCCTAAAGTGAGTGGGATTTATCCCGTATAAGTGTTATCAGAGTTTTATGCTCATTCTTCACAGGGTGTGTATGAAAGTCGGACCAACAGATGGGTTACTACATAAATATCATAAGAAAATGAAGGTAGTACCAACTTTCACATTTGCAAAATCTTTGGAGAAAGCAAATAATTTTGAAAGGGAATCTAAGCAAATAGCTGAAGGGATCATTGGATAGCCAAGGCACGATTATTCTGATAGTGAGGTAGACAATAAATTCCAAAGTGAAATACATTCCTTTCAAAAGGAATTTGAGAAAATCATGAAAGAAGTCAAAGGAGAAGGATGAAAATATAGAAAATACATTTGGTGTTTCAACTGTAAAATGAAAGGACATATAAATATCAATTTCCCAAATAATATGTATTGAAACATATGCAATATCATTGGACACCCAGTAGTAGATTGCCCGTTTAATTTAAAGGGACCAAGACACCAAACCTTGACAGTACATCATGGAGATCAACCAGACACTTCAAGTAATGGATAAGGTGCAATAAGCAATGGATATAGAAACAACAATTGAGGTGGAATACAAGGAGGAAAAAGTCGATTGCAATATGAATCTAAAGGGAGACCAATAATCCAGTGTTGAAATCACCAAGAATGGGGTCACTTTGCGAAGAATTACCCCAAACCTCAAAATATAGGTAATACTGGTGGTAGCAATGCTACCCAAATGTGTAGGTGGTGTGGACCAGGAAACCACAAAGAGGCTAATTACCCAAATAAAGCGAGTTCGAGTGGCATGTAGAACATCAATTTGATTAACATTTATGAATTGAGTACAACAGTAGAAAGGGAAGATGAAGTCATAGCAGTAACAAGAGCATAAGCTAGGGAGATAGAAGAGTATCCAAATCCCACCAAAGAGAGAGAACGATGGTAGGAACTAAAATAATTGATAAGGATAGAACTAGATAAGGAAAAATAGGAAAGACTAGTTCTTGAGAAAGCTCTAAAAAATGTGGAGATCCCAACTGATCCATAGGTATCAGTAAAAGGCTTGGTGACACAGGTACTGAACATGATGATGGAAGTGAAAGGAGCAAGTCTATTCAATATAGTACCTGAATTATATGCTACGATTAGGGAAGTAATGAAAATAATTTGGAAAGTAGAAACCTGATAGGTAGCTAAAATTGATCCAATGATACTTATGATCAATGCAAGGAAGAAACCAGCTCTGGTTCACATGGAGATATTGAACCATAAGTTGAATCATATAATCGTTGATGGAGGATTAAGCATGAACGTGATGCCAAAAAGAACATGGTAGATTATTGGCCAACCCACACTAAGATCTCCAAACTTTAAACTATATGGAGCTGATCAATACAACATTAAGATGATAGGCATCCTAATGAGCCAGAAAGTCCAAATAGCAAAACAAGAATTTCTATTGGATTTCATTATAATTTCTATGCAAAAACTAGCATATGATGCATTGCTGGAATGTGGGTGATTACGAATGATGAAAGTAAACTACAATTGGGAGGAGTATCTGACCTTTAAGAAAGGCCAATGCAAATACTTTATTAATCTAAAGAACCAGGTAGTAAGCCAAGAAATTACAACTTTAGATGACTCAATAAATTCTTCCTCAGATGCATAATTAGGATATGAACTAGATGAGGAAGGGGTCTTGCACTTGGAATAATGCATGGAGGATGAGCACAACAAATATAAAGGCTTACTCCACTGGCAGTTAGAAGATTAATGAAATTTTTTATCCCCAATTTTTTTGCATTAATGCAGGATATGAAGTCCAAAAGGATGAGAAGAATGAATCGAAGAAAGATGAAAGCAATAAGAAGTAAACAACAATAGATAAGGATAAGGAACAAGAAAATTGGACATTTCTCAAAAAAAATTCTGAATATACGATGAGGGAGGTAGTCATTGAAGATAAACCAACTCACCCCATTGGTGTTCTAAAGGTGTGAACGAACCTGAGTCCATTAAATACGGACCTAGAATGATTCAGGTAAACTTAGAAGAAGATGGCAAGAAAAATATGATCAGGTGTGAAGATGATTGGGATCTAGTACTAAAAGCAACAGTATTCAAAAACTTCATTGAATATAAGGATGTCTTCAATTGGACATACAAGGACCTAAAGGAAGTTCCACCAAAACTCTATGTACATAATATTCCCCTGATTGAAGGTGCATAACCAATGAAGAGGTGACCATACAATATGAAGCCTAAATATGCAGTTCTGGTGAATGCAAAAATTGAGAAGATGCTAGATGTAGGCATCATCTTTAAAGTTACAACAAGTATGGGTTTCACTGATTGTGATTACCTTGAAGAGGGAGGTGAAAAAAATATAGATTTGTGTGGACATCTGAAGCCTTAATGTTGTAACTATAAAGGATTTCTTCCTGATCCTATTCATAGACTCCATTCTAGAAGTAGTGGGCCATGAGATCTATTCATTTTTGGACAAATTCTCAGGATACAACCAGATGAGTATTGCAGAGGAAGATAAGTTGAAGACTATCTTTGTAGTGGAAAATGGTATATATGCTTACAACCACATGTCATTTGAATTGTGCAATGCACCAACTACATTCCAATGAATCATATTATACATCTTTGACAAGATGTCCATGGGAAATTTCAAAACCTTCCTAGATGATTGGTCGCTATATGGTAGGACACAGGAACATTTGAATATTTTTGATGAATGCATGAGCTTGTGTAGGAAAGCTTAGATATCCCTAAATCCTAAAAAATATGTCTTGATGGTGCCATATGGGAAGCTACTAGAGTATATCATATGCCAAGAGGTTTTGAAGCCCGATCTAGACAAGATACAAGTTATACTAGTGATGGAAGAACCACACAATGTGATTTCATTTAAAACATTCTTAGGAATAATGGGATATTACATAAGATTTATCTAGAAT
The DNA here is from genome assembly GCA_028583015.1 of Wollemia nobilis. Lineage (NCBI taxonomy): Eukaryota > Viridiplantae > Streptophyta > Pinopsida > Araucariales > Araucariaceae > Wollemia > Wollemia nobilis. The sequence continues at coordinate 743,649 of JAQPPZ010001471.1, read as the reverse complement.
TACGCACAAAATTATCATCTGATAGACGCTCTTATGTATAAGGGTGTTCCTTTCTAGTGGGAAAAGGAGCACCAGGAATATTTTGAGGGCTTGAAAGTGCACTTGGTGAAGGTAACTATCCTATTTTATCCAAACTAGGATAAGGAATTCCATGTGCACATAGATGCCTCAAAATTTACCATTGGTTGTGCATTGGCTCAGGAAGGCCAATTTGGGTTGGATCAACCCATATATTTTGAAAGTTGGTTGTTGTCTCAATATAATAACTATAGTACAATAGAGCATGAAGCACTAGGTATGGTGTACATAATATAGAAGTACCCACACTATTTATTGGATAACCCTTTTGCTTTCTATGTAGATCATCAGGCATTGTTGTACCTGATAACAAACCAACAATCTATGGAAGAGTAAGTAGATGGCTCATCACTCTATAGTAATTTATGTTTTGAAGTGGTACTAAGACCAAGGAAGAAGCACATAATAGTAGATCAACTATTTAGGATTCACTCAGAAGAACCTATAGAAGGAGGAATACTAGATGAGTTCCCCAATGCACAGTTATTTATGATACCTGTATGGTATAAACATATAAGGGAATATTTATCAATAGGAGATCCACCAAAGGAGATGGCGTTGGTTGAGAAATGGAAAGTGATTACGAAAGTTGCACCCTTTACCTTGATTGTAGGTTTACTATACAAGATAGGGGAGGACCACATTCTACGAAGATGCATGATGGAAGATGAAGTGCAACAGGCTCTAAAAGAGGCACACAATAGATTGGTAGAAGGTTATATGGGACCAAATGCAATATCTAGAAAAGTTTTTTTGGTAGGTTTATGGTGGCCTACCCTTTATCACAATGCCAAGAACTATGTTAAGTTATGTGATACGTGTCAAAGAACGAGGAAGCCATTGAAATGGTACTTCATGCCATTGCATCCATAAAAACCTCAAGAACTCTTTGAGAGATGGAGTTTGTATTTTGTGGGCCCATTGTGAATCAATCATAAGATGAAGTGCAAGTACATCATAGTCATGATATATTACATAATGAAATGGGTCAAAGAAATGACCTTACTAGATATTTTTACAAGTAGCACAACTCACTTTTTGTATGATTAGGTTATCACACGATTCAACATACCTCTTCAATTGACAAGTGATCAAGGAGGCCATTTCATTAATGAAATCATCTAGAATATGACAAACGAATTTAGGATCTTCCATTTCTTATCAAGTTTGTCTTATCCCAAGGTGAATGGGTAGGTAGAGGTGACAAATAAGGTCCTAGTTTCCATTATGTATAAAATATGTGGAGTCAAAGGAGCACTTGCCAATGGTTCTATGGGTATACAAGACCACCTTCAAACCACACAACCTTCTAATTAATGTATGGGTAGGAGGCAATAGTACCTATGGAATTTTTGGTACTAATTTTGAGGATAGCCATCAAAACCCACTTGAATAATGGAGATAGCATGGAGGAGAGACTCATAGCATTAATACATCTAGGCAAGAAAAGGGTGATGGCACAATGGGCAATGAAGATTGCTTAGTAATGACAAAATTATTGGCATGACAAACATCTCTAAAAGATGAAATTGAAGGTCGGTTAATTAGTGCTCAAGTACAATGGGAAAAGAGAAATCAAGCCAATGAAGTTAAAAATCCTATGGCCTGGACCCTTCCAAGTGGAAGATGTACTGAACAACAGAGCTATCCAAATGAAGAAGTTGGATGGAACAAGTTGCCCTGACCTATTGAATGGTTCTAAATTAAATGTGTATAAGTCACAGACTCAATTGAACATGATTAACTTAGAAAACTTAAGTTACACTTATAGAAATGCCATATATGAAACTCAACCAAGTATATGATCCTATAAATATGAGTCGAGTAACATCGTTCAAGAGAATGAACCCACAAACTTGGATTGGCTATTTTGGATAGAAGGTAAATAGGTAATAAAATAGGAGTTATAACCTCACAATGGAGAGTAGAGATGATTACAAGTCCATGTTTGATTTCCAAATAGAGCAGTATGGGAGCAAGTCCAAACTCTCACAAATGTCACTTTACAAGAACAGATTCTAGAGGTGGAAGATGAGGAAGGTCAAGGATCTCAAATCCTGCAACAGATGGCTTAGGAAATGCAAAGTTCATAGGAGTATGAAACACTAAGGTACTATAATATATGATTAAGATAATAGGTGATTCAAGAGTTGGATGAAACCATGAAGTGAATGCAGGAACGATAAGATGCACGAAGAGCTTAATGGGCTGAATGAGAGAAAACAAAGTTAAGAGGAAGTGTGAATGGCAATGAGGGAACCTCTTTGAAAAGCAACCTATTCTCCTTGGCTTCAAATACTTTAGTTCCATTAGTAATAAAATTTCAAAACTCTAGGAGGTAGGGGAATAGAAGATTGCTAGAGCAACACAATAATAGTGATTCCAATACCGAAGATCCCTTGGGAAAGAATGCATCCTCCTCAAAATCTAGTAACTCATCTCCACATACATTATAAATCCTTCTAAACATAGAAATTTATTCTAGTACATCCTCACCATAAATAAGATAAATATCACCAAAACAAGTAGGATGAGGGAACCATATCAGCATCTAGCTTCTAATAATGAATATCAAGTTAGTAAGGAATAAATTACTAAAATACTATGGAGGGATTTCAATAAGTACCAGCATGGCCAATGAAGGAAAATTGGTTGGTTGATTCTAGTGATGAGAATCTACCTTAGGATCCTAACATACCTTACCCAATTCCCAACCCAAATTAGTGAAGATAATGGGATGATATCCAAAGTCAACAGGCAAGAGTACGGTTCCTTTAAATGATATGAGTAATTGAAGATGAGTAATCACAAGATGAGGAGAATGGAGGAATGTGTAATTCTTCATAGGATGAAGGTGCAACCCCCATTGGTGAAGGATATCATTTGAATAATCCATGCAATGATTGATTGAACATGGAGAAGTGGTAGAATATTGGTTGGTTGCAATGGAATTACGATACCATCAACAAGAATTTAGGTGAATGCAATAAAGGGTTTAGGAAACCTTGAATTTTCCAATGAGCATGGTAGGAGAAGAAAATAATTTGAGCATGGAATTAGCCTTATTATATCAATTCCAAGTGGTATTAGCTCAATGTGCACCTCAAAATACTTTGAAGAAGCAAGGTGGCATTGATGATTGATAAGGGCAAATAGGAGGCTAAGAATCCCTCACCAATTGATACCTAAAAATCAAGCACATACGAAACCAAGCTCATAAACAAAAAATATAAACCAAGACCAAAATAGAGGTCACGTGGAGAGTCCAATTAGTTCATCAGGACTATTTGATAACCTAATATTACCTTACCAATGGAGGAGTGTGGTTGACCTCCATCCCAATAGCTCAAGAGGAATAAATTTCTCTCCTGCTACCCCTAGGTTGACTAGTTCATAGATTAGGCTACAAGGACCATCTGTGGATATAGTCCAAGTCAACAGATCACTACATGTTCGTAGGGATAGACCTTTGGGTCTACCTTAGTGATATTATAGGAAGTGAAGACATCATTAAGAATGATAGAGGGACTGACTAAATCTTAGGTAGTTGGGATTGCAGTAGCCCAACATTAGGGAGATTCAATCGACAAGGGGAAGGGGATGAGTTCCAAAAACTCAAGGAAGACATGGGACCCAAAGTAGAGATCTCAATAAAAATTAGATAGACCAAGGATGGGCATTTATTCATTGACAGATCGATAGACTTAAATGCAGAGGCTAGGGAGCAAAATAAATCTATCAAAATATTTGGTAAATGGGAATTCATCATCCTAGTAGTAGGATAAATAACCATTAATAGCAATGGATTGTGTTCTATTATCTTTATGATTGCATAATAATCCAAAAAAATGATGGAAGGATCGAGCAAATCCATATTTAGGATGAGCATACCCATCTGGATGAGGATTTAACATGTCTGGACTCTGGAAGAACCCATATGGATGAGGAGTCAACATGTTTGGATGCTAGAAAAACCCATTTAGGTAATGAACAACACATCCAAGCATTGGTAGAACCAGTATTGTAGTTAACTCAACCCATCTGGCGGACATACATACACATCAAGATGACATCAGTAGAAGTAGATATCAAGTTGTAAATTACCAGATGGATTGGCAGCTGAAAGGATGTCAGTAAGAATAAGGTAGAAGCCATCCTCACAAAAATGAGAGACTATATTTGCATATAATTAGATGTAGAATGATACAATGTGAGGAAGAGCCTAATATGGAAACCCCCCATAGCCATAACAATCACTAAAATCATCAACAAATTGAAGCACAAGAAGACGATAATTATTTTAGCAGTTACAAAACTAGTAGCCATCACCAAGAGGATAATGCATTGGATACCTTGGAAGTACACATTGGAATTACCATGCGCTTCACTCGATGACGTTAAATGAAAAGCGTAGTTTTGAAAAATATAAAATAAAAATAGAAAAAGACAAAAACAAGAAAAAGATAAAAATAGAAAAAGACAAAATAATAAAAAGATATCTTGTGCATGCAAATTGGTGAGGTGGTAGTTAAATAGGCAATTATCAAGGTGGTAAAATATATATAAATTAGATGTGCAAGGATGAAACTCTCATTCTATCATGAGAAATTACAGGTTCAAAGCAAGAGAAGCATAGAGGATTTGGAGTTGAGGTAGGGTTTCTAGTGCACCACAACTAGTTCAAAATGAAGCTAGATGCCATTTTTAATTGGTAGTCACACGCTTCATGGAGAATTCTTCCATTTTTTTTGCAAGTGCAGCAATCCCATCTCCTAATTCATAGGCAAATAGACAATGAGCAAAAAATAAATTCATGTGCACCTATCTTGGCTATGATACTCCCAAATTTAGGATGTCTAAAGATGTCGATTGTAAAATAGTGTCTAGGGCACCCATCTAAAAGTGCACCTATTCAATGTTGCTAATCTACCAGGAAATACACCCATCTAAAGGATATGTCTAGCAAATCAAGATGTTTGGAGAGATTAGATGTTTGCAAGGGAGATACATCTAGTATATCAAGATTTTTTAAGAAATTCTACTTGTGCAATGGAGAGATATCTAGCATATCAAGACATCAAAAAAAATTAAACATTTATGGGGAAGAGACATCTAGAAACTAAATATGTCTAAATAAAATAGACGTCTAGCAAGAGAGACATCTAAGGAGTTAAACATATGAGGTATAGAAATTATCAAAAAGGGGAAATGTCTAAAGGAGAATGAGCCACCAAAAATCAAGACACAATCCACCCCGATCTGAAGGGTACCTAAATCAATTGTTGCTAAGAAACTCCATCATCAACGAGAGAATGGAGAAATGATACATAGATAGGTATCAAGCCTAGACCAAGGGTAAACTTGAGGTATATGTGAGGTTATGAAAGTAGAAGTATATGCTCGAAGAACCAAAGAAGCTCAACAAACAAACAAGGATCAGGTCCTAATCAATAAAATCACCTAGATTTTCCCAAGGGAAGATTTTTGCCAGCAATGGTGGGAAAATACATTAGCATAGGATCTAGTAAAAATGAATATCAAGGCAATAGGGATTCATTTTATTTTTCAAGTTCAAAGCTTTGAAAAAAACTTTTCAAGGAGTATGTGGTGCAAATGTTGTAAAAATATGACTTGTTGTGTCATACTAGCACAATCTACGTTGGTGACCAAAACCTAGTAGTTGAGTTTTCTCCTAAATAATTTTACCATACATTTGGACTTTTTAAGAAGGATAAACTAGTGGTGAATGAACAATTCAATCCAAAGCAAACCTTATAGTTGATTCAGAGTATCACTACTCTGACTGATATAGAAATTGATGCCATACTAGCAACTCATGGCAACCAAGGGGTCAAGCAACCATAGTTAAGGTCTAAGAGTTTACAATGTTTTATGAATGACTTGATGGCCAGATTGTCTAGATAATAATAGATCTCAGACCTCCTCATTTTTATGATTCCATACTTGCAAGGGATTGATCAAGGAGTAGCTTATGATTGGGCAACTCATTTGGCACTTCACATTCAGAATTTTTTGATGTGAACCACCAAGAATTTTTTGATGGTTTTTCATGCCATTGGATTACTCTTTGATGTAGCCTACCATGCAGGAGTGTAGATTCCATATTTTGATCCATCTCAACAATTATTGAACTTAGCCTTGACAATATTGCAATGGAAGGATGCCAAGTTTCAAGTGAAGAAATAGACACTGATAAAGAAGTTATGGGTCAAGCAGATGTCCCATAAGCTATCATTCAAAGAAGTTTGAGTGACTAATTCATAATGGGAGGATATTACAACCACTATCTAAGAAGAAAGGGACAATAAAACAAGTGGTTGTACCCCCACCAGAAGTTCCTAAGCCAACAAGGAAGAGATGGTGATTTGAGTCACCACATCCATCACTATTCCTAGATTTGGTTCATGGTATTACAATGAATAATATTGCTCGTAGTTAATAAATAGCTTGAAACCTTGAGAAAAAATTAAATTTACACAAGGTAGAAGTCAATTTTGAAATCCCCTTAATTTTATAGCATGTCCCAGCTAGAACTAGTCTTGCTCCATGAATTGGGCCTATAGAGTATTTGGTAGAAGCTCAATTCTAGGCTCATGTGACTTCACTAGAAGCACCCCCTAAATCCTTTTTTGTGATAACTTCCTTCATTTCCATCCTATGATATTTTTCCTTTGAGAATATCCTTACAATATATGTAGCCAATGCAGTAGGAATAGCAGTAAATACATATGCCCCAATAGAATCCATAACAATGATGGTAGAGGAGGGCCTACCACCCTCGAGTTTTGGTAATCTGACACCTACGATAAAACATCCCATTATAGTAGACAAAGAGGTCTCATTGGGACATGAGACCGATATAGATAAGGAATAAAAGCCCCCATAACTGAACAAATCTTAGCATTTCATGGAGATAGAAATAGGTAGCAACCAAGCACAACAACCTGAGGAGCAATTAGAGCTTAGAGAGGGTAAAGTAGCTAAAAATCCCATAGAACTTTTAGGAAATGGAAAGTAGTTATTGTATGAGGTAAAGGAGGACCAAGCTAAATATATTTGGGTAGAATGCTTCATATTGGAAATGCTAAATTTTGTGGATCCACCAGAACAAGGAACCCATGTGTATTAGTAAGCAGTAAACTATTTTTTCTAAGCTGACCCAAGCAATGTAAAATCTTCAAATATAGTTTTACATAGCTTGTGTTGACCAATGGAAGAAATGGTAGTTTATGGTCAAGGATGAGTTAAAAAAATTGGTGAAATGGGTCGCAGAAGAATCTTAGCATGCTGACATTTCCATAATTTATCAAGAGCAACCTTGGTCTCTATCCACAACACACCTAACGACTATGGAGGGAGTAGAGAAACTACCTGATAAGACTCCTACTCTCTATCTTGAACCAACATAGGTATACGTTTTGGGCCATGGCAACATTTCTTCCCCACACCTTACAAAAACATGCTTATAGGTGGAACTAGAACCTGAACTACAACCACTATTCAATCATATTAACTTCATAGCTCACTTGTTGTGTTGGCTAGTAGTGGTACTTCAGCATTCGAATGAGACCCGACAGTGATTGGATATGGAATTATAAGCAACCAAGGTAGAATTACAAGAGAAAGAGCAAAAATTGGTTGAAAAAATTGCTTGATTAAACGAATCCTTATCCAATATCTATGAAAAGTAGTGAGAATGGTATAATCTTGGTGCTTAGATCACTAATAGGGAGAAAATTATTATTGAATTAGAAGCTACAATATTACAGCAAAGCAGGATAAGGAGATGTTGGTTAAGCAGGTTTTGGACCTAGCTGCCCAAAAGAGTCAACAAGAAATATCTTGGTAGAAGGATATGAAACAATGTGAAGAGGCTTGGTAGAAGGAGTAGGAAGCATTTTGGGAGGGATTGCTCCAAGCACAACAACACAATGCCACTCTTAAAATAGAATTAGCATCGAGGGCTTCATCTTCCTCTATAGTGCCTAAAAAGTGGATGAAGGAGCTTTTTCTATAGTGGAAGGTTGAACTATTGTCTAAGATCTAGGAGATGGAATATCATGCCAATACTTTGAGAGTAGAACAAACCAAGTACTTCAACTATGCCAAGTGGGTTCGAGATAAACATGAAGCTCTTTAGTTGCAAGTGAAGAAATTAGAAGAATTACTAGGCTATAGAAACTAAGGATGCTAAGATACCCCAAAGCCAATGATGAAAGTCATTGAGGATATTTACTTCTTTGAAGGGGAGGATAGATGTAGATAACAGTTCGAAGAAGACATAAAATATCAAACTATGTGATAGAACATCTACTAGAGAACCATAATTTTGACTATGTATAAAAATTTTGATAATGTATTTTGCAATGTAAAATCAGTCGTTATAATGTTTTTACGGACTAATTAATAGAAATGTACAAAAGTAAAAAAGTAGCCATCTATTGTTAATACATCTAGACTAGTTAAGACATATAGATTAGTTAAGACATCTACAATTAGTTATACATATATACAAGATGAGTTAGATGTCTAAGACTGATTCTTACATTTTAAACAACATTTGTTAAGTGATAACATAGGGTAGTTGGGATGGTTGAGTCAAGTTGATTGCAATACCTAGACTTGCTTATAAATACCCTCCTATTCATTTCTGTAAGATATCCATACTTATCTATAAATGTATATCTACTGTGTAGCAAGAGTTATTCTTGAATATGTGTATTATGTGTGATTGCATCGTGAGCATATTTTTGTGTTGCAGGTATTGATCAATGTTTGGTACAAGATAGTGTATTTTCAGTTGTATTGTTCTTATGTTATGTAGTTGTAGGGAACAACAAGGAGAATATAGTCGTAGGTTAGAGCATAAACGTACAAACAGATGACATCTAGGCCTACCCATATAAGCCTAACTATTAGATGTCTAGGCCTATCTATCTAGACATGTCTATGAACCCAGCTTATATATCTACTACTTGAGATGTCTGTATGTCTACATTATTCATCCTAGATGTCTACTCGCCTACACTATCTAGATGTCTACCTGCCTGCACTGCCTAGATGTCTACTATCCTAGACACCCACTTGTAGTATCCTAGATATCTACTTGCCTGCATTACCTAGATGTCTACTATCCTAGATATCTATGCCTATGATGACTACCCATCTAGTAAACTATATGTTTACACTGTTACCCATCTAGTCTAGATGTCTACTAGAAATTATGTCTAATACTGAGTTGCATGCAAGGTTTTACATCTAAGACAATATTTCCTTCTTGAATCCTTATCATTCCCTCATCCTGAGAATGTACTCACCCCTGTCTACAAGGATGTGAGTCTATATTTTAGGATGTGTGATTTATATTTCCTCTTAAGTATATATCTATATGTAGGATGAGTACAAGTTTCATGTAACAATATGTGCAAGTGTGTAGAGTGAGAGAGTGTGCAAGTGTTTTAATGTGTCATATAGGTTAGTTAAGAGTCATGTGTGTATATTTCAAGTATGCAAGTGAAAATACACATGTATGTGGCAAGATGTAAATCCAAGAGGTATGAGAGGTTTGTCTTATGTGTGGAATAGGAAAGGTTTCATCTCTTGGATATGTGAGGAGATAATTATGGAGACAAAGCTCCATGTCTTGTATCATCCAAGAATATCATATTGTAATCAAAATTGAATATTGAATACAGAGCTTGTATACTTGATTCATCAATAATATTGTGATTATATTATTGATTGACATTTATATTGATATATTTTATGAATTTTACATTCATTGACATTGATGTTGTGATTGAGTCTTCACATATATATTTTTGGTGATTTATATTTGTTCCTAAATATGGGGGCCTGTGATAATTTGTCTAAAAATACAATATTGGTATCAAAGCTACATTGTGTAGACTCTATCAAAGCTACCTCGAGTAGACTCTAAATTTAGCATTAGAGAGAAGAACTCTGGTGTGAATTTGTGAAGGCAAAAAGTTATAAGTTAAAAACTAACATCAGAGAAGAAATATGGTGTGAATATTTGGAGTGAAATTTTTCAGATTTAAAAGCTAGCATCAAAGCTTTAAATTTTGTGTGAATATGGTGTGAATATTTGGAGTGATAAGCTTTAAATTTAAAAGGTAGCATGAGAGTAATATTTTAGTGTGAATTTGAGTTCAAAGCTTTAAAGAAAAGCTTGATAATTGAAGAGATACTAAGGCTCATATTATATTTGAGTTAGACTCAAATAATTTGAAAAGAAATTGATTATTGAGAAAAGAAGGCAAAATATTGAAAGAAGTGAAAAAATCTACCAAAAAATATATATATTATTGAAAAGGACTAGATATTGAAAGCAATAGATAACTACGATAAGAGCACTACGTGAGGACATCAGAGTTAGAATTTGAATTAAAATAAAAATTGATTGATTTGGGTGCAATACACCCTGACTATGATAAGAGTAGTGCCTATTAATATTTTGAAAGTCTTGAAGGCTACAAAAATTGGACTTTAAGAGTGGAGAATCCAAAAATTAAAGCCTTGAGAAGAAGCCTTTCACCATTCAACCGACTAAATAGGAACAATGACATATTTGGATTATAGAAGCATCTGTAAAATTTGCTCATATTTATTAGAAATACCAATGCTTGAGGTATACTTGGAAAGATTAATCTAGAGGAGAAGAAACATAGAAAATCCTGTGAACAAAGAGCAATTTGAAGTGTTTGAGAAGCACTAAAGTAGTCATTTCACATTAAAGCTACTAGAGAATTCAATTTGAGAAACCTACGAAGCATCTCAAGAGTTAGAAAGCAAAGCATTGTTTGTGACATGCCTAAGTATTCTGGACATTCCTAAATAAGAAGAAATGATAAGTGCAAAGGTATGAATGATCATTGAATACGCTAGTCTTTGGTAATGCATGTATTATTATTCCTAAAGTTTGAGGTTAGAGTGTGCATGAGAATTAGAGCAAAAAATTGAATAGATGTGGACACCGTGAAATATTCAAATTTTGCAGCGGTCTTGGCAAGCAGGATTAAGAGAGGTAAAACTTTATTTAAATTCAAATTTTGAAAGGCCCATACTTATCAAAGATTTTTAAAAGTTATATATGGAGTTATAAGTAATTGTTATTTAAATATTTGATTATTAAAGTGGGAGTTATAAGTAAATTAAAAGGAATTTGATTATTAAAATAAATTTAAGCTTGGAGAGATAAGGATAATTTGATTTATGAAATTTGATTTGATTATTGAATTGATTGAGAAATAAAAAAATGAAATAAATTTCAAAAACTTGATTTTTAAAATTTTTAAAATTGATTTGAAGTTGTTGATTATTTAAATTAGAAACTTTGGAGAAATAAATTTTCTACTTCAAAGGAATTTAAAATTGATAAATTTGATATTTGAAATTTAAATGAGTTCCATTATGTCAAATAGTAAAATTTCCTTTCTAAATCACAACTTTTAAAAGGACCTAATTTTGCATCATGGAAAAACAAAATGAAATCAATTCTCATTGTTGAAAAACTTTGGGAAATAGTGAATGGAACAAAGAAAAAGCCTATTGAATATGAAAGAGAAAAAAAAAATTTGAAGAAAGTGATGCAAAAGCCCTTATGTTGATTACATTTGGGATAATTGATGAAATACAACCATACATAAGTGAAGCAAAGACTTCAACAGTTGCTTGGGAGAAATTATGTAAAATATTTGAAGGAAAAAACAAAGCAACTATCTTGAATTTGCAATCACAATTATATTTATTAAATGTTAATAGTGGAGAGCATATAAAATTTTTTCTTTGAATGATAGTCGATTTAAAGGTCAAGCTACTAACTCTAGGAGAAAAAGTAGAGGATAATATTCTTGTCCAAGTTACATTAAGAGCACTTCCAAAGAATTATAAACATTTAGTCACTTCACTTAAAATGCTAAATAAGGAAACAACCTTTGATGAAATAGTTAATATTCTTCAAGAGTATGAAGCAGAAAATTTAGTCAAAGATGAAATTACTAGTAGTGCTTTGATATCTAAGGAATATATATCATGTAACACTTCAACATCATCATAGTCTCAATCTAGATGGGAACAAAGATACTGTCACATATCTAGTTGGAAACTCTACATTTATTTATCAACCCAGGGTGAATGATTTAAAGGGAAGTAATACAATATAGATTATACCAAATTATTAATCTTTAGACTTAATTATGTTTCTCTTAGTTTCAGGTTTGCAGAAAATAATAAAAGTTATAGGAAAATAAATTTTGGATTGAAATAAAATGCAATTTATGATTTATATATAATTAAATAATATGTATATTTATTTATGTGGATCCGCGTGTAACCTATTTTTTTAACTATATGTATTTACCTTATAGTCTATGATGATGCAATTTATTTTAATTGATAAATTAAAGTTAATTCTATGTATTAACTATTCCTATCATATTTTAGGGGTGAGAGAATAAGGATTGGTTGTAGGAGTGGGCCTTGCCTCCTAGAGGATAATGTAAATCAATATTCCTTACACAAACAACATGAAATGGAGAGGGCCATGAGGTGGTCAATCTTCCTTACACATTTTATCTTTTTGGCGTGATGCTTCCTGCCACCTTGCATGGGGTAAATTTAATAAAAAAATTTAATACCTTGATATCTTGTGTTATGAATTTTATTGTTGAAGGGGGATTATTTTTAAATAATAGAACTTAAGACTTCTAATTCCAATTTCCCTTTAGACTCATGCATGCGTACCCTCTTCATCGACATCTTATTGTTGTGGCTAATCACATGTATTCCTTATCCTATCATATGTTGTCATTTCTAAATGTGCATTCTTTCTTTGTTCGGCATTTTGTGTCATACCTTCCACGTGTACAGTTGGTCTCCTCATCATATTTCAAAGTTTTAAACTTTATAATCCCATATGATGCCCTATATAGTTTTTTATGTCTCTTAGTCGATGTCCACATAATCATTTCCTTGGATTGGTGGTATTTGGTCCACGCTTTACCTTCCTTCCAAAGATGATCAATTAAAATGTGCACACGATGCCCTTCCTTCGACCAATCATAACTGTATGCATCATCCTTAGTGCTCTGGTTGTAATTATTAATGTCTATGTGCAAAGGTTAGAGTGTCCAACCTGTTAAAACTAAACCTTGTGTGCATGATTCCCAAAGTCATTTCTTGGTCATCTCATTCTACTATGCACCATTTCAATACTGAATCCATGTTTCGATTTTCATGTCATGATTCGTAGGCTTGAAAAACATCTGTGTCATGGTTTTCACGGTAATTTTTAAATATTATGTAAATTTACCTTTTTTTCAAAAACCCTTGTATAAATAATTTATAATAATTGCCTTGTATAATTTTACTTTTGACACGTGTCGCAAATTTGGAATTGCTGACACTTAGAAATTTTTTTATGAAATGCACATTTTTTGGAGATATGCTACAGAAAATATCTAGGAAAAGTGTCTATGGAAAATACCTATAGAAACTATCTATGGAAACTATCTACATAAAATATCTATAGAAAATGTCTATAGAAACTATCTACAAAAACTGTCTACAAAAAATATCTACAAAAAATGTCTACAAAAACTGTCTATATAAACTGTCTACAGAAAATGTCTACAAAAACTGTCTATAGAAACTATAATTGTAGAGTTGAAAGAATACTTTACATGTTTCTTCATTCCCCTTTTTTATTTTTCTTTCCCTCCAAACTGTATCACGAATTTTGAATTAATTTTGTTTACTTACCTCCCCCAAACTGTATTTTTGGCTATATAGCCAAAACATGATAGAGAGGATTTTATTTTGTAAAAATTTATATTTATGGAAAATATTATATATATATAGTAATTTGTTTTATTTAATTAATTAATAATATGGGGTATTTTCTTATGTATTATTTATACCTGCTAAGCCATTAAATAGGCTTGTAAAATAATAAAAAAAAATTGCAAAATTACTTACCTTCTTGGATTCTAAATAAATGATCCCATGGTTTTATTAATATTTCCTTCTAATGCCCTAGGGATGTTATTTCTTATATTTATTCCTTTAATTTCATTAAGGAGTTCCATGTAAGAGAAAAATAATGGATTTATCCTGATATCAGTCATTAATATTTGCAACATAGATCTTAAACATAGGCTTAGATGCTTTCAAAACTTGTCTTGGATGAGAACAATAGGATAGTCATTTGGATATTATTTTGATGGCCTTCCCCATAAAAATGTGCATCTATTTGGTATTCTTATAGGGTGCAAAGCTTTGAGGAATTGGATTCCCAACCACTCTATCAAATTTCTTATGAGAATTGTAACCCTATCCGTACTGCTTTGAAAATTTGAGCCACATTTTTACAGGATGAAATGGATTATAGTATATGTATGGAAATGTGATGATGGTGTTACCCAAGTGTTGTAGGTAATTTTTAGAGGAGAGGGCAATCCTCCAAGGGAGGTCCCAGGTTCAAATCTCCACCCTACCAAAAATCTAAATTGGGTATCCAAAATCCAATTGATAATGTTGGTGCGGGCAGGGTCAGGTGCGACTCCCGGGTGACTTTGACGGTGTAGAACCCCCTGTTCGTGGTCTCTCAGACCAAGGCGGATCCGCAAGGGGTTTTTCGCTTAAAAAAATGTGATGATGGTTTTTTTTTATGACTCTGTTTACCTTAGGTATAAATGATCTAGAGTTGTTATATAAAGACTCAAACGTCCTAGTAATATTAAATAAATTCATCTATTCATCTCACAAATCGATATGATCCTAAGGTTGCCCTAGTGGTTTCAAGCATCTTAAGGATCAACTATGTGTGCAATGAATGTTCATTTCTCGTTATGATTAAGAATTGACTAATCCATTTTTCACTTATGCCAACAAGCTAGCTTATCTTTGAGCGTCCATAGGTCTTTTATAGACTTATCACTACCACGTAAGGATACCTTATTGTCAATAAGGTTTCATTCAACCCATTGTTGTAATTAGGATCACCCCCTGGTTTTCAAAACACTAAGAATTCTAGGGATTCAAGCTTCTTTCCCTTATTTTATTAAAATTTATTTGGGATACTTGCTCATTTTGAAGAAGAGCAAGGGGATTTTTATTACTTTTTGGAGTACTTTCTCATTTTGAGGAAGAGCAAGGAAATCCTTATTGATTTTTGGGATACTTGTTCATTTTGAGAGAGAGCAAGGGATTTTTTTTTCAAGGGTGAAGGGAGAGCTTGTCCTTTTCTCAATTATTTAGCTTTCTAGGCCATGCACTTAATTGGATAAGCAGGGGAAACCGTTCACTTTATAGCAATAGTAACTTCATGGGTTAATCTTTCCCAAACTTCACAATGTTTTTATTTGTTATAAATTGCGTAGTCCAATAGAAAAATTGATTGACTAGGAAAATATATGAAACTTTAAGGATTGTTTGATTTCCAATGGAGATTTTCTTAAAACACTAGTGGTGGCTAAGTAATTGAAAACACCTAGACTTTGTTTAGCAAACAAAGTGTTATGCAAGATGTGAAAGTAATTTCCCTACAAGTTTTAAAACTGATTTAATAGAAGAGGTGTCTCCTATGGAGATTTTTGAAACAATATTGAGACTGAAGATTGATGAAAAATAAAATGAAAAAGTTATATATATTGGAACTCCATCATGAAACAAAGTAAGTATATGGTAATTTTCTTTTATTTGCCAAGTGGTATATAACAACAGTATATTTATTTATTTATTTATTTATTCTTAAATATTATTCCTATGTATATATAGGTATATTCTCTCTCTCTCTCTCTCTCTCTCTCTCTCTCTCTCTCTCTCATATATATATATATATATATATATATATATATATATATATATATATATATTATGTGAAGAAGAAAGAGAAGTTATTCAGTAATAGTTGATTGCAGTTTAGAAATGCACTGCAAGTCAACCTGTTGCTTAAGATAATGTATGAACTCTTCTTTAGATAATGGCTTATTGTAGATTTTAAGCCTATGCCCATTTACGAGTAATCTTCTTGTTGAGTCATTTATAGGATTAAGTTTAACCGTACCATTCCCAAACATTTATTTAGTCTTATAAGGTCCTATTCATATTATCTTTAGCTTACCTTGAAAATATTAGTAGCGAGAATCAAATAACAAGGCCCAATATCTTGATTGAAAATGTTTATGGTACAATGTGTTTATCCTACCATTTCTTTCTTTTTTGTTAAGTTAATTCAGTCTTGTATAATACCTCTAATATTCTTTCATCCATAATGTTTAACTTTTCCAATCTAGCTTTTTGTTCTTGATCCAAGTTCATGTCAAATTGTATCGTTGTGCAAAGATTTTCTATCTCAAAATAGATAAGCATAATGGCTTGCTTACCATAGACCATTTCATAAGGTGACAGTCCTGTGGTGGTTTTCCAAGTTGTGTTATATGCCCGTATAGTTTCTTTTAACCTTTTTTCCCAATCAACCCTATTTACAACTATAATTTTCATAATGATCTTTTCAAGTTATCTATTTGTAACTTCTCCTTGTCCATTAGCTTGAGGGTGATATGGCAAAGTATTTTTATTTTATATATTTTGAAAAATGTTTGATTACTTTGGATATAAATTGAGATCCATGATCTGAAACTAGTTCTCTAGGTGTTCCAAAGCATTGTATGATGTTTTCATAAATAAAATAAGCTACAAGTTTAGCTTATGCTCATGGTAAGGCATTTACTTCAACCCACTTGGTGACATAATCTATACACACAAGTATTTGTTTAGTACCTGTACTTAGAAGGTCTATTGGTCTGACAAAATCAATTCCCCATATCTAAAATAGTTCAAACATTATTTGTGGTACCAAAGATATTTCCATTGAAGGTGTAGGTTTAGTAGCCCTTTGACAAGCATCACATCTATAAACAAATTTATAGGTATCTTTATTCATGGTAGGCCAAAAGTAGCCTGTTTGAAGCATTTTACTGACTATTCTTTGGGTGGCATAATGGCCTCCACAAAGTTCTTCATGTGCTTCCCTAATGATGTCATATACATCTTATTACACACATATCCTAATTACTTGGTCAGGGAAAGATTTAAACAAGACTCCATTAATCCACATGTAAGGGGTACTTTAATGTATTAGTTTTCTACGCTCATGCGGTGTAAAATTTTGAGGTATTTTTCCTGTTACTAAATAATTTACAATATCAGCATACCAAGGAGTGAAAATAGAGAGAGCAAACAAATGTTCATCCGGGAAATTATCAGGAATTAACTCATCATCATCAAATATTTGCATACAAGATAAATGATCTGCAATAACATTATCCTTACTTGCTTTGTCTATAATTGTGACATTAAATTCTTGCAATAAGAGAAGCCATCTAACCACTCTACCTCCCACTGTAGCTTTATTCATTAAGTATATTATG
Source organism: Wollemia nobilis (assembly GCA_028583015.1). Taxonomy (NCBI): domain Eukaryota; kingdom Viridiplantae; phylum Streptophyta; class Pinopsida; order Araucariales; family Araucariaceae; genus Wollemia; species Wollemia nobilis. Next base: position 726,097 of record JAQPPZ010001471.1, on the reverse strand, counting down.
GTAGAGTGATTAGTGTGAACAAATACTTCATACCCCATTATGTAATGTTTGAATTTATTAATAGCATGGACTACAACTAAGAACTCTTTTTCAGTAACCATGTAATTTACTTCAGTCCCATGCAAATTTTTACTTACATAATAGATAGCATAAGGTATTTTGTTCTCTATTTATTGTAGTACTACCCCTATTGCATATCGTGAAGCATCACAGTGTATATGAAAGGGTAATTCCCAATTTGGTCCCCTCAGGATTGGAGCAGTAATCAATTTATTCTTTATAATTTTGAAGGCTTCCTAACATGCTTCAGTCCAATTAAATTCACTTTCTTTGGTTAAGAGCTTAAGCATAGGAGTAGCAACTTTGCTAAAATATTTTATGAATCTATGGTAGTATCTTGCATGTCCTAAGAAAATTCTTACCTTTGTTTGTATTTTTGGAGGTTGGAGGGATTGGATAACTTGATTTTTTGTAGGATCTACTTTAACACCTTCTTCTAATATGTAATGTCCTAAAAACAATACCTCCTCTCATCATCATGAAACACTTCTCATGAATTAGAGAGAGTTTTTGTTCTTGGCATCTAACCAAAACCTTTTGTAAGCTTGATAAAGTTTCTTCAAAGGTGTTACCATAGACTGTGAAGTCATCCATATAGACTTCTACACATTCATTAATAAAATAAGAAAAAATGGCTAATATAGCCCTTTGAAAAGTGGTAGGTGCATTGCATAATCCAAAAGGTAAGACTTTATAAGCATAGGTTCCTATAGGACATGTGAAAGTTGTCTTTTCCTGATCTTCTTTAGCTATGGAAACCTGATTATACCCACTAAAGCCATCCAAAAAATAAAAGTATTTCTTCCCATCCAAGGTATCAAGAACTTGATCAATGAATGGTAAGGGGAAATAGTCCTTCTTTGTCACTTTATTCAGTTCCCTGTAATCCACACAAATCCTCCATTTACCATTCTTTTTAGGGACTATCACTAATGGTGATACCCATTGGCTATCAAAAATTGGATATATAAATCCTGCGTTCAAGAGTTTAATGATTTCTTCTTGAACTACATCTTTCATAGCTGGATTCAACCTTCTTTGGGGTTGTCTTATTGGGTGGAAACCTTCTTGAATAAATATGCGATGGGTACAAATATTTGGGTGTATTCCTTTCATGTCCTCATAGTTCCATGCAAATGCAAGTTGATGCTTCTTAAGCACATCAATCAGTTGTGATTCATGTATGCTTGTAAGCTCATTACTAATGTTCAAAGTTCTTCCCGGTGTGATATCTATTTTTTTGCAACTTTTTGTATTTGCATCTATTCCCATCATTTCATGTTTAAGCACATTTAAGTGATAGTCGTAAGGTATCAATTGCTGAGTTTGACTTGTGCTAGCCTCATTAATGGACATAGTAGATTTAGATAAACAACTATTGTCTTGACCTTGATCTTCCTGTTGATCTCCTAGTAACAATGATAAGGGTCCCTCAATTCCTTGTTGTAGGTGTTCACTCAGAACATTGATCGATAAGGTTTGGATATCATCCAAATCATGAGGGAAATCATACCATAGTTGTTTTGGAAAATATCTATCTAATGTTGATTCAGGAAATAGGCTAAGATATTTAGTGTTTTTGCCATAAGAAATAGTCATGTTTCTGGATCTACAACTAATGTAGGCATCAGTTATTGCAAGCCATGGGTGTCCTAGAATTAAGGGATGTCCCCCTAACTTCTTCTTGGGTTGTAAGACTATAAAGTCTACAGGGTATTCCCATGAACTTACGGAGACTATAACATCTTCCAATTTTCCTTCTAGTCTAATAGTAGACCTATCTACAAGTTGGAGTACTATAGAAGTTGGTTGTAATTTGTGTACTCCTAAGGATTCTATTGTTTCCTTGGTCATGACATTAATAGCAGCTCCTAAATTGACCAAAATATTGTGCAAGGCTATTTTACCAATGTGAACTATAAGGATAGGTATTCCAATATCTGTATATTTTGGTAATAACCTACCTTCAATCATTATCTCAGATAATTATCCAATGACTTGAATGGTTTGAGCTTCATTCTTCTTTTTCCTTCCTGAATTTGTACATATGTTCTTGATTAATTTGGAATAGATAGGAATATCCTTGATGGCTTGTAATAGAGGAATTTTAATGGTGACGTTTTCTAACTCTTGAAGGAAATTGAAGGTTGGTTTAGATGGTTCCTTTGGTATTGCCAGCCTTTCAGGAAATGGTATCTCCACTTCTTTCCTTTGAGGAATTTGGATCTCTTTTTGTTTTGCTAGAATATTTTTTGGTAAAGCTATCACCTCTTCTTTAGGCCTTTCATCTTTGTTTACTTTTTCAGACATATTCTTTTGGGGTTCTTCAATTTCTATGAGAGTAGCTCTAGTATTGTCCAATATTTTTCTAGATCTTAATTGAATCTGTTGGCAAGGTACCACAGATATTGAGCATGTCTCATTTGTTTCATAGACCTGTTGAAAATTCTTGTTATTATTAGGGTTAGGCATTGGTTGAGCTGGTAAAGGTGGCTACTTAGGAGGATTGTTTACATTGTTTGGAGGTGGAAGGAGTCTGTTTTGAGGCTGATTTTGAGGTACTTTCCCCCTAAATTAATTTTGAAAGTTTTGTTGTTGGGGCTGCCCTTGAGACCAGCTAGGTCTTGTTTGATTGTATTGGCCACTCATATTCCAATTAGATGCATTTTGATTTTGTCCTACCATCCATGGAGGTGAATTTCCATATGGATTGGACATGAATTGTGCCCAAGGAGGCATGTTCCAATCTTGATTAGATTGATTCCAATTCATCCAACTTGGAGCATTTGACCAATAATTAGGTCTTTGTTGGTTGGAATAGTTAGAGTTTGACCAATTGGGTGGACCATTAAATGGACCATTCCTTCTTTGAGCTATAAAGTAAACATCTTCTGCTTCTTCGACCTCGGGTTCTTTTATAGCAGTTTTGATAGCCAAAATATATTTATAATTTTTGGTATTATGGTTCTTGTCACAGATTTTACAACAAGTAGAGATGTTGGAAATGTTTGTAATGTTGAGAGGACATTCCCTCAAGTTGTGTTTCTTCCTACATCTGTGACAATATATTTCTTCAATGTTTTTCTCTTTTGTTTTCTTATCCATGAGGTCGAGAGATGATGTTAATGTACTCAATAAATCGGTTTTGAGACTCTCTAGCATATTGCCAATTTTAGCTTGTGTTACTCCCCCTCCTGATGATGGGTGCTTATTACTTCTTAATGGCTTATTTATTGAGTAATTTTTGCAAATATTTATGATTTCTCCCAATCCCATCTGATGAATATCCCCCTTTGCCATAAGGTTTAGTATGTCAAGGACATATTCCTTTAGCCCTTTAAGAAAAAGTTATTTTTGAATTTCTTCATCCAAATCAATGTTTACTCTTGATCCCACAAACCAGAATCTCTCGAGATAATCTTCAAGGGATTCATCATATTTTTTATTCATGCGAAACAACTCGACTTTCTTATCCCAAACTCTACAATAATCTTGGTATCTCTCAAGGAATATGTCTTTTAATCCATGTTCTCCATCCCATTGGTTGCAAATACTTTCTCCTAGACCCATGAACCATCTTAAGGTTGCATCCTTAAGTGTAGAAGGGAATAGTCTTAATTTTTTCTCATCAGTGGTGTAAAAGTAAGCTTGGCACACCACTTCAAATTCAAAGAGAAAGGCATCAGGATCCTCATGTGGTTTCCCATGGAAGGTAGGAAAAACAACAATAGAGACCATTTTTGGTTCTCTTGTTAGCCTATCTTCTGAATAAGGAATTGGAAAGGCAAAAGTCTTTCTTTGTCCACCCCCCTTTGATTTTCTACTTCTCCTTGATCATTAGTCCTTTGCCTTTGGTTTCTATTTACTTCCCCTTGTTCACTACCTTGATCAGCCATGATTGAATATAAGATTTCAAGAATTGGACCAGGTATAGGTTCAAAAAAGAGAGATGAAGGATCTATATGATCATCAAATTCTGGTTTGGGTAGTAGATATGTTTTGGGATCTTGTTCTAGAAATTCAATTTGCTTTGATGATGCAAAATTTGTAGATGTTTGGATTGCAGTTTTAGTTTCTTTTAACTCAGAAGTTTTAGATTTCTTACTAAGGTTTCTTTGGCAATCTTCTTCTGGTTCACTAATTTTAATAAATCTTCCCTTTGAATCTCTAGGTTTGTTCATGAAATTTTCAAGTTCTTTGGTTCTTGCAACAAATTTTTACTTTTTTTTTATTTTTACCTTTTTTAATCTTCCTTGAACAACCTATGGATATCGTTAATTGGATCGAGTTGTTCAGGAGTCATATAATGCTCCTCATCAAATCCAAAGTCTTTTGTTACCAGAGTAATCAATTGGACAATAAAAGCCTATTTTGGAATTGGGTTAGGGCTCTCGAACTGTAATTCACAATGCAAGTCTTGACATAGTTCTCTAAAGTGAACTACTCTAGGTGCCCTATGATATCTCTTGCTATATTCTAGGTTCACTTCCCTATCTTCTATTTTTGCTAGGAAACTATGAATGGTAAGGGAATCCTCAAAATACTGGTCCCACGGGTAGGTGACCAAATTTACTATTGCTCTCCTATCCCCAAGCCACCGTTCACAACTCCTTATAAGGTCAAGGTAGGGTGAGTGATAATCTGGCCCTAGAATTTTAGCTATGTTTACTCTCTTGATTCTACCCAATTCGTCTGATCTATATTTTATGATATCAAGATGTTTGCACAGGTGTTCCCACTCTTTCCCATATGTTTGGTGTCTTTTCTCAAAAATAAGGTTAACTTCTTGTTCTAACAATAATTTTTTGAGGTCAATGGATGTAGATTGTTTGATGCAATTTTCTATCATCTAGCAATGTTTTTACTTCTCTTTTGTTCTTCCTTTTTTCTTTGTTTTTATTTTGGTTCTATTTTTGTTTTGTTTTTGTTGAAAATTTAAAGCAATCCTACTATTGTTAAGACTCAATCTGCAATTCACATCCAATGAATTTATACAGCCAACCCTTAACATAGTAAGAGAAAAATAAAATTTTGATTTCTAAAACAATTCTTACTATTACTAAAACTAGGTCTGATTTTCCAGTCAATTTTAGCACAATAAGGGAAAGTAAAGTTTCTATTCAAAAATAGTTATTATTGCCACTAAAACCAAGATTGATTTTCTAGATAATTTTAGCACAATAGGAGGAAAGTAAAATTTCTATTTCTAAAACAACTTTACTACTACTAAACCAGGTGCAACCCACAGTCAATGAATTTATACAGCTAATCTTAGCACAGTAAAGTAAAATGAAATATTGCTTGAAAAGTAAATTTTACTGGAAATGAAATTGCTAAAATAAAAGGTTAAATTGTTGTTACTTCTTTGATTTTAAGGAGCATTTCACTATGATTGTGTCACTCAATCACACCTACTTCCTGTTTCCATAGGTCATAGAACCCAGACCAAAGCAAGCAATAACAACCACCCAATGCTTTGAAAATTTGCTGGAAATGAAATTTGTTAAAATCAAATATTAACTACGAAAGCAGTAAAATGATTCTAAGAAAAAGAACCTGGCAACATCGAACAAAGGGGCTTGTTGGGACTTCTTGTGCCACTCTGACTCGTATGCATGCCAAGGACTCGTACCTCTTCCCACATACAAGTAAGCCTCTCTTCTTGCGCAACTAGTAGTCTTTGATTAAAAATTACGACACTACTCTCCCCGACAACAATGCCAAAATATCTAGTTGTAAACTCTACATTTATTTATCAACCTAGGGTGAATGATTTAAAGGGTAGTAATCCAATATAGATTATACCAAATGATTAATCTTCAGACTTAATTCTGTTTCTCTTAGTTTCAGGTTTGTAGAAAATAATAAATGTTTACAGGAAAATAAATTGTGCTGAATTGAAATAAAATGCAATTTATGATTTATATTTAATTAAATGCTATTTATATTTATTGATGTGGATCCACGTGCAACCTATTGATTTAACTATCTATTTTTACCTTATAGTCTATGATGATGCAATTTATTTTAATTGATAAATTAAATTTAATTCTATGTACTAACTATTCCTATCCTATTTTAGGGGTGAGAGAATAGGGACTGGTTGTAGGAGTGGGCCCTGCCTCCTAGAGGATAGTGTAAATATTTCTCCCCTAAACTATTTTACTTCAGTAACTAATGTGCATTAATACTACTAACATTATTCTATTTTATGAATGCAGGAAAATACAATAAAGACTACATAAGCAAGTAAATCATAATAAAGCAAATGACATAGTTACCAAATACATGATGAAAAGTGTTGTTGCTTTATTGCTAGAAATTCAAATGTATAGTATCTTCGAACATCAAATCTTCAAAGTAGAAATTGTACAAAAATATCAGTGTGTAAACATTGGCATTAGAACATTAGACATTAGACCTTTTCAAAGGTCTCTCTTGTATTTTATAATGTCACTTGGACATTCTTAATGAAATTCTTCCACGTATTTTTCCATGTGGCTCTGTTGGCTTGATGATTCAGACACTATATTTTCAACAATAAAAATCTAAACTTATAATATTTTGTAACCAACTTGGACTTTGTCACAATCCCTATGGTCCAAGTGGCAAACTAACGAACTAACATAACAAAAGTTCTTAATTTAAATAATCTAATTGCACAACAAATACAACTATTCATCCTTCATTTTAGGAAGAGATAAAATAGGCTTGCGTCAGAATCTAAACATCTTAATAATATAATAATTTTACAACTTTATAATAACAACTTCTTAACAACTTAATAAATATACAATCTCATGCATAATGCCAACATGTCAGTCAATTGTGCTAACTGTGTATGCCTTGTAATACTACTACATTGTCACTGGACGTGGCTCACCAACACATTGGATAGTTTGACTTAACCAACCTTCTTTTTGTAATGTCTTTCAGTAGATGCCTTCTGTAACAACTTTCTGTAGATGTATTTTGTAGTGTATTTTTATAGCATCCGTTCACACGGATCCTTAACATGTCATCCTCACGACTGGTCTATCCATGCCTATTATCTGGTCTGTGCCTTGCCTCATCCTGCTCTATGAAGCTCCTGCAACGTTCTCCTACCAAAATACATAGAAACTTGCACACTTTTGCATAAAATACAAGCATAAATCACTTTTATCATCATGGATCAAATTCATTCATAAATCACATAAATAAGATAAAATGATCATAAAACTACATTTATTTTCATAAATTTATAGATAGAAAATGAATTAAACTTGCATAAAATATGTGTTGTTTTAGCACTCATCATCACATATATAAAAAAAGAGGATCATATTACAAATTTGTAGATATAATTATTTGAATCAAAGAAATCAAATGAATAGACCTTTCCAAAATTTTCAGCCAAGGCAATATCAACCTCAGTATCAATATGGACAACAACAACAATTATAACCAAGAGAAGAAATTCAAAAGGGTAGTTTAGTCCAAGAAATTCAAGAGATTCAAGAGATAGTAGTAGCTACAAAAGAAAATGAAATTAGATCCCTTACAACAAGGATTCTAGATGAAGATCAAAATCAAGATAAATATGAAGAGGATAAAAAGGAAGCTCTTCCAAAACTTCCTAGTGGAAGTAATGTTATAAAAGCAGTAGGTAATACTATAAAAATAGATGAAAGGTCTAAGATAAAATCCAAAACATATTAGAATTGCAAACTTTGTGAGAAGACCAAACCAAGGATAGATTATGAAAATAAAATTGAGGTTCACTATGGATGGATAAAAAAATAGATTGGAATAGAATCATGGATATGTTAAAATGTTTTTATGGTCACAAAGAAAGTCTAATAAATACTGTAGGAAATAGATCAGCAGATCAGCACTAAAATCTCAAGCAAAAGCTAAAGCAGAAGAACAAATGTAAGAATTAGAGATTTAAGACTAGAGTCTTCAATAACCAAATAAAGTAAAATAGGGGGGTGTTAAATAGTATTACATTATTTGGTACATGCTAATGCACCCTTGTGGTACCTTTGGTACAATTTTAAATATGTAAATATTATAATAGGATGTGATTCTATAGTTTATGGTGTGTGATTTATATTTTCCCTTAAATATGTGTCTATGTGTAGGATGAGTACAAGTGTCATATAACAATGTGTGCAAGTGTGTAGAGTGAGAGAGTGTGCAAGTGTGTGCAATGTGTCATATAGGTTAGTTAAGAGTCATGTGTATATGTGTCAAGTATGCAAGTGAAGAGTCACATGTATGTGGCAAGATGTAAAGCCAAGAGGCATGAGAGGTTTTTCTTATGTGTGGAATAGGAAAGGTTGCATCTCTTGGATATGTGAGGAGAGCAATAGTCAAAGTATTGAAGAATCACCTTTCTAAGGTTATATTATGGAGATAAAGATCTATGTATTGTATCATTAAATAATATCATATTGTAATCAAGCTTGAATATTGAATACAAAGCTTGTATATTTGATTCATTAATGATATTGTGAGTATATTATTGATTGACATTGATATTGTTATATTTCATGAATGTTATATTCATTGACATTGATATTATGTTGTGATTGAGTCTTCACTTATATGTTTTTATGATTTATATTTGTTCCTAAATATTGGAAACTATGATATTTTGGCTAAAAAGTCAACAAAAGTTCAATATTTTGCACTTGTTGTCAAGCCCACACTACCCTAGGGAAAATGGATACTTTTAAAGGACATAGTTAAATAGTGATGCATGTCACAAAGTGGATACTTTTAAAGATAAATCCCATGAGAAACTTTACAAAGTGGATGCTTTTGAGGATAAGCCCACATGAACCTTTTACAAATAAGTGGAAAACTGGACCCACCATGTCTTCAATCAGACTCTAAAGAGTCAGAAGAATCTTCAACAGGAGAAAAATCACGTTCAAAATAAACAGTTTGTGGTGGAACATTGTATCTAATGGTAAAATATCGATAAAAGACATAGTATGGCCATGGAGTGCCATGTTGGCCATAGATGAGTAGGTCCATTTCAGTTAGGCAATGTGCATGTGTGACATAATTTTGAATCTACCAAGGGATATTAGTTTGAAATAATATTTAATAAAGTAAACTCTGGTATAGTTCAGTATTGAAAGTTGCTTTCCTTGAAGGAACATATTTCTTGACAACATCCAGACAGCATGCAGGTAGGAATTCAAATTGTATGTTCAAAGGATCTCTTATTGGAGATAATCAATTATCTACAAAGTGAACAGTAAAATTCTAGTTTGGCCAGCTAAAAAATTTATCAAACCATTCAAATCTACTTAAAGGACTTTCAGCCACAAAGTAATTTTGTGAATTATTTCTAAGCTAGACATCACAAGGAATCTCTGATGGAAGTATCACAATATATTTGATCCATTGAGATGAGGGTATTTCTATATTCTATAGATTCACCTTGTAAAGAATTATGTAACATTTATTTTCTCTAAAGAAGTTCATAAGGAATCCAGACAAATGAATCATAAAACTCATATTGGTCTTCTTCATATTGGAACATATTGTCTCCTTTTTCGATTGGTTTTCTGCTGAGAAAATCTACAAGAATATTTTTCTTTCTTACAATATGTTTAGTATCAAATTCAAAATTATCAAGGAAAACATTCCATCTAACTAGTCGACTTTCTTCAGCTATGTCATTGATGGAATTGTCAAGATGTTTTCACCAATGCTTTAAACCAGATTTGATGAGAATATGTTCATTGACAAGAAATAATTTAAACGTCTTGACTGCTTTTATGATGGCAATTATTTCCTTCTACCAACTGGGATACTAAAGTTTTGCATTCTTGAATGAACTAGAACCATACCTACAAATATTTTCAACACCTTGAATTTATTCTATTAAAACTGCACCCCAAGTGTTAGTAGAAGCATCTATGTAAAGAATTTTTTTACCAAGGTCTGTAAGGGCCAAAGGTGGAAGTTTGGCAACTATCTACTTAAAACATTGTACTGTTGTAGTATGTAGAGATGACCAGGTTGGTGCTTCTTTCTTTAACTATTGATTTAATATTAGTTGATCTTTTGCTAAATGATGATAGAAACTAGCAATATAATTTATGCAGCCTCAAAATTGTTGAATATGTATTTTATCATGTAGAACATCAGGAAAATTAAGAATTTTCTTCAACACATGCTCCTGAAATTGAACTTGACCATTTTCTATAGTAACCCTAAGTAGCTTGACAAAATCCTTAAAGAATTCACATTTTGTAAGAGACAAAATCAACCCTTTCTATTTGTAGATATTTTAAAAAAATTGTAAATGCTACAAATGTTCTTCTGGAGTTTTTGAAAATATAAAAATATCATCTATGTACACACTAATAAAATCTCTATAATATGCAAATAAATCATTCATAGTCTTTTGGAAAATTGCAGGGGTAGTTTTGAGACCAAAGGGTAAGACTTTCCATTGATATTGTCCAAAAAAAATAAATAAACTAGTCTTATATTTGTCACCCTGATGAACCTTAATTTACCAGAAACTAGATTTCAGATCAAATTTTGAATAGACGTGACTTCCTATTATTCATCTCAAAAAATTATCCCCACGGACAAGTCTTGGTCTCTATCATTTAAAAGACATGTGGAGTAGAGGGTGTTGCCTATGAGGAGCAATTACCAATAGTTCTATGTGCATATAGAATGATGTTCAAGCCAATGATAAACTATACACCATTATAGTTGATGTATAGTTAGGAAGCAATAGTGTCTGTAGAGTTCTTGGTTCCAAGTTTGAGAGTGTAAGTGTAAAACCATATGGATCACTAGGAAATCCTAGAGGAGAGGCTAATGACACTAGTGAGACTAGATGAGAAGAGGACGATGGCCCAATGGGTAATGGAGATTACCCAATGTTGGAGGAATTTGTGGCATGACAAGCACTTAAGTAAGATTAAGTTGAAGCCAGGTGACTTTGTCTTGAAGTTCAATGGAAAGTGTAAGATCAAGCCAAGAAAGTTGAATATATAATGGTTTGGACCCTTCTAGGTGGTGGAGATGATGGATAATGATGTATTTAGATTTCAAATATAGGACAAGACACCATGTCTTGTGATATTTAATGGTTCAAGACTAAAACCATACAAGGTGAAGGCTCAGGTGAACATGGTTGGTCTTGAACAGGAGGAAGAAGAGAAAAGTAGGAAGGCTGATTGTAGGACCAAATAAGTCATTACAATAATTTGAAGGATTATTGGTCTAGAAATAAAAAGAGTCATGTTGGACCAAAGTAGAGGATGATGCAAATCAAGAGATAGTGATCTAGTTTGGTTGTTTGATAATACAAATGGTGAGCATGCCATAATAGAACAAGAGAAATTGGATCCCATCCCCACAAAAAAAGAAGAATATGGGTGCATGTAAGATTTATTGACATAGAAGAAGGACTACTGAGATCAATAAATGAGGAAGATGCATAGAGAGTAGTGGTAAGGGGAGAAGAAACACCAAATCATGAGCCTCAGAGCAACAAGAGTGAAGATGAAGATATGTGTAATGTCCCTTTTTTAGCAGTAGGTGGAACAAGGACTTGTTAGCCTAGTCACAGGGTCCCCTAGGCTGGACAGTGTGGTGCGAGACTCAGTTGGTGGAAAATCCTGACTTTCAGAGGGTGAAATTCAACCATTTGCAGATGTTGACCAAGGGGATGGTTGCTAGGCATGGAAAGTGGATATATTTTATTGTTGAGTTATAATATTATATTATAACTTAAAAACATAAAGTAACTCAACTTTATATTATAACTTAAAAATAAAATTGTTGCCTAGGACAAGGGGGTCCACTTTAATGTCATAAAGTGACATTAATTAATAGTTAAAATAATTATATGTGCAACATAAAAGTGGTGCCCTAACCCTAATGAGGAGTTACTATTATTTATTGGAATTTTGGCTCTCATTTGCGTATGGAGAAGAATTGAAGTTTTTTTGGAGAATTTCTACAGGGATTTCCAGCAGAGAATCTTGGGCTTGTTGGGAAGCTTTCTCAGTAGGATTGGGATAGTTTCAGGTGTGGAAGATCACCTCTAGTTGTATATTGGAGCTTTCATTACAGAGAAGTTCATCTGTGCATATCAGAGGCAGATAAGGGTTTGCCAAATTCTGAAGACAACTGGATTGATAAGCGGAGCACTTGGGTTTGATTATTTTGGTCATCATTGAGGATTCACACTTGGTGCTTCATCAGTTTACAGAGGTATTTTTTGGCATTTGCTAATTAGTATATTTTGAGGGTTTGCAAAAGTTTGATGGAGAGATTGTTTTTTTTTAAATAATGTAATCTGTGCCCTATTTTGAAATAATATCTGAATGAGTTGCAAGTTTGATTATTATTATTGCAAAATAGAGGTTGTTTGTTATTCAAAATTTATTGTTGCAATTAAACACATCAGAATAAAAAATTGTGGAATCCCAATTGGGGGTGTCCATTACAGTGGTATCAGAGTTGGTTTTTCTTATCAGCCTATTCAGGGTTTCAGAAATTTGCAAAAGAACATCTAATATTAGGTATCAGATTATATTTCCTATTTCATGAGAAATTGTTAGGATTCTACTCCTAACCACCATACTAATCACATTATTAGTTAATTATTTAATCACTCTCTCTTTCACAAAGGTTGTGACCTTTGATCACACCTTCACACTCCTAGAAATAGGCATTTCATTTGGTAGAGTTGAGGCATCAAAGAATATAATTATTAATTAATTGTTGGGTTCCCCATACAATACAACAATGATTCCTTAATAAAAGCGATTCCTTTTTATTATTCTAGCATTATAATCAATCTTTCTCTATTGGGTTCACACATCTGGTATCAGAGCCACATCCAAAGAGCCATGTTTTTCTCTCCTTCCACTGCTCATCAGTGTCAATTAACCCATTGCACCATTGTATCACCTGACGTTTCACTCCTTCATCGTGTATCTACCACCAAAAATATAATTTTCACCACAAGGCAACCCTGATCACCATTACACCAGCGTACAATCAAACACATAAACATCACTAGATGCTATTTTACTCTCCCATAAACTAACAGTGCAACATTAGTCTATTTCATCACACCAAAATCAATGACGCAATGTAAAAATAAGACATTTTGCTATGACGTAACATATAAACCTATTCCATATTAAACAGGAAATCTATAACGCTTTTTGGCCCACGCGAAGAGTTTAAAAAAAAAAATCCATCATTCATCATTTTGGTGAATATTATCTGATTCTGATTAAACAGGAAATCTACAACGCTTTTTGGCCCACTTGGGAAAAACTGTTGTACACGCTTTCAACCCTAAATTTCATCTTTCAATCCTGATTCGACATTTGACATCATTCAAAATACAATGTTATATTTTGGAAATAAAATAAGCAATTGATTATTTCTACTGAAGCTTCTAATTTTGGTGAATAAAAAACCATTGAGATTATCACCCGTGATCGCCAACATACGCACCCTAGCAATCATATTCATTCAAACGTGCAATCTCGCTCTCATACATCGATAGATTCAGCGACATATTCACAAAAAAAAAAATTGAAGTTAACCAGTTACTGCAGTAGTGAAAACACATTCACAACCTCTTTAATCCATTTTGATCTCTCTTATGCAAAACGGTGACACTCTTCTGTGACAGAGCATGTCAACTTTGAAATAACGAATGTCAGTCATTGAAAATTGTGAATGAGAGGATAAGAAGGCAATTTAGGGATTGAAGTTACCAACAAAGGCTTTGAGCCCATAGGTGTTTACCTATCATCCATTACCTTCAGAATAGCGTGTGCTTCATGCACAGAACACAATAAAGCAAATAAATAAAACTAAACCCATACGAACTTGTGGTTTTCTAACACCTACTCAAACAAAACCGAACTGGTGTGAATTGGAGACATCACAAATTTGAGATATTGAGTCTGCATCCGACAGTCTATTGTGAGCATACTTTGAAATTGGTAGCTCACGATAAACGCAAAAATAGAGGTGACTCAAAACAGACAGCTAAAAAAAAATATATCATCTAGCTGCTAGCATATTAATTCGATTGCAGAAGACGCCAAGGAATTAGTTGTTGGTAACCTGGTTGCTAAAGACGTCAAAGGTAAAATTTTATAGCTACACCTAATTTACTCAGATCAAAGGAGGCCTTCAAGATGTAAAATAAGGAGTAAAACAGCCTTCAATCTGCGAGAACAGGAAGAAAATTCGTCGCTTAGATCTTTGCTCACTTCATAATCATTGGATTCCCTAGTCGATGATTTCTCATGACAGTTTTGTGTCGATTTTTTAGCAAATTAGTGACAATTTCCAAACAATGACTACGCAAATGGCCGACGATGAAAGAATGTATCATGATACCAACCTAATTTTGCTACTTAATCTCACCCACCTATGTCAAGTCACATCAGTGCGTGTATATAAAATTCAATTCCAGGATATTGCCAATCGCATCACAGGGTTGGACGAATCAGTCCTCATAAGTGGGTTCATCAATGGATTGAAATAAGAAATTAGAGTGGATATCATGATGTACACTCCTCGCACCCTACAGGAAGCCATTGGATTAGCCTTTGTTAGCCGACGATACATTCAATGTTCAACGTCAACATGGGGAGCAACCTATTGATAAATCGACATTCATGCACACTATTCCAAAACACAAACCCTTGCCAGTTAAGTACCTTAGCCTACAAGAAATGGAGGAGCAACAAGTGAAAGACCTCTACTATACTTGTGATGAGCAATTTGGTCCCCTTCATTGTTGTGCTACATAAACATTGTATTTATTGAATATAGTTGATCCCTGTCACTCCATAGAGGAAGAAGGTGAGGAAGATGTGCATGACATGTCCAAAGCACCTGACCATAACAATGAAGGAAATGAGGTCGATTTGCAAGAAGTGCTCGATGCACCATGAAAATATGAGGTAGACATCCATGCAGTAAATAATGAAGGCGAGACATACACTCTCAAAGACCTACACACAAGTTCATCACCAATAGTGAGTTCTCATCGTATAGGCAGCCTGATTCAAAAAAGAGGCAAAAGAGTGAGTGCACCATTATTTTCCCTTCATTCTACACAGGAATAATCGGCTAAAGCGAAAGCCTACCGTCATCACAATTATCCTAAGGAAGATTATACTATTCTTTCTAGCAACCCCCCACTAATGCTTCGACCTTCAATATATCCTTGCCTTTGAAAAAGTGACATTAAAATAGTACAAGAACTTGCACAAATTCAACTAGGAAAACAAGCAACGAAGCTCCTTACTTTGAGCTTTGAGGACAAAGCTCTTTTTAAGGAAGGTGGCATGTTAGGATTCTACTCCTAACCACCATACTAATCACATTATTAGTTAATTATTTAATCACTCTCTATTTCACAAAGGTTGTGACCTTTGATCACACCTTCACACTCCTATAAATAGGCATTTCATTTGGTAGAGTTGAGGCATCGAAGAATATAATTATTAATTAATTGTTGGGTTCCCCATACAATACAACAACGATTCCTTTTTATTATTCTAGTATTATAATCAATCTTTCTCTATTGGGTTCACTACAGAAATAGCCATTAAATATTATTTGTAGTGTAATAGAAATCGGGGTTAGTACTGAGCGGATAATTATCAAAATTGCTTCCTGGTGTCGAAATACCTAACGACAGTATTTAACATATCATTGGAGTTAATATTTTTTCTCCACCGCTGACTTATATTTTTACAGACATTGCTTTTAGCGTTGGCTATTTAATTGAATCGGGCTTCTCTATTGTAGTCCACCCTTCCCCAGCTTACAGGTCAGTTTACAGAGGTGTTACCGCAGGTGTTAACCATGTGAGCTACTATGCAGTTTTGAGTTTTGTGGAAGTCAGAGAAATTTAAGAGTTAGAGGTTTAGAGTTTGATTTTCAACGATTCAGTTATTTAAACGGGTGAAGTCTCTTATTGAGACCAATTTTCAGCACAGAAGAAAGCAAAGATAAATTTCAAGGTTTTCAGGTTTTTGATTGTCAGAAGGTTCACTGTAGCTAAAAAAGGAGTAGCTATGAATCCACTCAAAGAATTTGCTAAGAATCAGCAAAATATTTTGCATGAGCTACAACAAATTCATGATATAATAAATGATCCAGGTTATACAAAGGGGTTCACTCAACTGGTGACCAAGCTACAACATAAAAAAATCAAGTACAAGGAAAGATTCAGTTAAGGCTAAAAATTTAGAGGTGACTGCAAAAAGGGAAAGCAAATCAAAAATTTTTGATAAAAAGGAAAATTCACATCTAGAGGTATGTATGACAACTTGCCAAAATGACCCGACTGACATGCATATGTCCATTGATGATGAAATTGAACATGAAGGAAAAAGTAAACCAGCAGGCATAGTTGCAATTTTAGACCCATTAAATGAAATCTCTAAGTCAATCAATTGTTTTGATAAGTTTCCTGAAGATGATGACAAAATTGCAAAATATGAATGTGATGGGTTTGTTTTAGATTCCAAGGCAGCCCATACTAATGAGTACACAGATGAATCATTTGATGCTAAACATGATGATCATAGCAAATAATTCCCATCAGCTTATAGTACAAATTCTATTTTGCACTTCGATGATGTGAACATAGGTGAATGTGGGTTTGGTATCCAAACTAAACCCATTGTGATGCATGTACCCGATAGTTTCATCTTCTTTGGAGATTCGTAAAGTGAGTTGCATATGGAGTCGAATATGGATAATACACATGAGAGAGGTGTTACAGGTTACATGACAGCCCTTTCCAATGAGAACATGCATTATTTTCCATATTTTATACATGATGAGTTTGATATGGATGGGAAAAAGGGGGCTCATGAAGCATGGAAAAGCTTGAAGGGCATTGCTGAAAGATATGTGAGTAATTCTAATTTTTATCTGAATTATGATAGCAGTCAACATAATTTATATGAGCATGGCAATTTGGATAAAAGTTGGAAGAACAATATGTCAGTGTCTGCTGAAATTGAAGTTTGCATGTTGACTACTTTAGATGATTTGACGAATTTTATTGAAAACCTCATCCAAAAGACACCTAAGACACAATCAGAACAAAATATTTCTATTGCTTATTTGCACACAATAGTTAACACTATGCATGAGATGAAATCAGCATACTTGCACATGATCAAAGATAGAGATACAACTATCAGGATTGCAGAAGAGGCCTCATCTCATAACAAGGAAACACAGGCAAAGGTGGATGAGCTCACTCTTGAGCTTAACACAGTTATAACTTTGTTGATGAACACACAGAAGTCATTGCACAAAACTGAAAAGGAACTTGTTGTTGTTATACAACTAAAAGAGCAGGAGGACAAAGAAAGAGTTGAGTTGGATTGTATCCAAGAGGACTTTGATTTACTTCATTGTCCCATGGGATCAAAGAGTACCATTTTGGATCAACTAGGTGATTGGGCCAAGCATAAGGATGGTGCAGAATTCTAGTGTGTTAACAATACTCTTTTTGAAGTAGATAGTGAAACATACATGGACAATCCACTCTTTGAGATGCAGACACAGGTTGATAGAGATTCAGATAAGAAGGTTTCTTACACCCAGGATCGTGTTCTTAATTTTTTGAACATCGATGGTGATGGTAGGAGCATATTTTGGGTGATAGTTGATCATGGGTTTGAGAGGTATGTTGTTGTTCATTATTTAGGCAGCAAGGACATTAGTCCATCTATGTCTATTCAGGTGGATTGGAGAGAGATACTAAGCCAAACTTGGATATTGATGGACTTGTGGATGGTCAGGGAGCATGGGTACTCAGGTGATGTCCCATTTGACCTAGGGAGTCAGAGTATCAATATGGGATATTCAGATTCTGGTAGCAGATACATTTTTCGGAAGGCCAGTTACGTTTTTACATCTGCTATCTCTGACCTTGCCAGTTACATGTCAAAGGATGGTCAGCTTCTTGGTTGGCTTTATTTGGAGAGGTTTATTGAGTATCCTATTTTGGTATCGAGTATGACATTTTCTTAGGAGCTTAGTACTCATATGCGTCATGAGAGTGCAGGGATGGATTGGATTTGGTTACTCAAGCATGAAATCATTCTTGGAGCAGAGCTTAGTCAGTATGGGTGTACTATTTTGGATCCTGAGGTTGATTTTCTTACTGAGTTGTAGGAATGGAATACGGGTGAATCTTAGGGTATCATACAGAGTTATCTACACCCAATTTGGTTGAGTATGATATTGCATGACATTCGTCTAGAGGTTATTATGTCTATGACAGTTGATTGGGGAACACAGAATCATCTGAATCACTTTCAGTGGGTGAGTGTTGTGATACGATGGTCAGTTGAGTATTATAGAGGAACTTCTGGCATTGTTAATACAATGGTCTATGATGCTTATCTCTTGGATTAGTTGTGGCACAAGTTGTTGTGGTTCATATTAGACTAGAATGCTATACCTTTTCAATTGAGACTTCTATCATTCTATTGTGTCATAGGGACAGTGATGATCAGTATGGCACAACATCAGCTCAGTGGGATCTTTAGGAGGACATTGTGGGATCCTGGTATACTTAACCATTACTTGAGGACAAGCAATGTTGAGGAGGGGAGACTATAATGTCCCTTTTTTAGAAGTAGGCTGAACAGGGACTTGTTAGCCTAGTCACACGATCCCCTAGGCTGGACAGTGTGGTACGAGACTCAGTTGGCAGAAAATCCTGACTTTCAAAGGGTGAAATTCAACCATTTGTATATGTTGACGAAGGGGATGCTTTCTAGGCATGGAAAGTGGATATATTTTATTGTTGAGTTATAATATTATATTATAACTTAAAACATAAAGTAACTCAACTTTATATTATAACTTAAAAATAAATTTGTTGCCTAGGACAAGGGGGTCCACTTTAATGTCATAAAGTGACATTAATTAATAATTAAAAGAATTATATGTGCAACATAAAAGTGGTGCCCTAACCCTAATGAGGAGTTACTATTATTTATTGGTATTTTGGCTCTCATTTGCGGATGGAGAAGAATTAAAGTTTTTTTGGAGAATTTTCTACAGGGATTTCCAGCAAAGAATCTTGGGCTTGTTTGGAAGCTTTTTTAGCAGGATTGGGGCAGTTTTAGGTGTGGAATATCACCTCTAGTTGTATATTAGATCTTTCATCACAGAGAAGTTCATCCGTGCATATCAGAGGTAGACAACGGTTTGCCAAATTTTGAAGACAACTACATTGATAAGTGGAGCACTTGGGTTTGATTGTTTTGGTCATCATTGAGGATTCACACTTGGTGCTTCATCAGTTTATAGAGGTATTTTCTGGCATTTGCTAATTTGTATATTTTGAGGGTTTGCAGAAGTTTGATGGAGAGATTATTATTTTTTTTAAATAATGTAATATGTGCCCTATTTTGAAATAATATCTAAATGAGTTGCAAGTTTGATTATTATTGTTGCAAAATAGAGGTTGTTTGTTATTCAAAATTTATTTTTGCAATTAAACACATCAGAATAGAAAATTGTGGAATCCCAATCGGGGGTGTCCATTACAATATGAGTTTGCTGGTAAGAATTGGTCATCAAAAACAAATAATGCATAGGGAAACAGATGATTTTCAATAAAGAAATGAACAGTTAGGGGCACAAGTAGATTACAATATGGTGAAAATTTTGAATGATATTCAATCTAGAAGAAAGATAAGGCTTTCAACAAATGAAACTCTTTGGAGAGACATATTTGAAATTCCCTCATCTATAAAAGGTAAAACAAGGAATTAAAGAAAATATTCTAGTAGTGTGTTATTTACAAGGAATAATAGAAATGGAGGTAAATCAAGAAGTGACAACTCAAGTACAAGACTCAAAAGACAAGGGAGAAGAGATATACTATTATTATAGCAAAGTCCCCAAGCAAGAAAGAAGCAAGAAGTCACAACAAATAAACTTTGAGGAACAAAGGAAAACAAGAAGGATATGAGATTCAAAATCTAATATGAATGATTCTTTGGGGAGTCAAAGTAGTTTGCAAGGATTGTTAAGCAACCTAGGGCATGTGTGGGGAGTGGGCAACTTAGGCAGTCTAGGACCATCAAGTTCCCTAGGCCATTTGATTTTACCCGACTAAGGGGTGAGGTTGGTTGGCCTATTTACTAGTAGTCTAAGGGGAAGATTTTCCCTTTAACTATCCCTAGTTTGGGTAGTCAGTGGGATGGTCTTTAGGACTACCTTATGATTGCATAAGAAAAAATCAAGTGTAGCACAACCATTAGGTTATCCTATCAAGACCACCTAGCGGTTGTTGATCAAATTGGAGCAATAGGAAATGAAGAAACAAAAGGACATATCGAATGGACCTTGGATAGTTTGGAGAAAGGGATAAATAGTCCCAAGTCATGGATAACCATTTAGGAGGAGCAAACAGTGGGTGAGTTTGAAGAACTATTGCCAAGAAGAAGGCGATGTAAGAGACAGTCAAGAAGGTGAAATAGTACACAATCAGATCAAACAAGGCAATAGGAGCAAAGACAATGACAAAATGAAGGAAGAATTGGTAGAAAAACCTATTGTACAAGTGGAAGAAATGGAGATAGCACTTGTATGACAAACTACTATGCAAGTGAGGCATGTATGTAGACTACTGTACAAGTGAGGCTTGTACAACACATTGACATACAAGCATGGAAGGTGGTCGTACAAATTCATGCTACCATACAAATGGAGGTCATTGTACAAGTCAAAAAGACCATACAAATTAAGGTCATTGTACAAATGCAACACATGAGGAAAACCACCATATAGTTTAATAGCAAATTGCAAGAAACTACCATCAGGATATAGAAGGTTATTCATCATCACAAGATACAATTGACATTGAATTCTATGTGGTCATACAGATTTGGTGGAAATTTTAAACTCAAACATTCAAAAAATAGAGAAAAAGAAAAAATACACCTTTTAGTTATCATGCAAAGGTGACAAGTTGGAAAAGTTACAAACAGTTATTGCATGGGCTCCAACTAATTTTTCCCTTCACCAGCATTATAAATACACGCATTGGGAAAGTTTGGACATTCCATTATCCAATGCCTAATGGAGAGCAAGGAGAAGAAGATCAATATGTATGGAGAGGAGGAATATGGAAGTGTAAGAAATGGTATATGGAGCTACCTATGTGTTAGCTTTTGATACTATAAACTTAGAGAAAATGCAATCACTAGTAATAAAATAAGCAAGTAATGTTATATCTATGATAATGGTTAACTGATAAGCATGTAAATAGCATGATAAAATTATGAAATAACTCATGAAATAGCCATTAATGGAAACTCATGAAAATTGGAACTTGATACAAAATATGAAGATCTACTAATGCATGCTATGAGCAATGCATTCTCCAACATCAATTACAATGCTTAGTCATAAATATATACTAGTATGTGACTCTTCACTTTCCTACCCTAAGGACACGTGCATTCTGCATGATAGACATTTGTGCACATGCACACCTAACTAAATACACTTGTTCTTCCTATTCTAAAGGACTCATGTACATGTGGACTACATGCACATTTACATAATTGCACATTCTAACACTTGTGCATTTATTATATTGCATAAAGTAAATACTCAAACCTTAATCTAAGACACTCTCCTAATCTAATGATGTACCCAAGATGGTACATTAGCATGTACCAAATAATGTAATATATTCCAAAACCCCTACATTACATTATTTGGGTATTGAAGACTTTAGTCTTCAATATGGTCTTTGTCTTTAAGATGTTATTCAACTTGATCTGGTTCAATATTCAATTTATTCTTGAAGCTTATGTGTCTTTTCTACTTTCTCCAATCTTCTACCTTTATGTATGCTTGATAAAATGAATGGTTAGTATATTCTATTCTTTGTGACTTCAATATTATAAGTGTCTTACTCTTTCATAGTCATAAAATTCTTGTATAGGAATTTTCCTTTTTCCTTGTTTCTTAGAATTTTTTTTTTGGTAAATAAAAGTCTTCATTAATTACCGGGTTTTGCAGGTTAACCCAAAACCTATTACAATATCTAGCCTTCTACTGAGATTGTAGATCCTAGTCATCCTTGAAAATTTCTTACCAAAAATTGTGTTGAATCCCCTACAACACCTTACTAACAAAGCACACCCATACCTAAACATAACTGTAAACATTACTTGCATTGACAGGAATTGAAGTTTGGAACTTTGCACTTGTGAAACCTGTTGCTTGCCCATTTCCTATTCTCTATCGGAATTTTCCAAGGCTTACACCCTATTACCTTCATTTCCAATTTGGTATGATTTAGAGGGAAACCCCATAGTTATTACCAGCTCCATGGGAAAAAAAACACCCATTCATCTTTCTCCTTAATGGGTAGGTTTCTTTTCATGACTAATAATGTTTTCCACTTCACGTGGCACACCTTGTGTCCATGTCACCAAACTACCAACATCAACACCTATGTTGGATAATTTTTTAGCTGACCTGTTGGCCTCACGGTACATGTGACGAGCACTCCTATTCTATCTTGCCGTAAAAAATATCCTCGCTTCATGGATGACTCCATCGATTCTCCATGGAGGTTTTTTGCCATTGGTTAACAGGTTGATGATGTTCATAGAATCACCTTCAATCTCCAAGTTACCTTGAGTTGCTTGGGCTACTTGCAACCCTCTCCAAAGGGCTCTAGCTTCTGCTTCATTATTAGTTCTGATTCCCAATGGTTCAGCGAAGGCCTTGACCAAATTTCCTTGATGATCCCTAATTATTCCTCCAGCTCCAGCTCTTCCCGGGTTCTCCTTGGCTACACCATAAAAATTTAGTTTGAACGGGGTGGCTCCCAAGAAATCCCATTTTTGGGATTGGGCAAAGTAATGGAAGGCTTGTCCTCAATACCTAAGGCCAGAGCTAATTGTTTTTCTTAGGGAAGAATTGAGTGGTTATCATCCACTAAGGTGCTAAGGTTTTCTTTCGCAAAGACAATAATCCTATTGAGGATGGTTTTTGGGTTGTGAATCGTATCCTTAAAGGTTCTATGGTTCCTTTCTAGCCAAATATGCCAGAGAAAATGATGCCAATAGATTTTCCATAGGTACTTAAGTTTTAGGCTAACAAAGGGTTGAGGCCATTGATGGAACACTTCGGATATAAGAGCAAGCTTAACCCACGAGATCCTAAAGGCTTGGAAAAGTTCATCCAGGATGGACTCTACTACCGAAAACTCCAAAAAAAAGTGTTGGGTAGTCTCCCATCCTGCCCTGCACATGTAGAAACAGTTAGCAATAACCATACCTTTGGATAACATATTGTCCATAGTGAGGATTTTTCCTTGAATCACCAACCATGAAAAAAAGGAAATTTTAGGAATTAAGCCTTTGATCCAAACCAAACTCGGTTGAAATTTTTGACCTTTCACATTGAGAAGAAAATTATAGGCAGACTTAACTGTGAAGTCACCACTTTCAGTCTTAGCCCAAACAATGTGATCTTCATCCTCTCCAGAGGGAATAATTTGTTGAGTTAAAATGTTATAAAGCTCTTCAGACTTCACTTCAAAGCCCTGTACTCTGATGTGTTTCCACCTATTGATATTTATATCCTGCCACATATAATTTGCAACCTTCTTCCCAATATGCTGCTCCATATGCTCTTGAATCCTAGCCAAACAAGGAATCTGGGATAACTCCTCAGCTCTCACCCACCGATCCTTCCAAAAGCCTATTGTTTACCCATTTCTTAGAATCCATCTAAGACCTTTCTTGACAAGATCCCTGCTCATGAGGATTGTCTTCCAAAAATAAGACCCCTTGCTTGCTAAGTTGTCATTAAGTAAGTTCATACCTTGGAGGTATTTCCTCCTAACTATGGCAGTCCACTCATTATCGACCTTAGTCAATAACCACCACGCTTGTTTGGCTAACAGAGCTGTATTGAGATGAGCAACTCTCCTCAATCCTAACCCCCCATCAGCTTTAGGTTTACAAACCTTGTTCCAACCTACTAAATGGATCCTTTTCTTATCCTTAGTCCCTAACCAGAGAAATTTTTTTTGAAGCTGCTCAATTTTGTGATACACCTTGTTGGGAGCTCTAAATACTGATAGGAAGTAAATGGGTATACTTTGAAGTGAAGCCATGGTTAGAACTGCTTTGCCTTATTGAGATAACATATGTCCTTTCCAACCTGCTAGCTTTTTTTGGATCCTCTCCAGAACTATGTTCCACATTAATCCTTCAGGTTTCCCCGTAAATAGGGGAAGACCTAAATAGGAGGTGGGAAGGGATGCAATCCGACATTCCATGATCCTTGCTATGTTGTTTTGCCTAGGAATGGGGGTATTGATGAAATAAAGTTTGCTCTTATCAAAATTCACTTTCTATCCAGCCGCTTCTTCATACATTATGAGAATATTTTTAATCCTTCTTGCCTCAACCACAAAATCCAAAGTCAGTAGCAATGTATCATCAAAAAATTGTTGATGTGTCACCGGGGTAGTTAGCGATGTGGCCTTGATACCTGATATGAGTCCAGCTACCGTTGTTGCCTTAATGGTTCTTCCCAAGGCCTCAGCTACAATGATGAACAACATAGGACTTATGGGATCTCCTTGTATTAGACCACATTTGCTTTGAAAAAAACCTGCAATAGACCCATTAACCAAAACTAAAAAACAAGTCTTAGAAATACACTCTCTTATTAACTTGACCCATTTCATGTTGAAGCCAAATTTTAATAAAACTACCTCTAGGAATTCCCAATTTATCCTGTCATAAGCTTTGTTCATGTCTAACTTTAAAGCCATGACTGCTTTTTTGGTCTAAGCGGCTGTATGAAGAGCCTCATGAATAGTAATAACTCCATCTAAGATTGATCTTCCTTGTACAGAACTTCCTTGACTTGGATCAATGATAACCGGTAGAACTTTCTTCAAACGGTTGGCTAAAAATTTGGATAGAATTTTATAGGATATATTACATAGGCTAACCGGCCTAAATTCAGCCATAGTCTTGGGGTTGGGGCCTTTAGGGATCAAAGCAATGAAAGTTGAATTGAAACCCCTTGGAATATGATTTGAACTTTGGAACTCCTTGATTGCAGCAATAACTTCTGCTCCAACAATATCCCAACAAACTTGGAAAAACTGCAGTGAAAACCCATCCGGCCCAGGAGCTTTGTCAGGATCCATGTTAAACAAAGCTCCTTGATCTCTTCATCTGAAAAAATTGTTGTAAGAGACTCATTAATCGTTTCATAAATGAGTTGTGGAATGAATTGAAGGAGAGAGTCCTTTGCTTGGGCATTACAGACCCGTTCTTCACCCAATAATGAACTGAAAAAATTAACAGCCTCGTCCCTGATCTCCTGAATGTTTTGAGTTGAGGATCCATCCACCTTAGTTAGATTTCTAATATTATTGTTGCTTCTATTGCTCAATGTGGTAACATGGAAAATTTTTGAATTAGAGTCCCCTTCCTTTAGCCATAATGCCCTTGATTTCTGCCTCCAATACATCTCTTCACAAGCTAAAATATTATAAAACTCATAAAGGGTTTCCTTCTCTTTAGTCCTTGTCGCCTCATCATAGGTTCCATTTTGGATTTTGCTTTCTATTATTCTCAGTTTTTCCTCCATTGCTCTCTTATTCTCAAAAATATTTCCAAAGACTTCTTTATTCCATATTCTAAGGTTGTTTTTCACCATCTTAATTTTTTGAGATAGTTTGAAGGAAGCACTTCCCTGGATAGGCTACTGCCACCATTCCTCTATTCGTTTCTTGAAGTTCGGATGTTTAACCCACATTGACAGAAATCTGAATGGATTTTTAAAGGAGTTAGCCTGAAATGCCTCCCATAGAATAAGATTATGGTCTGAAGCACATTTAGGAAGGGCTTGTAACGCTGAATCACCAAACATTGTTGTAGCTTCCTTGGATAAAAAAAAATTGTCCAACCTTTCTTGAATCAGCTGACTTCCTATCCTCTTGTTACTTCATGTAAATTTGGCTCCTTTTAGTCTTACATCCATCAATTCATTTGTGTTAATGAATTTATTGAATTCCTCCATGCTCCTTGAGGGTAACCCAGATCCTCCCTTCTTATCATATGGGTAAATGGGGTTATTGAAATCTCCCACAATCACCCAAGGAATGTCTTCAAAAGCTTGGCTCAAATGCCCCAAAAACTCCCACAGTTTAGACCGCCCTTGGACAGAGGTGGGGGCATAAACATTTGACATAATCCAATTCTTATTAGTATCAAAATCATGAAATAATACACTTAAGACTCTTTCATTTTCCTGAATAATACTTCCTTCTATTTTAATAGGATCCCATAAAATCATGAGGCCCCCAGATGCTCCTCTCGCCTATTGAAATGCCACTTCCCCTTGCTTCCAAATCCTTCTAGCTATAAGTGTTGATTGTGCCGCATCTGTTTTGGTTTCTTGAAGAAAAATGATAGTAGGATTCCAATCCTTCCTTATAGACTTCACCATCCTTTGTTTTGGTGGGTCGTTTAGGCCTCTCACATTCCATGAGAGAACCTTCATTTAGACTATTTGATTTTTTTTCCCTGCCCCCTTCCCTGATCCAAAGGGGGTTTGTCAATTTTGCTATTATACTGGCCAGGAATAGATTGTTGTAACAATATTCTTTGCTTTTCGTTTGCAATTTCTTCATTGATTCTCATTCTATAGTGCTCTGTTGTAGATATTCTCCCTTTATTTCTTTCACTTCCATAATCTATCGGAAGCTTGGTAGTGCTTCTAGTCTGTTTTGGACTGAAATGAGGGGGCATATACTGTGACATTCTAGGGCTTGAACCTTCTTCCTCATTTTGGGGGTTTTCAATTCCCTCTTCATCCTCAGCCTTGTTTTGGTTCACCTCTCCTATCTGGTTCCTACACAGGGGGCTTTCCTTCAAGGAACCTTTTACCGTTGGGCTCATATGATACGGGATAATTTGCTCCACTACTGGATTAGGAGCTACATTCTTGGCTCTTGTTTCCACAACTTCGACTCTTGACTCTATTTTTTCCATGTTTAAATTGAAATGACCTGGCCATTTTTCTTCATTTTGAACATAGCTTTTGGGGATTTTTTTCATAGCTATGCATGGTCTCGATTTGGATGGGGAGTCTAGGGTTTTAGAAAACTTGACATTGATGGTATCATCCTTACTGTTTTATTTTTCAACTTCTAGATTTGCTAGGATATCAAACATGTTCAAGCTGGGATCTTTATTACATACCTTATGATTTTTGCCTCCCTCATTATGTTGCTTTCCTTTCTCTTGGATTTTTGCCAATTTTGTGTTGGCTTGGTCAGCCTGGTTATTCTTAACTTGTATGTATCCTTCCAAGTTAAGACACGGTCCTTGAAAATTTGGGATCCCTCTCCCATTAGCTCTCCCCATAAAACCTTTGCTCATGGCTTCCTTGTTTGCAGTTATTGTCAGACATTGGGCTTGAAGGTGGCCCTGGGTTTTGCACATGCTATAGAATGTCATATTGTTCTCATACTCCATAGGCTGAATCCTTAGAAACTCTCCACATGCTAGTTCCACTTGAGAAGGTAGATCAGAATCCAAGTTTGCATTTACACAGATCCTGGCATGCGTCTATCTAGTCCTTGCTCGGGTTGAATGGTCTATTGCCACGAGCTCTCCTATCATATTTTCTATGCCACTAAGCCAGTACTCATTAATGAACTGGGCTGGGAGGTTTGGTAAGCGGACCCAAATGGGTGCTATATTAATGTTCTGCTTCTCAGGGTTGAAATCCTCCCCCCACTTCCTCATAAAGAGGCTACGCCTTCCTAGAAACCAGGGTCCTCCTGTCAAGATGTGCTCTGCATCATATTTGTTGTTGAGTCTTATCAAAAAAAAAACTCTTAACATGGCTACAATTTCTAAGCTTCCTGAAGTTTTCCACTTTGCCGCAACCCATGAGTGAATAGTCTCAATGTTCGGCCTTCCTCCCAAAAATTTTCCAACTAAGGATGATGCCTCCATATCCAAGAATCTTTCCATAATATCCACTAGCACAGTTAACTTGTTATTGTTTGGTATTAGGGGCGGTAGTTCACTGACTGGCTCCTTCATTTTCCCTTTCATCATTTCCAAAAATGTTGGGCCCTTATTGCCAGCTCCCGAACCCCAGTAGGACCCTTTGTCTGAGGGTTTATCTAGAGGATCTGTACCTTTAGCCTTTTTGAACTGAGCTGACAGGGAATCCTTTTCCTTTCTAGCTACAGTATTCTGCCCTACCTCTGGATCTTCTCCTTCCATTGGTTCAAAATTCCTACCTACCGTTTTTGCTCCTCCTACGTTTCCTCCATAGCTCCTCATCTCTCCCCTTTCTCTTTCTATAAAGAAATGTTTTCTTCATCACCTCCATTCTTTGATTCTTCATTATTTGGTTTACAAACTGCTTGGACTTCTTTGAATTCTGATGCATGGATACAATAGATAAATTAGGATCATAATTGATCCATTTTTATTTTTCTTGTTTGATAATATGACATTGTTTCTTTCCATTGATAACTTTGAATTCTATTGTCATATTTTGATCTATAAGTTAAGAAACTAAAATAATGTTGATAGTAAATCCAAGAACATACAAAACATTATTTAGGTTTACTAGAACATTTTTTTTACCTTTTACTTCGCAAGTCTCACTATTTGCTATAGCAACTGAGTTTTCATATTTTCCTTGTAAAGCATCGAACCATATTTTGTTTCCAGTCATATGTTTACTTGCTTTAGAATCTATGTACCAATAATCCATAATTCCTTTACCTTTGAAAAATTTAAGGTTCTAATCCTTTGAGGTTGACTTCCTTATGACTCCCTAGTATATTGAGATCAAACTTAATGAACTTTAATTCTCAAATTTGTAGAATACCTTGAGAATCTTAATGTTCAATCACTGATTTTGATAGAAATTTAATTTTCCAATCTCTAGGTAGAATACCTTTTATCTCCTCTTGTGCTAGATATATTTAGACACATTTGTAATGGTCATATTGTGCCACTTGTCATTGTTGAAAGCAAGATGCAAAGTAAACATTTCAAATAGATGACAAATATAGTTAACTCCACTGTGCTTCTGCTGATATATTTTGAAATGCCACTTGATTGAACATTACCAATATGATGAGTATAATGCCTTTTCTACATGCTGCTATAATGGTTTGATAGCAAGGACTTGATACGTCTGGATTTGAGGCACCAAATTTAATATATTTTTTTGGTTACTCCACTATAGTTTATAACTATTTTAATGGATTGAATGCGCACCGTTGTAGCTATGATTCAACAGTTTCAATGCTTGATAAATTCCTTCTTCATAACGGTGTCTTCCAACTCTCTCAATGTTTTCTACTCAACGTATCATTCTTCTTTCACCTGAAACACTCTCCACTTGACACTGAAACTCTTTTTGACTTCTCCACATGACCAAATTAGGTGAAGATGTATTTTATGCTACGTTATTCAACTTCTTAGGCGCTAATGGATACTATGGTGGCTGGTTGTACATAGGAAAATGCACCAATTTTTCCCCCCTTCACTTTAAACTTCACCTTGCCTTATTCACAATATGGTGGATGCTCTCTTGTATATGGTAATGGTGCCTTTATCTTTTGCAATCCATGATAAATATTGCTTCTAATATTACCTTTTTTTCCTTGGCAATTTTCTCCTTGCTTGGTTTGTTTTCAATGATGATTCCAAGCTTTTTGAACAATGTAAATAGAGTTCCTTTTTGAATGATAATACTATGTGCTCTTGTATATGCAATCTAACCTTTAGAGTGAATTCTTATTTCATTTCAATAGGTAATAGTATGTTGATATTTTTCTTTCACTTGAAATATATCTAACTCCTATTTTTATGTGCAGGTTTTAACCTTGTAAAAACTATCTTCTACACTTCCTTGAAGACTTTAACATGAAACCTTCTCATGCAAATTTTAAACCTTGAATTTTGTGCTTAATAAACTTAATAATGAACCAAATATAAGTGTTCAAATAATGAACCTTTTGCACCTAAGTTGCATACCTTTTTAACATCGATTTTATGGTGGAATTATTGGTGATGGAATTGTAGCTCTTTCTTGCTGTTCAAAACAGATCTTTACCTCACCAATTTGCAGATTTAATTTGATATCTTTTGATGCCCAAAACTTTTCTATTTTGCAGCTTTGAAAATCCTCTAACTCGCTTCCCGAAACTGTGTTTGGGTGGCTTCAACTCTCCTCCAAGAAGCTCTCTAGAAATCTGAAAATTAGCAGCTATTAATGTTGTCCAAATTGCTGCTTTCTAGCTGTCCTCAAATATGAAATTTTCAGATTTTAATGCATTCAATTTCTCCTCCAATATGCTTTTCTAGAATATTCAAATTTTATAGGGAACTCCTCCAAATTGCAGCTAAAATTTTCCTTCAAGAAACCTTCAATTTTCTGTTGTAAAATCAGCAAGCTCCTTTCTCCAAATCAGCCTTCAAATCCTTCAAAGGAAATCTTCAAACTTCTCAAGTTTGGTGGTTTCTTCTAGCTCCTTTCTCCTTCAATATCCTTGCCAAAATTTGACTTCAAATTTTGCCTCCTTCTCAAGAATATGAATGTCTTGAGGTATTCACTAATCTCTTCCAAAATTTGGCAAACTTCTTGCCAAATCCTTCTTCATTGGGCTTGTTGTTGGATGGCGACAATTGCTCCAAATTCTTCACTGTCAGGAACTTCTCCTTACTAGTAATATTCTTCCTAAAATCTTCTCCAATGGCCTTCTCCAAATCTCCTTCAATGGCCTTCTTCAAGTCTAAAATGAGGCTTTCCTCGCCTACTCCTTTCTCCTTTCAAGTAGCTTGAGGCATTATCCTAGAGCCTTCAAATCCTGTAACTTCTCTTCTACTCTTGTCAAAACTTCAATGAGATCTTCTTTGATCTCTTCAGTCTTCAACTATGGAATTTTTGCAATATGATCTCTTTCTTGGATCTCCTAATTTCTTTGCTTCTAAAATATGCAATAGGACCTTTGTTAGTCCTTCTCTATCTTAAATATTCCAAATATGGAAGTTCTTCAATGAGATCTTCTATGGGTCTTCTCTTCAATCTTCAATCGAGATCTGCTTCTTGAGTATCCTTCAATCTTCTCTATTGAAATTTGCAACTCTTGCAATGGGACAATTTCCGCAAGGCCTCCAAGATCTTCAATATTCAATTTTTTGCTTCAAATGTTGGATTGATTCTAATGAAGATATTCTTCCTAGATATTTGTAGGAAACCTCCCAACTATCTTTGAATCTCCTCTTCTATGCAACAAAGTATTAGAAAATGATAATAGAAATTTCTTTGAATCTAGAGAGACTAAACAATACTAGTTGATTTTTCTATATAGTGGAATCAATGTTGAGTCCTAGTCTTCTCAAGTTTTCTACAACTCTATGGAAAAAATCTAGCCAAATATAAGTTCAAAATTTCTGAAAATGAGGATTGGTATCTCCTATCAATCTCTCTTATGGCTCTCTCAATCTCCTATCAATCGACCTAGTGCTTTGATACCACTGTTAGCTTTTGATTCTATAAAATTAAAGGAAATGCAACCACAAGTAATGAAATAAGCAAGCAATATTATATCTATGATAATGGCTAACTAATAAGCATGTAAATAGCATGAGAAACTTCTGAAATAACTCATGCAATGGCCATTAATGGAAACTCATAAAAATTAAAACTTGATAAAAATATGGAGATCTACTAATGCATGCTATGAGCAATGCATTCTTCATCATCAATTACAATGCTTAGTCACAAATATATACTAGTATGTGACTCTTCACTTTTCTACCCTAAGGACACATGTGCATTTTGCATGATAGACACTTGTGCACATGCACACCTAACTAAAGACACTTGTTCTTCCTATTTTAAAGGACTCATGTACATGTGGACTACATGCACATTTACATCATTGCACATTCTAACACTCGTGCATTTATTATATTACATAAAGTAAATACTCAAACCTTAATCTAAGACACTTCTAATCTAATGATGTACCCAAGATGGTACATTAGCATGTACCAAATAATGTAATATATTCCAACACGATGCAAGGATTGCAATGAGACATTTAGACTTATCGATGCAGGTGGAAGGAATTGTAGAAATAAGGAAGCACGGATTGAATGGACATTCCCTGAGGGTAAAGTTGATGTAGTACTTAAGTAGAAGACATTGAAGGAAGAAGGTGTTTTAGGAAGAAGTAAAGTAGCTAAATTGAAAGTGTACAGACCATATAGTTTTACCAATGGTTTTGCATATAGAGGATTGTAGAGATAAATGTGCATGAGGGTTGTAAAGTTGCAAAGGTTGTCATACAGATGGAGTGTTGAAGTCATATGATAGAGTGGCATAGACATTGTGCATAGGAGGGAAAATTGCTAAGAGGCTATCATACAATTGTGTAAGGAGACTGTTGTGGGGATTTCTTGCTTACCTCCTTAAAATATATCACGTCACAAGAATTTCGAGAGTCACAACCAGTTTGTAAAATCTGGTGGATCTACCTCTTTGACCCAGGAAAAAATTATCTATAAGACTCTATATAGACCAGGTCGGGTAAGGAAACCCCGGATGATGGGTTTGGATATTTTCATTATGATATTATAACCCATGTCTTACCAGATTTAATGATATTATGTTAGTTTTTGTTCTTCTTTGACCAAACCAAGCAACATTTATATTATTAAGACCAGACTAGTGCCATGTCCATTGGGTAGTCATAGCAGGTTTATAAACTTCATGAACTAAGAAAAGAACAGGAAAGAGGAACTAGTTCATCCAAATTCATTCAAATAATGTAATCAATAAGAACGATTAAACTAGTGAAATAAAACATTATTCACACATTCAGATTGTTGTAATATGCAAATAAGTAAGACACAAGCCATAAACACGGGATATGCTAGGAATAGAGTTGGAATTTATATTCATAAAAATATTACATATGAAGATCCCGACAGAATTCTTGGGTCTATATGGCAACAGTTACAATAGCACCCCCGTTTAAATATCGTAATAGGGGACTGCTTCTCTCCATCCTGACTACAGTGATGCAAAGTCTCTAACTCTGGAGCGTCTGTTGGAAATAATCTCAGCTAACAGAGCTTCTTGGATAGTCCCTAGATAATGGCAAAGGAAAAGGTGATGTGAGAAATGAAGGGATAAAACACACACAGAAAAGGAAATACGACTAACTCTAAAACATAACTATACCTGGACCAATATTATGCTCTCTCTAAGGTTTTATGAAAATCTTCAGCTGCAATGCTCCTCTATGTATAGCGCTGGGGAGATCAGGCTGTGTTGTAACAATTTTCCTACAAGCCCTCCATTTGGCTTGATCGCCTGTCCTATACAAAATTATGGTAGGGACAAAAAGGGATAGGTGGCCCATGCCATTCCTCCTATGGCTACTCTTATTGGGTGTCAACCTCCTCACCACCTTGATAAGGCAACTCCATTGTGCTTTGATCTAGTGCCTCCTTTGTTGTGTTGGACCCCACTCCATTTTTGTCGTTACTGAGTGCATCCTCTTGTGGGTCCTTTATCACCCCTCCTACTCCATCTCCAGGATTTTGCAAATTGTGTTCAATATAGACCCATGCCTCATCGTGAAAGGTTAAGGCAAACTTCAATAAGTTGATGTCTTGTGTGAATTTATTCCCCACTCCTTGGACAATTCCACGATGTTCTCAGTAAATACACATAAGCGGTCCACCATTTCAACTAAAGAAGTGAACTTCTTTGTCAACTTGATGTTTTGATCAAAGTCAAATTCTTGTATTCTGTTGAAGACAAAGTCTTTAATACTAGGTGCTTGGAAAAACTCTTCCAACGTAAACCCGCAGTCATTGAGTTCATTCTCCACTTCTTCTTCAAAGCTAGCTATCTCTTGATCCCACCGAAGTCAGTTTGGTGTATTCTATAAGCATATGAATACCTTTGCATATTCCTCTACAAAGAAGCAGACGAATCCATCTCCCAAAGTGACCACCCCTGCACTAAATTCCACATAATTTAATTAAAACTTTTGATATATCGAGTGCATCATATTTATCCTCTGGTTTGCTTGTTGTAGCAAATCCTCAAAAATACATGTAGTATGTCTGGTGGCATAGATGTTATAAAATATCATCGTCATATCAACCATACACTATTGTATCTTATCTTTCATTTCCTGCTTGAACTCCTCAATGGTACTGGAGTAATCACTGGCCTGCATGGTAATACTCTGAGAGGGGTCGACATTTTTTTAGCTAATCTATCTCAGTTTGCAATTATTCACTTTCTATTGCAATTGCTCTACCTCTACTAACTTCGTCTTTAAAATTGTGACCTCATTTTCTACAACTTCTACCACTTGTACTTAAAAGGTTGCGTGTGATTTCATCATATCTATCGAGTTAACTTTAGCCATCATTACCCCTTTGTCAAAATCGATCGTGACTTCCTTTAGGCTCGATGGTAGGGGGATGGCAAATGTGGTAATAGACACGTTGCATGTTTCTTTTCATGTTGTCCTTTTGGACCTACTTACTCCTTTACTAGGAGATCTTTGTTCCTCCACATCTTGTATATGATCTTCCTCATCATAGTGAATTGGATTGCTTCCCTCACCCTGGACAATATGAAATTCTTTGTCTGGAACTGAAGATTCAGTCCTGTACCTATTTTGGGTAGGAGACTATGAAGGATTTTCCACCTAAATTTCATACTCCCTGAGTATGCTTGATAGTCCCCCTACTTCCTGTATTTTCTTTAGAGCCTTGGGAGGAATTGGATGTTCCTTTTGATTAATCACCAGGGTGGTGGAGAACAAAGAGGATTGGCCAACCGCCATATCATTCTGGCTGGATGGAGACATCAACGCTTGGGCCAAAGATGTTAAGATTTGAACTTGATGTAATGATTGAGTTACCAACTCCTTTCCCTTTGATGTAGCAGTGGGGGAGATGGAAGACTTGGGGAGATTTGCCTTCTCTTGTTGGGCTGCAATTACTATTTTCATTATGACTTCAAATAAATTTGAATCTTGGTGAACGATCTAGAAGGTGGGGTTGTGAAACTCTTCTGGAGGAGCAACAGGGGCCAAAGGGACTACCTTGTCAACCAAAAATTCTCTATGCAGCCTCAAGTCAGATTTGTAATCCCCAACTACTAATTTTTTGTGAGATAGTTTATCCATCTTCCACACTAATTCTAATGATCGACCCTGCCTAAGAGCCTTTTGCATTTCATCCTCAAAATCATCCACCCTGTGTGTAACTTACAATAGGGAGAGCTTCGTAGAGATGGCCTATTTATGATAATCATTAGGGTCATAGGACCTCCAAATAATTTCTTGAAAATAGTGTGAGTCCATATTCTAGATGGCCCGAAGTAAATAGAAGTGGCCTAGGTATGTATAGGGGCCCATTGTGTAGGGTATCGATAGCCATGGAACCCCTCCCTTCTTTTTGATAGAGCAGATATTTAACTCCTCTACAATCTACCTAGTTATCTCCAAAATGGCTATGGATGTTGGGAAATGCTTTGGCAAACCTTTCGAGGGCAGCTTCAACCCATACAGTAAATGTAAGAATATTCTTCTGTATAGAAAAAATCTCCTAATTTTTCTTCATGCTGAAACATCCTCACTCTGGCCCTGAATTTGTCAGGCTCTTATCCACATAGGCAAGCATGGATCACTGGAAGAATATTTTCGAAGAAATCCACATAAGTAGAGCATCCCTCCTGTATACACAATAACCTGTCTTAAATTGTGGCAGCATAGACTCCCCCTATTTTGGCGATCAAGGACTTCTCCAATTGGCCTAAAACCAAGTGAATTAAAAATGAGTAGTAGGAGAAAGGAGGGATTTGTTATTCATTTTCCAGGATGGCTTCATGTAGTTCTATCAATTCTTTGTTGATATTATTACTGATGACCTCGTCCCACCGATACATAGGTATCTTATCTCTCTTGTTGCACTGAATTACTAGAAACATGGCCTCCTTAGTGATCTACTCTAAGTCCATTCCTAGCACCAGGTTGATCATATCTACGTAATCCTATGTCCATGGGCATAAAATGGATTTTCGTATGGGAAATTCAGGAGGCATATGTTTGTTCCTCTTCAAGAGTGTGCTCGGTAAGGAGGTTTTAAGCATGAAATTGGACTGAAGATCCAATACCTGAAAGTCCAATATTAATGAGGCCATGGAGAGCTCGAACACCCTTCTGATTCTATCAACTATGATTTGGAATGCCACTTAGTTGGTGTGGTCCTTGATAGTCCTATTTTTGATATCGTATGCCACCGCCAGCTAGGCAAGGAGATCTGACGAGTGATAGACCTTAAGGTAAACCAATTTGCCAAGGTTTGAGGCACATTTGTTGCAGATAGGGCTCTGTTAACTGCTATCTCTTTGTGCCCTCATGAACAAACCCCTTATCAGAGTAGGGTGACGTTGGTTATCCTCCCATGTTGGTTCAAAGTTTTATATTATCACATTCTCCACTTCTTGCTACTGGTTTGATGTGATATCTTTGTTCGAAACAGGTTGTTCAATTAGCACCTTCGGGTCCCTGGCCCTTCCTATTTTCTTAGCCACCATCCAAGCCCCTATTAACTCTCTAATTTAGGCTTTCACATTTGTTATCCCAATTGTGGTTATGCTCATTGAAGCCATTAGGTTGGGCGATTGTGGACTGGGGATGTTCTTGTGCACCGGTGTTCTCTCAATATCTCACCAGCTTAATTCATCTTCATGACTGGTACTTGCAACACACTCTGCATGTGCATATTCAATCCACTCTTGTCGATGATATGAGATAAGTTTGCCACCTTCCTTTTAAATATCTTGCATTAATAGTATTAGGTGGAATGTTGCTTCCTTATTGGATGAGGAGACCTTATTCATCGTGCCACAAGGACTGGGCTCAAATTAATTCTTCATCGGGTGCTTATTAGATGCCTTCTAGATCTGCTTGGTTGGCAGGGAGGAATCAAAGTCGTCCTTTGGTCTTCTTCTCATTAGTTTGTGCAAGATGCGCTTAAAATTCAAGGTGCACAACTTTGAGGGGAGGTGCATGAAATTTGTGTGCCTTTAATTCACCTATGCGCTTTATTAAAAGCAGTCACAGGGCACACGAAGTTCACATGCCCTTCAAACTTTCATGCACTCTATAAGTAGGGTGCACAACACAAAAAGAGGGTGCACAGCTTTGCATGCCCCTTTGGACTTTCATGCACTCCACTAGAAGTGTGGTGCATGACACAAAATCGAGGCACGCGGCTTCACGTGCCCCTTTGGACTTTCGTGCACTCGATAGGAAGTGGAGTGCACGACACAAAAATGGGCTACGTGGCTTTGCACACCTGTTTGGACTTTTGTTCGCTCCATAGGAAGTGGAGTGCATGACACAAAAGTGGGGCACGTGGCTTGGCACGCCCCTTAAGACCTTCGTACACTCCATAGGAAGTGGAGTGCACAACACAAAAATGGGGTGCGCGACTTTGCGCGCCCCTTTGGACTTCCATGCACTCCATAGGAAGTGGAGCACATGACACAAAATTGGGGCAAGCTTGGCACGCCCCTTAATACTTTCATGCACTCAATAAGAAGTGAAGCGCATGACACAAAAATGGAGTGCACAACTTTGCACACCCCTTTTGACTTTCGTGTGCTCCATAGAAGTGGGGCGCATGACACAAAAATTTGGGGTGCTCAACAAAAATTTTGAGTGCTCCATAGGAGTCAAATAAAAAGACTCAAATCCAAAATTGAAACTCTAAGAAACAAAGGTGGAACTGTTTACAAGCCCAACAGAGATTGTAGTACAAACTGTGTCATACAAGTAGTAGAAATTGTGTTGTACAAGGAGACTCTTGAAGACACTATTATATAAGGGCAAACCCAAGGAAGAGTTTCATACAAATAGGGACCTGTATGGCAAATCCATATAAGAGGAGGCCTAATGTTGGTACTCAGTGAAGTGTCTACTATACAAGTGTAGGAAGTGTATGAAAAATGACGTACAAGTGCAAGTATACTTGCAATAGGATTAGCTGGAAGTGACAATATGTAGAAGTTGCCAAGCATTGTGAAGAGGGTACTCTAGGTGGAGCAACGACAAAGAAAAGATCCATATAATTCGATGTTGTAATCAAGGTATCGTTCATGAGGAGAGGGTATCAAAGTAGCTGCAAGAAGAGGGCTTGCACAATGCACACATCAAAGAGAGAGATAATGTGATCAAGAAGTTGAACGGGATAGAGGCAACAAGGTACCCACTCGAGGGAAAGGTTAAAGACTAGTAGTCTCAAAGATAGAAGTGGAAGCTTCAATTGAGGAAAATGAGAAGGGAAGGGTCATGAGAGAATGTTGGTACCCTTGTAGGAGATGACATGGCAACAACCAACAAGGGTGTTTTGTAGAAATTGGTGGCAAGAGAATTCACATGATCACCTACTAAAGGTTGCATTCAAAAATGTAGGTGTGCACTATATTCTATAGATTTTGAATTTTGTGTTCTTTTAGGATTATTTGTTGTAGATGTTATGAACGTATGATTTTAAACCAATTGAGTAAGAGACTATAGCAATACTAGTTGAAGCACTATAAAAATCTTCAAAAAGCTTTGAAGGCATATTGGTCTGAGAAAGATGAGAGCCAAGAAAGACCAATGAGTAAAATGGAGAACAACCCATCATCGAATAAGAAGAGTTGGAACCACATCCAATAGAATTGAGAAAATTGTAAGATTCCTAAGTATAGTAGAAGAAAAAGAACAACAATTGCTAGCGATGGAAAATAGAAGAAAGCCACCCAATCATAAACCTTAAAGAGAAGGAAATGAGCATGAGGACATGAGCCTACTAGCACAAGTGGGTATACAACATTAAAGAATGTGCCTTGAAACACATTTGTTACAATAGGAATATGAATTACTGCAGAGGCATAATGCATATATGAGGGAGCAAAAATTGCTTAGGAAGTTGGAATAATAATACAAATCCTTGATATAATGGATATAATGAGGTAGGGAATGTTGATTTATCTTGAGCAACAAAGAGTGAGAAGAGAGGAAGTAGTAGAAATATTATGGAGGGATACATTCAAAATACCTACATCTCAGGAAGGAATTGGCAAATAGACATGAGTAGTATGTTATCCACAAGATTTGACAATTCAAGCAGCGCAAGCTCAAGTGCACAACTCCAAAGATGAGCAAGGAGGAACACGCCAAGACCTCAACTAGCTTCCTAACCAAAAACAAAACAAGTAGGAAATGAGGCCCACCCAACAGAAGGAAATGAGGTAAAAAATGTGCCTGAGACAGGTGAATCATTGCAAAGGAGAAGGTGACAATAGTGTCAAGAAGTAAGGAAGAGCAAAATTTGATAAGGTAAGAACAAAGATGACGAATTTATGAAGAAGTAAATGACTCATCATACAAATGTAGCAAGTTAGGAAGATGCCTATGCATTAGACCATTGTACAAGTATAGGTTGTACAAGTGAATAGGGTGATACAACAAGCAGTCGTACAAGTGAAAAACTATCATATAGATGAATTATGTTGTACATGTCAATGTGGTCACACAAGTCCAGTCAACTATACAATTGATGATGATATGATAGATTTTTGTACAAATGAAGAGCAGGGCATCAGTTTGGTAGGGGGCCATACAAATGCAGTTATTTGTACGAAAAAGCAAGAAGAAAATTGCATTTAGGGGGAAGAATATGGTTTGTAAATAGATGACATAGATGAAGTCTAAATCTGCATGGTCCTACAAATCATATGATGGAGGTAACTTAGACACATGATTTAAAAATTAAAAATAGAAAAAGTGAAAAAGTGAAAAATAATAAAAAGACAAAAAGGCAAAAAGCAGGAACAATGCATGTTGTCAATCACATGCATAGGTGGTGTGGTGTCAAACTATAAATTATTGGGCAATTATACATGGGCGGCAACTAGCCCTTCCAACTTATAAATATGTGCATTCAAGGAGGCTTGAGCATTGTAATTGCTCAATGAAGGAAGGATGAAGAATGCATGTAAGGAGCAAAAGGTGGGAGGGCATAGTGTTGAAGGATGCTAGACACAGTATTGAAGCGAAGTGCATAGGATATTTGTCGAAATTGTAGTGATAAAATGCCAAAAAAGGATTACAAAACTGACAAGTGTGCCTTGAGGTAAAGTTGGTAATTTGATTAGTAGAAGAACTTGTAAAGAACTGTTGCAAGGGTTTTTGCAAGGGATAAAGTACAATCATACAAGTGTATATATGGTCATTGAAGAAAGGAATAAAGTGCAAACATAATGATAATTTTTGTTTTTCAGGTGAGCATGGCCATACAATCCAAGGTTAGAGTTAGAAACAAAGAGACACTAAGTTTGTGTGAATAAAAGGGTAGGGAGCTACCATATGAGCGGAGGAAAGTTCATACAAGTTGGAGAGTGAATAACCAATTGAGAGATACCATATTTATCTAAGTGAAGAAGGATACATAAGAGTGTCGTATAAACTAGTGTAGGAGGACCATTGTATAGGTTGAAGGAGACACTGTTGAACAAGAAATTTTGGATGGCAATGCCAGTCAAGAATAAATCGAAAGTTGTCATACAAGGAAATAGGTTGACGTACAAGAAACTTGGATGCCATACAAGAAAGCATAGTTACTATCATACATGCAACAAGTGTGGCAATAGGTACTGAACAAGTAGCAGGATTGGGATGACAAGGGTCGTACAAGCAGAACCTAAAGTAGTTGGAATGGCTGAGTAGTAAAAAATGTAGAAGAGGTCAAATATCATGCAACAAAATCATCAGGTGGAACAATAGTAGAGAAGATCCCTATGTGACTTAGTGATGCAAGTAGAGACTCGTCCTCAAGGAGAGGGTTTCAAATGAAGTGCAAGGAGTCTCATAGAACACATTTGAGGAAGAGAAATAGAATGTAGCTTATACATCGAATGAGGCAACAATAGGCATGATGATCATTCAAGAGAAAGGTCAAGAATCAACACTCTAGAGTGACAAGTTGAGGCTTCATTGTAGCATAACGACAAGGATTCCTAGGGATAATGGGATGACAATTTTAGGCCAAGGAAGTGTAGCTAATGGGAGGTATTCAGTCCTATACAACATCATTCTTTAGGCAACAAATGTAACTTCATTCACCAGGTTAATCTCATATGGCAATGTGGCTAGACAATGCACTTTAGTTTGTCGACTAGCCTGATGGTACTCCTCAATCAACAACATCCTAGATGGCAACTATAGTCTCAAATGAAACTCCTCATGATGGCATAATGACATGGCAATGATGACATGATGACATGGCAATGATGGCATGATGACATGGAAATAATAGCATGATGGCATGGAAATTATGGCATGACGGCATGGCAATGTCAGTAGTCTTAGTCAACAATGCTTCCAATCCTCATTGGCTTCCTCCAACATCGGCCCTTGTCTTACAGTGATTGTAACTAGCGTTTGAATCCTTCAACATACAACCAGCCACTTGCACTACAAATCTAACACTCTAACATACAAACATCATCACACGCATATTGAGAGCTAAAGTATATGCCTTTCATTATCAGAATGGATTCCATGGCATACATGTAGATATTATAGCATCTTTGTAACTATAACCAAACCTCTTCTCCTATCAACCTAGTGCACATGCATCTATAACATAACACATCTGCTTATGGCAATGTATCTAGTGTATCTTCAAAATGCAAAGCATTATCCTAGTCATTGGCACAACAATTTTTGAGGACATTATTATAGAACTGCCTACCTACCTACTTTAATCACTTTATCCAACCTTATAATTAATCAAATATTAAGGTTTTGCAAATGATGGTTGCATTACATTTCATTTTGATTGCATTTCTTGTCATTAAATACAAATTTGCGTTTGCTACTTAGATATTTTCACAAACACTTCATTTTTGCTTAGTAGAACTAGTGCCTGCATATGTCCTCCTCTTTAAAATGGTTTATGTCCTCATCAACTTCCTTCATTGATCTGTCAGGGTTGAATTTGGCTTCAGCTTTTGTTTTGATTAGGGATCAAGCACACCTCCCAATTCAATAATTTGTAGCTTTAAGGCCTCCTTCTTGTCCTTGAGCCTCTTAGCATAGTTGAAGTACTTGGCCCATTCAATACCAAAATGTTGGCCTTCTTCTCTATTTCCACCAACTTCATCAAGATCTCCTCCTCCCTCTTTGCAAATGCCTCATTTGCAATCCCTCGCATTAGTGTTGCAACCTGTTCATCTCAACATGCAATTATATGATTATTATGCTCTAATTCCTTTGACATTGCTTCCTCTCATTGTTGTCTAAGTGACCATTCAGATATGATATGTGTAATATGTTCCTCTTACTCCACAATAATATTTTCTCTCTTCTCCAATTCCTCCAATATTTTTAGTTCTTTATGTTCTTCTTGTATCTTTTTTAACGACTCTTCCAACTTGGCTATGTCAGCTTCCATCGTCCGTTTTTCTTGTTGAAAATTTTGTACTGAAATTTGCAATTCTTGAGCCTTGTCTTGCCCCACACTATGCAATTTCTTAATTCCAACAGCTGACCACTACACTAAGTAAACCAAAAAATTCATCTGAGCATACATCGAGAGTAATTATGGTACAAGTTCTATGTATTGCACCATCTTGTCACCCTTCAGACAAGATAAAATGTGATTTCCATGAATATACGTAGGTTGGTCCTGTGTATAGTGTTGGCACATCTTCTAGCAATTTCTTTACCCCTTCCATGTTTTTGATACAACCTATTTCCAACTCCCATGGCTGTTCTTGATATATGTTGGTAACTTTAGCTCTCCACTATCCTTCTTGGGTACATTTTAACAACTTCTCTAGTTCATCTTCTACCATTGATTGCCATTGTTTCCACTACCCAATGCAACCTATCTTGAATTCAAGCTTCATTGTATCAATTTCTTGAGACACCTTAGTGAGACAAGTATTAACTTGTCCATTAATGTGCTCCCCCAAATTTGGTGGTTGCCTAAAATTTGGCACCTCGATCAGCATATGCTCACTAAGACCATTGTATTCCTCTTTTTATGTTTCAACTTCTAGTACCTACTCTTTCCCATTTTTCAATAGATCGATTTGTCTCTTTGCCACTTTTCCCTCTATAATAATTTGTTTAGATTCCTCAACCCATCTGCTCTATTTTTTGTTGTCTTCCCAATGAAATACTCTATCTTTGCAAGAGATTTCACTCTCTCATGGGTCTAATTTTTGTTGTCCTAGTATTTTATGCCACTCCAACTGCTCAAGCTATACCTCCTCTTCTTCTGGCATCCTTGCCATTTTATTTGGATCTTGCTCTTTTGGCGCTTCAATAAATGTGATTGCTTTTCAAGCTTGTCGCTCCTCCATGATAGATGTTTCTTCAATACAAGGTACTCCATGTAGTGGGGGTGATGCCATCCAATCCATCCACTGATATTTTGCCAAAAATTTGGCTAATCTAAACTATATGTCCCCACTTTCATCCTTTGTTTCCTTGTCAACAATATTGTCTATAGGAAACTCTTCATCTTGTTACATTTTGACTATAGCTTCTACCTCCATATATTTTGACATTTCCCCTATTTATTGGTGCGTTTCCTCCAAGGTTTGTTGTATTTTGTCCACTACAACTTGCCCTCTTGCGATTTGTTGCATTGTTATCTATTGGATTGCAATATGTTGTGGAGACCGTGCTTCTTCTGGTGACACAAATTTTCTTTTCTTCTTTTGGAGTGGTTCTTCCCTTGATGATGTTGTCACCTCCTTTGAACTATGAAGAGGTTCATCCAAGAGCATTTCCCGTTAGAATATCTTCTTTACCCTTGGATTCTTCTTCAAATGTTCTTTTGCTGAGGTCGTGCATTCATCCACCTCAACACCATTGGTGCTAACTCTGGCAATTCTCTGGGAGGATTCAGTCCAAGAATATCCACTTTCTCTTGTATTGCAACATTCAAAAATAGACCAATGGGATGAAATACCATCAAGAATTTCTTCATGCTACGCATAAAGA
The DNA here is from genome assembly GCA_028583015.1 of Wollemia nobilis. Lineage (NCBI taxonomy): Eukaryota > Viridiplantae > Streptophyta > Pinopsida > Araucariales > Araucariaceae > Wollemia > Wollemia nobilis. The sequence continues at coordinate 681,834 of JAQPPZ010001471.1, read as the reverse complement.
AAGTCTTAATGCAAAATGATAGGTAAGTTTCCTGGTCATAGGCTTGACCCCTTTTGATTCTTTGCATATATGAAATCATCCATATGGGCAACTTTGAAACCCTCTATTCTCCAAAAAACCTCGCCATTATTACATTCATTATGCACTGCAACCCCTCATTTTTCATCTAGTACTGCTTAACTTGTAGCACAAGTAGTGAGACTCCCAACAAAGGAATGGTGGAATGACATATTCAAGAATCAATCAAGACTATAGTCATGAGACTGCCTTCACAGTTGTACAGTGTCATTGTCCTAGGACAATACAGTCTCACTTGTATGGTAGTCACACGTTCCAATATTTTATGACACAATCTCTCACAATTGTATGAGATAATATTCTTGTACAATCTCGTACAATCATGTGACACAATCTTGTATAATAGTCTTCTCATTAAATCTCATACATTCATATGACACGATCTCATACAATCGTACGACACAATATTCTTGTACAATCTTGTATAGTTGTACAACACAATATCATACGACAGTTTTCTCTTACAATTGTACGACACAATCTCACATGACAATCTTCTCATATGATACAGTATGGTATAGTGTAGTCTTCACATATAACCTAATCCCTTTGTATGATTCATCTCTCATACGACATAGTACATGTACAAAAACTTGTATAGTCTCACACACACAAAGTCACACTTTGAAATTGAATCTTGATTTGGGCAACACTCGTATGTGGTTGCCTTCATATGATCCCACTGTTGTATAGCCTGCTAACATACAATTTGCAGCTATTATAACTACCAACTCTTTACTACTACACCTTTGTATGATCTTCCTGCATATGGAAAATCTTGCAACTCCTTCTGTAACCCACAACTTATAGGAAGTATCTCTGCAATACTCTAACCACTGCAATCTACAACTATGCCAAACAATTACTACAGTTTGCAACTAGAAACAACATCCAATATAGTACAACATGAAATCTCATAGACATACACAGCATAAACAAAATGCAAGTAAAATGGATTCAAACTTCAATGTATCTACAATTAACAAAATTATATTGGCATTCAATGGTGCTTGCTGTAAACAACAATGATGTGCTGCAATTACAATGTGTAGGGTTTAATCCTTAGCACTTCCATAACCAGGCTTGCATAATCACAATAATGACATGGACAATCTCATCAATGGTCTCACCAATGTCTTTATGATGTTTCTACTATCCAATGTTCTCTCTTGGATAGGCTATTCACATGTGCTCCTCTCTCCATACTCATGCCCATGCCTCCCTCTCTCAAAATGGAAGAAGGGGGTTCCTTTTATGCACTCGAGTGGGAGTTACCTGAATGGCCACCCAAGACACCTTACCCTAAACCGTTTGGATTTACATTAATCTACCTAAATTACATATGCAATAGTAACTTATGACGTTAGCATTTTTTTCATCATATTACATTTGAATTTTACATACATCACATTTAATTCCATTTAGATTTCATTTCATAAGTCACTTTTTGACTTTGTTGTACATTCTAACATTACATAAAATATGACGTTGCCACTTTATAACATTATTACTATATGTACGCACATTTTGTCAAACACTTTGCATACAACTACAAAATAACCCAAATAACAAAACTAAATGCAAACATCAATTTGCTTGCCTACATCTATCCCCTCCTCTAAACTGGTTGGCATCCTCAATGACACATGAGCTGAAAACTAGGGATAGAAGCATCGAACACCTACTAAAATCTCTTGTTGTGCTCCATCTGCTTTCTCCTATTCCAAATGTCCTCTACAACTGACTTCACTTCAAACTGCTTCTCATATCACATCGTTTACTGATTGCTTACTTCATTTTCTACAATTAGTCATAGCATCAATTTCATCAGCATGAGCAACATGATGAACATGATGGTCAACACCATCACCACCTATGTCAAGGATCAAGGAAAATGCTTTGACAACACTCCTCTGATAGCACTACTTCAGACAATATTTCCTCTGATTGCACTGCCTTAAACAACATTTCCTTATATTGCACTACCTTAGATGGCATTTCCTTACATTGCACTGCCTCAAACAAAATCTTCTTAGATTGCACTTCATAAGATGACATTTCCTCAAATTGCATTACCTCAGACAACATCTCCTTTGACGACAATTCCTCAGATGACACTTTTTGAGTTGATGGCATTTCTTTAGATGATACTACTTTAAATGGTATTGCTTCAAACATCTCCTCGAACAACAATTCCTCAAATGACACTTTATGAGTTAACAACATTTCTTAAGATGACACTACTTCAGATGGTATTTCTTTAGACAACATCTCCTCTAACAACAATTCCTTAGATGATACTTTATGAGTTAATGATATTTCTTCAGACAACACTTTCTCCTCTATCATTTGACTATGGTCTCCTACCATCCTGGCCTCATCTGTACGTTGATAGGTCATTCGGTTGCCTTCCTGATAGCACTCTACAACATCTTCCTACATGACTTCAACAACTTACTAGATTTCTTTATCTTTGATTGAGATAAAACTAAATTTCACAATTCAAATAAATTCATCAAATTCAACTCCTTAAATAGTTTCACCTCTACTTATTGACAAGGTTTGTAACTCTTATCCTGTGCTTCGAACTCCATATGCATCACTGTTTAGTTTGACTCGCAACACTTTGACAATCACATGCGAAGTGCCCCCACAAATGGCATTGCCAACAATTTACAATGGAACTGCCCTTAGTACCATATTGTATTCAGGGTCTTATTTCTTTGATGACTATCACAAACCTCATCATTAGTGACATCCCTCCCTTGTACGATATCCCTTTGTGCTGCATATAACTGTATCGATGATCTTGCATTCTTTGAGTCACCTACATCATTGTTCTTCTTTTTGGAGTCACTTCCTTCCCTAAATTCTTGATTCTGACACTTGTATGAGGAACTACTCTCCTAACCAAAATCATCACTCTCATTGTTTGAGTCATTCTCAATATCAGAATCACTATCATCCTCAGATTTACTCTCGCTGCATTAACATGAAGCCCATACTTTAGTGATGTTTTTGCATCACTTTCCCAAATCAAGGCATAATCCAAAGCCTCTTGGTATGATCTTGGAGGGACCATCCTCATCTTCATCCGATACATAGGAAGAAGTCCATCTATGAACCACATCCTATTCAATGCATCTAACTGGTCTTCCTCCATCACATTAAACAATGCACTCAACTTCCAATTATAGGAATGAACAGACTCGTTCTCACCCTCTTTCATTCTAAGAATTTCAGCAATGATTGCATTGTCATTGTTGTACAATCAAAATTCTTGTACAAATGCATCACACAACTCTTCCCATGTCTTGTACTTGTCCTCTGGTAATTTCATGCACCAGTCTACTGCAAATCCATGAAATATCACAAAAAAATAACCATCTCTAATATACCTCATTGGTCTACCCAGTCGCTCCCCACATCATGTGATAGATTCTCCAATGCCTAACTCGGTATTTTGTTGATTCTCCATGAAACAATGGACACTTACATGCTATGCCTGAATTGACCTTTGGTTTGATAGATTGGAGCTTCAAGGTGGCAAAGAGCATGCAAAAGTGTTGGCATTTTCGCAGGCTTGAAAAGAGGATGATAAAGTGGATGAAATGATCTTTGGATACTTCATCATTGCAGATCTTTTCGCAATATTTCTGGCGGTATATTATAATAGGCGATCAGGGCAGTGGATAAAAAGTTACGGCCCCGGGAAGCGGAACCAGGAAACTCAAATTCGAGACGAAAAATCAGCTAAGGCACCAAACTCCCGAGTTCGCTTCAACTCTCCAGCGACGCCCATCGTCGCTCCAGTTTTCAGCGATCGTGGGCAGCGGGGGGAGAAGAATGAAAAAATTTCTAAGTGTTGGTCGACACCGATCGCTCCATTTGGCAGCGACTCCCATTGTCGCTCAACTCTGCCAGCGACTCCCGTCGTCGCTCCCATCCATCGAGCGAACATCGGCCAAAAAGTCAAACGTCGGCCAAAATGTCGGCCAAAGATCTCAAGTTCGCTCAAATTTCGAGTGATTCTCAGAATCGCTCCCCTTCGTCAGTGACCCCCGGCATCGGCCAAAATCCCGATGTCGGCCAGAATTCCAATGTTGGCCTCATATCGGCCACATGTCGGCCAAAATGCCTATGTCGGCCATATGTCGGCCAAAGCAGCTGCAAACTTCATCCGAGGGGCACAACTTGATAAAAAGTGGCTAAGGCAGAATCATCGGCTTCCCAGGGTTCGCTCCATCTGACCAGCAACTCCTGGCGTCGCATCATTTTCTGGTGAAAGGCAGTAGAAAAAAGGGTGATTTAAAAATTGTCTAAGTGTGGATCACCAGAGGTCGCTTCATTTCGGAGCGACCCTCATCATCGTCGCTTCTTTCCAGCGACCGCGGGTGGATGAGCTCAAGAAAATGTTCTAAGGCATGCAAGTTGCCCGTAGTTGCTCCGTTTTGGAGTGACTCCCATAGTCGCCCCTCACCCTCAGCGACTTCCATCGTCGCCCGCCTTTTCGACGATCGCTAGCAGTTGCAGGATTTGAAAAGTTGACCGAGGTCGCTCCGTTTTGGAGCGACTCCCGGCGTCGTCGTAGCTACCAAGCGACCCCCATCGCCGCCGACCCCTTCCAGCAACCAACAACAGCAAAGGAGTTTCAAGAAAAATTCTAAGGCATGTGAGCCGCCTTTGATCGCTCTTTTTCCAGGCGACCTCCGTCGTCGCCATGGCTACCAAGCGGCTCCCGTTGTCGCCCCCATCTCCCGTGATCGCTGGCAGAAGCAAAGTTGAAATTTTGTCTAATGCAAGGACTCCTGAGTTCGCTCCATTTTCGAGTGACTCCCGGGATCGCTCCCATCTCGCAGCGAACGTCGACCAAAAAGTCAATGTCGGCCACGAATCCCGATGTCCGCCAAAATTCCAATGTCGGCCACATGTCGGCCAAAAATGCCTATGTCGGCCAAAAAGCCTCAAGATCGTCCTCAACCTTCAGCGAACTTCAGCAAGATTCAGCAAACTCCAGCTAGGGCATTTTTTAAATGCTAAGGTAGCCCTGAAGGGGTACTCCGGAGGGCACTCATCCCAAGGAAGGAAGGTAGGTAGGCATTAAGGCGCATCCGCAGCACACGAGTTCCAATCTCCATCCCATCCCATCAGTACAGCCATGTCAGGTCCCAGAAAAGCTCCAAAGGGCAAGATACACCAACCGCAATAATGAAGCATGCTGCGCTAGCTGCAAGGACCTTTCGGAGCTGCTCTAAACACAAGTGAGTCGTATTCCAGGTACACTGTCATCTGACAGGGGTCAAATCTCAGCTACCCTTAGGGTTTGAGCATTAATGTAATGGGGGGAAAATTTTTGCTATAAATAGCAGTGTGCTTTCATTGTAAAAGGGGGGGAACATATTGCTAGAGAGCTGCTGTAATCAGACATTTGCATCAATACAAAGCATCCTTGGCTCTAACTCTTGTCTCTTTATTTTATGTTGTCTGCTGCAAGAATTTCTGCTTCATGTTCATTTATATTTCTGATTGCTGTAATTCTGCACTTCGGATTAGGGCATTGGACAGTAAGTGAATCTGGAATTATGGCTGGAGGATACATAGGGAAGAATCGCGGTGTTAGTTTCTGTTACATGCTTTGTTTTGATAGCTGTTAGTTTGGGTATTAGTTAGTAATCGTGCTGCTTGTTCTTCCCCACCACTATTGCAATACCATTTACATCTCTTTCTGCAAATCTTTTAATCTCTTTCCAGTTCCCTTAGCTTTTTCCCAATCTCTTTCCTGTTCCCTTATCTTAAACCCCAAGTAGAATAGTATAGGAGCCGGCCTTCTCCAAAGATCGGCACGGAGGGCATCCCTTCCCTCCGGCCTTTCAATGTTGGTCCAGGTCTAGGGCGCATATGCAAACCAAGTCCTTCCCAGGTGGCGGATTCGCGACCAACAAGAACTACTCTCCTAACCAAAATCATCACTCTCATTGTTTGAGTCATTCTCAATATCAGAATCACTATCATCCTCAGATTTACTCTCGCTGCATTAACATGAAGCCCATACTTTAGTGATGTTTTTGCATCACTTTCCCAAATCAAGGCATAATCCAAAGCCTCTTGGTATGATCTTGGAGGAACCATCCTCATCTTCATCTGATACATAGGAAGAAGTCCATATATGAACCACATCCTCTTCAATGCATCTGATTGGTCTTCCTCCATCACATTAAACAATGCACTCAACTTCCAATTATAGGAATGAACAGACTCGTTCTCACCCTATTTCATTCTAAGAATTTCAGCAATGATTGCATTGTCATTGTTGTACAATCAAAATTCTTGTACAAATGCATCACACAACTCTTCCCATGTATTGTAATTGTCCTCTGGTAATTTCATGTACCAGTCTACTGCAAATCCATGAAATATAACAAAAAAATAACGATCTCTAATATACCTCATTGGTCTACCCAGTCGCTCCCCTCATCGTGTGATAGATTCTCCAATGCCTAACTGGGTATTTTGTTGATTCTCCATGAAAAAATGGACACTTACACGCTATGCCTGAATTGACCTTCAGTTTGATAGATTGGATTTTCATTGGTAACAATTGTTTGCATATCTCTTCCTTACGCACAACCTTGGGTGCATCACCTTGCAATTACTCTTCCACTGTACTCCCACTCTTCTCACTAGACAATGTTCCAACCTACAATTGCTTCAATGTTAGACTCCTATTCCGCTCACCATCAAGCACACTAATCTATAGTTTCCCTAGTGCTAGACTCCCATCTCGTTCATTATTAGACATGTCATTTTGTATTTGCACCAATGTTGGACTCATATTCCACTCACCATCATGCACCACAACTTGCAATTGCTCCAATGCCAAACATTATTCATCAGTGTGCAGTTCCTCATGGACACCTTCCGTCAAATTTGGCTGAACTAGCTTGTACGGTCCTTCTACCTATTTGTAAAAGCACTTGCACTTGTACGACACCTTCACTTGTACGATAGATGCATTTGGGTTTGTATGACACTATCTTACAATTGTCTCACTTGCACAACAATCTCCATTCATACAATACCTTCCACTTGAACGACTCATGTCACTTGCACGAAAGGCTCTATTTGGATAGTGCACACCACTTGAACTATGTACATCACTAAAATGGTAGGTCTCATTTGTATGACAATGTCATGTTGCCAAACACATCGTTTGTAGTTAGTCATTTTCCTCCCTGCTACATGTTTGTCATACGTGTCTTGTTGTATAGCTCTTCCTCTGCATCAACAAACATATATGCTTCTTCATTTGCATCTTTGGTTGCATTCCATGGTCATTGTACACCTTGCCAAGTGACTTGCTTCTCACAACTCCATGTCACTATCCTTAACGCAAAATCATAGAGACAATGTCTCCAAGATGTAGAAATGTTATACAACATACTTTCCCACATCCTCGATAAATTCTCTATCATCTATCTCCTAAGAGCTCTAAACTCATTCAAGTATTGGTTCTTCTGTTTATTGCAATTGTAGTACTTGATTGGTTATAGCATTCCTTATTTGAGTGATCTTTGTGCTTCTCCTCAGAAACTTGATCCTCTTCGCAACCTCGTCTTCCACATCCTCTCTATAATCGTATTTTTCATCCATATTTCTTCCTTCATGTGTGTTAATACTTACTCCGACAATGACAACGATGCCAAATGTAGCATGAGTGGTGAGATTCCCAACAATGGAATGGTAGAATGATATATTTAAGAACCAATCAAGACTGTAGTCATAAGATTGTCTTCATAGTCGTACAGTTCCATTGTCTTGAGATAGTATAGTCTCACTTGTATGGAAGCAATTGTATGATAGTCACACGTACAATCTCGTACGACACAGTCTCACACAATCATACGACAGAATCTTCTCGTACAATCATACAACACAATCTCATATAGTCTTATGATGCAATATTGTACGAAAATATTCTCATATAGTCGTACAATACAATCTCATATGATAGTCTTATTGTACAATCTCGTATGATAGTCTCTCATACGACACAATCTGGTATGGTGCAGTCTTCTCGTACGACCTAATCCCTATGTACAATCTATCTCTCGTACAACACAATATGAGATTCCCAATACTTGTACAACAATGACTTGTATGGTCTCACACACACAAAATCACACTTAGAGATTGAATCCTGATTTGGGCAACACTCCTATGTGGTTTCCTTCATATGATCCCATCATCATACAATCTTCTATCATACGGTTTGCAACTATTATAACTATTAACTCCTTACTATTGCACATTCATACTGTTTTCCTACATATGTAAAATCTTGCAACTCCTTTTGTAACTTGCAACTTATAGGTAGTATCTTTGCAATACTCTAACCACTAAAATCTACAACTATGCTAAACAATTACTACAGTCTACAACTAGAAACAACATCCAATACAATACAACATGCAATCTCATAAATGTACACATCATAAATAGAATACAAGTAAAATGGAATCAAACTACAATGAATCTGCAAATAACAAAATTGTATTGGCATTCAATGGTGCTTGCTGTAAACAACAATGATGGACTGCAATTACAATGTGTAGGGTTTAATCCTCAACACTTCCATAACCAAGCCTGCATAATCACAACAATGACATGGACAATCTCCTCAATGATCTCATTAATTTCTCTATGATGTTTCTATTGTCCAATGTTTTGTATTGGATAGGTTGTTCGCGTGTGCTCCTCTCTCCATACTATAATGTCCCCCCCTGCTCTGATATTTTTAATATTTGGGACACTATATTGTTTCTTAAAATCAAAAAATACAACTCCAAAAAATAGGAAATAACTAGCAATTTTATTTTTCAAATTTCTTTCAAAATAGGGTTCAGATTACAATATTTTAAAAATATAATATTTCCACAATATGTCTGCAAACCCTTGAAATATACTAAATCAGCAAACATGGAAAGATACCTCTGAAGACTGATGAAGCTCCAAGTGTGAATCCTGTGTGAATTCACCAACAGAGAACTGGGGTTTCATCCAGCTCCAAAAATCTGAGGGGTTTCGTCCTCAGCCACATCGTTGGGGTTTCCATCCCTTCGGAGAAGAAGTCTCAGCCACTAGCCTCAAACTCTAGAGAAAATAACTAAAATCCATAATGACATGAAATGAGACCAAGCCACCAAATAAATAGACTCCTCCACAACAAACTCCCTTTGCACGCTCAATGTGGGATAAATCATGAAACATAACTCTTTTTTAAGTCCCACATCCCCTTTTAATAAAATAAGGTTTTAAACTATATAAAGTATTTAAATAATTTTACTTTATATAATTAAACCTTCGCACATTAAAAACTTGGCCTTTTGATTATCCGATCCGCAAACTGAGGATAGATACGGACACCCATTTCGGTGAAGAATATCACTGCACCGTCCGTTTTTCCCGAAACCCTAAAAACTAACTTACTAAAAATAGTAAGTCAAGACTCTGTCCATCCGATTCAACATCTGAGAGTGGATTCGAATACCCATTTTGCTCAATTATCCGCTCCCAAAACTCCAGTTAGGCTCCCCTGCAATCTACCCTAGCCTACGGGAACCCGTGAGTAGGCTAAACCACTGCATCTAACTAACTACTCATAAAGGGGACATTACAGTCCGCCCTTCCCAAAGATTGCTTCTCCTCAAGCAATTCTCATGAATATCTCAATCAACTGAAAATTCCTGGTTGTCGTCAATGAAAATTCTAGGATCCCAAACAAACCTGATGAATGTCCCATGACAATGACACAACCACCAACTGCCACCACAAGAACTGACAAAGCTAGTAACCCCTGTCATCCATCTGAATCTTCTAAAGCTGACAACTCTCCCAGACTCCGTCACTAAACTGAAAAATGATCCATCATTGAAATCAAGTAGATTCCCGGGATCCCAAACTAGTATCATGTCAGCATCACCATGCTGACACTGTGTCGCTCTGATCATAACTGTAGAGTCCGTGTGCCTCAGCTGAAATAGCCTTACCAACTGCACAACTGCATTTTACGGGGAAGGAATTGGAGTTCTGGTGATCGAGTGACAAGCAAATGAACGTTTCAGCTGTGTAATTTCCAGTTTGTTGTGCAAATATAGATCTGTACTTTCAGGTTAGAAAATTAAATAAATAAATCTCCATCTCCTTACTGCAAATTTATCATTTGTTCAAATGTTTGTTTCCTTATTGCATTATGAATGAAATTCAAGTCAATGCCTCAAACTAAACAAGCAAAACCAATCATTTCATTACAAAAATAAACAAGAAAAAACCAAAATAACTCAGAACCAGCAAGTGGGGGTGTATATTATATAAATTGTGGTTGTTACAACGACTATGTGCAGGTGTGAAATAGAGTTGCAACTAGGAGCATTGTATGAGGAGTTGCAGTCTAGAGAAGTGTCGTACGAGAGTTGTCGTTGAGTGAAGTAGTCAGGAGTATTGTTCAAGTGATTCATTCAAGTTTTGTCATACAAGCACTTGTCGTACAAATGAAGATTCAGCCTTCCATACAAGTAGAATACACTTGACTACAGTACAAGTGGAATACGCTTGACTGCCATACAAGTGGAATGTTGAGCCATTGTGAAATAGTATTGACTGCAGTCTTGCTTGGTCTCTAAATCTATCATTTTGTTCCTCCACTATTGGAATACTCACCACCGTGCTATAGTCAAAAAGTCTATGAACAATCTTAGGGAAGCTCCTCGATCACTATAAATCTAAACTATTTTTTCAAACACTTCAATGTGAAGAAAGCAACGACTCTCATGCATTTTGCATTTCAAAAATTCTAAATCCTAAGCATTAAGATACTTGGAACCTTCAACTGACTGAATGAGAATGTACAAATTTATGTTGATCCCCTAAGTAGTACTCTATGATAAATAAAGAGATAAGGATTGGTCATCAGTTGAAATGCTTTCCCTATCCCCTTGAACACATATGCAAATAAGAGAGGCAAAAGAAAATACAAAACTATCCTGCCCCTTTATGTGATATGTACCCTCAAAGTAGCATTTATATGGCACAAGTTTTTTATAGTTCACCATACAATTGTAAATTGCTAGTGAAGTACAAGATTTATCAAAACATTCTCCCATATAGTTTGAATAGAATCATAGCAATGATGAACTTGTAGTAGTAATTGTTAGGCTTCATAGATTGAATTGGCTTTGAGCTCTTCAAATGCTGTCCTAGCTAACATGATGTGATATATTACCAGCACTCTCCTAAAGGAATAAACTTGCATATGACATTGAATGCAAGGCTATGGATGTAAAAATATCATTCTTTGGACCTACAGTCAACTATTCATAGAATATATACATGTGGTTTTGATGGAAAATGTGCACTATTATGGGAATTGAAGGCTAAAATAGACCAGCAAAATATGTTGAAAGCAAGAAAAATGTGCAACAAACTGTACAGAACCTTATATGGAAAAACATCCCAACTCTATCCAAGCGGAAGAAATTTGTATAGATGTAGGTGGTGCAAAGGACATGAAGGAGAGGATGACCATTCATAAACCACTGTCATTACAAGCCAAGGTGAACCATATGGTTGTGAGTGAAAAGGAAACCAGGCTTTGCATCAAGACAACCTGAGGAATTGGAACCCTAGTGACTAAGAGGAAGACAGAAGAGAATTTTTTCTTTTATTCCCTTTCAAGAGCCAAAAAGCGGTCAGATATAAGGTAGAATCGTTTTTTATTTTGTTTATACTATTTCTGGACTGACCCACAGGACATGTAAAAGATCCTAGGTTAGCCCATGAAATGCTTTAGGAGAGTATTCCATATACAATATCATAATAGCATAGTAGCATTAGCACATATCATATGGAAAGAACTACAAAAACCCTGTTGTCATTGTTGCTAGAAAAGTCAGCCAGGACACAGAGTTTTTGTGTCCATTTTTGTCCCAAGTTTTTTGCACCATACTCAAAAAGCAATTGCTGCAATTTCTTGAAAAGATCTCAGTTCTTCTACCTCAGAAGGCAGAATAGACATTAGATCAGCTCTGACCCATACCTTTATGTAATAGCACATAGAAGATTACAACATAGGGCATCACTCATAACATCTTGTACTCATTTACAAGCAAATGGACACATAAGGGTTAAGTTAGACAAGGCTCAAGCATTTATCCAAGTGATTGGATGTTTACAGTCCAAATATTATATTTTGGATTCAATAACCAATTGATAAATTAGGTCCATAACTACATTGCTGTAGCAACATTCTCCACATTGCTTAGTACCTCTTCTATGACTTCCTTTCATTCTCCTAGGGGCTGGGGCAAGGAGATACTTTGTCACCATATTCACTCATTACAAATGGCAAACCTCTTAAGAAGGGTAATGCAGACTGCAATACATCAAAAACTAGCTATTTGGACTAGAGCCACTGATACTTCAAAGGCACAAGCAAATTTGCAGTTTGCACCTGATACTTTTTCACTGTCAAAAACTAAAATTATGGCAATAAAAATTACACCTGTCCTAAAGGTCTACGAAAAAGCTTCAACTCAGCTCCTTAATCACAATAATTCTTATGTATTTTCTTTCAAACACACCAAAGAGACGAAAGCAGAGACTAACATCCATTTTGCATTTCAAAAATTCAAAAAATGCCCTTGAATTATTTAGTGACTCCTCTCTTTCAGAAGACATGTTATATGCATTATTTGTACAAAATCAAAGGAAGAATTTTTGGTTCCATGATCCTCGAGCAAATTTGGAAATCATGTCAGATTGCTTTGGGGTATTGCAGTTGGGTATGAAGGCCCAGATGATGATTAGGACTTGGTAGAATTATCTGGTTTTAAGTGGGCCCATTGAATAAGAAAGGGGAACGTAAAGAAGAGAAATTGATGACCAATGATTATGGGAAACTACAGAAAACTATTTTTCTTCTTGTAGTCTTCTCTTTTTTCCAGAAAAAGGTGATTTGAAATAACATTTCTAGGAGATCACTCTAATTCGAACTTAGGAGAATTTGACTTTTCTCTGAAAGATTTAGTTCAACATGACATGTATAGACTGGATGGGACCAAAAAGGACTTGACTCTCTGCTTGTACGTGAAAAAGTAGAGCTTCTTGTTTTCCTTGTGTTTGTGGAAAAAGGACCTCTTAAAGACCACACTCGTTTTCTTATACGTTATTTAGTAATATGAGATGTATGGTTTCAAAAGAAAAGGAATAGCAACTAGATTTGTCCTCTGCACTGGTAGTGGGTTACATTAACAGGAAGAATGCAGTTAATCAAATTATTCTTCAAACTATTTTTATTTATATGAACTTGCTATTTTCTCATGCCTGTATTGGTTGTTGATTCATTAGATAGACATAAGAAGATAATTCCTCTGGAAAGGGCTGTCCTCAGGACATAAAAATCCCATTATTAGACAGTAAGAAAATTATGAAGCCATTGAAGTTCAGATATACAATCACTGGGAAAACCAGATCTCAACTTGGCAACTACCATCTGCGAGTTAACCTGGACATGTCTATGAAACATGATAGCTTACAGTGTTCTTGTCCAGAATGAGTAACTCGTAATGAGATCCCAAAATAGATTTTGCATGTTCCTCTCACTGTATCAGCTCTACTTTTGAATTCACATACCCTAACAATAATTGTTTTTGAAATAAGAAAAAGGTAAGAAAGCCATGATTAAGAGAATACCTGATAGCAATTGCCTCTCATCAGCTGATCCTCATTGTTTTTCCATTCTGTAGCACAGTAATGGTTTCCCACATTTGAAGGAACATGAAAGAGTATATGACAGCAAACAACATTCACCATAAATAAGAGAAAAGAGATTCAGAGACAGAATGGAGCAAAATTGCACACTGCATGTAATGACCACCCCCGAGTGATCACCAAGAATTTACTGCCTTGTAAGGGTTTTTTTTTATAGTTTGTATTGTTTTTGTGATTTTTGCAGATATATGATTTTTGGGGAATTTTTGCAATAAGATAGTAAATACTGAAATGAAAAATGCAGCAAACTGAAACTAACAATAACTCACAAAATACTGCTTCAAATGCTATGAAAATTTGACACAAACATCTAATCATATAAATAATTAAACCCTTTTGAGGAAATTGGCTCAAATGCAAAGTACCCGTAATAATGCAAGTTTGAAAATTTCTGAAAAATTGCACCAGCAACTGGAAACTTCATATTCACATGTAATGCTCAAAATACAATGTTCTCCAACCATCAAATACAACAGCAGCCTTTACAAATACTAGGCGCCAACAACTAAGCCAAAATGCAGTCCCAAAAGAGGGCGATTTGTAGAAAGGGATTTTACATATTCCAACAGTTCCCTTTCTACGTAATAAATTACAGATTTGCCAACATTGTAGTATAGCAATAATAATACGCAGAAATTCTGCAACAGCATTAAATAACAGCAGTAATGGCAGAAAATACAGCAATAACAGTTAACAGTAATTACTGCAGTTTGTATTAATAATGTTAGGTGTGATACAACATTATAGTTTCATCAATACAATCTACAACCAAGCATAACCATGGCTGTACACAGGACTGGACTGCATTCTGCCATCAATCTGCTCGATCGCCTCGCAATACTTCTTCCACGTATCAACCATTCAACCCTAGGCTGAACATCCTTCATGGTTGCACATCATGCTAGACTGCATTCTGCCCATAGACTTCAATATGCTCACGTACCAATCTCGAGCCCCTCTAATGAATGAGGGGGGGTTTATTTATACACCCACCAAGTAGTTACTTTCTCCAACCACCTTGCAACTACCCTCAAATTACATTTTACGTGCATTTGCTTTGCATTTACATTTCATTTGCACTACAGGACGAAATAGCTTATTTAGCCGACTTACATGATTTAATATGACTTTACATGACTTTATTCTTTACGTACAATATTAAATTGCACTTACAACATTAAAATATATGCACAGGCATTTCGTCAAACACTTTGCATGCATTTACAATAAAACACATAATATCAAAACTGGTTATGCAATTAAGGATATCTCAATATGCCTGTCTACACGATTCAACAAGTAATGGTTGGTAAATGGTTCCAAATGGTACGGCCAACCTAGGGCAAGTACAGTCTGCTTGGTAGCACCTCAATCTGCCTGAAAACACCTAGGAATCTACTATAGAGGGTACGGCTGGTGTAGCTAATGATGTTTGCACAATCTCCAACAAACCCTAACCCAAAAAACACATCAAAAAATGCATCAATCCAACTGCAAATGGTACAGCCATGCTAGGAGTGAAGCTATGAAATGAATGTCGTCCAAAATCTCCTCAAACCCCTATGAAAACTGTCTTGAATCACTGAAATGTATCACCAATGTCAGCACAAATGCATCCTCTGAGTGAGAATGCCCAATATCACTCTGAAAATGTCTTCCAATCTCGAGAATGGTGTTCCTGCTGGAGGTTTCCGTCTCCAAACAAGCTATCAAACCCCTACAAATCCAATCTACAAGTGCTCTCCAATATTCACCAAGAAAACAAATGCCAAAGATCCTTCAAATGAATTCTCAATCTCTCCTTTTATTTCCTTCTTCAAATGAGTCAGCCAAAATGAGAGGGAAACTTATGATTTTAAATTATTCATTTTTTAATTAAATGGGTCCCCTAGAGGGCGTATCATGTCTAGGCCTCATTATTTTAACACTTTATAACATGACCTTTCTTTTAAGTGGTTATATGATCCCCTTATAACATCCAATTAATAAAATATAATGCCCAACATTATAAAGTTACATTTTTATTTAATTTATTACATTAATAATTTTCGGGCATTAAAATAATCTGTCTCCTCATGCCGGACCCAAGATATGAAAGTAGAAACGGATACCCATTTCGTTGAACTATCCATCCGTAACATCCGTTTTTCGAAATTCAAACCCCTGACTGACTTACTAAAAATAGTAAGTCTCTACACCCGAGCCCAAAAAGGCCAAAAACCAAGCAACAAAAGAGATATCTAGACACCCAATATGGCAAAGAATATCATTACCCCATCCTCTCGACTAGAAACCCTAATCATTGACTTACTAAAAATAGTAAGTCCATCATCCAAGCTCAGAATGTCTCCAAGAAATTGGCATCTGAGACTAGACATCATCCCTGCAAAGGCCCAACCTCCTCTGAAATGCACCCACACTGCCTACTAGCCAGGAAAGGGACGTTACACTGCAATTGTATTCGATTATGAACTGCAAATATACACATCAAGTACTGTAGCAATATCACAGATTACAACATATATCTTCCACAAAAAGGCATAGCACATAAGTGGTACTCCGCAATTGAAAGAACAAAGAAGGAATGGCAGAGTAAATCGACAACACAAATCAACATGCATGAGGAGACAAAACTCATACGACCTTTTTCTTTACTCCATATGTCCTGCACAACGCAACTAACTTATGCCCGATGATCCTACACAGCATAATAAGTTAGACGGCCTAGTCAATAGTCAGATGACCTTGTTTAGCATTGGATGGCCTTGTTCAGCTAGAGTCAGACGATTGTCTGTACATCTACAAAAAATATATAAAAGTGGAAATAGCCTAGACGATCTATCTACAACAATGACAATCATCTACAAGTACATGCACAATGCTTGCACAGTCTACACAACAATGGCTGAATGGAATTATTGTTATTATCTATAAGAATACATTTCTGATATACAATACAATTATCTCTCGATGCACCCAAGCATACACTAGATCATTTGTACATAGCATGCCCTCTCTTCGAATGAATGAGGGGTCTTACTTATAGATTTGGGAGGTAGTAACTCCCTCAACCTTCTACAACTACCTACCCGACACCTCATCGCTTTCTTGCATTTCATTAGTCATGTATTTGACTTACATTTCATTTCATAACATGACCTAATATATGACTTATTAAATATACGTACATTCTATCGAATAGTTTCTCGTATGTATACCAAAACTTACAAAATCACAAAACTTCTACATGACAAAATTGCATGTGCGCATACTTGACTTCCGATGCACTAGAATATATCCAAGGTGGCGCTTGGGATGGCACCATGTTTGTACTGGCACCTACATCTTCCCTCCTCTCCAGATTGGTTGACATGAGGGATTTGACTTTGTTGTGCTTGAGGTGTTGGCACAAGTCCTCCACCCAATTGTTGAATGATGAATCTACAACTTTAAGGCTTTGCTTTCTCCCTTCAGTCTCTTTGCATAGGTTTGGTGGCGAGTCCAATGGAATCCATAGTGTTGTGACTTTTGCTTCATTTTTTCCACCCTATTCTTCAACTCATCCTCTCTCTCTTTGTTGCTTTAGCCTCCTTCCTTATAGCTTCTACAACTGCTTATCATGCTCTGCAATTAACTGGTTCTAGTGAACAATCTCCAGCATATTTGCTTCAAGTGCTTGTTCCCTCACCACACATTGACTTCAATTGTCCAATCAACTAATCCTGCTCTTCCTGCACTCGCTTCATTCTATCCACTTTTTTCCTCATTTGTGCTAGTTCTGCTTTGGCTTCCTGTTGAACCTATTGAAGCTACCCTTCTACTTGTTGCAATTGGTTGGCTTGCTCCTCCTTTTTCAGCTTCAAGCTATTCACCATCTCCTAAAATGTCTTCAAGCTTGCTGCAAACCACTGAATCAAATATGCCAAGATGTTAATTTTGACATAACATCTCCATTTCTTGAGCCAATTTGATTCTCTTGACACTTGGTAATTCAGGAAACTCGTCCAGTCATCCTTTTCCAATGTAAACATGTGGTGGGTGTTGATATAGGACTAGAGTTCCTTTTGGAAGCTCCATTACTCCCAACATTGACTATATGCTACTTCTGCCAACTCCTAGCTCCCGTGGTTGCATGCAATGGATCTTTGCAAATCTTTGCATTCGTTCTCCATATTGGACCCAACTAATCACCTTGCCCAATTCTGTTTCCATGCACAAATTCTATAGTCGCCATTCACCAATGCATCCAACTCGGAATTCACTCATCACCTTGTCAAACAACCCACTTACCTTCTCGAAAAATGTATCAACCTGCTCATTGATTTGTTCATTATAGCACGATGGTGGGATTCTTGTCAATGAGGAAATAATGACAAATTTTAGAGGACAACCAGCGTGCAGTATCACACTTGAGCAATGTCAACTTAGTCATCTACTTAGATGGCAATGCACAAGATGACAAGTTGATCTTCAGTCTGCAATTAGTCTAACAACATCACTTGTCATATGATGGCATTCTCCAGATGACATCAGTGTGATGGCATCAACATGATAGCATGTTCTCCAAACGACAATCCTCATGACGATAACTCTTCCCGACGACGATTGCACTCCAACATGACGATAATATTGGTACGACAATTATCCTCAACAACTGTTGTCGACAAATTTTGAATGCACCTACACAGCTAATTGGTACTACACACCTGACTACATCTTCCAACCTGCAACCACAATACCTTAACAATGCACAATTTAATGATCTAGCATATTGAAATCAACACACAAACATCCAACACATTGATGGAGAATGGGTTTGCATTGATATTCTGCCTGTATGACATATATAGATTACAACATTTGTATACCAACTTGCAACATGCTTTGCACATATGCTTTGCCTATGACAATGGTCTCTCAACCCTTAGATATCTCTCTCTATGCATATGCAACAATGAATGGGAGGGGTCTCTTTTATAATGTAGTCTTGGTCATTGTTGGCAACAATTTCCAGGACACATGGTGCAAAACTAATTTCCTCCTTCCTATGTACATTAGACATTGATGGAGAATGGGTTTGCATTGATATTCTGCCTGTATGACATATATAGATTACAACATTAGTATACCGACTTGCAAGATGCTTTGCCTATGACAATGGTCTCTCAACCCTCAGATGTCTCTCTCTATGCATATGCAACAGTGAATGGGAGGGGTCTCTTTTATAATGTAGTCTTGGTCGTTGTTGGCAACAATTTCCAGGACACATGGTGCATAACTAATTTCCTCCTTCCTATGTACATTAGACATATGACCAACTTACATTATGCATATATTAAACATAAATGCTATTACATAATATTTGCATTTACATTTCATTCTGAGTGGAAGTGCATGAGGTAAGAAACCATTTCATCTGAAAGGGATGAGTGGATGAACCTTAAAAGGATGTGTCTTCTTACCAATGTGTGGGACTTTTCTCTATCTCTAAAGGCCTTAAAAACAAGCTTTAAAATTCCTTGTGTGATCCGGATCTTCCTTTTTAATATAGAGAGGGTTGAGACCTCGATCTATCAATCGAGCGCTTGACCTTAAAAATATTGGTCAAGATCCCCCTGTCAGAAGGTCAGGCGCTGGTGTAGAGAGAGACTCCACATTAAATAATTAATTATTTGATCAAAAACCTTAAAAGGGTAGTGAATCAAGAGACAACCAAACCTCCTTCCATGATTTTCTCAAGGTCGAGTGCCGTTTTAAAATAGAGAGAGGTCATCTCCCATACTACATGATAAAGTTAAAGGTCTCAACTAGAGGAGTCAGGAAAGCCCTCCTTTCTTTAAGGTGGAAATGCTCAAATAGGAAAGGTCCCGTACTGAATTGAGCTTTGAGGCCCATTAACCAATCATTTACAATGTATTTTCATTACATTGCACTTAACCAAAACTTAGCATGTATTTCACTCAAAACTTTTGTAGACAGTGTTACTTTTATTTTCTCTACTTTTGTCCAGAACTAGCATTTAATCTATCCTCCCCTTTTTTTTGGTTGATGTCCCCATCGACACTCGTCCTTGCTCTGGTGGACTCATACTTGGCTATTAAGGTTGTGGAATAGGTACTTCTCCCATTTCCACAATCTATAGCTTCAAGGCCTCTTTCTCATCCTTGAGTCTCTTGGCATAATTATGGTATTTGGCCCATTCTAGACCATAGTGGTTGACTTTTTGTTCCATTGCTACCAACTTTGCTAAGAGCTCCTCCTCCCTTTTTTCAAATGCTTCATTTGCATTTCTCTCTGCCAATTTTGCAAGTTGCTCATCTCTTTTGGCAATCAACCGATCCTTGTGCTCCAACTCTTTTGTCTGGGCTTCCACTAGTTCTCTGATTGAGCATTCAAATTTCAGTTTTGCAATCATTGCATCTCATCTCCTTAGTTTTTTCCTCAATCTCCTGTCTCAGTTTGGCTAGTTCTGCTTCGACTTCTTCACTCACCTGTCGAAGTTTGGCTTTTGTTGCTTGCAACTGGTTAGCCTTTTCTTCACTTGCACTATGAACCTTTTAAATGCCTATGGCTAACCACCATACCAAGTATGCCAAAAAGTTAATCCTCACATAGATATGTATTAACTCTATTGCCAATTCAACATACTAGACAACTACCTCATTCTGTGGGCGAAGGCTACTACTTCTTCCATTAATATAAATATGATTTGGTATTTTGTACAGTGATAGAGTTTCCTTTGGTAGTTCTTCCATGAATGCTGGCTAGTCTCGTCATCCATTCCTCATCATGGAACCAATTTACAAGATTACCCAACTCATTCTTTGTCATCAGCTTCCATTTCTTCCATTGCCCAACATAGCCTATTTGAAACTCTAATCTCAATCTATCAATGACTCTGAATAGTCTCTGCAAGCATCTACTTGTGCATCAATTTTCCCCCAACTTTGGTGGTTGCCTAGAATTTGGAACTTCTATCAAAACGTGATCACTCAACTCCATTTCCGTGTCATCTTCTATGATTATCTCTACCACATTTTCTTCTTCTTGTCCTAACAGATTAATCAATTTCCTAGCTTCCTTGCCTTCCATTATTGACTTTTCCACAGTAGCAGTCAATTGCTCTGTCCTTTGGCTACTTCCTTCCCTTTTAACCAATTGATATTTTATTGTGGGCTCACTATCATCCAAATCTATTTCTGGTTGTGCTGGAACTGCATCCTCCTTTGCTAGCTCCTTTCCTTTTTCTAGTGTCTTGGCTAGCTTAGTCTGTTTTTATGTGTGTTTTTCCTCTATGGTCAATGTAACTTCGAACTGTACCTCCTCCTACACTGGAGGTGATGTGCTTGGATCAAATTGTTTTTGACCTTCCACAAGATATTCAGGTGATCCAACTTGCACTTCTCCCATCGCATCCACTGCTTCCTGGATCTCCCTGTCTATGGGTGAAATCTACGAAAATTCCTGTGCCAACTATTCTTCTTGCTAAGCCTGCTTCTCAGGCTGTTGTTATTCATTTATAGATCTTTCCCCAACCTCTTGCTGCTGTCCTTTGTAGCACGAGTGGTGGTATTCCTATTAATGGGATGGCGACAGATTTAGGAACTAAACAATATTGCAGTATGAGACTGTTGACATAGTTGTACAACATTCCTTGAGACTGTACGGTTTCAACTATACAACAATGTTCATGTGACATAGTTTTTTGTACAACAAAACTTATTGTACGACGCAACCCCTCATACAATCCAATCCCTTTGTACGGTCGTATGATCCAATCTCTCATACAACACTATCTCTTGTATGGTACAGTACAAGACGATCCTAGCAATCCTTACTCTTAATGTACAGGAGTGATTTGTACAGTATCCCATGTACAAGATCACAATCCTCACCACGCAATGATTAACTCCTCAAAGAAAACACCCTATGTGTTTACCCTTGTACGATTCACTCATCGTACAACTTGTAATTGTGGTAGCTTCCCTATGGGCCTCCTGAGTGCTACAACTTGCAATTCTCCCTGCAAATACCTACAAGCTATTGCCCAGTGCTAATAGACCTTCAACTAAAGTACGTTCATATTTCATACAATTTGCAATGTAATGGAACAATGTATGCAATATCTTAAAAATCACATCCATGAACAAGGACCAATACTACAAGCAATTGCAAAAGCAGAATTGTATTATTGTGAATTGGCTGCTGTAATCAGAAGTAGAATGGCAATACAATGGCTGTTATAACCAGAAAAACAATAGCATCAATTGTCTATAACAACAATACAATATGCAGTCTTTACACAGTATGCACCACATTCTTCTCCATACGCACACAGGATGCTCTCTTATGCTGCAAATACACTCTCATACATCCTTATTACTAGATGATCCATGCTGCAAAATGGAAGGTGGCCTTTTTAATGCCTACCTGGGCCATTCCAAGCAGTTCCCAACGCACAATTAGAACTGCCAACCCTTATCCAAAGTTTGCATGAATTTTTCAATTTTCCTAAAGCCTAAAATACCTTTCTATTAATCTTTCATTTCATGTACATTTCATTCTAATTTTGCCTAATTTTAACTTCATTTCATGTACATTTCATTCTAATTTCGCCTAATTTTAACTTCATTTCATGTACATTTTGTCTAAATTTTGCTTTACTAAAATTTGCAAGCAAAAATTTGTACAACTTATATTTCTTCTTTGAGAAGCAGTTTTGCCCCCTACATTTGTCCTTCCCTTTAAACCAATAAACGTCCTCGATATTGCTCTTCTATAATGGATTGCTTCTGTTGAGAACCGGCAACAGGTTCTCCACCCATCTCAGTTATCTAGAGTCGTAGGGCTTCCCATTCATCCTTTAGTCTCTCCACATACTTACTAGAATGAAGAAACTGCAACCCATAGTGGTTTGCCTTCTTCTCCATTTTACCTAATTGCATTATCAACTCCTTTTCTCGTTCAATGGCACCCTTCTGTATTCTTTTCTTCAACTTAGCCTCTAGCTGCAATAGCCAACTGTTCATATCTTTTAGCAATGAGTTGATCCTTATGTTCTAACTCCTTTTTTTGAGCTTTGTGCATTTGTGATCCTACTGCCATTTCTTCCTTGTAATGTACAATGATCTCATTGCACCTTTTGATGTTCATCTTTATCACAACAAGTTCATCGTCCTTGGATTTCATCTATTCCTCATAATCCTCCCTTAGACCGACAATATTTGTCTCAACTTCCTTTTTCATAAATTCTATCTATTTTCTTATGGCTTCCATTTCCTCCTTGGTTTGGTGTAGCTTTTCGAACCCATTTGTTAACTAGTCTATCCAATGAGTCAAAAAATTAATCTGCCTATATATTGGTGCCACTTCTAGTGGAATCTTTCTCTATTCCACTTCAACTGTGTTTGCTGGACAAGGTTGCAAGGTACTTGCATCTATGTACACTCTTTGTGGTACCTTGTAATTAGTTGGCATACATGCATAGTCTTTGGATCACTATTGGGCAACTCAAGGTGTGTTCTCACCAACTCCGGATTGAGTCAGATCACCATATTCCGATGGAGGAGCGGATTTGCTTGTTTTGCTCCTTGGGTGAAGTTGAGACCCTGCATCACTTCATTTTTTGTTGTCCCATTTATTATGAGATCCGGGGTAGGTTCCATTGCCTTTTTAGGGACAACTCTCGATGTGTTTCTACCTTCTTCAGATACCCGGACCAGCGTTGTCTCGCACTCTTTCTTAGGGAGATAACTCAGCTTCGACGACATAAAATTTCTCTAAATGGATCTCACCCTCCTCAACATCCGCTCAACACAACATACTTCACCAACTCCGATGGACCAGGTGACTTCGATCGAAAACGCCCCACACCATCCAGTTTGAACAGAAGCAGGGTCACTATACAACACACCAACAGTTTTTCAGGGTTCCAAACTAGCAATGGGCAAAGACATATCATGGACTTCTTAAGCTCCGGTACTTTGGCCTCGACTGTTAGGAGAGATTAGTTTTTGGGGGATTCTCGGAGCTTGCCCCTCCTGGTTTGCTCCCTCCCCCCTCCTCTCTCTCCGTTCTTCTTGGCATGCACTTATCTTTGTTGGACTACAGCCCTCCCCCCCTCTGCTCTCTTTTTTCTTTTCTTTTCCGTTTCTCTTTGGCCCGTTTGTCGGGTTTGATCTTGTATTTTTCTTAGTTCTTTTCTTTGTTGGGCTTTTTAGCCTGCTAGCTGGCAGTCATTATTGGACTTCTTATAGTCCCTTGGGTCTTATTTTGGCCCACCGCGGACATTAATAATATTTCATTTCATTTCATTTCTAGTAGCTCCTTTATGTATTAGACATGGAAAATTAACAATTTTGGCAAGATAATAAAATAAAAATACCTAAATAAGCCTTACAAAATCACAAATAATTTAAATTCCCTAATATTTCCTAATAAAACCTTAGAAAAGCATCACAAATATTAAATGTAAATAATAAATTAAATTTTGAATCCACCCCTACACCCATGAAGATAATAAAAATGTAAATAAAATAAAATATTAAATATCCACCCATTTCCCTACACCATTGGTAAATAATTAAAACATGGTTATGTTAATTAAAAAAAAATTAATATCACCATCATAACCCCTATTTACTACCCCTCCTAGATAGAAAATGACAAAAATAAATAAAATAATAGCAATGCAAATTAACCTCAATTAAATACATTATTAAAATCCTTTTTTTAATTAACCATAATTAAACATTGTTCAAGGCAATGCATTTAATAAAATCTCTAGAAGTTTGAAAAAAATCTGCCCCTCTCAAATCTCTAGAAATCCTCTAATTAAATATGCCACCTCACATGCACTTTCCCTCCATACCACAAATGGAAATTTTGAATTTAAAAATTGTGTTAAGTCAAAAAGTGCATTAAAACCACTTGGCCCAAGGACAAGCCACATCATTGTTTTGGCAATTTTAAATTTTTTTCCTATCCCCCATGTCCCTTGGGAAACTAATCCCCTAGGACACCTCCTCCAAAGCCATTTATGAGCCAAATCCTGTAATGACTAACCCCAATCTGAGAGAACTGATACTTTGCTTTGTTTTTGGTAATGCTTGGTATTTTGTAATTTTTTTTGTAGTTTTTCAATATATGTTTTTTTTTCTTTTGAGAATGATAACACACAGCTGGAAATGAATACTATCGTAACTTTCAAACTACTTAACAAACTTCTTTTTATCATAATACATAAACCCAATGAAGGAAAATGTAGAAAGATAAGTTTACCCGTAAAAATCTCTAGTCTGATATTAAACTGGAAATTTGCATCAGCTACAAAAAAACATGTTTTGCTCATAACTTATAAAATACTGACTTCTCCATTGATTGGAAAATAGTTACAAATACCCCTTTTTGTTGCTTAACAAATTCCACTAAGTATCTCCAGTGCAATCGATGAGGAATGGACCCAAACACCCACGTGGGGCTGCAAATGTACGACCCAATGTTGTAGAGGCACGACTGCCCTGTGGGTTATTTGTTGCTCTTAAAATGCTTCTCAAAACTGACTTAGAACCCTCATTACAGTCTACAAAACTGCTGGTAAGCAATGCCAATGTCTTTCTTGTGATATGCAGCTCGAACTCACCAAAACCCTTCCAAAATTGTTCGGCCAGCTGGGGAAAATGCCCAATAGAGATTGAAGCTGGAAACTTGATAATAACTCTGCATATGATCTGAGATAACTTCACACATTTATTAGAAAACTGCCTTCAATGTCTTCTTCACCTGTAAACTAAAAATCCAAGCATTGTGATGGTGTCTTTCAACCACAACACTGTCCTTGAGGGTGGGCTATGTCACCAACAAGCTGAAGCTTCGAAATCCTGCTCACAGCAAGAACTCTCATATAGAAAAAAATAGTAAATGCTCATCCCCAAATTGAGTTTTCAAACCCTTGCTGTAGATATGGTAATATTCCTGACTAAAATTTTGAACCATGCAAATAAAAATTAGATCTGTAAATAACCCAGAAAAATAAACCATAAAACCCTAAGATTGTCATAAACACACCACAATATTTTATATTATCTTTTATGGAACCACAATTACATAGATCGCACCTGAAACATTAATATAAACCCTGGATGCTGAACAAACAACACAACCTCTGCTAAATTATTGAATGAAAACAACTCACAAATGCTCATCCACAAAACTGCTAAACTCTGCTGCAAAAATCTGAAACTATAATGCCACACCAAATCTGAAATACCACACCAAGAAGGGTTCCCAAAACCCCAAATCTGATCTCCCCAAATCTGATATGAATGTTGCCGAAGAAATCCTCAATAAATGATGTAGAATGTCTCAATAAACCCAATTGTAAACCCTAGCTGGATTTACCTCAAAGAAACTCTAGGGTTTTCGTCCTAGGTTTCTAGCCAAGAGGGTTTTCGTCCTCAAAGCTATCCTTTGCAGGGTTTCGTCCACAAGAGAGAATTCTCTCGTAGGGTTTCGTCCACAAGAGAAAAGTGTATTAGCTGCAAAGCCAAATACAACAATGTAGAAGAGATAAAATGATCCAAGCTCCCTCAAATGAGCCCCCTACTCTTTATATTGACATTCTTTTAATTCTTTATTGAGGTTGCACTTTTTGATTTCACTTAATAATACCTTAGAAAATAATAATAAAATGATATTTATTCTCCTAATGGGGCATACCCCCTCATTTTCCCCTTTTTATTATTTAATTGCCAAATTTCACCAAAAATACTCTTAACACACCAAAACACATCAAGAATCCACTCCACAACTATGTATAATAAAAATATGAAAAATGGGGACATTTCAAATCCCCAACCCCTACACCTCATCATTTTGGCAATTAAAAATTACTTGTCACAATCCCCCATGCCCATGGGAAACTAATTAAAAATTAGTTTCTCATCCCCCTAGGATTGCACTCCTCAAGGAAATTAAATGACCTCACCCATATCCCCTCCACCTCACCATTCTCTAGACCCTTCCCCCACCTACCTTGCCCATGTGGAGACCAAGTGGAGCCTATGTGGCATCCCACTCACCCAGCCCCAAAAATTCTATAAATACCCTTGGCCATGGCCAAGGGAGGAGAGCCCATTTTGTGCTAGGTACATGCTACCAAAATTATCGCCCAACATTCCCCTTTGCTCACTTGACCAGTGTCTATACCCTTTCACCGCGTCCCAAGACTCCCACAACTCCATTAATGCCCATTTTGAGCTCTTGGGTTTAACAGTTTTCAGCCTACAACTACACTTCCGAGACCGCCTCCCTTGAGACGGTCTCACACCGTCATACTGCCTCCCTAGAGACGGTCTCACCTCTGTCACTAAAAACAGTAACTGCAGCAGCATTTCAGCGACATCTGAGCACTTTGACAGGTATATTTTGGTTTCCTCTGCTTTTCTTTTAAAACAGCAGCATTTACTTGTGATTTACTGTGGTTTATCATTGCATTTGAACAAAGGCCCAACCTAGGTGGGCCCATTTATTGTCTAACTTTTCTCTTGTTTGTTGTGTACAGGTATATTACTATTTCACCATAGCCTTTTGAGGTTTCACACTCGGAAGCACCCACGCACAATATCTCCTAATTGCATCAATTGTGGGAGAAGATCCTTGACACCATTTTTATTATAAAAACTCTCTTGGGCTAACTTGTAATTGTAAAAGACAAAGAACCTTAGTTTGCATTGTAAAATCATGTATTTTGCAATAAAATTCATTGAATACATTACTTTCTCTTTGTCTTGATATTTAGCTTGTTCATGGTGGCTTTTCATCCCTACAAAATGGCACACCTGGTGGGACCATTCCTATGACTAGCACCTAATATTTACTCTCTTTCAATTCATATCAGTAGAAAGGATAGGGTGCAGTCTCTATGTATGTTATTTGCTATTGTTTTAAACCGCAGTTCCATTTTTTTTTACTAACTGTTGTTTTTTCTATTGTTCTAAAGGTAACAGTTGAGACCGCCTTGGCAGAGACTGTCTCACACTGCCATACCGCCTTTGCAGAGACGGTTTTGCCCCAAAGATCGATTTACAAAAACCCACGCAGGCTTCCAAGTAAGCACCACACTTCTTGTCCTCGTCCTTGTTTGACAACATATTTTGGGTTCATTTTGCATACATAGCTTCTGTAGGCTTTTCCCCTCTTCTTAGCATAGTTGGCCTCCTTAGGTCCTTAAGCTTCATCCTTAGTTTATTTTGCCTCCTTAGGCTTTTCTTTAGACCACAATTTGCCCTCTTGGGCTTTAGTTGTACCCACTTGTTTAGAATAGTTTACCCTCTTGGGCTTCCCTTTTTAACACCCTTTACAAGCCTCCTTAGGCTCCTTTTAGCTAAGATTCCCCCTTTGGGCTTCTCTCCCACACCCATACATTTAGCATAGTTTTGCTCTCTTAGATTCTTTACACACATACAAGCCTCTTTAGGCTTCCCCCTTTCACCATACTTTGTCCCCTTGGGTTTCCTTCTTACACACACACTTATACACAAGCCTCCTTAGGATTTTCTTTAGCATAGCTTTTGCCTCCTCTGGGATCCTTATGTTGCACAATCTATTTGCCTCCTTGGGCTTTTAGGATAGTTGGCTCCCTTGGGATTTTTTTCACACGCACATATAAGCCTCCTTAGGCTTCCCTTTTGCCACCATAAACCCCCTTGGACTTTTCTTACACACTTCCGCTCCTTTTAGGTTTGCCTTTTTTAGAATAATTAGCTTTAGTTGTTTTTTTACATTTTAGTACTTTTACTTGCTTTTAATAAGATTAGTCTTAGTTAATCATTCTTTAGTTTTTAGTTTTAGTTTAAATGTTCATTTCTGTTGAAAATAAATTTGTGAACAGCAGTAATTAATTTGATACTCCTTTGTTAGAAAAATAGGTTTTAAAATTTTATTCACTGTTTCTGTTATGGCCCAAGATCGCCTGCCCAAAGGCAGTATTCTACTCTGTTGTTGACATAGTGTTTTCTGTTCTGTTTTTCTGCTTTATTTTGTTGTTCCGCCTCCCCAGAGATGGTCTCACACCCCACTACCACCTCCCCGAATGCGGTCCTACCTGTCACTCATTTTGGTTGTTGTCTGTTATTTGTTTTCACACTGCTTGTTGTATCGTCTCCTTGCATACGGTCTCACTGCCTGTAAACATCTCCTTGCAGACGGGTTCCCCTGTTGCTCATTTTTGCACTGCTCTCTAACTGTTTTCACACTGCCTGCTATACCGTCTCCTTGCAGATGGTCTCACTTCTTGTAACCGTCTCCTTGAAGACGGTCTCCTCTGCACACTAAATTTTAACAGAAGGAACTGCATTTTTGACTACATAGTTGTTGGAATAACATTAATTTTAATCTCAGCATCCAAAATTTTGCTTGTTGTTTGCTTAAAGTAGAACTCACACACATTTGCACCATATTTTCCGCACTCTATTTCATACATATATACATTTAAGTGCGAGGATAACCTCCTTGGCGACATTGGATTTCACCACAAACCGTCAAGAGCCCTGGAAGCACCATAGTTAGTACGATAGTCTTTTGGATTTCATCACCGAAAGGTTGATTACCCTTGGGACTAGCTCGGGGTGATCATTAGGTTAGACATCCATTAGCCGTGGGGCTTAATAATTGGCAGAGCGCAGCTATCGATTTTGTCCGAGCCCACCCAGGGGTGAAGCAAAAGCCTGTGGGGCCTTACCTTATGTATTAGGCAAGCAACAGGACTTAGATAGCGCGACCTCTCTTGTGGAGGTATTTTGTCCCCTTAGGCTACCCCGTACCTACCCTCCATCCTAGGAGGCCATTTTTGTGCCCATACACCTTTTTTGTAGATATCACTTTGCCCCCACCTTTTGTAGTTTAGGGTAGGTTTTACATAAAACATACTTGAAAACCTATTTATATCTATATTTGTGTGAATATATATTTGGTGTGGTTTGTGTTATTGATTGCTATATACATACGAATAATTTAGCGCAATTAGTAATACCTCTTAAGTTTGCGACGTATTAGCATAACCTTTTTGTGTGGCCTACCTTTGGTTGTTTTGTGTTTTCTATGGTTTTGATGCGAAGCCAAGCCTGAGTGCAAAACCAATCAACCATGGACCCTACCCAACCATCTTCCATCACACCTAGCTTACCACCTTTAAATGGAGAGTTATTCACTCAATCCACTTCTTTTCTACAACATAATCCATTTCCTTCAGACACACATCAAAAATATGATCTTTACCCCGTTATTACTGCCACGACCAATACTGAGACTATTTCCATAGACACCTCTAGTGAGGCCAGCCCAAATCGACACCAACAGGTACCCTCACCTTTTGACCCCTCAACCTCTACCTTACCCCTGATTACCATTCCCGATCTTTTATCCCAATGTAATGTCCCCATTTTGGCTTGTCGGCAGTGTGGATGCACTCAGGTGTTATTTGGACATTGCAGGGATGCTGATTGCTTTTAGATGCCAGTTTCCGAAAGTCATTATGTGCTTTGATGATGGACTTACTATTTTTAGGAAGTCGGTGGTTAGGTTTTTGACCGTGCGGGATAGTGGATTGGTGTTCTATGCAGTTGCGTATCCGGATGTATCTTCGCTTGTCGGTTTTGAGTCCGTTTGGACATTGGGTAGGAGACTTACTATTTTTTAGTATCAGTCGTTAGGGGTTGGCATTTTGGGAAACGGGAAAGGTATGTTTGTCATCTACGGCGAAAAGGGTATCCGTTTCTACCATTTTATTGGTGATTGGATGTTGGGAACCTGATTATTTTAATGCCCGAAGTTAATTAATATTATATTTAAATGTAATATTTAAATATATTAAAGTTGGGCTTATATTTTTTATTAAAAGGGGCCTTGTGAGTACTCGTTTTAAAGGGGAAGAAATAAAGATTTGATTGGAAAGATTATTTTATCATTTTTAATTACTTTTGTCACCTTGGGAAGTGGGACGCTCATTTTGGCTCTTAAGTTATAAAATTAATGTATTTCTTTTATCCCAAATTCATCAAACATGAGGATTGCCAACTTAAAGAAATAATAAAAGGGCATTGAGGAGGCATAAGGAGGGATCTTTTTCTATTGTATTCTCTTGGAGTCTTTGAAGGAGAGCTTGCATTGTGCAAGAGTTTCTCATTGCTGCTTTGTTGTGACGAAAACCACAGCAGAGGACACCATTGCTGGGAGTGAAAGATCTCTTTACTTTGGTTAGTTGCATTCTCAATCCTTGGAAGTGACTTTGAGCAGAATTGGAGGCATACTTCAGTATCAAATTCAAGTTTCTTGCGAGAGTTTGAAGACATTATCAGCTGTACATTATTTGTACTTCAACCCACAAGGAGGCCGTACCATTTTGAAGTGAAATCAGCTTGTGCAAGGGCAAAATTCAGCTAGGGTTTGATTGTATTGTAAGCATACTTCCTCATACAGCCCAGCCGCTTCATATAGAAGTGAATTTAGTCAAGTTTGTGGCAGATTGGAAGAGTCCTTGGCAGCCGTACAACTTCCCAGCCTGGCCGTACAACGCAGAGAGGGACGTGGGACTTAGGTGTTGAGATGCCTTGTTTTTTTGGAGCTTTCCAAGCTTGCATTGTCATTGTCTCAATAGAGGTGTTTAAAACTGCCACTAGTTTGATGGAGAAGTTTGTAATTTGAAAGTTATGAGCAAAACAATGAGTTTTATGTAGCTGACATGCAATTTCCAGTTTATAACAGACCTTCATATTTCCGGGTATTCTCATTTTAATGCAGTTTCCTTTATTGGGTTTGTTTATCTATATTAGAGGAAGCTTGTGTACAAATTTGGTAGCATCCGGAGTTGTAGAAACAAAGTTAGAAGCATTTCTTTATTTCAGCAGTGTGTGTTTCTTTTTTTTCTTTCATATATTGCAAAATACACAAAACCCAAACTAAAACACCCAACCGAAGTGATAAGTGGCAATCTCAGTTGGGGGTTGCACATTACACCCAACCCCTTATCGATTATCCCACTTCCCAAAACCTTACCCAACCTCCTACTTCAGTACCACCCCCACTCCAACAACTAATGTCTCAACCCCAAATTAATGTAATTACCCATTCTATTACCCCTCCCTCTACCTCAACCTTTGTAGCTACCAATGTTGGACCCTCCCAACCATCCTCTTCCACACTCCCTCCTCAATCCAATGTCACCACTACCCCACCATATACTATGGTATATGGTATGCCAATTCATGACCCTGGCATTTTTGTGCCTAATATTCCACCTCCAACCAACCCTCTTTTAACTTTAGCCTCAAAACCTTCTACTAGCACCAATCCTCCACCTCAATCTAATACTCCCAATGTCCAACCACCACCTCAAATCCAAATACCATCTAATCCCTCTATTCCTACTCAAGTCCCCTCTCTTACTCAACAACACATACCCTCACCCCAATCCCAAAATCAATCCTTTATACCACCCCAACAATCTCCCTCTAATCCTCCCATCCAACCTCCTTATGCCCAATACCAAGCCATTCCCCAACAACCACCCCAATCATATCAATGGCCACAACAACCCTCTCAACCTAACCCTCAAACCTTACCCTCATACCCTCAACATCAATACACATCATCTCAAGCCCCTCAACCCCCTCTCCAACCTCAATATACCCCATCCCAAATCCCCCAATACACTCATCCACAAGTTCCTCAACAACCCTCTCAAACTTTACCCACATATCCTTCACATCAATACATGCCATCCCAAACTCTTCAACCCACTCCACCACAAGTTCCTCAACCCCCTCCCCAACCACAACCAAACCCTTTACACCCAACTCCCTCTTTCCAACCACCTCTTGATGCCTTTCAATATTATCCTCAATATCCACCTTACACCCCTTACCCTTCACAACCATTACCACCTCAACCTAATACCCAAACCTACTCAACCCAACCCCAAAATTACACCTCCCAACCTCCCACCTATACCCCTACACCTCCTAATCCCACTTACAACCCAACTCCTACCCCACCTATGTCGTAGTCATCTTCATACGATGAGATACAATGACTTATTAGTTGTATGAATGCACTTGAGCTCCAAACTATGGGTATAGGCTATCAAAAGCCTACCCTTAGTCAAATATACACACAACCTATTCATCCATCTATACCTACCCCAATCTACCCCTATAAATTTGAGTTACCCAAACTTGACCCCTTTACAGGACATGGGGATCCAAAAGACTTTTTGAGCAAATATCTTAATGCTTGTTTTCTCATTAGTGGTAGTGACCACCTCCTTCTTCGTACCTTCAACATATACCTAAGTGGCATTGCTCTCGAATGGTATAATGCTCTACCACAACATAGCATCTACTCTTTTGAGCAATTAGCCAACCTCTTCCTTAAGAGATTTTCCCTCTTAGTCAAAAAGAAAGCCAACCTCACTGACATCTATAACCTCAAACAATTTGAAGATGAATCTATCTTAGATTATGGAGCTCGATGGCAAGCAATGATTAATGAATTACCCTTTTCCTTACCCATCACCAAGCTAACTCACCTCTTCACTCGTAGTTGCAACAAACACATTTCCTTACTCTTGCAATTACAACAATATAGGACCTTTGAGGAGGCATTAGCTCAAGCTAAGGTCATTGAGGATATTAAAATCCAAGAGGGTATTATAAAACTTAAAAAGAAATAATGGAATAATAAAAACCAAAAGGGTAATGCCACTTCTTCCAAATCACCCCAAGTCAACCAAATTGTCATTCCTGCACTCCCTCCCACCACCACTATCCAATCTCCTGCACAATCCCAACCTCAACCAACACCCCAACCATCCTTGACCCAACCCCTAGCCTCCACTTCCACATCCCAACCTTCAAACAAGCCTCGTCGGGTGCCAAGATGTGAATTTACTCCCCTAGTTGAGCCCTTAGCTAATATCTTTCATCACCTTACCGAATCCAAAGCCATCACCCTTCCTAAAATTAAACCTCTTTATGATCCTAATAGACCCTTACCTCAATCCTATAAACCCCATATTTATTGTGTCTATCATCATCAACTAGGCCATGATATCGAACATTGCATGCAATTTAAAAATGTGGTCCAAGACATGATAGAAAGGGGGGAAATCCATGTAGATAATCTAGTAGCTCCCCCTAATCAAAACCTTGGGATCTACCAAAACCCTTTACCCCAACACACCACAGCCTCTACATCCTCCACACCACCCAACCAAGTAAACCATATTGATCATAAACCTAGTTTTGTTGGGATGGTGCATGTGACCACTCGAGGTCAACGCCAAACCAACCGCCCACATCCATCTCAAGCCCAATCCCAAACCCAATCCTCACATTCCCCATCTGACACTCCCCAAATTCCAACCCCTATTATTACTGTAGCTCCCAAACAAATCCCTCCTAAACCTATCCTTACCCTTACCCAAAAATTAACTAATTGCCTTAAACTCGCCCCTACTAAAATTTCTATCTATGACCTTATCCAACAATCCTCGACCCACCGAGAGGCTTTAATGGAAATCCTAAAAGCAATTGATGTTCCCCCTCAAGACCCATAGGCTTTTACCAATTTTATAGGCCATATCCGCACATGCACTAAACCCGCTATCACCTTTTATGACTATGAGATTAAGACAATGCCTATGGGGGCACCCAATCCCCCCATGCATATTATTGCTTCCATTAATGGCCTAGCCTTTAAGAGGGTCTTGGTCGATATAGGATCTTCCATTAGCATCATCACATCGGTGGCCCTTAAACACCTTAACATTCCTTCTTCTCATATAGTCCATTCTGATTTTACCCTTCATGCCTTCAATGATGCCCTTTGCCCCACTTTAGGAACTATAGTTTTACCCATCCAAGTTGGCCCTAAAACCATTCATACCCTACTGTATATCCTTGAGGGAGAAATGTAGTACAACATTCTCTTGGGATGACCATGGATCCGAGAGATGCGATGTGTTCCATCTACCCTACATCATTGTTTAAAGTTTGTACATGATGGTCTTATCCATTGCATACCGGTAGATGATGAACCATTTAAGTACTACAACTTAATCATCGATCCCTCTCAACCTTCACTACCCACCACCCACTTTTCCCTCACCCCTAATACCAATACCTCTACCTCCTCACCCATACCCCCAACTGTTTCTCATGTCTTGGCATCGGTGGAGGATCAATCACCCACCTCCTCCCAAACCCTGGATCCTATACCTACCCAAACACCCCTTCCATTACCTGAAGTCATAGACCATCATCCTAATCCCCTTACCAATCCTACCCTAGATCCTACCACTCCTATTTCCCAAGAAGAGGATCCCCATGCCTCACATCACACACCAA
The DNA here is from genome assembly GCA_028583015.1 of Wollemia nobilis. NCBI lineage: Eukaryota > Viridiplantae > Streptophyta > Pinopsida > Araucariales > Araucariaceae > Wollemia > Wollemia nobilis. The sequence continues at coordinate 646,531 of JAQPPZ010001471.1, read as the reverse complement.
TTAACCCTACATCCGTAGCACCAGACACTTCCCCCAACACTACCCCTCCATCAACCTCATCTGACCCTATCCCGATCACTTTACCCCAAACCACATCTACCACTTCCATAGCTCCTACCTCACCTCATCCTATAATCCCACATGTCACTGTACATATGACCAATCCGACCATAGGTGAATACCTTGTACATAATGTACATATTAAAAACTTACCAAATGTAGAGTCCATCAAATATTTTGGTAGACCTCATGATGTACCTTTTACCATAGGTGCTATTGTACCCTTAGGCTCCTCACCTAACCACACCAATTTTGTTTATGGGGGACTCACCACACCCACATCATCATCCAACCCTATCCCCTCCCAAGATCATTTTTGTGCCAACATTAGCTACCTCTCTAACCCATATTTTGTTATCATGCACTATTTTCAAAAATACCATTGGTAGGGCTTTGGCCTAGGATGATATGAGCAGGGTATCCACACCCCTATTGACCTCCCATACCAATTACCTAACACACGAGTGGGCCTTGGCTACACTGATATGCCTTCCCTTATCTCTTTAACTAATGCTCTTTCCATTCATGAGGAGAATGAGGAAGGGAGAGACCACCCTAATCCCACATCTTCACCCACATCTTCACCACATCCCCATGTTCTCATGGTATCTATCGACCTTTTTACACTGCTTCGACTCCCTAGTGAGCTAGATCACTTACTACCTATCCAACCTAAGGCTATTGATATGAGCCTCATTTCCACACCACCCCATCCTGAGGACTTTATACCCATCCCACAACTTATCCCATACACTCTTAACCATATCTCATCCTCTCCTACAACCATATGCACTACTAATATAATTGAGGCTCCTCCCACACTTGCATCTACCAATGATCCACTCCTCATACCCACACCACATCAATTGGAGGAGGGTTCCCACATGTTAATCGAAGAAACATTAGATATCGACCTTAGTTCTGACCCCACCAACCCGTAGATAGTTAAAATAGGAAAAAGCCTTTTCGAGGAAGAGCGAGAATGATTTATTGCACTCCTAAAATAATATAAGCAGGTATTTTCTTGGTCCTATAAAGATATGCCTAGCCTCGATCCTAATTTAGTGGTCCACAATCTTGTGTTAAATCCTGATGCCCGACCTGTTAAACAAAAATTATGGAAATTACATCCCACCATCGCCCTCATGGTGAAAGATGAATTACAAAAATTACTTGATGTGGGCTTTATACAACCCATCGACTATCTTGAATGGGTTGCTAATATGGTACCCATTGCTAAACCCAATGGGGGGATACATGTATGCACTGACTTTCGAGATCTTAACAAAGTGTGTCCCAAAGATGATTTTTTGCTACCTAATATAGATACACTAGTAGACGCTATAACCGGACATGAAATGTTGTCCCTTATGGATGGTTTCTCGGGTTATAATCAAATCTGAGTTAACCCTATTGATCAACACAAGACTTCTTTTACTACTCCCTAGGGGACTTTTTGTTACAAGGTAATGCCCTTCAGACTCAAAAATGTCGGAGCCACTTATCAACGAGCCATGAATTATATTTTTCATGATTACATGCATAAACTCATGGATGATTATGTCGATGACCTCCTCACTAAATCTAAACATCGACATGATCACATTGATGTTCTACGCAAAGTCTTTGATCACCTCTTAGAACATAATGTTAGGCTCAATCCTAAGAAGTGTGTCTTTGGCGTCACTTCAGGAAAGTTACTTGGGTTTATTATTTCCAAAGAGGGCATTCGAGTGGACCCTAATAAAGTTAAAGCAATAATGGATATGCCTCCCCCTAGAAACCTCAAAGAATTAAGGAGCTTGCAAGGCAAGATCCAAGCCATTCGATGATTTATAGCTCAATTATCTGATAAATGCAAGCCCTTTAATCACATTTTACAAAAGGGAGTTAATTTTGAATGGATACATGAATGTCATACTACTTATGATGATATCAAGTGATAAATTGCATCCCTTTTGGTTCTCTCTCCTTATAAACCTAATATTCCCTTTATTTTGTACATATATACCACTAATTTTGCCCTAGGGACAATGCTCACACAAAAGAATGATCTAAACCATGAGCAAGCCATTTATTACTTGAGTCGCACACTTGTTAGTTATGAGAGCCACTATCCCTATGTCGAAAAATTATGCCTTGTTGTAGTATTTACCACCAAGAAATTATGACACTATATGTTAAATCATACTACATATGTGGTGGCCAAAGAAAACCCCCTACGATATATGATGAGTCGCACATATACAAATAGTAGAACCGCCAAATGGATTATGCTCCTCAGTGAGTTTGACATAGAATTTATTAGCCAAAAATCCATAAAGGGTTAGGTCATTGCTGACCAACTCGTGGAAGCTCCTTTACCCAATACTGAACCTCTTAAAATTGAGCTTCTTGATGATTTTATTTTTATTGTTGATAAAATAAATGAATTAACACCACTTGATGATGATAATGATGACTTGACTTTATTATTTGATGGTTCTAAATGTGAACAAGGGGGTGGTGCAGGAGTAGTCCTAGTTACCCCACAAGGGATTCCTATCCCTTTTTCCTTTAAATTAGACTTTCCTTGCACCAATAATAATGTAGAATATGAGGCTCTCATCCTTGGGCTTCAAACTATTTTAGCGATGTGTGTCAAGTGCCTACGTATCTTTGGTGACTCCCTTTTAATTGTTAATCAAATTAAGGGAGTTTATCAATGTAAACATCTAATTTTATAGTCCTATAAAGACATTACTGATAAGTTATTGGCCCAACTCGATTGGTATGAGATTGATTCCATTCCTCACTCATCCAATCGATTTGTAGACACTATGGCTTCCTTAGGATCCCTTATACCCAAAAACCCCTTTTATGATGTCACTACTCTCCATGTTAAAACTTTGGCCCAATCCACTCTTCACTCACCTACACCTGACACCGAACGTGATGTAAATTTTATTACTATCGAATCTCCTTCTCTTCAAACCTTCCAAATCCAAACTCTCCTTCATTCCCTCATCCACATGAACCCTTCCTCCTCTACTGAGCCTACAACCGATCCATATCCCTCCATCACCTCCCCACTCCTTAAAACCTTCACCCAAATAATAGCCCAACCCACAACATCCACCTTCATCATTGCAGGGGATTGTCACACCACTACCACTTCCACCGACTCCTATTCCACCTTCTTCACTCAATTACGAGAATACCTTCAAATCGGATCTTTTCCACTAAATTTTCCCTCCATCACAAAGTGAGCATTCAAACAAAAAGTAGCATGATATGTGCTACTAGGGGACATCCTCTATAAATGAGGTTATGATGGTATCCTACTCCATTGTCTGGAACCTCAAGAAACTCAATGGGCAATCACTCAAGCACATGATAGTACATGTGGGGGCCACTTTAGTGGATTAGCTATTGCCAAATGAATTTTATGAATGGGATATTATTGGCCCACCATGGAGCATGATTGCTCTGAATATGTTAAACGATGTGTTAAATGCCAAACTCATGCTCACTTAACCCATGTGCCTTCCCAAGCTCTTCAGCCCATACAAGCCTATTGGCCATTTTCACAATGGGGGTTAGACTTGATTGGTAAAATTTCTCCCCCTTCTTCTGGACAACATACCTTTATTATAACGACTACTGAATATTACACTAAATGGGTAGAAGCGATCCCTCTTACCTCTACTACTAGAGCTAAAATTGTAGAATTTATCCTTCACCATATTATATGCCATTTTGGGATACCATCCAATATTATTTTGGATAATGGTCCCCCATTTAAAAATAAGAATGTTTGCAACCTATATCAAAAATATCACATCCACCATAGTTTCTCCACTCCTTATTACCCATAAGCCAATGGGTAGGCTGAGGCCTCTAATAAAACCATTTGTTCTATCCTTAAGAATATTGTTAAGGAAAATCATAGGGATTGGCACCTACAATTACCTCTCGCATTATGGGCCTATCGTACTAGCATTCGTACCCCTACTGGGGCAACTCCTTTTTCATTGGTCTATGGTGCTGAGGTGGTTATGCCTTTAGAACTTGAAATCCCATCCCTTTGAATTTCTTTACAGGAATTCATGGATGATGATACCACTCACCAAGCTAGGCTTGATCAATTAACCCTTCTTGATGAACATTGGATTAATGCCTTAGAGCATCTTCACATTTATCATGATTGCATTAAACGAGCCTATGATCGTAAGGTTCATCCTTATGAATTCCAAGTAGGTGACCTTGTCCTAAAAGCAAATCAACAATAATCTCATATCCCCCCTCACTTGTGGGATAAGTTTGCAGCCAATTGGTTGGGGCCTTATATTATTAAACAAAAATTTGATATAGGAGCATATAGACTTGCTACCCTTGAGGGAGACGAGGAGCTTGAACCTATAAATATTTTGCACCTACGGGCCTTTTATGCATAATTTTCATATCCATTTATAACTATTATACCTCTTGTACATACATTTTCTCTTATCGATAAATACATCCCCTTTTTCCACACTTTTGCACCCTTTTTGTATCCCACATTTTGTATCACTTTATCCCTACCACATAGCTTTATTATCACCTTTTTATTCGATCTTTATCTTCACCATGTCACTCTACAATATCCTTTATATGTGAGGATAGTATAGCGCAGTCGCTATTCATGTAGGGAGTGATGTTTCTTTTGGATTTTGTAGGCTGATTTGGTGAGGATAAATATCTTATAATTATTGTGACTATATCCTCCACATTCCCCCTTTCACATCACCACCTTTTGCTTCTTTATGGGAGGTGCTTACCTCATTAATCATTTACCTTTCCTTTTATGTGCAAGGGTATATATATGTCTTCACCCCCTTTCTTCTAGCCTCCCTTCTCTTCTTATCCCTTTCCTCGTATCCTATGGACCTTTTCATCACTTAGCCATACCTAGTATCCTCCTCAAGTGCACATATTTCCCATTCAAAGCCATGACGATTTGGAGCCTCCCTTCGTGACCTATTGAGACATCCTAGAATCCACACATTACACACATAATTAATATTATTTTTTACTAGGTGAGGATGACATCATGATTAGTCCTAATGCCTATATTAGCTCATCGTGCATCCTTTTATGGTCCAAAACCCAAGGGTTCACGCTCTTAAAAAAAAATGATAATGAATGCAAAGAAAAATAATAATATAGCCTGAATCCTTGGGCATATTAGATGACTCCATCGAGGCTATAGACACTTGGCTGGCAGTGGAGCAACATCGATGGACCATGTGCTATCTCCATTGGGGCTATAGATGCCTGATTGGCAGTGGAGTATGCCTTCATGATGAGCTTATCTTTCTCATTAGGGCTATGATTGGTTAAGTTCGAACCTATTCAAAATCTAGGTTAATGAACTCACTGCACACACAATGATTCTAGGACGTTTTGATATGTCTCAAGGGACCTCTAATCCTAATGGCCTTGCATGGGCACTTCACCACTTGAGAGGAGCACTAGGGTGTTTGAGTCTTGTGAAATCTCCTTGGGATATTATTCTCATTTCCTCTTCTTTTGTTCCCTTTTCACCCATAGGACATTATATACCCTTGTGTATTTAAGGAAAGATTTTTTATTAATGAGGTAAGTGTTTTCCCCTATTCCCTTCACCACCATCATCCATTTTATTTCTTACATATATTACTATCATCATACATTTTGTTCATCCACATTAACCCATTATTCCTTTAGGCATATTCTTATTTATTCACATTAACCCATTATATTATCCATCATATATATATATATATATATATATATATTAATTATCCACACAAAAACCATACATTCATTCACACACATAAACACAATGAGGCACAAAATCATATATCTATATATCTATATATATATTCCTCAAAATAATACATCATGCTCGTAGGCAATTCATAAATACCTGCAGGCTCTCATGGCGCCTGACCATTGCTCGCTGACGAATGCTCGCCTCTCTCTGCCTCCACCCGTCCGAGGTCCTCATCTCTCTCGCTCGCTCCGGTCCCCTCCAATAGACTATGACCCTAACCCCTTGCGAAAGCAGGGCACTTGTGGACTAACGGATGGTGCTCTTGAAACCATGGTCCCGCTCCTACTCCTACTTTGTGACTGTGACTGTGAGGAGTCCTCTAGTAATGGGATATGATGCCTCAAGAGCTCCATCTCTAGCCTCTGAATCCACGATCGTGCTCCCTTATATGCCACCAAAATTTTTAAGTTCCCCCAACTCTGAGCTTTCCTCACCTACTCCGACTCGGCCTCCAACTGTTGGATTCTGTCTCGAAACTCTGAATGCTCCCTCCTCAACCGCTCCATATCACCCTCCAACTGCTCGATCTGATTATGAAATGTTGAGCGATCCCTCCTCAGGTGCACTCGGTCCTCACTCTCCTACATACTTTCTGCTTGTAACCTCCCCACCAGGCATTGAAGGCTATTCCGCTCCGCTATCAGCTCATCTCGCTCAACCTGCCATCCATCCACCTGTGCTCTCAAGGCATTCCTCTCTAGTGAAAATTGATCCACCGCAGCCTCCATATCTCACAGTTGCGTCACTCACTACACCCTCTCTCTTTTCCACCTCCTCTACCTGGACCATCCCCTCCTCATATACACGCTGAATGTTAGCCATCTCGCTCGCATGCTCATATCTCAACCTATCTATCTCTGTCTCTGCCTCCCGCAACTGATCTTGAGCATGGTCCCTCTCCTCCAGAGCTTGGTGCCTATCCTCCTCCAGTACGTATACCTGCCTCCTCAATCGCTCCCTCTCCTCATCATCTGCATCCCCTCCTCCACCCTCCATCGGGATGCCCCGCATCTACCACCAGACATCATAATCCGCCGAAACTCCCGCATTCTCCACCCCATCTACCCCCAAATCCATATCGTTTTCCTAGCTCACCTCTACTACCTCTCCATGGGTAACTGCCTCTTGGAATCTTGCCTCCTATAGACCATGGGCGCTGGAGGAACACCTTGTGCTAGGCCAAACTGCCTGAGAACCCTCTCATACTGGAAGAGCTCATAGTCTCCCCTGTGCCAACTGCAACACCATCTCTTCCTCCGCACCCTTCTCAAATGGACTCTGTCTGTCTCCCACTATGGCCTTTCTAGCCAAGGCTTCCACACTACTTGCCCCAACTATAGTCACTGGAATGCATCCCAATAGTACTCCACACTACCTGCCCTATTGCAACTTAGGCCCCGCTCCTTCTCATGATCCCACCTCATCGCTTATCCAATATCAGTGTCTAGCTCTATATGTGCCTCCCACGGCAATCTTGCTAGCCTCTCAACCACGATATGCTTCCATCCCCACACTTGTAGGAGGAAGCTAACTCCTAGTCCCGCTCTCCCTCACCTTTGCACCTCATATAGCTCCCTGTAGGTCTAAGCCAACAATGCTGGAGCCTGTGCAAAAAATGTCTCATACTCCATCATGTCAATCACCACGTCTAGCATGTTCCAAGGGAACCACGTGCCTAACAAATTCGGGAGTATAATGTTAGACATTATACTCATCCAAATCACATGGCACACTGAAAGCATCTTAGCTGAATAATGGCACTCCACAAATACTCTACCATGCCCTACATCTACTACCACATCCACTGCCCGGTCACCATAAACCCTCCTCAGCACCCTGTCTAGCTGCCGGTTCTCTACCACTCGTATCCTCGCCCCCTTTACCGGTAGATGCAAAATCCTATAGATGTCCTCCAGAGTGATGGTGATCTCACCTATCGGCAACATGAAAGTGTTTCTCTCACAATCCTATCGTTAAGCCAAGGTGTGCAGGTAAGCCTGATTGGAGTATACATTCTCCAACCGAACCATGTCTCACAACCCAATCTTCTTGAGTCAAGCCCAATCCTGCTTCGTCAACTTCTTCTTCCACACGTCCTTATACATGGTGCTAAAGCCATGTCTTACTCGTAGCAATTCCCCCTGCAATAACGTGAACATAGAAAACCATTAGTCAATATTCCTCACATCTAATCGAAAAACAAAACAAAAACATCCACATCCCCCTCCCTCTCTCATCTAATTACCCTAACCCATTCCACTATACTCTAACCCTTTTTTTACCCACCAATCCATACCCTCTTTCCCTTTGACCCCTCCTCATGCCCCTTTTCCCCTCTCATCCCTTTCCTTCTTCCCACCTACACCCTCACCCTTCACCCCCAATTTGATCGCCTCTCGAGAGACGGTCTTGCCCAAAACCATCTCTACGGAGGCTGTCCCTAATGACACCATCTCTAAAGAGATGGTCCCTCCCCTAACCCTTGACTTGTTAACTCTCGCTGACCCCCCCCACAACCCTTCCCACTCCCGTACATTCCCTACCCACCCCCTCTCTCTCCGGAATCATCTTACTCCCTCCAATCACCATTATTTAATTAATTAATTAACTATTTAATTACCCACAACTTAAATTTTAACCTAACCCTCACTCCCACACCCATTAATTATTTAATTATTTAATTAATTAATTAAAATTCATGCACCGTCTCTATCTCATCCCATTCCATGTCTTACCCTACTGACCACCACAAAGAAATCCCTAAAATTCAACACAAGGGTTTGAAACACTTATCGGTTGCCTCCCGCCCGACGTCGCATCATCCACTGCTGCACCACTACTAGCTACTCCCACCTCCTCAAATGTTCTTAAACCACTTGTGGATACCATCTCCCCACTCTCATCTCTCTTAATATCTTTCTCTTGTCCTTCACTGTTGCAAAAATAATCCTTGCAGTCGCAATTTTTAATTTTTATACTTTTCGTGCTTGACCGCCTGAGACGGTCACGCGATTGGCCCAGACGGTTGCATGCACTCGCCTTAGGCGGTCGCGCACCCGCTTGAGGTGGTTAATCGCCTAGAGACCGTCTCTGCTAATATGGTCTCGCCTATCACATTGCTTAACCCCCCCAATTTCTACCTGCTGCCCCTGGCGCCTCTTCAGACCTGCATACACCACTACATGACACCCTTTTTTTTACCTGTTCTTGGCCTCCTGCTACATTCTTATTTCACACTACCTCCTTGGGAATTTCACTTTTACACTTGCCTCCTTGGGCACCCTTTTACAATTGTCCCCCTGGGCCTTCCACTTTTCACTAGCTTCCTTCAGCTATACACCTTTTATTTTACTTCGTTTTTCTTTGTGTCCGTGTGGCTCCATATTGTTTAGGTTTGAAGCTTTTTCCATGGCCCCATCCCACTATCCTACTTTCCTGCCACCCTCTCCTCTTCCCTCCCTCCCAGCAGTCCAGCCCTTACCTCCCTCCCTTCCTCCTTCATTCCCCACCACTTTCCTTGTCCTGCTCTTACCTTTCTTAATGCCCCTCTTCACCCTTACTTCTTTCCTTAACCCTCCTTCCCTATTTTCCTTTATCGACTTGACTTAGGCGGTCTCCCTTGACCTCCTTGGTAGCGACGGTCTCCCTTTCATACCATCCCTTTGCTTTTACCCATCACCACACTCACTTCCTTCCCCTTCTCTTTTCCTCTCCCTTTTCTTCCTTCCCCCTTGACCAATTTTGTCAAGTGGCTCGTCCTTGGCCTCATCCCTCACCTACGCACTCACCACTTGAGGGGGTTGCCAAATATACTCCCATAGGGATAATCATCTCACTAGGGCAACAAACAACAAAATTTTGACATAAGTTTTTGCACTATGTTGTTTTTATAAACAACACACTGCAAAAAGGGCATCTGTAGACATCGAAAATTAACAATTTTGGCAAGATAATAAAATAAAAATAAAATTACCTAAACAAGCCTTACAAAATCACAAATAATTTAAATTCCCTTTCCTAATAAAAACCTTAGAAAAGCATCACAAATATTAAATGTAGATGATAAAATTAAATTTTGAATCCACCTCGACACCCATAAAGATAATAAAAAGTGTAAATAAAATAAAATATTAAATATCCACCCATTTCCCTACACCATTAGTAAATAATTAAACATGATTATGCTAATTAAATAAATTTAATATCATCATCATAACCCCTATTTACTACCCCTCCTACATAGAAAATGACAAAAATAAATAAAATAATAGCAATGCAAATTAACCTCAATTAAATACATTATTAAAAGCCCCTTTTTTCTAATTAACCATAATTTTTTTTTGGTAGGTGATAGAAATTATATTATATGGGTTTTAACTAGTGCCCAAAACCAGAAACATAAGCATATGACGAAAAGTACATAAAGAAGCACAAAACAGGGTGTTTACACCCTAGCCGCTCCATGAACCAGACCAGAGAAAAAACAGACCCACGCAAGGGTTGTTTAATACGGGTTGGCAGTTGAGAATCCAAATTTGCATTAACGCAGATTCTTGCATGAATCATGCGAGTCCGAGCTTTACTGACAGGATCGATAGCTACTAATTCCCCAATGGATTTGGCAATGCCATGCAAGATGTCTTCATGCCATAACTGGATAGGCAGATTTGGAATACGAACCCATATAGGAGCGTAGCTAATACTTTGAGTTTCTGGGTTGAAATATTCACCCAACTTCCATAGAAAAATAATTTTTCGACCATAAAACCAAGGCCCGCCTGTGAGAATTCGGAAGACATCATCCTGGTTATTAAGACGGATCAGGGACAAGGCAACCAACTCCATGTTACCTAGGGTTCTCCACCTAGAAAAATCCCACCACCATATGGACTCCATGTCAGGTCTACCTCCAATAAATTTCCCAACCAGAGTGTGGGACTCAAGAAAAATATATTCAGTCATGGTCTTGTCAGGGATAACTAGATCTTCACTGTTGGGAAGTAAGGTGTTGATATTGCTTTTTTTGGAAACAGATTTCTCTCGCCCTTTCACCTTTTCAGCAAAGGTGAGCAAGGGGGAAAAATATATTTAGAGACCCCGCTCTATTTTTTCGGAGGGTATTTTCCCTGAAAAGGTTCTGCATTCCCTAAAAACCTCGTGACATCTAGTTCTGAATCGGGGCCCTCTTTCTCGCCGTTGCATTCATCGCCTATATTTGATGAGTTCTGAGGGGCAAATCCACCTGTAGAGATTTGAAAATTCATATTCCCACCTTCCACTTGCTCCCCTGAAGCCATCCGATTGCCTAAAACCGCTCGTTCGCTCGCCATCACCTCCACTATTGCTCAACCTAGATGAAACCCTCGCACAATCGCTTGCCAAAAATCTTGTTCACACATAGGGATGCACTAGGATCTGTGTTGCTCCAAATGATCTGAAAATTGGTGGAGATGTTCTAGGGTTTGTCAGGCATCTACCCTCAAAATTTCAGCTCAATCCGAGTTCGGATAAGTGAAATATGGCCAAAACAAACATTGTTCAAGGCAATGCATTTAATAAAATTTCTAAAAGTTTGAAAAAAAATCTTCCCCTCTCAAATCTCTAGAAATCCTCTAATTAAATATGCCACCTCACATGCACTTTCCCTCCATACCACAAATGGAAATTTTGAATTTAAAAATTGTGCCAAGTCAAAAAGTGCATTAAAACCACTTAGCCCAAGGACAAGCCACATCATTATCTTGACAATTTTAAATTCTTTTCCTATCCCCCATGTCCCTTGGGAAACTAATTTTAAATTAGTTTCCCATCCCCCTAGGACACCTCCCCCAAAGCCATTTATGATCCAACTCCCCAGCCCCTACACCTCATCATTTTGACAATTAAAAATTACTTGTCACAATCCCCCATGCCCATGGGAGATTAATTAAAATTAGTTTCTCATCCCCATAGGATTGCACTCCTCAAGGCAATTAAATGACCTCACCCATATCCCCTCCACCTCACCACTCTCTAGACCCTTCCCCCACCTACCTTGCCCATGTGGAGACCAAGTGGAGCCTATGTGGCATCCCACTCACCCAACCCCAAAACTTCTATAAATACCCTTGGCCATGGCCAAGGGACGAGAGCCCATTTTGTGCTAGGTACATGCTGCAAAATTTATCTCCCAACATTCCTCTTTGCTCACTTGACCACTGTCTATACCCTTTCACCACGTCCCAAGACTCCCACAACTCCATTAATGCCCATTTTGAGCTCTCAGGTTTAACAGTTTTCAGCCTACATCTACAGTTCCAAGACCACCTCCCTTGAGACGGTCTCACACCGCCATACCGCATCCCTAGAGACGGTCTCACCTCTGTCACTAAAAACAGTAATTGCAACAGCATTTCAGTGACATCTCAACACTTTGACAGGTATATTTTGGTTTCCTCTGCATTTCTTTTAAAACAACAACATTTACATGTGATTTACTATGGTTTATCATTGCATTTGAACAAAGGCCCAACCTAGGTGGGCCCATTTACTGTCTAAATTTTCTCTTGTTGGTTGTGTGCAGGTATATTACTATTTTACTACAGCCTTTTGAGGTTTCACACTCTGATACATCCACGCACGATATCTCTTAATCACATCAGTTGTGGGAGAAGAGCATTGACACCATTTTTATTATAAAAGCCCTTTTGGGCTAACTTGTAATTGTAAAAGACAAAGAACCTTGGTTTGCATTGTAAAATCACGTATTTTGCAATAAAAGTCATTGAATACATTACTTTCTCTTTGTCTTGATATTTAGCGTGTTCATGGTGGCTTTTCATCCCTACACTTTATTCCCATCATATTCATCACTTCTTCAGCCTGTGATTCCCATGATTCTTTTTCATAGATTTCAGTGAGCTTCTTTGTCCTCACATCCTCTTGGATCCATTCTAATGCTTTACTCATTTCATTGTAAACCATGGACTACCCCTGCCTTAGCTGACCTACATAGCCCATCCTAATCTATAATCGTGCAAAGTCAAAAACCTGCATCATATTTCCAAAAAATATATCAACATGATCATCAGTTTGGATCCCTTCTTCCTGAGGCCATCCAAAACTAGCCACTTCAATAATGAAATGCCTCCCCAACACTTGAAATGTCTCTTCCTCTTCTTCTTCTCTGTTTTCTTCCGGCTGATCAGGTTATATTTCTCTATTTTCTTTCGATTGATCAAGTTGTACTAGTTGGTTACGAATCTGCCACTAGGATAGGATTTTAATCTAATTGCGCCCTAGATTCGCCCAACAGATTGAAAGGCCGGGAGGAAGGAATGCCTTCCGAGCCAATCTCCGGAGGAGGCCGGCACCTTTGGTTTCTCAACTTGGGTGGTTTAGCTTAGAGTGCAGGAAAGGGATTTAGCAAATACGAAAAGAGACATAAATATGCTTGTTTCGGGTGGGGAAGATAAGCAGCACAGTAACGAACCAATCACTACTACTAGCAGCAATCCAAAACAATGCGTAAAGCAGAAACTAATGGTGCTATTCTATCTTATGTATCCTTTACTTTAGTGCTCCAGAGTTACTTAATTGCCAATATTGATATCCAGATGCAGAATAACAATAATCAGAAATATAAGCGACATAAAGCAGAAACACTTAGCAAAGGCAGCATACAAGACAAAGACAACCAATAGAGCCAAGTATACTTTATATTTTGGAAGCAAATGCATAGCTACAGAAGTTTCTTAGCAGTATACCTTCCTTCCACCCTTATACAATGAAAAGAGACTGCTATATATAGTGTAAAATCCCCCCCGATTACATTATGGTCCCAGTGTCCCAGACCTGACAAAGCATACAAAAGCTGACAAAAGCGGCAAAAAGCGGCTGATGCTTGACCCCTGCAGGTAAGAAAGTAATGGCAGTAAGGTCCACTTGGAAACGTGTCAGCTCTGCGATGATACGGTGGGTGGGAAGCCAAATCTGGCTTGAATGGGAGTAGATGAAATAGAACTTGTCAGTTCATACCCATCCAAATAGCACTTGAGTAGCACAACTTCTGTCACACCCTGATCCGAATCCCGAGACAGGACACCTGTCAGCATTAGATGTCTGCTGGTGGAAGATGGGGTGGGGAAGACACTTAGTCGTTTTCCTTTAAATCTGATTTTTCCCGGCAGCGCGCAAAAATGAAGCGCAGTCAGACGACGCAGCCTGGAAATGGCGCAGTCGGGCGGTCCCTGCCTTAGCCACTTCTTGGCTTCTCTCTGTCATACCCCGTCCGAGGGCGCATAAAGGTGAGCGCGCAGTCGGACGGCGCGGCGCACTTGGGCGGGTCCATGCCTTAGTCATTTTTCAGCACAATTCTCCTTTCGCCTCCCGATTGCGCACTACTGGGTCGGCGCCGCCCGACTTCGCAGCGAAGTCGGGTGGCCTCAACACTTGGTGGGTTTTAGATGCTCCTTTACTAATGACGTCCGAGTGCGCATTCCTCTCTTGGGCGCCGTCCGACTTCGCGCGAACTCGGGCGGCACCGATACTTAGAAAATTTTTGGGCTTGCTCTTCTCAATGCCGCCCGATTGCGCACTAGAACTTGTGCGCCGTCCGACTTCGCGCGAAGTCGGGCGGCTCATACTTAGAAACTTTTCTTGGGCGGTCCCTGCTCTTCTGCCCAGGTGCGCAAGATGAAGCGTGCGCAGCGGGGACCAACACTTAGAACTTTTCTTGGGCGTTTTTTGCCCACTTGACAGAGATGCTTACAAACATGAATTTAAAGATGAAAGAGATAAAATGGAAGAACAAGGAGCAGAAATGGAAAGAAGAAGAACGGGAGAGAAGAAAGGAGGGAGGCAAAGCAGCAACCTTACAGTTTTTTCAAAACTTAGCACCCCGTGCAAAATGTGGCAACATTCCTGGCGGCTCGCGGGGTGTCGAGCTCGCCTCGGCGCAACGAACCTTTGGCCTTTATCCCTTGGGCACAGAGTCACTCCCGGACCCTGTACTTGTCTGCTGCTGTTGCTGTTGCTGCCGCACTTGTTTGGGAAGCTGCTCTTCTTCTTCACTCTCAGTAGTGTCCTCTCCAGATTGTGAGCTTGACAGCTCAGCTTCCTTATCTTCTTCCTGCCTGGCAGGTTCGACCCGTTCGCGGACGTGCTCATAAACGGTTTTTGCCTTGGCCCAGGCTGCCTCTTGGAAGGGCTCTAAGTCGCTGATATCCTTCAGCGCTTTCCGGAATGCCGCAACCATGTGCTCGTCAATAGTATTGCACCTCTCTCCGATTTCCAGGAAACAGGCACTGATCTTGCCGAGCCTAGACATTAACTGGGTCACCTGTTCTTCTTGGATGGGCTCGATCCAACCATCAATCTCCGAGGTATCTGCCTCATACGTCCGCCAATCCTGCTTGATCTGCTCCAGAGGCGGGAATCCTTCATTTTTTACAAAGCTCGGGGATCCGAGCGCAGAAAGGGAATGGAATGGGGCCAGGCAGATGTTCTTTTCATGTAGCAAGGCATCTAACCTTTTCCTGGCCACCCTGACTTTCTCTGACTTTTCAAAATAATCCTGCAAGGTGATCCTTGCATCTGCCCAGTCTAGGGCAATCTGTGACATTGGTGAAAATTGGAAGCCCTTGTGCTCATATTCTTCAAGTTTCATCGCCAAGTCCAGCCATTGCCGTGCTTGACGTTCGGCTTCCTCTACCACAGGCTTTCCCTGGGCAGAAAGTTCATGTATCGCGGAGACAAAGCTGAGGATAGGTAAACATCTGACAACATTAGCCCTGCACCCCTCTAGCAGGCCGACCCTTATCTCCCTTATTCTGTCCTTTGAAAACGTCGCGGCCTGGGATGACTTTTCCTCTAGCAGCGCCTGAGTTTGCTGCAGTTGTTCTTGCAGCTGAGTAACATGGGTTAGGGCTGCCTTCTTTTCCTCCTCCAACCGGGCAGCTACCGTCTTTTGGGCCGCTGTCTCCTGCCGAGATACTGCAAGCTGGTCCCTTAAATTTTTTACTTCTTCCTGGGCGGATTCCAGCTGTACTTTCGTTTTGGCCATGTCATCCTCAAGGTCTCTTTTCTCAATTTGAAGCTGGAACAACTTCTCCTTGTCTTCGAGCCGTTTGACTAGGAGCTTGTTTGTTTTCCGCCGAATCCCACCTATCTCATACTCTTCACTAATGTCATCGAAGCTCTTCTCCTTGACCTCGTGCTCATAGTCAGCATCGGTCATTTCTTGCAGGGGCTTTTTGACCTTAGGTATCCTCTTTTCTGTACGGATGACCCTCCTGTCTAGGTCAAACTTTGCGAGCTTCTCCGGCATTGCGATTTCCTCAGCCCTTCTCCTTTTTACGCCTAGAAGGAACGCGGCGGAGTTTTTTGCAGCCCTTGCAGCCAAGGGCTGATCTTCTGAAACTTGCAGTTCCTTTCCAACCAGGTCCAATTCTGCCAGGAAGGGGTGCGCAGAGGACAAATCCTTTTGCGGCATTTTCTCAGAAAATAGTGAGTCGGGCGGTGGGCCAGAAAATGTGACCGCCTTTGAAGATGATCGGGGCCTAGGAGAAGCGGGTGGTTGCTTAGGAGGTGAAGATGGGGTATGGAAGTTTGTAACGGCGGCGGGCGAGCGGCGTGGGGACAGAGGAGCTTCTTCGGTGCTGGAGGAGGGGGATAGACCTAGGGTTTGGCCTAGGGTCCGGAAAGCATCGGGTTTCTGCGCGAAGTGGCCAAAGGATTGTGGGTTGTTCTGGGGCTGTGTAAATGGTAAAGGTGATGAGGTGGCCAGAACTTGCCCGGATGCAGAGGAAGAGGGCGTAACAGCAAGGTTTTCTAGGGTTTGCTGCGGGGGGGAAGAGGACGTACCTGCGTGCTCCGCCTGAGCCGACGTTTGAAGTACTTCGTTTACCCAGGCCTCCGCGTCCTTTTGAGGGCTGTCCACAATAGAAATCACGTTGTCTGTAGCAACGCCAATCTGTGAGGCCACCGCCGCCTGTCGCTTAGCCTCCTTCTCTTGCCGCTTTTCCTTGTGATGTTTTTCTGATTTTCTTTTTCTTTTCTCCTTCGGCACGGCTGCTTGCTCAGGTGGAGCGGGAGCAGGTAGCACTTCGGGAGCTGGGGTGCTTATAGCAGCCTCTCCTTGTTGCCTCGTGGGGCCCACGCTTTCTGTCTTTGTCCCACTGGCCGATTTGTCAGGTTCCTTTTCCACCTGGGGCGACTTCTCAGATGCCGTGGACAACATTGGGTCCTCTCTTGTGCTCTTCGATGTTTGGCCGCTGGGTGCTCTTCGTACAATCAAATGTTGGGGCGGAGGCTTCCTCTTATACCTCTTTGGGGCGCCTCGGGGAACGACATCTCGAAATGCGAAAGGCTCCCATTTGCCGAAGTAGCGGTCATATAGGACAGAAAAGTCATCATCAACTGACAGGTTCTTTTTTTCTGATTTCTCGTGTTTTGTGCGGCACCTCATCTTCCAACATTCTAGGATTTTGTCTTCTGTCCAGCCAAGCAGCTTCCCCTTTGCAAGCACTCTCCTGAATCCAGGCGCATCCAATCTATGATCCTTATTGCGCTCAGGATCGTATTCTGCTTCTACACAGTAGAAGTCGTGCCACGACGGCCATGACTGCATCCGTTCAATATGCCATTCCAAATCCGCTCCTGTTTTGTTGCACCTTTCCTCCATGATCTGCTCCCGCGGGCAACTGTGCACGAATTTTCTCATTTCTCCAAGTGGATCATATTTCCAACGCTGCGGCAGCTGTATTAGGCCAAGATTGAGGAGGGTTTGCTCTAAATATATATGTTGCCCGACTTCATTGATCGTGATGTTCCCCCAGTTAAAAGGATATGTGAAGATGGGGCTTTTCTTTTTTCCTTGGCCATATTCCTCCTCGACGCTGTCCATTTGTCGTGCCGCTTCAAGGCCAAAATGGTTTTCTGTACAAAAGTATGGCAGCAAGAAGGGCTTCCCTTTGAATCCGTAGACTCTGATGACAACGCCCTGAGTTAACCGAAAAGTATCGCCAATTTTATTTCTCACCAAGTGCTTCGTCATGGCAAGGGGAGGGCGACTTGCTGGGCCATTAATGATAGCCAGGACCAGGCCCTGAAATTTCAGATTAAAATCGTAGAAAGACCCCTTTCTATACAGCAATTCGGTCCACTCATACACTGGTAGTGGCGCACCCTTCTCATCCACCTTCTTGACTTCGATGCTCGGCATTCGGAATTGCAAGCAGTACAGGCATAACCACGCCAGAAAAGAGCAGTGCCTGAACTCTGTCGACTGCCTCTGCTGCAACTTGACAAGGGCAGAGTGAATGGCGTATGCCACGTAGTCGGCCCAGTCAAAGTAAATCTGGCGCCTCCCACTTTGGTAGGTTCCTCCATACATAATGCATTCGGCGAGCGCCAACTGGTAAGGGTGGACCATCTCGTCGGTGCCGCAGCCCAGTACCCATGCGAGTACCGTGTAAAGGTGCGTGTTCTTAAAATTTTTTAAGGGAATAGGGCCCGATGGCCATCTTGAAGCTGGAATTGGATGCTTCAGCTCTGAATTGAGAAAATCCCTATTTTTCTGAGACTCATCAAACCTGCCCGCCTGCTCATCTAAAATAACCTTTCTGATGATAGCGTCCTTGTCTGGCTCGACCCCTGGTGCGAACGCGGGATGCACCACTTCTCCGAAGAGAGAGAATAGTCGCCTGCCCTGCCAGTCACAAACCTGTCGGGTGGCCGGTTTGTAGAATGTCACAATTGACTGAATGAGCTCGGGGCACTGGTGAACGGGAGGGCACAAGAACCAGTGAAGGTTCGAGGTGTAAGCGGCCCCGACATGATGTGTAGACGGGATTTTACCCGCCCATTGCAAAATATTAGGGCGCAGCTTGGTGATGCTGAGGGAGTAGTCGCCGTCCCTGTATTCGGCCAGGAGGTTTATGGGCGGCGGAAGAGGACCCTGTCTTCTGCGTCGCGCCCTGGGTTTTTCTGTTTTTTCCTTCGACGCTTCACTGCCCTGAGCAGCTGAGACAGTCTGCCCTTCGGATTCCTGCTCTGAGGCGCTGGATTCCGCCTGCATAGGCGCCTTTCCTTTCGCAGCGCCCGACCTTTCACTCATGGCGTAGAATTTTGCTAGAATATGCAGCTGTAACTTAGTAAGAATTCGCTCCTTTCTCCTTTTCACAGCGCAACTTGATTTACCTTAACAATGCTGGTAATTTGGAGTGGTGAAACCTCCTTTTCTAGTGCGGGAGCGGACAACATTAATGGCGTCTTGAGGAGTTAAACTTTTATTGCCCGGAGTGGGTGTCTAGCGCCGCTATTTCTTGGCAGCCGCGCGTGGGATCCCTCCTTGGAAGTCGCGCATCGCACTCGATTGGACCCCAAGTGCGCTTTTCATTTATGAAATCCGCTTAGAAGATCGCGCAATCATCCTCAAGGATTTTTAGAAGCTCGTGCCATTAATGACGCCATGGACGCCAACTGGGCACACATTTCAAAGTTCCTCAACCCTTGGCGAGACCTTGCCGTTTCTTCTTCCTTTTCGACCAAGTGCGCTCAAAAAGTAAGCGCCGTCGGGCCTCGGGCCATGAAATCCGCGCGGACGGGCGGTCTTAAACTTAGAAAATATCCGTCATGGCATCGCCTTCAGGACGCGCCCGTCGGAGTGCGCTAGATTCGGTGTGCGCCGTCGGACGGCGCACGAGAAATCCGCGCAATCGGGCGGAGTACTTGGCCACTTTTCAAAACTTCTTGCTTCGTCCCGCCTGGTGGCGCGCAAAAGAGGGTGCGCAGTCCGACTTCGCAGCGAAGTCGGGCGGCGCACCAACACTTAGACAAATTTTGGAGATTTTCCTTTTGCTCACCACGGCTCATTCCTCCCGGAAGCGCTAAAACCAACGGGCGAAGCCCGACTTTGGGACTATTTTCTGCGCCCTTGGGAGGAGACCTTGTGCCTTAGTCAGAATTTTGGGGCTCTCGTGCATTTTCTTTTTTCAAAACGTTGGCTCTCCTTTTTGAATTTAAAGCAGGAAACTATGGACTGAAAACAATATTTACATGCAGAAATAAAACTGACTGCAGAAAACAAACATATGTACAAGGGGAAAACCTTGGGTATCTTCAGCTGTAGTATGCTTTCAGGTGAAAGCCATTGACGGGAATTGGGAGGACCTGGCCCTCCATGTCCTTCAGTACAAACGCATTGAACTGATTCACCCGAACAATTTGGAAGGGACCATCCCAGAAGGCATCTAGTTTGTCATGATTGCCTGGTTTGGCTTTGTTGGAGTCCCATTTCAGCACTAAATCCCCGATCTTGAAGACTCGGGCAGTGGTTCCTTTTGAAAACCAGTTTTGCGTTGTCTCGGCGTGCTTGGTGAAGGCCTGATACGCCTTCTCTCTTTCTTCCTCCAGTTGCAGTAGCTGAGCCAATCGGGTATCAATGGGGTCTCCGGGACCTTTCTCATCCTCTAACAGCCAGAGTGCAGGTATCTCTATGTGTGTGGGCAGGACAGCCTCCTTGCCGTATACAAGCGCATATGGGGACGTTTTGATAGACTTCTTGAAAGAAATACGGTCTGCCCAAAGCGCACGGTCCAACAGTAGATGCCATGTCCTTTTATTCCTTTCCACAGTCTTCTTTATAATCTTCAACAGATTCTTGTTAGTAGACTCAGCTAGGCCGTTTCCCTGTGGATAGTAGTTTGAAGACATCTTGTGATAAATGCCATACTTACTAGTGAATTCTGTGAGCACGACACCTGCAAACCCTGGACCATTGTCCGTGACGATTGCCTCTGGTATCCCGAAACGGGTAATAAGGCCTTCTAGAAATCCAATGACTGTTTCTTGGTCTGCATGCTTTGTAGGCACTGCCTCGGCCCATCGGGTGAAATAGTCTGTGGCCGTTAGGATAAACTTATGCCCTGCCGAAGAGTTGGGTGTGATTACCCCGACAAAGTCAAGGCCCCACTGCTGAAATGGAGTCTCAGCTTGAATCGGATGGAGGGGCATGGGAGCCTTACGATTTCTGCCAGCGAACTTCTGACATTTCTCACACTTCTGGCAGACTGCGTGCGCATCTGCAAAGAGGGTGGGCCAATAGTAGCCCGCTTTAATAATTTTCAAGGCCGTCGGCCTTCCCGAATGATGTCCTCCTGGCATCCCTGAATGGAATTCGCCGAGGACCTTCGACTGGTCTGATTCTCTGACGCACCGCAACAGGATGCCGTCAATATTTCTGAAATATAGCCCCTCGGGGCGTAGAACGTACCTCAAGGCGTTAAGCCTGAACCTCCTTCTTTGTGAGGCATTGAGATGATCTGGACATCTCCCTGTGTTGAAATACCACACTAGATCATTTGTCCAATCATTCTCCTCGGATAAGGAGTTAGCAAGGTTAATTTCTGTCTCTGGATTCTCCCACTGACAAGCAGAGACTTCGGCTGCAGCGCTTCGGGCCAATTCTTGGCATAGAGCCCGCCCTCGGACCAACTTCGTGGGTCGAACTTCTATGTCAAATTCCTGGATCTTGGCAATCCATCCTGCTCTCCTGTGACCGGGCTCACCCTGGATCATGAAATTTCTGACATCCGGGTGTATCACGAAGACAGTGGTCCGGCTCTGAGAGACGAAATGCTTGAATTTTTGAAGGGACCTCATAACCGCATGGACTTGTCTCTCAATAAAATTATACCTTTCTTCATGCGGTTGGATTACCTGACTTAGGAATGCTATTGGACGCTCTTCTCCATCGTCTCCCTTCTGGGTCAGGACTGCAGCGTAGCTTTCGGGCTCTCCTACTGCATAAAGTATGAAGTCTTTTGAGTAGTCTGGATTTATCAATACCGGCGCCTGAGCAATTCTGGCCTTGATCTCTTCGAAGGCTTTCTTCCTTTCATCGGTCCAGACGAATTCTGCATCTTTCTTTAGGAGTTCGGCCATAGGCTTGATTACTTGGGCAAAGTCAGGTACAAACTTCCTCACGAAGTTAATCTGGCCGAAAAATGACTGCAGCCCTTTCTTGTTGACTGGGATGGGTAAACGAAGGAGAGCTTCTGCTCTATCGGGATCAACCGCAAGGCCCTTTTCGGAAATAACATGGCCAAGCAGTTTGCCCTCTTTCACCGCAAAGACCGATTTCTTTGGGTTGATGGATATGCCAAACTCGCGACATCTCTCGAATATTTGCCTCAAATGGGAGGCGTGGTCTTCTCTTCTGTATGAAAACACAGTCATGTCATCCAGATAAATGACAATGATCTTATTCAGCAATTCACGGAACGCCAAGTCCATGGCTCTCTGGAATGTAGCCCCGGCATTTGAAAGACCGAAGGGCATGCGTTGGTAGGCGAACGTCCCCCATTTGGTAGTGAACGCCGTCTTGTGCTGGTCTTCATTCTTTACCCAAATCTGGTTGTAGCCGGAAAACCCATCTAACAGAGAAAATCTCTGAGCTCCTGCAACCACGTGCAGGATCTGATCAATTTGAGGGAGTGGGTAATGATCCTTTAATGAGGCCTGGTTAAGGTTTCTGAAATCTACGCAGAGACGGATGTCTCCATTCTTTTTTCTCACGGGGACCAGATTTGCGACCCAAGAAGAATGCTTGATGGGGTAGATGATCTTTGCCTCTAGCATTTTCAAGAGCTCTGTCTTCATCATGGCTTCAATCTTAGGATTTACAGCCCTCTGCTTCTGCTTGAAGGGCTTAGCGTTATCTTCCAGCTCTATGGTGTGCTGAATCATCTCCCTGTCATACCCCTTCAAGTCTTGGTAGCACCAGGCTACAATATCTGGGTACTCTTCACACAAAGCTCGTATCTGTCTTAACTCTTCATCGGTGCAGTCTCTCCCGACCTTGATCACCTTTCCAGGTTCTAACTCTAGGTCAGTGTACTGCTTAGGGTCTACTTTGATCCTGTGGGATATGGCCCTGTCATTTTGATCAAAGAGACTTTCCAAGGTAATCAGTCCTTTCGGGACGTGATTATTCTTCAACTGTATCAACCCCTCATACCGCTCGTCATCAGGGTCTCTACTTTCGATTGAACTAGCTTCATGTATCATAAAGGTGACGATATCCTCGTCACAATCGAACACCTGCCAGTGGGTGTCCTTATCAGGCACAGAAGGCCTGTAGATAGTACGAACCGGCTTCGGCTTCTGCATAGTGTCATCAACCGGGACGTACCTGGCTCCAACAGACGCCAGAATGTCAGCGTGCTTATTTTTCTCACGAGAGATAGGTTTGACATTCAAGGAGTCGAATGACTCCATTAGATCCCAGACACGGTTGCGATATGCCTTGAGATAGTGCTTCTTGGAGGCGCACTTGTTGGTAATCTGGTGGCACACCAACTCTGAGTCGCCAAAAATTTGTAAATGCTTGATCCCGAGCCTTTCTGCCTTCTTCAAACCTAAGCATAGGGCTTCGTACTCCGCCGCATTATTGGTGCAACTCCAGGCCAGCCTATAACAGTAGTCCTTCTGAATGCCAGATGGCGAGACCAGGAGGACACCTGCCCCGACGCCGTTCTTGCATCGGGCGCCATCAAAATAGAGCTTCCAGAGTTTATCGGGGGTAGGTCCTGTGTCCCTTTTAGCAGTCTGGTCGTGTCTTTCCGGCTGAGTGACAGTGTAGCAACCGAGTTCTGTTTCAACCATGGCGTTGAAATCCAGCAAGGAGAACTCGTCCTCCATCCGCAATTGCTCCAGGGTTTCCTCTGCTAAGTCCACCTCTATTAGTTCTTCAGTCGTCAGTTGGACCATGTCATTTTGCTCTTCCCCTGGTATCTTTTCAACCAGGAAAGTGGAAGGTTTCTCATTATAGATTTTCAATCTCCTTCCCTTGAAGGGCACCTCCATATGCGAGTAATCCAACGACAGATATCCGCCCAGCTTCGCAGTGAACTCCCTAGAGAGACACATGCCGAAGTAAGGTTCCAAGTCAACCACCACGACCTCTTGGATGACCACTATGTCAAGCGCTTTATGCAGTCGGATTGGGATGTCCTTGACGACACCAACTGTCTTGACAGGAGTGCCATCCAACTGTAGCACACCTTGGCTGCTTCTTGTGTATTCCATGCCAATCTCTTCGCAGACAGCCCTCGGCATGACAGTAGTGGAGGCACCAGAGTCAACCATGCAATTATGTACTATATGACCCTCCATGCGCAAAGACAGATAGAAAGGTGGCGGCCTGTTTTTTCCGGTAGCAGAAACTGTCAAGGGCTGAGCTAACACAACGGGCTGCGTTGGCTTTCCATCTTTCACACTCTTCAATGATTCCTGCAACAGGTCTACTTGTCCTGGGAGCAGAAGAGCGTCATACATGCTTATTTTCGCCGGAGTCTTCTTGAGCTCATCGACTATATTGTAAGTCGAAGTGTCGGCCCCTTCTGCTTCCTTCGCTGGTTCATACCTGGTTCGGTACTGTTGCGTGGCTTCAACCCTCTGTCTTTTCGTCAGGGACGGGTACCTCAGCTTTTCTTGAGCTTGTTCTTTTGTCTCAGCTAGAGGTTGGACCGCCAGAGTCTTTACCACGGGAGCCTTGAGCGTTGGGAGCTTTTCTTTGGCTGTAGGAGGTAAAGGCGGCTTATCAGGAGCTGGCGCAGCAGGCTGCGTCCTCTCCCTTCTTGCATATACCTTCAACGGCTTTATCTGGGCCGGGGTGGCCTCAATCGGCCTTTTTCCCTCCTTGGTCAAGAGAGACACGGGATCTTCTTCTGGGACTGCAAGGTTACCTTCATCTTCAAGGATCATGTATGCTTCATCTTCCACGACGCTGCCCGCAAGGGTCTGAATATAATGCCGATGCAACGGGCAACCCTCCTCTCCATGTGGATCGTTGCAAGTGGAGCACCAGTTAACATGGTCAGAAGTGCTCGGTTGAGCATTGTTGGCCGCATTCCTTGCCGGAGGCCTTGGTGCTTGAGCAGCTTGATCTTTTGTCAGCGCAGGAGGAGGATATGGCCTCCTAGGAAGAAACTCCATCTGAGCTTGCTTCTTTTTCATGATCGTCATGTCATTGGAAATTGTATGATAACCGGACGCAAGGGCCCGTACTTCTTGAAGGATTTTATTCTGGATATCATTATCCGCCTGCGCAGGCCGGGCTGGCGGAGGAAGTATGGCTAATGGCGGAGGAGCAAGCAACGCTGCGTACTGAGGTGGAGCTGGGAGTGCTGGATATTGCGGAGGTGGCGGATTAG
Organism: Wollemia nobilis; assembly: GCA_028583015.1. NCBI lineage: Eukaryota > Viridiplantae > Streptophyta > Pinopsida > Araucariales > Araucariaceae > Wollemia > Wollemia nobilis. The sequence continues at coordinate 621,439 of JAQPPZ010001471.1, read as the reverse complement.
GATAATGGATCTGAGGCTGACCGTACGGGTTTATGGCCGGCGCCGGGTTCCATGGCTGCTGGGGGGACTGATTAGATGATGATGACGTCCCACCAGACGCGGGCGGATACTGTGACTGAGGGAAATCGGGATAAATGGGAGGCTGCATTCTATGAGGAAGTCTGCCTATAGAAATTATGTCTAATTCTGCTTGTTGGGCAGCCTCATATAAGGCGGGAAAAGTGTCGACCCGGGCTATCTTGAGAAGTAGACAAATGTCTGAATTAAAAGATCTCAAGTAATAGTGAGCAGCTTGTCCCGCAGGAGGACGCAGCTCAGGAGGTACTCTTTTCCAGGACCTTGCAAACCTCACGTTGAAGTCCGATATCTCCTCTTGCGGATGGCGCTGGATGCTTTGAAACTGGTGCAGTAGTGAGGAGGGATCAGCGGACTCATTGCATCCTTTCACTAGTCTGCCGGCTAGCTGAGGCCATCCTGTGATAACTCCTTCTGGTAAGGATCTCCACCAATAGAGGAGCTTCCCTCTCAAAGAGAGAGCTAACAGTCGGGTCTTAACACTCTCACTAGTGATAGAGTGCAGTGCAGCCAAGGCCAGGATGTCTTGGATGTGCTCGTATGCTGTTTTCCCGGAGCCATCATACGTGGGAATGGATTTCAAGGCAGCAGGAGGAACAACTTCTTGTCCCACTAGAGCCAAGGGCCCTGTGGAGTCAACTGCTGGGAAGAGGTCATCATCATTTTGTTGGGCAGCCATGTCTTCTTCCTCTTCTTCAAGCTGATCAGTGGTATAATCAGTATCAGTGCTGTCCGAAGTTGTAGGTTGTTCTTCAATTTCGGCCTCTCCAACTTCTTCAGCTTCTTCGACCTCAGCTTCTTCTATTTCAGCTTCGGGTTCGTCTTGGCGAGCTTGGTAGTCAGCCAGCCTTACTCGCTCTCCCGGAGCGTTGATGTCGATTTCGTAGAGATCAGGCTGCTGTCCTGGGTTCCTTGCTCTCCACCTTCTTGTATGCATGGAGGTGCTTTTGATATTGGATCAGTCTCACGGACCCAGAAAATATTCAGGTTCAGCAGAGTCGCCAGGTGTTCTGATTTGACAGCAATGAAGCGAACACCGATGCTTCGATTCTGTTTTGGGGTGGGAAACCTCCGTGTCCCACCGGGCGTGCCAGAGAAACTGTTGGTTACGAATCTGCCACTAGGATAGGATTTTAATCTAATTGCGCCCTAGATTCGCCCAGCAGATTGAAAGGCCGGGAGGAAGGAATGCCTTCCGAGCCAATCTCCGGAGGAGGCCGACACCTTTGGTTTCTCAACTTGGGTGGTTTAGCTTAGAGTGCAGGAAAGGGATTTAGCAAATACGAAAAGAGACATAAATATGCTTGTTTCGGGTGGGGAAGATAAGCAGCACAGTAACGAACCAATCACTACTACTAGCAACAATCCAAAACAATGCGTAAAGCAAAAACTAATGGTGCTATTCTATCTTATGTATCCTTTACTTTAGTGCTCCAGAGTTACTTAATTGCCAATATTGATATCCAGATGCAGAATAACAATAATCAGAAATATAAGCGACATAAAGCAAAAACACTTAGCAAAGGCAGCATACAAGACAAAGACAACCAATAGAGCCAAGTATACTTTATATTTTGGAAGCAAATGCATAGCTACAGAAGTTTCTTAGCAGTATACCTTCCTTCCACCCTTATACAATGAAAAGAGACTGCTATATATAGTGTAAAATCCCCCCCTGATTACATTATGGTCCCAGTGTCCCAGACCTGACAAAGCATACAAAAGCTGACAAAAGCGGCAAAAAGCGGTTGATGCTTGACCCCTGCAGGTAAGAAAGTAATGGCAGTAAGGTCCACTTGGAAACGTGTCAGCTCTGCGATGATACGGTGGGTGGGAAGCCAAATCTGGCTTGAATGGGAGTAGATGAAATAGAACTTGTCAGTTCATACCCATCCAAATAGCACTTGAGTAGCACAACTTCTGTCACACCCTGATCCGAATCCCGAGGTAGGACACCTGTCAGCATTAGATGTCTGCTGGTGGAAGATGGGGTGGGGAAGACACTTAGTCGTTTTCCTTGAAATCTGATTTCGCCCGGCAGCGCGCAAAAATGAAGCGCAGTCAGACGGCGCAGCCTGGAAATGGCGCAGTCGGGCGGTCCCTGCCTTAGCCACTTCTTGGCTTTGTTGCGAAGTCGGGTGGGGACCAACACTTAGAATTTTTCTTGGGCGTTTTTTGCCCACTTGACAGAGATGCTTACAAACATGAATTTAAAGATGAAAGAGATAAAATGGAAGAACAAGGAGCAGAAATGGAAAGAAGAAGAACGGGAGAGAAGAAAGGAGGAAGGCAAAGTAGCAAGCTTACAGTTTTTTCAAAACTTAGCACCCCTTGCAAAATGTGGCAACAGTACTATAGTTTGTCTCTACTAATTTGGAAAACTTTCTTCGTTGGTTAATCTTTGGCTACTACTTCCTCTCCTAACAAATCTGATTGTCTTTCTTGTTTTCTGAGATTCTGGTACAATCTCAACTTCCTAACCCATTTCAGGATCTTCAACTCCAGCTTCTCTTGGAACTACTATTTCTTTTAACAAGCCTTGGACTGCCTCCAAGAGCTCAAACTGCTCTATATTTGGCATAATTGGCGACGCACAAAAATCCACTTCTTGTGTCCATTCAACAAGTCCTAGTAATTCCTCCTCCACATTGCTTGTTACTATTGGTTCTTCAACCTCTTCAACTAGTTGTGCCCTCACTTCTTGTTTTTGTTGCATAGTCTCTACTAAGGGTTGTCATTCTTGCAACATCAACCATTTCTGTTCATGTTGTCTCCTTGTGCGAGAAAAACTTATTTGTGGCCCTTCTTCCTCCCTTCTTTCTTCTTGTTGCTACTCCTAAAGCAACTCCTCTCTTTGTTCTAATTGAGTTACTTCCTCAGTCTCTTGTTGTAACTCATCTTCTAATCTTCTCAGCCTCTTTCGTTGGGGTGCTATTTCTTCCTCCAATGCAACCAAATTGGCTTTTCTTGGTCCACACTTTTGTTGGAGTGGACTTTTGTATTAGTATTGTATTGATCCATCTCAATACTATGGGTTCATCATTTGACAACTTCCTTGGAGCAATCAATCTAGGAAATTCCATTTTGGCATAAGACACTACATTCAACATAATTCCAACAGCATGGAATGCCATCAAAAAATTCTTAGTGTGCCGCCACAGGATATTCCTAATACGATGCCCAATCATACTGTACTCCTACAATGCCCTGCAAATATTGAACTAGCTAGACTAGCATTTCAGACAACCTAGTTTCTCCTAATAGTTTAGACATGACAATATTCATGACCTAGCGTAATTCATCATTTTTTAGTTGACTCTATTTAATACCATGACTTCTAGGACCAAAAGTTTTGATAAAATCTTCAGGTTTAATAGTTGTAATATCATTAATTGTCCTGTTCTATTCTTTCGCATCCAAGGCATCCTTTCTTATTGCAATTCCATGTTTTGACAACCCAAACGTCCGCCAAAAATTATTTGCTGAAAACATCACCCTGATGTCTCGATTCCCAATCTTCACAATGCTTATATTCTCATCTACATCATAAGTCTCAAGCATCTGCAACAAATAATCCTTAAAGAAGTCCTTATCAAATATCGGAACCTGCGCAATGCAGCTTACTCTTGCTTGTGTCAATGTAGCTTTCAACTTATGATCTGGTGGATTCTCTTACCACCACTTTTGGTAGAATTTTCCAGCTGGTTGAGTCCATGTTATCTTATTCAAAGGTATTCTTTTCTCCTTGTCTTTCTCCAATGAATAGCCTTGCCTTCTCTGAGACTGTATCCCTTTCTCCATGTGATGTCTCCTTCCTTGTGTATTCTTTGGTGGATACTATCTTGCACCAAGTCTAACTTCCTCTTACCTCGCTTAGTGTTCTCTTCGATGTAACAGGCTAGGTGAGAATTGAATCCTTCATGCTACAATCCTTGCTAAGTGCTCACAAAAATTGATTCTCTCACTCATACTTCAACCGTCATGCTTTCTCACCTTCTATCGTACAGTGATTATAGTTGTACAACACTTTGTCGTCCTTTGTACAGTCAATTAATTGCACTTGTATGACACTCCTTGCAGTCGTACGATGTTATTCTTTTGTCGTACAAATTTCCTCCTTTGTACGACAACCTTCTCTGTCGTATGACAACTTTCCTCCTTTGTACGACGATTTTCCACAATAGTGTTCTTACAACATTTCCTTCAATTTGCAAGCGTCTACCTTGTCGTCGCACCTTCAGCACATTTATATTGTGACTTCTTCACTCAGATCCATCTTTCTCCCTGGCTTACTCATTCGTACAACAACTTTCTTCTGCTGTACCTTGCATAAATACCCTAGATTGCAACTCTTCCTTTTTTGAACAACAATTTGCCCTTTTTGTGTAATTCTCATACAGGGTTTTTGAAAGATTCAGCTGTCTTCCTTCATTTCATACAACGTTTTCCTTTGTCCATCTTAGTTTTGCAAGTTTATGTTGTCTGCATAGGCTCCTCTGTTCTTCTATTTTTTCGTACAACTGTACGACTTTCTGTACACTTGCAATTTATCAGTAGTTAGGCTACGTTTCAATACCCTAACACAAAGCCTTGCTTCTGTTGTGCTTATTCGCTTTTCAGGTTTTAAGTGCACTAGTAATATTTACAATGTTTCCTCCTTGACGGTGTTTCTCCTCTACAACATTCTCCTTTCCTTCCATCCAACTATTTGCATGCACCCCCTCCTACCCTATTTATAATTTTGAACTTGGGCAGGAAAACGGTTATAACTGCTCCTTGGCCAGCACATCAGTTTCTTTTGCATGTACTTTATTATTTTTTTGACTTGCTTTTTTTTTTTTAAATCTTTATTTACGTATTTACACGAGTTTTTCCTTGACAACATCTGAAGTTCGTTGTAAAACTTGTACGACCACATTCACTTGGACTTGTACGATGCTTTTTGACGATGTATCGACTTGCTATCCTACTAGTTCCTTCGTTGTATGATCTGTACGATTGACATCATCAACAAGAGGTTCATTTGTACAATCCCTACTGTACCATCCTTTGGACTTGTACGATGCCCTATCGTATGGACATCATCCTAAATATGACTTGTATGGTTCCCTACCATATAGTCTTCTTCCTCGACTTGACTTGTACGGTGTCCTGCCATATAGTCCTCTTCCTTGAATTGACTTGTATGGTGCCCCACCATACAGGCCTCTTCTATTTGACTTGTATGGCATCCTATGTAGCACGAGTGGTGGTATTTCCAGCAATAAGGTGGAGACAGATTCAATAACTAAACATACCTTCATACGACATGACTTAAACTTGTTCGATCTTGGCTGAATGATCAACTTAATGTATAACACACTCTATTGTACAACTTAGTCATACAATGCAACTTATCATAAGATGGATCTATCATACAATCTCTCTAGTCATACAACACAAATAGTTGTATGATGCAACCCCTTGTATGGTCTTTTTCTTGCCAAGTCAATCCCCTTGTACGATTTATCTATTGTACGATGCAAGATAAGGTTGATGGCAATCTTCACAACAATCATAAGGTGATTACCTTGTATGATGTCATGCATGTAGCATGAGCTACGCTATTCCCAATAGGGAAGGTGGTGATAGATTCATGCATGCAATCTCAAACCCTTCATTTGAGCAAACATACAATGTATATTGACAAAACATGCATTGACTGGAATCGTACAATCGTACGGTTGTACGGTTTTCCAATCATACAATCTCAAATGTACAGTTCACAACCATATAGTTAATGCAAACAATCTATACTAAAATGTACAGTCTGGCAATCGTACATTCCACATAGGAGCGCTCAATTCCATAGTTGTACAGTTTGGCAAATCGTACAAGGAGGGTCAAAATGTTCACTATGCTTCGTTCAATAGATTCCTTGTATTTATTGATTGTACGATTCCTCTCGATAGCAATCTATCTTAACTGTAACAAAGTCAACAACTCGCTTGTTACTCACATTCCACAATTATGCTTCTTGTATGGTTATCATTATAAGCCTTAACTATAGTCGTACGGTTACCAGCAAATGAATTGAATGGTTAACTTAACCATCAAAGTAATGCCAATTCACCCAGGTGTTGTAGGTGAGTTGGAGAGGAGAGGGCAATCCTCCAAGGGAGGTCCCAGGTTCAAATCTCCACCCTACCAAAAAGCTGAATTGGATATCTAAAATCCAATTGATAATGTTGGTGCGGGCAAGGTCGGGTGCGACCCCCGGGTGACTTTGACGGTGTAGAACCCCCTGTTCATGGTCTCTCAGACCAAGGTGGCTCCGCAAGGGGTTTTTCTCTTAAAAAAAAAAAAAAAAGTAATGCCAATTCATGATAATACGATATATGCAACGCCATAGACTGATTGAATTCTTCTGTTGTGTATCTACTACAATATGTTGTACAATTTCTGGTAACAACGCTACTCTTACAATCCTGCTATAAAGAATTGCTCTAACATGGACTTCTATCTGCACTATCCATTATGCATTTCAGAGAATGACACGATTAATATTATTACCACAAAAGCATTCAATTCCCATCACAATTAAGCATTGTTGTGATCAAGGTAGAGTTGCATTATTACTGGTTGTAGAACATAGCATGCACAAACTATACATTTTACAGGTCCAACAACCCTGGTGACTCTCCAATTGCATACGATAATGTCTTGTACTCTATACCATTATTCTCCTACATGCATAACAAAAGGATATTGCTAAAAAATGAACAGAGGGCTATATAATGCATGTCCAGGCCATTCCAAGCGGTTCTTGGGACAGTGAATTATTCACAACCGCCACCCCGTGATTGTCATATAACATGCACCTTTAATTTTCCTAAAGTTAATTTTTATTTTTTATTAAATTCAATTTTACTTCCATTTTTCTCATTTCATCTAATTTCATTTAAGCCTAATTTGCATTTCGTATTAATTACACATCATTTCATTTACATTTTGTTTTACAATACTTAGTCAAAATTGCACAAAACTTGTCAAAAACTTGCAATTTATACACACTTTATTTCTTTTTCTTTTGAGAGGCAGATTTTCTGCCTACATCTGCCCTCTTTAAATCAGTTGGAGTCCCCTCCAACACTTGCTATTTTTCTTTAGTTGGCTGCTCTTGCTTCTGTTCAGCTCGTAGATCAGAAATTTGGAGCTGAAGGATTGCTTGTTCGTACCATAGTTTGGAGGCATAGTTACTAAGTTCCAGTGCCTTTAAGTTGTATTGTTTGATGTCTCTTCTGCTTTAGCTAAGGCTTGTAACAAATGGTTCTCCCATTCTGATGTACCCTTCAGTAGTTTTTCTGTCAACTCAGCCTCAGTTCTTGCTGCAATGGCTAGTTCTTCATTCTTTTCAGCAATCACCTGATCCCACTGCTTTAGCTTTGTTTGATGAGCCTGTTGTTGCTCTTCCTGAACTTGAAGTATGGCCTTCTGTTCCATAAGCTTTTTATTATATCTTTCCATATCTTTTTTCATTTCAGCCATCTTTTGATCCTTGAGTTGCAATTGTCCCTCATTCATTTTCAACTGGTCTTCTTGATTCTTTAATTGCTCATCTTTAGCTTTCAATTGCTCTTCCTGGTTTTTGAGTTGTTCACTATTCAGTTTCAATTGCTCCTCTTGCTGTTTCAATTGATCTGCATACTTTTTCAACAACTCTTCTTGTTCTTGTAGTTGTTTTCTTTGTTCTTCCACTTGATCCTTCATGATTTGCCATTGTTCTTCTTGGATTTTCAATTTGTCTTCAAAGGCCTGTTTCATACTGTTCATCTCAATTTTTTGTATCTTTCTATTTGGATTTAGTTTCCTTCTTAATCCTTTCTAATTCATCCTCCATAGCATCCATTTCCTTTCATGTAGCTTTTGTCCCCTTGTTGTGTTTCCTTGGTCTAATGGATGTGTTCCAATCCTAAGGTAAGCCACTCTATCCAATGTGTTAGGAAATTGTATTTACGAAACAAGAATGCTAATTATGGTGGTGCTCTCCGATATTCCATTTTTGTCGTATTTGTTGGACATCTCTGGGATCTACTTAAGTCCATATATACTCTCAGAGACAATCTATAATTGGTTTTTCTCCCTTCCAGTAGATCATTTATTCCTAACATACTAGTTACCTCTCTAGAAAGTAACTGCCAAGGTTGTTGTGCATAGATTTCTTCCAATTTTATTTTTCTTTCTTCATTGCACACCCAATTCAGCACTTTCTCCGTTTCATCAAAAGTTCATTCCTTCCAATTTTTTAGTTGTCCTAAATAGCCCATCTGAAACTATAGTCGAGTAGTCACAAACATTTTTGTTACTTGCTCAAAAACTTTGTCTACCCACTCATCAGTTTCTTCTCCATCTCCATCAAATATCCCAAAAGTGGGTACTTCAATCAGGAAGTGTGTCTGCAACGCTTGATTGGTCCATCTGCTTATTCTTTCTCCTCAGTTTCTTCTTGATTAGAAGTTATTTCTCTATTATCCTCCAATTGCATATCTTCAGTTCCTTCTTGTTGGTTTGTTCTGTAGTTGTTTCCTGCTGATTGGTTTGTTCTGCAGGTATGTCCTACTGATCTACCTGTTCTATAGTGATCTCTGTTGGATTTATTTGTTTTGCAACAATCTCTTGGTCAATTTCTACCCAGTTCTGCTTTGCATCACTTTGCACCTGTGATTCTTCCAATTCAATTGCTCTATAATTTGTTCCTATGGCCTTGTCACTTGATTATGTTGTTCTTGCTTATCTCCATCATCCGCCTTCCTGTCTCCAACTGATTTTTAACTATTGCCACCTCTCATGACAATTCTAATTTGTTTTTGTTTTTTCCCTGGTGGTGCAACCACTATCTCCTTATCTTTTTCTAGACTTCCCACCATAGATCTTGGTGGTGTTTCAACATTATTTAGCCATTGTTTCACTTCTTCCATCAATTCAAAGTCATTTGCATTTATCAGAGTAGATGGTCCACAAGTTTCCTTTGGCTGGGCTTCTTCTATTGGCATATTTATCTCCATTAAGTCCAATTCTTCCAATCCTAATCCAACCTCTTCATTTGGTTCTGTGGGCAATATTTGTTGTTGCTCACTAAGTGCCAGAAGCTATTGTTCTTGTGGCCTTCTTTTTCCCTTCTCTCATTGCCCTCTTTTCCATACAGGACTTGTTGTTGGTTCTTCTTCTTCCCTCCTTTGAAGCAATGATTGCTCCTAAAATAATTGTTCAGGGATGGCATCATCCTGTTCTTGATTCAGATTCAACTTCCCTCTCAATCATCCTGTTCTTGATTCAGATTCAACTTCCCTCTCCTTTTTCACCTATGATGCACCTCTTCTTCAGAAGCCTCACTTTCTTCAACTACAACTGGCTCCGGTTTCCTTGCGTTTTTCTTGGTCTTCGGCTTCTCTAGAGTGGCCTTCTTTATTGGTACTACTTTTACCCATCTCAAAATTGAAGGCTAATATTTGGGCAAACCCCTTGGTGCTATCATTCCATAAAAATGTATGCTAGCCTGAGAAACTACATCTAGCATAACTCCAATCGCATGAAACGTCATGGTGAATTTTTTATTCGTGCATTGCAGTAATCTTTGGATTCTTTGTGCTAAGTACGTGCCCCAATCATATTGCACTCCTTTTGTTATGCCCTCCATAGATTGTGCCAACCACATGGACATCTCTGATGACCGTGCTTCACCTGATAGTCGTGACATCACAATTTTCATGACTCATTGAAGTTCTTGTGTCTTCAATTGAATTTTCTTGATTCCTTGACCTCTCAAACCAATAGATTTGGTTGCCATGGGAGATTTAAGGACTGTCAAGTGATGAATCAATTGGATCCACGTGTCCCTTATTTATAGGTTTTCCTCCTTTTGGCAATCCAAATGTCCATCGAAAATTCTCTGCTATGAAGTCTACCTTGATTTGTCAATTTTTGAGGCAGATCAAAGTACAGTTTTTGTTTGCATCATATGACTGCACTATCTATAACAAGTAGATATTGAAGAAATTTCTATCAAAGGGAGGTACCTGTGCTAGAACACTTACACTGGATTTCTCCAATGCTGCCTTCAACTCATGCTTTTTGGGGTGCTCATTCCACCATTTCTGACAAAATTCTCCTGTCGGTTGAGTGAAGGTGATATCTTTTAATGCTACTTTTTCACTTTCTCTTTCACTTTGTGGCTCATTATTATCTTCAGGTGTGGTTTCTTTATGGACTTCACTCCAAAGTTATATTTGGTGTGCCCTAGGGGTTGCCATCTACTACTCCCTAGAAAACTGATCTTGGTCCTCCATTGTGTCACCACGTCTACTATCGTGTCCTCACCATGGGAAATAGCCTCATCCTCTCCAAGGCCAATAATATCATCCTCGTCTTAGTTGAAACCCTTGTGCTTGCCTGTGTGGGTAATAATGTGGCTGTTGTTGCGTTGAAAATTAGGGTTTTTCTCACCTTGGCCATAGTTCCCTTTAATGCAATGGGCTTGGTGAACACTCAATTCTTCGTCCGGCGATAATCCATATGTGCTCACAAAAATCTAGCCCTTTACTCATACTTCTATAATGTTCATCCTGCCCAACTATCATCGTATGGTTCTTCTCCTATTTGAATGGTACGGTTTTGGCATACAACATACGATTCCACCACCCAGTGTACAATTTTTTCCCAATTGTATAATTTCATCCTGCAAATGTACAGTTGTACGATTCTACCTAGCAATCGTACAACTCCCTTCTAGTTGTACGTTTTCACCTTGCAAACATACAGTTATATGATTCTTCCTTGCAATCGTACGATTTCATTCCAGTTTCAATGATCATACAATTTCACTTTTTCACAACCATATAATCCCTTTCCTTCTTGTATGGTTTTACCCTGGCACAATCATATAATGCATTCTGCTTCAATTTGTATGGTTTTCCTCTGCAAAATTGTACAATTCTTCTACATAGTCGTATAGTTGCCTTCTTCCACAATTTGTATGCTCATACAAGAATTGAACTTCACACTTTTCATCTGCAAGCATTCGATACCTCTTCTTCTATATGATAGTCTTCTCTTAATATTTTCCCATGACAGTTTCAACAATTCTATGCATGCATATTCATATTTCTTTTTCACCCCTTATAGCTTTATTTATCACTTCTCCCCAAAATTTTGCAAATCCTACGAGGGTCTCAATTAGTAGGTGCCTTTTTTGTGCAAATTCTCCATAGGGGTTCAAAATATCATCCGGTTTTCTCCTTGCTAGGTGTTTGCCCTTCTTCCATTATATTTTCCAACTTCTTGTTGCATTGGTCCTAGCTTCCCAAGTCCTCTTCTTTGGGAGAAATTGCTATCCTTCAATTTCCAACTACTATGGTGTTTTCCAAACCCTTATTTCCTCATTCCTACAACAATTCTTCGCATGCACTTCAGCGTTCTCCTTCTATCTTTCCTTTGGCGCTTCATCCCTTCTACTTTGTGCATCATTTTATAAACATTCTCTAAGTTGGTTATAACTGCCTATTACATGGATGACTGCCACTTCAACACTTGCATGTACTTTTTCTTATTTTTGCATTTTGCTTTTTCTTCTTCTCTATTTTTTACTCGTTGTCGGTGTACAGATCATACGATGACATAAACTTGTACCTATACCTGTATGATTTTGCCTTCTAACATGTCATTGAATTGTTTAAAAAATTCTTCATCCACAAAGGTTGTACAATTTGTGTTTGTTTGATCTGTCCTAACGTTCCCTATCGTATGGTTTCATGATTGCCCATCATATGGTTTCCATTTCTATGATTTCCATCATTGTTCATCGTACAGTTTCCTGTTGTACGATTTTCATTCTCGTCCTAGATCGTACGATTGTCCTTCCTGTATTGTACGGTTTCCTATCATATGATATCCAATTGTACAATTTGTTGTTGTTGGGATCAAATGATTACCTTCTTTAGTAATCACACGATCCCCAACCGTACGATCATTTATCTCCACTTTACTGGTTCATTGGTGGGTCATACGATTGCTTTGCAAGTCTTGACTTGAATAGATCCCTACCTCACGATCTTCATTCGAGCAACTTCTACTTCTATCTCCTCAAAATAAGTCTGCCTCTAGACTTGGTGAGTGAGTCCTTCTCTTGACTCTTTCACCCTCTTACTGAAATCATACTCTTCCCATCCCGGTTGACTCTTTTCTTCGTTGAGTATACCTTTCACAGCCCTGCATTCGTGTTGCTGCTCCACAATGGATTCTTGGATGAGCCTCATCAATCTAGAGTACTCCTCTTCCTACTCCTATCGATCTTGGTCCCAAATTATGCACTGGTGGTTGCAACCAGCTTCCTCTATTGGAGCATGATCTTCGAGGGGTTTGAAAAGGTCCACCTTGATATATGCATCCCCTATGTGCATTCCTTGCTAAGTTGGGAGATGATCGCTGCAAATCATTTTGCCAAAGAGGTCATCTAGGGGTAGGGGGTTGATTTCTCCCTCTCAGGCCACTAAACTAGGGGTTTCCTGACTTTTAGCTAGATTAACTTGTCTTAGACCTTGTTGGTGTTCTTGTTGTCTACTTGATTCCCCTTCTCTCCCAAGTGCTGGAAGATATGTCAACAAATTCTATATTGGCAAAATGCCCTTCATCATATTGAGTCCCTAGAGATAGTTGTCTTAAGGAGTTTATTCTGTGATCCATACATCGTAATTGACATATCCACCTTCTTTCCTCAAAACACCTTTGTGGCTCACATGTTTCCAAGGCTTTCCTATACTATTTTGAAAAATTAGTGTCAATGCTTTAGTCATTGCAACTATCTTCTCATTGCAAGGTCCATCTGGGTGATGTCTTCATTATCCTTTGGAGTCTGCTCACCTCACTTCATTGCCTTCTTAGTTGTAGACATGCTGCTACATAATTTTCTATCTTAGGATGAACTTGTGGTTTTTGGGTTCTTTGCAATAAATTTGCACTACTGCTGGAACTACTACTATTTTTTACCACTAAGGGAACTCCATCATCACTAGAATCTGTTTCCCAATTTCTTCTTTGTTTTGGTGATGTGGTATCCTCCTCAATATCTCTCCATAGTATTTTTGCTACTTCATTTGTAATCAATGGATCTTACATCGGACCTATTGGTTCCGCTTGTGACCTCTCATCTCTGCTAGTACTTCCTTTTGAGCCTTGTTGGTGTTCTTGTGCTCTTTATTGTATTTTTCGTATGTCCTCTTCCTCTTCTTCTTCTTGTTCAAGCTCTTGCTGCCTTGTAGATTTTCATTCATCAAGTCTTTGTATTGTATCATCCAGTTCCTGAATAATTTATTCTCGAAGTCTTGCAGTATGTCCTCACAATGTCTCATATTCCTCTTGTAATTGTTGCGTCTATTCACACATCCTTTGGTGTATCATTCCCATTTAGACTAATGGGGTATGTCCTAACAATTCCTCATTTGTGACTCCTCCTTCCTCCGGATTTGATAGTTCCATATCATAGGTATCCATCCTCTCTAGATACTTTTTGAGGAATATTACATTATTTGGTGCATGCTAATGTACCCCCACGGTATCTTCATGGTACAATTGTAATTATGTAATAGATTAGGGTTGAGTCTATAGTTTAGAGTGTGATTTATATTTCCCCTTTTATGTAAGTGTCAATGTGCAAGAAATGCACAAGTGTCATGTAAGAGTGCAATGTGCATGAAATGCACAAGTGTCATGTAAGTTAGAGTGCAAGTGTAGATTGAGAGAATGTGCACAAGTGTCATGTATGTAAGAGTGCAAATATGTAATGTAAGGATGTGCACAAGTGTCTTAGATTAAGATTGCATGTAGAAGTGCAAGATTCTTGTAGATGTGTGCAAGTGTCTTAGAGTCAAGTGTTTGTGTAAGAACTTGAAGATTCTAGTATGCAAGTGGTAAGATGATAAGCCAAAGACCATAGTACTTGTCATATGGAGAGCAATAGTCAAGTATGTGAAGAATCACATTACTATGACTATATTATGGAGACAATACTCCATTGAATGTAATAGAAGGAAACACGAACATCAGATTACAAAGTTGTAACAAGAAGGAAAGGAATAAAGCTTGTATACATTTTGAGCAATTAATATTGTAAGTTTTTCTTCATGCATAGTTCATGAATGACAAGCCATTTACATTCATATTTTAGTATATAAATGAATGTTATTTTCTTTATTATATAGGCCTTGATATACATATTAATTTGTTCATATATTATTCTACTCTTATATTATTATTTTAACCTTTAATATTGTGGCTATTTTATATTGGGACTTGTGATATTTTGTGGTAGTAAGGCTTAAAAAGCTGACAATACCATACAATTAGTCTTATCCTCCTTTGTCCATCAGTATGCTGGGGTAACTCTTGTTGCTATAATTGAGGATATACTATTCCTCTCACCTATTGGGGAACTTCTTGTATTGCCAAGTTTACTGCTAATGGTTCCTTTTTTTGATCCCTTCCTTCATTTGCGGGAACCAACTCTTTTTCTTCATATCTTTATGTTATGTCTACGAATCTTATATCTACCTGTAGCCTTATTCTTTCACCAGGTTGAGATTCTAGTTCTTGTTGTTATATGATTGGTTGTGTCTCCTCCCCTTCTACAAATATCCATCTCATCCCAACATCATCCTCATCTTGTAGAGAAGCCTGACTGTTCTGGGCTGCATCCTGTTGTTTGTGAGACTCTTCCTCTTGCTTTCTTCTTCACTCTATCTCTTCCATAGTAATGAATAGGCATTGTACCTTGTATGGTTTTAATTTTGACCCATTTACTATTTCTAGAACCATTTTTTTGTCCAATTTTTGCAATTTCATTGCACCGTTTTCCATCAATTCTATTACTTTAAAAGGACCAAGCCATAATGTTTTCAATTTCTTGGCTTGATTTCATGTTTGCCATTATACTTGAGGACCAAGTCACCTTGTTTCAACTCTAGCTTTCAAAAATGCTTTGCATCCAACTTAATTAGTGCTGCCAATCTTTCCTCTAGGCTTTCTTGATCACCTAACCGATGTTCTATGACTATCCTCAAACTAGGTACCAAGAATTCTACTAGCACAACTACCTCTTGGTCATACATTAGTTGGCATGATGTATGGTTTATTGTGGGTTTGAAATTTGTCCTATATGCCTATAGGACTAATGGCAATCTCTCCTCCCAATTTGCTCCTTCTACTCCACAGGTTTTACACAAAGTAGAGACTAGGATTTTGTTTGTCGCCTCCGCCTGCCCATTTGCTCTTGGATAGTACGAGCTTGACAATGAGTGCAAAAGCCTGAATTCTATTGTCATTTTTTTAATAATTTTGTTCATAAAGTGATCATACCTATCACTTATCAATTGAAGCGGAATTCTGAACCTTGTAATCACCTGCTCATACAAGAATCGGGCTGTGCTTTTTGCTGAATTATCGGGTAGCACCCTTGCTTCTATCCATTTTGTCATGTATTCTATTGTTACCATGATATACCGACATTTTTGCCTATGGTTTGTTTTCAGTGGACCCACGAAATCCAAACCTCACCTCTCAAATAAATCCTGAGATTGAGACGGGTTTAGTGGCATAAAATCCCAACGTAATGGTTTTCTTGCTCTCTGTCATGTATCACATGCCTAGACATACTCCTTTGCATCATGGTTAGATGGTAGGCCACCATAGTCCTACCAACAATACTTTTCTTGCAGTAGCATTTGGCCCCATATGTCCTCCTTCCAATCCCTCATGCGCTTATTTTAATGCTATCTTTACCTCTTCTTCCATTACGCATCTCCTTAAGATACCATTTGAGCCCATATTATACAACAATCCTACTGTTAACTGAAAAGGTGCTAACTTCATTATAACCTTTCCCTTTTCTACTACCATTAGTTCTTGGGGCAGCTCTCCTATGGATAAACACTCTCCAATTAATTTGTACCAAGATGGTACAACACTTACTGCAAATAACTAAGCATCAAGAAACTCATCTGACACTCTTTCTCCTGGAGGTTCTTCCAAGCGAATCCTTAACAACTGATCCTCTATAATGTGTTTCTTGTCGGGTCTAACCACTACCCAAAACATGAATTCCTACAATGTGACGAGCCACCTGCTAACTTGTCCTTGTATAACTTGTTTATTGATCAGGTACAACAAAGCCTGATGATCAACATAAAATCAAATGGGTTGGCCAATAAATAATGCCTAAATTTTTGTACTGCATATACTGTCCCTAAGGCCTCATGCTCTATTGTACTGTATTTTCTTTATGTCCGTGACAATAATCGACTTGCAAAATATATAGGCTGATCTAGCCTAAATTGTCCTTCCTGGGATAACTCACATCTAATTGCAAAATTGGACGTCTCTATATGAACATGGAACTTCTTGTCCCAATATAGAAATGCCAAAATGGGGCTACACATGAGCTTTGCATTCAACTCCTCAAAGGCTCCTTGATGCTCCTTTATCCAACAAAAAGAAACATTTTTTTGTTAGAGAATCCAACGAGTAGGACACATGGGCGTAGTTCTTGATAAACCTTCGATAGTACCCAGTTGATCCCATGAAGGTCTTTAATGAACTCACATCATGTGGTTCCTCCATATTCAAAATGACATGAATCTTATCAAGATTTGTCTTCAACCCTTCTCTACACGCTATATGTCCTAGCAACTTGCCATACGACACCATGAGGTGACATTTCCATGGATTTAGGGCTATCTGCACATTCCTGCATGGAATTCTATTATAGGCATAAATGCCATTCTCTACCACAAATGTGATATTCAATTTATATTCTTCAACAATAGTAATTTGATTGTAGCTAGAAAATCCATCCAAAAATGAGTAGATTTCGTGTCCAACTACTTCCTCCATAATGGAATTAGTGAACAAAATAGGAAAGGGATCCTTAATTGTTACTGCATTTAGACTTAAAAAATCTACGCATATGCTGATTTTATCTACTTATTTCCTCAAAATGACCACAATGGGTGATACCCACTCATAACTTTGAAGATAATGTCAACATCCAACATCTTTTCTATTTCTGCGTTTAACAAAGTCGCATATTTTGGGTTCATCCTTTAGGGTCTTCTTCTAACTGCTTAGGCTTTTGGAACCAATGGAATCTTGTGAACACATAGCTATGGGGGTATCCCTATCAAATATTTGTACGTCCAGGTGAAGACATCCTTGTATTGTAAGAAAATTTTAAACGTTGTTGCTTTCAATACCGAATCCTAGTCGTCTCCACAGTGGGTCATCCTTGGTTCATCATCCATTCCTAAATTCACTTCTACCATATTTGGTCCTTCATATTTTATATTATCTATTTTTGCATTGGCATTTTCCACATTCCCAAGATGTGCTGTAATGGCCGACCCTCTTATGAACACCAAATTTCTGCCCTTGCTTTTTTAGTTTCAGTTTGTGATCTTTTTGTTTTTTTATTTTGAATATATAATTTTTTTTGTATTTTTTCTGAATATAAATAGCACATTGTTGGAAATAAAAATTGCTTCTAACTTTTCCTTTACAGATCCAAATACAATGAAATTTGGACACAAGCTTCTTTATATTAAAATAAACAAACCCAATAAAGGAAATTGCAAGATATTGAAAATACCCGGATAAATTGAAGTCTAATATAAATCTGGAAATGTTCATCAGCATACAGAAACCCTTATATTTTGATCATAAAATCCAAAGTACAGACTTCTTCAGCATATATCCTTTATTTTTTAGTACCCTTTAAGCCAAATATCACAATGTATATGACTTAGAGCCCCCAAATGGAGCGTTTCTGCTCCTCCCAGCAATCACGTCCCTCTTGAGATTGTACAACCAAGCTGAGAGAATGTAAAATCTAGAAATGTAATTGAACTTCAAACTCCCCAATACTTCCCGTCTTTCAATTGAGTATGCATATGAATAGTGTCGATGAATAGTGCTGCGATGAATAGTACCGTGTGAATAGTACCACATGAATAGTGCTGATGAATAGTGCCACGTGAATAGTGCCGCGTGAACAGTACCTCATGAATAGTGTCGCCTAAAAATTGATTTGTTTTTAATCAATCTGAGGGTGTCTCTCAACCCCGAGATCAATGACCTTGTTTGTGGATTTCGTCACAAAACAAGCTTAAGCTTCGAATCCCTGCAAACTGCAAGACTTCATTCGCAAATAACAAGATAGTAGAAGATAATGGATGCCCCCCAAAAGCATTGCGTTGCTTTATATTCTATTCTTCCGGTGAGCTTGCCTTCTTTCTTGCAAATGTGGGATAAAACATATTTCCCTCCCCTTTTTTTTTTTAATAAAATAACCATATAATGCTCTTTTAATTTATTTTAATGCCAAACATTTGAATACGTTAAATAATTTAATTTTAATGCTTGATTAAACTTCAGGCATTAAAATAATTGCCTTCCACATATCGGACCAGAGATCTGAAGATAGATCTGGATACCCATTTCGCCAAACTATCCGGTCGTGAAATCCTTTTCCAGCCCCCTGCCAAGAATAGTGACTTACTAAAAATAGTAAGTTTCCTTGCTTGATCATCCAAATGAGCTCAAAACCGATATCTGAGAGTTCTTCTGGAACCCAAATGCTATGAAGGACCTGAATCCACTGTCTCCTGGTCATGACATCCAAAATTGATTTACTATAAATAGCAAATCCACATCCTCTGCTCAAAATAGAAACTATTGTTGGTTCCTAATCACCTGACTTTGCCTACGGGAACCATTGTATAGGCAAGTCCATCGTACTGCTAGTGGCTAGTTAGGAAAGGGGACATTACAGTCCTCCCTCCCCAAAATTGCTTGTCCTCAAGCAATACTTAACATAACATCAACATCATCAGAATCACCTAATCAGAACCACCTGTGATTCCAGGGTCCCAAACCAATCTCAAAACAATTATTACAGCTGCCACTTCTATATAAAAATCAAAACAAAAATCTGAGTGTGAGGCCAAGATGCAAATCAACAATGTGTGGACCCAAGGTTGCCTCAAACATTCATCCAAGACTGTTCCCAAACCTGCTTCAAGCTGACCAAAGATTGTCTTCATGCTATTCCAAAACTGTCCAAAGGCTGCAATTGTGCAAAAACTGAGTGGAAATAGGCTCAAACTCTCACAGACCAGATCTGAAGTGATGCATAGCAGTTCTGATTTGTCATGTACAGCAATGGTAAATAACTGTTTAATCTCTTCAAAGATGTGTAAACTCAGTTCTCCTTTATTTATAATGGCTGTACTATGCAAGAGTGTGATAAAATTAGCAAAGGTAATGAATGAATCAACACCAAAGAGAGTGAAAAGGAAATTATAATCAACAAACTCTGGCTCTCCATATGCATAAGTCAAGTACATCACCTCTTCCTTTCCCCAAGGGAAATCCAATACTCCCCAACCTTGAGAAACATTATCAACATCATAAATGTCAAGTTTTATGACCAAAATACTCCTACATACCTCACTCCATGCTTTTCTTAACTGCTGTTCCAAAATGGGACTGAAAGTGCATGTCAATGGCTGAAGCTCTACTTTTCCCATGTTTCCAACTCCAAAACAACTTGCCCCCCAATGTATCAAAACTGAAAATGCAACTTTATCTCCATTATGTGCCATCAAATCCAAGTGTAACAGCTGCTCCAACTTCCTCAAAAACTGACAATGCTCCCTCTTCATGTCTTGCAAGTGAGCATACCTGTAAACTACTAACTTATGCTCATACTCAGCTCTAAGAACAGCCTTTAACATTATGAAAGACACCTTATTATATCTCCCAAAATGGACTAACACAGGCCTCATACAATTCTCACCCAAAACTGAAAACACGTGTGGTGTAGCAATTCCTCTTGTCACCAAAAACTCAGCGAATGTAAGTAAATCAGACCTGATGTGATGTGCAGTCGTTGGTGCCTTACCGATCAGTCTACGTGAAACCCATACTGTCTCCAATTCTGTCTCACAAGGTGTTAAAGATGCAACTCTTTTTTTTGCCAAATGAGACCTCAATTTCTCCATCGTTCCTTCCTTCATAGCCTTCCCAAATGCCGCTTCTGAAATCAGCAGACAATCAGTCCTATTGGTACCAAAATTCTCCCTCACAACAGTCCCAAAATCAATCTTGAAAATCAGCGAAGTGTTTGTCCAAAACAACATTGTTTGGTCATCAAATTTCCTCCACAAAGCTGCCCAAAACTCCTTGTATACTGCCTCCTCAGTTGTCTTCACATGTGCAGCCCAAATTGCACCAAGTAATGTAACAAATTCCAACACAACCATCCAATAACTCCTATACAACAACGTCTCATCATAGGCATGTAGTGCGCCAAGTTGAGTGATACAAGGCTCCAATTGACCCAACGTCCCTGCTAAGACTGTTCTTGCAAATGCATCCTCTGAAATAAGCAAATATTGTATCTTTTGTGTATCATAAACAGTCTTCATATGTGGCACAAACCTTCTAACAACAATGTGACATCTTTCCTCATCATTTCCTATGGCTGTGAAATGTAAAACTCTGACAAAATCAGCGATGGTGATGAACAAATCTGAAGACTGATCTATATACATGGCTGCCACTAACACATAATTGAATTTTACACCTGGATTCCATGCATTTAAGGGCTGATGCCTTCCTTCTGACAAAGTGTGCTCATTGTGAATCCCATGAACAGCAATGTGTAAAAGTTGTTCAATGTCCTTAACGTCAACCGAACTCAGTTTACTACTTCTATCAAAGACTGTACTATGCAAAAAATGAATAGAACCATCAAACATTGAGGAGAAATGAGTGAGAAAGAGTTTAAATTTTGAGTCAACAATCTCTGTCTCCTCATTCATGTAATCAGTTTTATACACAAGCATCATATCATCACCAACTGTGAGTGCTTCCTTTGTTAATACAGTCCCATCAAGTGCTCCAACTATCCAAAAACATGCAGCCCATATGATTCTTAACAGCATGGAAGAATGTGGTGCAAGAGTCCCATACTTCTCATACATCATTAGTCTTATCAAACACATTGTTGCCACTAATTCATGAGTGCCAAAATATCTCAATCTGCTGCTATAAAAATCAGGATGAAGCTCATACCTTATGGGAGTAATATCATGGCTGATCCATGATCCCAATGGATGTAGAGATGACTCCAAGTGGCGGACGTTCTCATCCAAACACCCCAAAACTGAAGATGTACTCTCAACTCTGTCCAAGACTGAATCTAAGCTAGGTTGGTTGGAAAAATAGTTGCCACCATTTATTATGAATAAACTTGGCATATTTGGGTGTGTATTGCTCTCTTCTAGGATCTCCAAATCTGAACGCTTTTCTTCAAAGGCTGAAACTGCGAAAGAGAAGCCTCCAATGGCCTCCATGCCTTCATCATACCTTGGTACCAAAACACCTGGATCCCAAGGAACTAGGAGCTGATCTGAAAAGGTATGTTCATTGTGATCCTCATGAGGGATTGATTTCTCCCACACATCACTCTCCAAATCCAAGGAGTTGGAACTAGTGTGAACACTTCTATCCAAGGATTTAGTTTGGGAATCTAGACCATATCCATTATCATCACAAACTGATTTGGGAACTTTAATACATTCATCTGCATCATGTTCTTTCACAACAATCTCATGTGGTGATTCAATCTCTTGGTTAACCATTTCTGATTTGAATTCTTCTTCGTCCAGGGTAGGTACAACTTCAGAATTTTCCACTGAATTCTTCTTTAGATCCACAAGCTCTTCTTTACTAGCTTCCTCATGTGAAATTTCTGCCATGGGCTGCTCTTCTCCCCTAATCTCCTCATTGTCCAAGAAAGGTTTCAGCTTCCTCTCACATTGTTTAACAACACTATTAACCAATTCATGTGCAGCAGTGGAAGCAACCAAGTCTTGCCTCCAAACGTCCAATAACATTGATAAGAGTGGTTGGTAAATATAATCACTTTCATCTATAATCAAAATCATAATGTCTCTCATAGCTGCAATAACATTATTAGCATGTTCTTTTCTAGCTGAAGCAATGAAATGATGAAACATTTCGTAAACCAACTCATCCATGTCCAAATCTAACAAGATGTTGCCCATTCTAGTTTTTGCAAATAATTCAAGTATGGAAACTCTCCTAGAGAAATGAGAACAAGTAACATCCTCCAAACTTTCAAAACTATCAACAAACAACTGAAATATTGTTCTCAATGTGTCATCATTATAAGGAGCTTTAGGAGCTGAAATTCTCAAAATTTCACTCAAGCAAGAAGTGACCATGAGTCTTACCTCCTTATCCGTGTGTTTCAACCATCTAGGCTTGCCCAAAGACTTCACCACCGGAGTCATAGCTGCTTGTAATATCTGAGAAGGTGATGAATCCATCATATACAAACAATCTTCTACCTCCCCTAGGACACAGTAGAGAACATCTTTTGGCTGAGATATGAATCCAAGTTTTCTTCCTGCATTAGTAAGCCTTTCGACCAACTCGTTTTCGCCCAATAGTGCCATGATCCACAATTAAAAATTTAATGTTCAAGAACCCTAGGTTTCATTTCAGCAAAATTCCACCACAAACCCTTCAAAAGTGCCCAGAAAATTTTTGAATGCTGATCTACTCAGGGATGCTGAATCCTCCTCATGAAACCCTAATTCAGATCTGATCACAGGCTGGCAGGAAACCAGCTCTGATACCACTGTAATATCCCACCCACGAATGAGACACCAAAATTTCTGCCTTGTTTTGTTAGTTTCAGTTTGTGATCTTTTTGTACTTTTTTAGCTTTTTGCAATATACTTGAATTTTTTTGTGTTTTTTCTGAATATAAATAGCACAACTGCTGGAAACTAGAAATTCTCGTAACTTTTAATCTACTACTCCAAAGCTATGAAATTTTAACACAAGTTTCTTCTAATACAAATAAGCAAACCCAATGAAGGAAACTGCATAGAAATAAATGTACCCAAAAATATAGAAGTCTGAAACAAATCTAGAAATTGTCATCAGCATACAGAAACCCTCATATTTTGATTATAATATCCAAAGTACAGACTTCTTCAGCATATATCCTTTATTTTTGAGTACCCTTTAAGCCGAATATCACAATGTATATGACTTAGAGCCCCCAAATGGAGCGTTTCTGCTCCTCCCAGCGATCATGTCCCTCTTGAGATTGTACAACCAAGCTGAGAGAATGTAAAATCTAGAAATGTAATTGAACTTCAAACTCCCCAATACTTCCCTTCTTTCAACTGAGTATGCCGATGAATAGTGCTACAATGAATAGTATCGTGTGAATAGTACCACATGAATAGTGCCGATAAATAGTGCCACGTGAATAGTGCTACATGAACAGTACCTCATGAATAGTGTCGCCTGAAAATTGATTTGTTTTTAATCAATCTAAGGGTGTCTCTCAACCCCGAGATCAATGACCTTGTTTGTGGATTTCATCACAAAACAAGCTTAAGCTTCGAATCCTGCAAACTGCAAGACTTCATTCGCATATAACAAGATAGTAGAAGATAATGGATGCCTCCCAAAAGCATTGCGTTGCTTTATATTCTATTCTTCCGGTGAGCTTGCCTTCTTTCTTGCAAATGTGGGATAAAACATATTTCCCTCCCCTTTTTTTTTTTAATAAAATAACCATATAATGCTCTTTTAATTTATTTTAATGCCAAACATTTGAATACGTTAAATAATTTAATTTTAATGCTTAATTAAACTTCAGACATTAAAATAATTGCCTTCCACATATCGGATCGGAGATCTAAAGATAGATCTGGATACCCATTTCGCTAAACTATCCGGTCGTGAAATCCTTTTCCAGCCCCCCTGCCAAGAATAGTGACTTACTAAAAATAGTAAGTTTCCTTGCTTGATCATCCAAATGAGCTCAAAACCGATATCTGAGAGTTCTTCTGGAATCCCAATGCTATGAAGGACCTGAATTCACTATCTCCTGGTCATGACATCCAAAATTTATTTACTATAAATAGCAAATCCACATCCTCTGCTCAAAATAGAAACTACTGTTGGTTCCTAATCACCTGACTTTGCCTATAGAACCGCATGAATAGGAAAGTCTATGTATTGCTCAATGAGAAACTAGAGTGGGGACATTACATGTGCTGGCTGAAGTTTTTTGACCCAACACTTTTTCCCGAGAGCACTAAAATCGATAAAACAAAAAGTATTCAGAATTCCATGAAAATTTTAGGGTAAATTCTACTCAATAATGGGTACTCAAAAAAATTTATTTCACGGAAAAATACCAACTACAGAAAAAGTTATGAGGTCTGCAATGCGTTCTGAAATCTGGGCAGAAAAGACTAAAAACCATTTTTTAGAGGTGAAAACGAAGTGCTTAACATATGTGAAATGGGGCATGTGATATATGGATGGAAAGTTATTGGTAAGATATTTCCAATGGTGTATCACATTCAACAACCGGAGCAACACAGAAATAAATATTAAGCTCCAAAGTAGGTTGTTCAGACTTTTTTGTAAAATCTGGACTGCACCATACAAGAAAACGCAGCAGGCTGGAAAAAATGGATTTTTCACCTTCAATTCATGTTTTCACACACTCCAAACTTGTACAATGCAATAGTAATGATATTAATCTATCTTGGAACTCAAACCTAAAGAATCTATGGCAGTTACAAACAAGGTAACAGTTCAAGACTGTTACAACTGCAATATTCCTACACCTACACTTGTACAAAACTGTTACAAAGTGGTTACATATTCTCTTGTGCCTTCTAATATAAAAATGCACACATGTCAGCATCATTTTCCAACATTCTCCCCCTTGATGCTGAAAGGGATCACAAGACTATTTCTTAGTTTAAGAAATTGAGCTTTAGCAACACCTTTAGTGAAAACATCAGCCAACTGATCATGGGTGTTGCAATACCTCAACTCAACTAATTTATTTTCCACCATATCATGAATGAAATGGTACTTCATGTCAAAATGCTTAGATCTTCTATGGTGGACAGGGTTCTTTGCCAACTGTATGGCACTCAAATTGTCACAAAAAATTGTAGTAGGACCACTTGGTTTCTCACCTATCTCCTCCAACACTTTCTTGAGCCATAAGGCCTGAGCACTGGCTGAAGTGACAACAATGTATTCAGCCTCTGTTGAAGAGAGTGCTATTGATCCTTGCTTCCTTGAGCTCCAAGTGATCAGCCCAGATCCAAGAGAAAAATAATTGTCGGATGTAGACTTCTGGTCATCCAAGTTGTTGCCCCAATCTGAGTCACTAAAACCAACTAGCTCCATCTCTTCAGTAGGATAGTAATGTATGCCAAAGTCAATAGTACCTTTAACATACCTCAAAATCACTTTGCAATCTTCAAATGCAAGAGAGATGGCTCACTCATATACCTAGAAACAAGTGAGACAACATATGCAATATCTGGTCTGGTATTTGTGAGAAACATCAAGCTCCCAACAATGCTCCTATAATTGGTCACATTCACCTTTTCAGCCCCATCATATTTGCATAGCAATTCACCATGAGCAATGGGAGTAGGGACTGGTTTGCAACTATCCATGCCATACTTTTTCAGCATATCCTTGGCATATTTAGTTTGACAAATGAAGATTTTATCCTTACTTTGATGCACCTCCATGCCAAGAAAATAGTGCATCAATCCTAAATCCTTCATTTCAAACTCACTCATCATGGCAGCCTTAAATTCATCTTTCAACTTGGAACTACTACCCATATAAATCAAATCATCAACATACAAACAAACAAGCAAAATATCATTACCTTCTTTCTTGAAGTATAGGGTAGGTTCACTTTTGCTTCTCTTGAAGCCACTCTACTGAAAGTATCCATCAATCCTAGAGTACCATGCTCTAGGTGCTTGTTTAAGGCCATACAATGCCTTCTTCAACTTGTAGACATGTTCTTCTTTACCTTTCACCTCAAAACCTTGAGGTTGTTGTACATACACTTCCTCATCTAAGTACCCATTCAAGAAGGCACTTTTTACATCTAAGTGATGTACAATCCATTGCTTTTGGGCAGCCAAAGCAAGTACCATCCTTACTATTTCTTGTCTAGCTACAGGAGCAAAAGTTTCTTCATAGTCAATTCCATACCTTTGTGTGAATCCTTTAGCTACAAGTCTAGCCTTGTGTCTTTCAATGCTGCCATCACTGTTATACTTAGTCTTATAGACCCACTTAGAACCCACATGTTTCTTTCCCTTGGGCAGTTCTACAAGCTCCCAAGTGTCATTCTTCTCAATGGAATTGATCTCCTCTTGCATTGCTTGCATCCAAACACCATTAGTACAAGCTTCTTCATAACAAGAAGGTTCAAAATCAGCAATAATCATCAAAGCATAATTAACATCTCCTTTTGGCTCACCTTCATCTTCATCACCATACATGTGCATCTTCTCAAGCCTTTGAACAACTTGGTCAATTTCTTGAGCTTGGCTTCTAGTAAGTCTTCTATGGAAATTGTTGTCCAAAACCTGAGTAGGAGGATGAATTTGAAGTGCCTTTTTCCCCCTTTTTGTCTTCATAACATCTGAAAATATGTTTGGAGAATCATCACTTGAAGAGGGACTAGAACTGCTTTGTTTGGGACTGTTTGAAGAGCTGGTTGGTGGACTTGGTGGGACTGATTTTAAACTGGGCTGCACATTAGAAGAAATTCCACCATTGCTGCCATCATCAACATAAAGTTTTTGATGACCATATACTCCCCCTTCATCAAAAATCACATCTCTAGACACCACCACTTTGTGAGTTTTTGGGTTATAAAGCCTATAGGCCTTAGTATTTTCATAGTAGCCAATAAATATACATGCTTCACTCTTAGGATCAAGCTTCTTCCTAAGTTCATCAGCCACATGTGCATAAGCCAAACAACCAAAAACTTTGAAGTGGTTAACATTGGGCTTCTTTTCATACCATACCTCATAAGGAGTCATCTTCTCCAATGAGCTAGTGGGACTCCTATTCAGTATGTAGACTATTGTACGGAATGCATCAGCCCAATACATATTGGTAAGTCTCTTAGTTTACAGCATACTTCTTGCCATCTCAACAACTATCCTATTTTTCCTTTCTGCCACTCCATTCTGCTATGGAGTATAGGAAGTTGTGAATTACCTTTTAATGCCAACATTCTTGCAAAATTGTTTAAACTCATTAGAACATAATTCACCACCATTGTCTGTCCTTAAACATTTAATGTTGCAACCACTCTGATTCTCAACAAAATATTTAAATTCCTTGAAACAATCAAATGCTTCATCCTTATGCTTCAAAAAATACACCCAACACATTCTAGAAAAATCATCAATAAATGTAAGAAAGTAAGAGTTGTTACCCAAGATTTTGGTTTGCATAGGCCCACAAATATCATAATGGACCAATTGGAGTGGGTATGAGGCCCTCCATGCTTTCCCTTTAGGAAAATTCTGCCTTGCATGCTTGCCCATTGCACACCCCTCACAAACACTTTTATGTTCTTGCACTTTTGGTAACCCATAAACCATCTCTTGGGAAGTTAATAACTTCAAACTAGTGAAGTTCAAGTGGCCATATCTAAGATGCCACAACCAACTCTTATCTTCTACAACAACATTAGCAAGGCTGCTCCCTTGACCTCCAAAATTTAAAGGAAACAACCTATTGCTGGTCATAGGGACTGTTGTAACAATCCTATTGCTATTGTTCTTATCATAGATGGTGCATTTCTTATCATCAAAGACTACCCTGTAGTTCTTTTCACATAGCTGCCCTACACTTAACAAATTATGTTTCAAATTTGGTGTGTAATAGATATCATGAACATGTTTCTTACCTTCTTTTGTGTTCACTTCCATTACACCTTTGGCAGCCACCTCCAAAGCCTTGTCATCTCCAAGTTTGATCTTGGACTTGAAGGACTCATCCATGGAAGCAAGAAGCTCCCCATTTCCTATCATATGATTGGAGCAACCAGAATCAAGTATCCAAGTCTCTTGAAGATTCTTATCAGCCTTATTATATGATAAGAATAGATTTTGAACAACAGACTCTTCTTCACCATAGTGGGCTATCCTATTTTCTTTTCCAGCCTTCTATCTACATTCTCTCTCATAATGCCCATACTTGTTGCAATGGTAACATTGCACATTCCTCTTATCATTTCTGCCTCTGCCTCTACCTGCTGCTCCTCCTCTTCTACCACCTCTTCCTCTTGAAGAATTTTGATTTTGGCCTCTTCCTTGGCCATTTCCATGTCCACTAGAGCTTGCTCCATCACCCTTTGAAATTGTAGCTTTAGAAGCAAATGCCTTCTCATCAACTGCAGTAATAGTTTCCCCTAGCCTCTCCTCATGAGACATAAGAGATCCTATCAAATTATCAAACTCAAGAGTAGACAAATATTTACTCTCCTCAATAATAATGGCTACATGATTCCACTTTGGGGTAAGTGTTCTCAACACTTTCTTAACAACAACCACTTTATCCAGTGCTTCTCCAAGAGTTGCCATTTTATTGACAACAACCTTTACCCTTACACAATAATCACCAACACTCTCAACCTCTTGCATTCTCAAATTTTCAAACTCTCTTCTAAGAGTTTGCAGCTTCACTTGCTTGACTTGGTCACTCCCTTGGTAACCATATTGTAAGGCCTTCCATGCATCAGTAACTATTTTACAACCTACTATTCTTGGAAAAATACTTTTCTCCAATGCAGATTGGAGATGGTAAAGAGCCAAGCAATTCTTCTTCTGAGCTTCCTTCTTTGTTGTTCTATCTGCTGCTGCAAGTGTGCTCCAATATTTTGGTTCTATGTACCCATATTCTATAATATCCCATAGACCTTTTCCCATCAACAAGGTCTTCATCTTAATGCTCCAGTATTCATAATCAACTCCATCAAACTCAGGGATTGGCAACGAGTTAGTGTTGTTGGCCATTACACCCAACAAACAATGTTCCTACAAAAAATCTTACAAACAACTTGATAAACTATTAGCAAGACCATAGGTGACTCTAACCCTCCAACCGAACCTCGCTCTGATACCAAATGAAGTTTTTTGACCCAACACTTTTTTTGAGAGCACTAAAATCGATAAAATAAAAAGTATTCATAATTCCATGAAAATTTTAGGGTAAATTCTACTCAATAATGGGTACTCAAAAAACTTTATTTCATGGAAAAATACCAACTACAGAAAAAGTTATGAGGTCTGCAATGCGTTCTGAAATCTGGGTAGAAAAGACTAAAAATCATTTTTCAGAGGTGAAAATGAAGTGCTTAACATATGTGAAATGGGGCATGTGATATATGGATGGAAATTTCTTGGTAAGAGCTTTCCAATGGTGTATCACATTCAACAACCGGAGCAACACAGAAAGAAATATTAAGCTCCAAAGTAGGTTGTTCAGACTTTTTGTAAAATCTGGACTGCACCATACAAGAAAACGCAGCAGGCTGGAAAAAATGGATTTTTCACCTTCAATTCATGTTTTCACACACTCCAAACTTGTACAATGCAATAGTAATGATATTAATCTATCTTGGAACTCAAACCTAAAGAATCTATGGCAGTTACAAACAAGGTAACAGTTCAAGACTATTACAACTGCAATATTCCTACACCTACACTTGTACAAAACTGTTACAAAGTGGTTACATATTCTCTTGTGCCTTCTAATCCGAAAATGCACACATGTCAGCATCATTTTCCAACACTAGATTGGCATCTATTTCTGCATCACCCACTTTATATTCAGAAAAACTCTTTGAAAATATTCATTTCTCATTTTCCTCTTCCTCTACCTCCTTGCTGACTTCTTTTTCATCTTGATTTTTTGAAGTCTCCTCTATCTAAATATAGAGGCAGTTGGGCTGAAATATTTTGTACTCAATTTTCCAGTGGAGAAGTCTTCTATAAGATTGATTTTCATCTTCACTACATTTTTCTAGGTACAACATTTCTTCTTCATTTGGCTCATATTGTTCTTCCTCCTTTGAAGATATCCCCAATTCATCAATTGTAGCCACATCTTCACTGATTGTTTGATTTCTCAAATTGATCATATATTTATGTTATCCTTTCTTAAATGTTAGTCAATCCTTTTCCCAATTGTGATTTACTTTGGCCAACCTTAGCCATCCCCTTCCTAGCAATGCATCATATGCTGGTTTTTGCATTGTAATCACAACAAAATCCAAGATGAATTTTTGGTCAGCTATTATTACTTTTTGGGCCATCAATAATCCTTTTATCTCTATTCCATACTAGTCATTGCCATAGAAATGAAGCCCCAATCTCTTTTTAGGTCTTCTATGGCAATACATTAACATTGGACCCTCTATCCACAATTACTTATGATAATTTATTCTCTAGTATTTCCATGTGAACTAATGCTAGTTTTTTTCCAACATCAATCATTAATACAGTTGGATTAATGAAGCGATCCTTCTTTTCGTCTTCCTTTACCGGCTAGCTTTGTACTTCCATCACCTTTTGAGGCTATAATTCCTCTCCCATTATCACATGTAATGTTGGTATGGCTCCTAGCAAACTTGCCACCTTAACCTCCATGGTGGTATTCAAGACTTGTGTTGCTAGTATTTGCATTGACACTTTCTCTTCTAAGCCACTTGGCTTCTTCAACTCTTTTTGTTCTAAATCTTGCATGTTTAGCTTTCTCTACTTCTTCCCCAGTTACCTTCTGAGTCGCCTACCATATTTCCTTCTCTTTGGTAGGTTTTGGGTAATTGTCTTCTTGGCATGACTCCTTATCACAACCAATATATCCTTCTTTTTCTTCATTTCTTGTTGGAAGCATGTTGATGTCAAGAAAATTCACAGGGACGACATTTTTTTGCAAAATGCCCCCATTCTTGGCAATTGCAACATTGTATGACTGGTCTACCTTCCAAGTCATACTACAATTGACTTTGACCTCCTTGTCGATTGCCTTGATATGGCTTGTCTCCTCAATGTGGTTATTCCTATAACCACCGCTAGTTGTGCCTTGTCCATTCCTTTAGGAATTCGATTTTTATTTTTCCTCCTACACCATTAGATTTTGGTGCCTTACCCCTTTGAGATTAAATGGACAATCCACAATTTTTTCTCCCAACACATCGCATATATTACAGTATGCATTCCTAGGACAATTAACATTATGAACTTCTTAGGTTTCTCCCTTAACTTCCTTCATTATTTTGTCAAATTATTTTCTGAAAGATTGGATAGCGTGATGAACTTTGTCTTCTGTATCACTATCTGAATCTTCATTCTTGGGGTGTCCTACAATTCCAACCATTGTCTACTTTGCCTCACTTTTTCTAAGGATTTATTGTATTTTGAAGATGGGACTACCTTCATCTATTTCCTATATTTAGGTAACAATCCATCAATGAACCATCTCTTAATCAGACCATCAATCAGTGGCATTTGCATCTTATCAGTCAATTATTTTAGTCTCCAATTATATGCTTTAACATCTTCATATTTCCCTTGCTTTGTAGCATATATCTCAGTGATGATTTTTGTATCATCCCTTAAGGGTCAGAATTCATTAATGAATTCATCTTTCATTGTATTCCATAATTGAAAGGCTGGTGTGTTTTCTCTCTTCAAATACCAATCTATTGCAAGTCCTTGTAATGTGGCAGGAAATAATTACAACCATTCATCAAGTTGCCTTACCCCATTTGCTTTCCAAATGGTGATACATTTTCCAATATGTCTAACTGGATATTCTTTTACTTCTCCTGTGAAGGGTGGGTATTTTTGTCTGCCTGCTTTGGTGGCCACATTAGCCATTGGTGGACTTCCTCCTTCTTCGTCACTTGATGATAGCTCCCTTGGAAATATTTCTGATACCTTTCTACTATTGGTGGTTTGTCTTGTTGTTCCTCTTCCAATGTTTCTATTCTTGGTACTTTGTTTTTTCCAAATAGCCTTCTTCCTATTTCTTGTGCATCCTCACTATTCAGCCTTCTCCGTTGGTATACGAAATTTTGTGTTGGTCTATCTTCACAAGTACTTGTGCATGGTTGCTTTGGTGCCTGACTCTCATCCTCTGCACCCATTGGAAAACTTCTTACCGCCTTCTCATGTGTCACTATCCATCCTTCCTTTCCTTGCACACTTTCTATGTCAGTGTCTTCCCTTATGCTAACGTCTTCCTTGACTATAGGTTGTTCTCCTTGTACCTCTTCTAACATACTTAACAACAATGTTTTCCACCTCTCAGTGTCTCCTTCCTCTGAATTCCACACTTGTTCTAGTATTTTTTTGTCTGTTTCTTGGGTTGGAACTTCTATATTGCTCGCATTCCATCTCTGAGCAATCCATGTGCTTCTTACTGTACTTTCTCCTCTTTACAATATTGTCTTCCATGTCTTCGCAGACTTGTATTTGTCATCCACCCCTATCTCCTTCACGCTACTATCTTATTGTATCACACTCTCCTCATTCCTAGCAACAACAACGACACCAAATGTAGCATGAGCGACGATATTCCTAGTAGGGAAGGTGGTGACAAATTCAGGCATGCAATCTCAAACCCTTCAACTTAGCAAACATACAATGGATATTGGCAAAATGTACATTGACTGGAATCATACAATCATATAATTGTATTATTTCTTAATTGTATGATCTCAAATGTAAAATTCACAATTGTACAGTTAATGTAAACGTATAGTCTGTACTAAAATGTACAGTCTGATAATCGTACATTCCACATAGGAGCACTCAATTCCACAGTTGTACCATTTGGAAAATTGTACAAGGGGGGTCAAAATGTTCACTATGCTTTGTTCGATAGATTCTTTGTATTTATTGATTGTAGTATTCCTCCTGATAGCAATCTATCCTAATTGCAACAAAGTCTACAACTTGCATGTTACATTTCACGGTTATGCTTCTTGTACAGTTATCATTATAAGCCTTAACTATAGTTCTACAGTTACCAACAATGAACTGCATGGCTAAATTAACTATCAAAGTAATTCCAATTCATGATAATACAATATATGCAATGCCATGGACCGATTGAATTATTCTGTTGTGTATCTGCTGCAACACATTGTATGGTTTCTAGTAACAACCCTACTCTTACAATCCTGCAATAAAGAATTACTCTAACATGGACTTCTATCTGCACTATCCATTGTGCATTTCATAGAACGACACAATTCATATTATTACCAAAAAAGCATTCAATTCCCATCACATGCAAGAACAGTTGTGATCAAGATAGAGTTGTATTATTACTGGTTGCTAAACACAACATGCACAGACAATACATTTAACTAGGTCCAACAACCCTGGTGACTCTCCAATTGTATACAATAGCATCTTGTACTCTATATCGTTATTCTCCTACATTCATAACAAAAGGATATTGCTCAAAAATGAAAGGGGGGATATACAATGCTCGTCCAGGCCATTCCAAGTGGTTCCTAGGACAACACATTATTCACAATCGCCACCCCACAATTGTCGTATAACATGCACCTTTAATTTTCCTAAAGTTACTTTTTAATTTTTATTAAATTCAAATTCACTTCCATTTTCTTTATTTCGGCTAATTTCATTTAATCCTAAATTGCATTTCATGTTTAATTACACATCATTTAATTTACATTTTGTTTTACAATACTTGGTCAAAATTGCACAAAACGTGTCAAAAGCTTGCAATTTATACACACTTTATTTCTTTTTCTTCTGAGAGGCAGATTTGTTGCCAACAATGCACAAAGTTACACTTAACTAGCAAATCTAATTTGGGTAATGCTCCTCTGTGTTCCCTTGTACAACTCCACCAATCATATGGTCTACAATTATTGCAACTGCCAACTCCTTGTTGCTGCAATCAAGTGTACAATCTACTGCAATCTTCTACTCCCTACTGCAACCTGCAATTGCTCTAATCCTATTGCAATGTAATACTAGCAGTTCTATTCACCCTAACCATGTTTCATACACTTTGCATTATCAAATAGGACACAACATATAACATACTAGCAATCATGCACACATGCATTCACAAGACTG
Organism: Wollemia nobilis; assembly: GCA_028583015.1. Lineage (NCBI taxonomy): Eukaryota > Viridiplantae > Streptophyta > Pinopsida > Araucariales > Araucariaceae > Wollemia > Wollemia nobilis. The sequence goes on along the minus strand of JAQPPZ010001471.1, from coordinate 587,249 downwards.
CAATATAACAATGGCTGCATTATATTATTGATTCATTGCTACAAACAACAAGGTGCTTATACAATTAGCATGTCTGCTATGTCCAAGTAAAACAATGGCATTATAGATAGCAACAATCTCATCATACTTACAACTTTCTTTGTCTTCTGTACATTGCAATTACATATCAAGCATTTACACATACCTCTCTCTATCGGGATCAATATCTCTCTCGCTCTCTTGGGACCAACAACCATCAAAATGGAGGGGGGACTTGTGAAGCCTGCCTTAGGTTGTTCCAAGTGGTTCCTAGGAGGACGCATCATTCACAACCACCATCCTGAGTCCTTTGATCATACATTGACTAATTTCACTTTTCTAAGGTTCTAAGTCATTTTCATTAAACTCTAATTTCATGCACATTTTGCCTAATTTCATTTAATTTGCACTTTTATTTACATTTAACTTTATTTGCCTTCATTTCTTTACAACAAAAATTGCCAACAAAACTTGTCAAAATTGTAAACAACTTTTCATGCAACTTTCATTTCTTCTTCTTTTGGGAAATAGATTTGTTGCCTACATTTGTCCTCCCCTTTAAATCAGTCGGCATCCTCGTTGAAGCTTGTTGTTTTCCTATACTTGGTTGTTGTTGTTGCGATCCAAAGTTAGATGCTCCACCTATATCAACTATTTGGAGTCGTAGAGCTTCCCATTCATCCTTCAATTTGTTGCATATTGACTGATATGAACAAATTGTAACCCATAGTGATTAGCTTTCTTATCCATTTCATCCAATTGCACTATCAGGTCTTTTCTCGTTCTGTAGCTCCCTTTTGTATTCTCTGTTTTAGCTCAACCTCAGTCCTAGCTACAGTAGCCAACTACTCATCCCTCTCGACAATGAACTAATCCTTATGCTCTAATTCTTTTTCACGAGCCTCATACTGCTGTGATTTTATCTCTTTTTGCCTTGAAATTCATAATGATCTCGTTATACCTCTCAATGTATTTCTTCATTGCAACAAGTTCTTCGTCTTTGGCCTTCAACTATTCATCCTTATCCTCTAGTTGTTCATATTTGGCCTTTAGCTACTCTTCATAGTTCTATTTTAGGCTGGTAATTTCTTCTTTGACTTCCTTTTTCATTACTTTTGCTTTCGTCTTCATTGCCTCAACTTCTTCCCTTACAACTTTTATTTTCTTCCTCATTGCTTCTTTTTCCTCCATATGTTGGTTAACCTATTCCTCCTTGGATTGGTAAATCCCTTCCAACCCAACTGTTAACCAATCTATCCAATATGTCAAAAAATTAAACTTACTATACAATGGTGCCAACTCCAGTGGTAGTTTCTTATACTCCACCTCTACTATGTCCAGTGGACATGGTTGCAAGGTACCTGCATCTATATACACTCTTCAAGGTACCCTGTAGTTGGTCATTACACCTTCTAAGAGATATTTTATTCTGATCATACTAGTCATTCCCCCAAATGGTGTCTCTCATGGTTGTTTTTTGTGAATTTCAATGAGTTTCTTTGTTCTTCTTTCATCCTGAACCGATTGCATTCCCTTATCTATTTCTCTATATGCCATGGATTTCCATCGTCGTAGATGTCCTACATAGCCTATTCGAAACTGTAATCGTGTATTACTTAGGACTTGTATCATTTTTTCAAAGAACTCATCAACCTGATCATTAGTTTGGGCTCCTTCTTCATCAATTAACCCAAAACTAGGCACTTTAATGATAAAGTGCTCATCTAACCCTTGATCAGTTTCTTCTTCTTCTTGTTCCATATTTTGTTCTCTATTTTCTTCCTGTTGGTCCTACTATATTTCTCTATTCTCTTCCTGTTGATTAGGTTGTTCTACAGTTTGATTTCACTTACCTTATAGCTAATCATGTTGCACTATACTTGACATGTTTGGCAGACTTCCCTCACTAGTTGATCATTGATAGTTTCCACCTTTCTTGATAACTCTGATATGGGATTCCTTTTTTATGAGTTTCAGGTGGTGCAATCCTAATCTCCTTGTCCCTTTCAAGATCTTCTCTTGTCTCTATTGGTGTTACTATTCGTAACAACCCTTGGCCTCTTTCTAAAAATTAAAATTAATCCATATTTATCAAAGTAGGTGACCCACAAAGATTCTCTTATTGTGCCCATTTGGCAAATCCTGACAAATCTATCTCCATATTGTCCGTCACCTCTGGTTCTTCTCTAACCTCTTCAACTGGTTGTGCCTTCACTTTCTGCTATTGCACAATCTATTCAAAGAAAATCTGGTCTTGCAACATCAACCTCTCCTGTTCCCATTGTCTCCTTGTCTGAATAGGGCTTATTGATGGTCCTTCTTCCTCGCTTCTTGTTCTTGCTACTCCTACAACAACTCCTGATGAGATTCTCCCTCAACCACTTCACCAGTCTCCTGCTCGAAATCATCTTCTAACATCCTCTGCCTCTTATATCAAGGGGCTACATCCTCCTTCGAAGACTCACTATCCTCCACTAGGATGACATCTATTTCTTTTGCAATCTTCTTGGTCCTCACTTTTGCTGGAGTGGACTTTAATATGGGTACTGATTTTTCCCATCTCAAAATTGTGGGTTGATCTTTCGGTTCCTTCCTTGGAGGAGTCAATCTAGGAAATTTCAAATTAGTGTAGGATATTGCATTAAGCATAATTCCAATGACATGAATTTCCATTGAAAATTTCTTCTTCTGCTGCTTTAGGAAATTCTTGATTTTGGATGACAAATATGATTCCCAATTGTATTCTTCACCACTCATCATGCCTTCCACATATTGTGCTAACCACACGGACATCTTTTATGATCTAGTTCTCCTAATAGCTTTGACATAACAATGTTCATGACACATCACATTTCTTCATTCTTCAGTTGCCTCCATTTGATCTTGGTAGGGTACCTAGGAATAGATATTTGGGGATATATTATTATATTGTATAAGGGTTGGCATGGGCCACACATAACCCAAGGTTGATTGTATTATAATATTATATTATATTATAATATAATATTATATTAGTAGTAGGCTCCCCAAAGTAGAATAAGAATATGGATATATAAAGAAGAGATATTTGTCATTGTAATCATCATTGGAAGAATAATCTTATGTAATCGTCTTTGCCCACGAAGTGGCCTTCTCACCTTGGGAGATCTTGTGGAGTTATTCCTTCCTTAAGGATTATTATTGGTGTTTCCCTACCTTAAGGGTATTATCTATCTCTCTCTCATTTGTGGATTGTTATTGTGGATAATGTATTTGTGGATGAATGATTTGATATTTTTGCATATTGGTGAATGATTTATGTTAATAATAATAAAGTTATGCAACAAGTGGTATCAGAGCAACGATTTTGGCAAAGTGGGGATTTTTGTGTGAAATTGTAAAATTAGGGCAATTTTTTTGGAAAAACATCTCATCTTTCAGGAGCCATATCTCTGCGAAAGTTTATCCGATTCAGGCGATTCTTGGATCAGATTGTGCAGAATTTGAAGAGCTTTAAAATGAGTGGTCATATGAAGGAATCTGAGTAGTATTGAGGGAGATACGACCTTTTGAAGTTAGTCATCCGGAACAAGGATAGTGACGAATTTTGCAGATTTTTTCTGGAAAAACATCTCATCTTTCAGAAGCCATATCTCTGTGAAAGTTTATCCGATTCAGGTGATTCTTGGATCAGTTTGTGCAGAATTTGAAGAGCTTTAAAATGAGTGGTCATATGAAGGAATCCGAGTAGTATTGAGGGAGATACGACCTTCTGAAGTCAGCCATCTGGAACAAGGGTAGTGACGAATTTTCAATTCATGAATTTTTCAAAAGATAAAATTTGTTTAGTTCGGGTAAGCAAATCAGTTGCAATTTATTTTGTTTGGAAGAAAAATTGCAGATCTAGTTGTCTCTATGGAATTTTAGCTTCAACTCAGTGGGAAGATGTTTATTTCCATAAAACCCTAGTTTGCATTAGGGCATGATATATATTGTCAAAAAACCCTAGTTTGCATTAGGGTATCAACTATGGAGCTACAAATTTTTTTAGGGGAAGATGATATTGATGTTAGGGATTGGTGGAAAAATTTTAAATCCTTGTATCATTGGAATCCTATTTGGAAAATTATGCTTTATTTTTGTCTTAATGGAGAAGCTCTTTTTTGGTTTTGTAAAATTCCATGCTTCTATGAAGATGAACTAACTTGGGAAACAATGGAGCATGCATTCTTGAGTAGATGGGACCCATATAAAAAGATAGCTAGTTTGAAGGTCACCATCAAGGGATATGAAGAAGAAATAAATATGCTTCAAAAAGAACAAAAGGAAATAAAAAGAGAGCTAGAAAATTTCAAAGAAGTGGTAGAAGATAAAAAATATGTCAGTATGCAGATAGAGGAAACCATACCTTTGGTAGAAGATAAATTAAAAAATGGACAAAGGGATTTGTTTGAATCTAAAAAGTCTATTTTGCAGGTTCATGGAAGCATTCAAAAGGAACAGGTTATTATTTCCATTGACCCTAGTAGCAGATATAATTTTATTAATATTGCTTTGGCTAAGAGGTTGCAAGTTCAAGCAACAAAAATTAAGGACATACATCTTGAGGGTGAGAATGTTCAGATTTTTGAAGATTTGAAGATCACCATGGATAAATATGTTTTACATTCAGATTTTTATGCTATTGAGATGGATGATGAGGATATTGTTCTTGGTTATCCTTGGTTAGATTCTTTGGGTACTGTTAACATTAATGTGCAAAAGAAGTTTATGAAGTTATGGTACAGGAAAAAGAAGATAACATTGCAGGATATTTCTCAGCTTAAGGAGCAAGGATCCAAGGAAAATCAAGAAGTGGTTGTAGAGAAACAAATTGAAGAACCTAAAATAGAATCCAAGAAGGCAGTAGCAACAACAGAGTCCATGGAAGAAGTAGCAACAATTGATTCCATGGAAATAACAGTAACAGAGTCCAAGGAAGCTTTGATAGAAGAGCACAAGGACACACCAAACAAAGAGAACATGAAAGAACAATGTGTAGAAGAATTTAAAACAATGGAGCCAAATGTTGAGAAGTCAAAGAAGGTAGAACATCAAGTTAAGGTTGCACCATATCGCCATCCACACCACCATGAGCATCAACAATCTTGGAGGTATGGTTCAAGGCAACAATATTATGGTTCTACATGGAATCAGAAGGGCACCAACTATGGCAGTGTTTGGTAGAGAAAGCATAGTGATCCTAGTTTTTAGAGTGGTTCATCAACATCAAGGAACAAGTGGACCCATCATTCAAGTTATCAAAATACAGTAGTAGAAGCATGGAGCCAACAAAGCAGATTTGGATACTCAAGTAACAAAATGGCATACCAACATCAACGTGTTTCACTTGGATGGATGGATGATCGAGATTGGTACCAGTTGCTAACATTGCTTAGCAAATCATATTATCATGTTTCTTCATATGTTTCGAGGACGAAACATTTGTAAGGAGGGTGGCATGGTAGGGTACCTAGGAATAGATATTTGGGGATATATTATTATATTGTATAAGGGTTGGCATGGGCCACACATAACCCAAGGTTGATTGTATTATAATATTATATTATATTATAATATAATATTATATTAGTAGTAGGCTCCCCAAAGTAGAATAAGAATATGGATATATAAAGAAGAGATATTTGTCATTGTAATCATCATTGGAGAAGAATCTTATGTAATCGTCTATGCCCACGAAGTGGCCTCTCACCTTGGGAGATCTTGTGGAGTTATTCCTTCCTTAAGGATTATTATTGGTGTTTCCCTACCTTAAGGGTATTATCTATCTCTCTCTCATTTGTGGATTGTTATTGTGGATAATTATTGTGGATGAATGATTTGATATTTCTGCATATTGGTGAATGGTTTATGTTAATAATAATAAAGTTATGCAACAGATCCCATGTCCTCCTAAACCAAAATTCTTACTAATATCTTCTAGCTCGATACTTGTCATCATTCAAATTATCCAGTTCCATTCATTTTGGTCAAGATGATCCTTCTTCACTTCAATTCCTCCTTGTGGCAATCCAAATGTTTGTCGAAAATTGTTCATCAAGAACATCACCTTGATGTGTCGATTCCCAATCCTAACAAAGCTCACATTATCTTTTACATCATAAGAATCAAGCATCTGCAAGAAGTATTCTCTACATAAGTCTTTAGTGAATACTGGAACCTGCAAAATGATGCTTACCCCTGCTTTTGCCAAGTTAGCCTTCAACTTAGGCCAAGTTAGCCTTCAAGTGGAGTGTCCTGCCACCATTTTTTACATAATTCTCCTGTTGATTGATTCCAAGTTATATCATTCAATGGTATATTTTACTTCTTGGGTTCACTTTAGTGTTCTCTTAGAGACTGGGTTTCCTCCACCATCCTATAAGTGTGTCCTCGTCTATGTTTATATTGGACTAGTTTTGGCCTGCAACTAGGTCTTATCTCTTCTCTTCTTGGCCAGTTTTCCCTTTGATAACATAGGCCTAGCATTCATTCAATTTTTCATGCAACAATCCTTTGTATATGCTCATGAAAATATCTTCTCCCCATCAAGCCATCGGGAGGTAGGCTAATCAAAATCCTCCCTTGGCCAGGTCTCCTTAGGCCCTTGGAGAGACTTGGTTGTCTCCCAACATGCCTAAGCTACCTTCTTGTTAATTTTCCCGTTGTCTACTCAAATATCCTCTATTTTGATTATTCAAGGACAATTCTCTGTCTAGTAGTTGTGACCTACTCAATCTTTATCTATTTTTCATACCTAATGATAATTACCTTAAGCTTCTCAATATTCAATATAACCACAAAAAACTTCTAGACCATCTATCTTCTAGATGTCTTTGTGCTACAAATTGTGTTAGTGCTTCTCTATATTGTATCGAGAAGTTAGAATGGTACTTGAGTCATTCCCCTAGCCTTCTCTTTGTAGGGTCCATCCAAGCGCTTCCTCCATGTGTCTCTATAGCCTTATAACTTCATTCCTTTGCCTCCTCAATTGCCTTTTGCATCTAGGTATCCTTGTATCTTAGGAAGAATTTGTTATTCCTAATATCTTTGCAAGAGATTAGTACAACTACTTGAACTACTACTTTTTCTCTAAATTGGGGGAACACTATCATTGCTCGAGTCTATCACCCAGTTCCTAAATCCAATTATGTTGGAGCTTCCTCAATATCCCTCCACAATATTTTGGCCACTTCTTCCCTAGTTATTCAATATTGTGTTAGATCTTCAGGTTCTTGTTGGGACCTCTTTTCTTGTCTTGCACCCTCTTTAGCTCCTAGTTGTTCAAGTAATGTCTCTTGTTCTTGTCTTATTACCGCTACTAATTCATCAATTCTTTGTATAGTATCATCCAACTCTTGGATGATTTGCTCTCTCATTATTGCATTATTTCTATGCACGGTCTCATACTCTTCTTATAGTTGTGTTTGTTTTCACATTCTTTGTTGTATGAGCCCAAGTTGAGCTAAGGGGCTATATCTTGCCAACTCCTCATTCGTAACTCCTTCCTTAGGAGTCGATATTTCCTGCTCATATGTTTCAAGTCTATTTGGGAACTGTACCTATACCCGTATAATTCTTCTTCTATTTGGATGATATATAAATTCCTACTACTCTATCCGAGGATATACTTCCTTAATCCTTCTTGAGGTACTAGATTTTCTGTTGCCAATTTCTCATTTTGAACTTGTCTTATATTTCTCAAAATAGGCATATCCTACTCATAATCTTTCGTTCTATCTCAAAATCGTACATGCACTCATACTCTTCTTCTTTCCCTAGTATGAGGTTCTACTTCTATTTGTTCTATAAATGGTTACACTTCCTCCCCTTCTACAAACAACTTTCTCATCCCTATATCATCCTTGTCCCATTGACGACTTTGATTGCTCTAGCTTGATTGTTGTCATTCACAAAGCTCTTCTTGTTGTCTTCTTCTCCTTTCTATTTTTTCCATAGAAATAAATAGACATTGAGACTTTACTTTATAAGGCTTCAGTTCCAACCCATTCATGGCTTCGTGGACTGTTGTCTCATTCAATTTTTGCAATTTTACTATGCCATTTTCCATCATTTCTACTACTTTGAAGGGACCAAGCCACAATGTTTTTAGCTTTATAGGCTTGATTTCTCTCTTGCCATTATATTTTAGGACCAAGTCACCCTGTTTCAATTCCAACTTTCTAAGGTGCTTGTCATGCCACAACTTCCTTCTTCGTTGGGCTACTTCTATTGCCCATTGTGCCATAACTCTCTTTTCATCTAGTCGAATTAATGTCGCAAGCCTCTCCTCTAGGCTTTCTTGATCTCCTAGTTGGTTTTCCACCACTACCCTCAAATTGGGTATCAAGAATTCTACTAGCACTACATAGGACTAGAATGGCATATGATTTATACAACAAATACCAAAGGAATAATACATACATCAACTAAAATAGAGTATGATTTGTTATGGGCTTGAAAGTCATCCTATATGCCCATAGGAGTGATGGCAACTTCCTCTCCCAATCAACTCCTTTGATTCTACAAAGTTTTGTAAAGGGTGGATACCAAGATCTTGTTCATCACCTCTGTCTACCCATTTGCTCTAGGGTAATATGGACTTGAAAATGAATTGAAAATATTTAAATCCATTGTCAACTTCCTGATAACTTCATTCACAAAGTGACCTCCTCTGTCCCTCGTCAATTATAGAGGGATCCCAAATCTTGTGATTACTTGCTCATATAATAATTAGGTTGTATTCTTTGTTGAATTATCTGCAGTGCCCTTTCCTCTACCCACTTTTTCAAGTATTTATTTGCTACTATGATATATCAACACATCCTCATTTGAATTATCCTTAAGGGACCCATAATATCTGAGCCCTATCTCTCAAATTATTTCTACAATTGGGCTGGATGTTGTCGAGTGAAGTCTCGGTATAATGACTTACTAGCTCATTGGATAGGGTAGCATCACATTGATAGTAGATTATCGTTTAATATTTTCAGCATTCTGGTCCGGATTCCAGATTTTATTTTTTTATTTTTCTAACCCTTCTCTTTTGCAGTTTTTTTTTTTTTAAACTTCAGCAAATAAAATAAAAATCGAAAAAAATAAAATTCTAAAAATAGATGCATGGAGCCCTAGAATAAGCTTTAATGTTTCATTTGAAGCAATTTCAATTTTATTTTGAAGCAAATTCGAAATTATAAAAATTATTCAAAGTTGTTTTTAAAGGGGTTTTGCAATTTTGAATTTAGCATAATTTCACATTTTGAAGGCAAATCAAATTTTCAAGCTTTGTATTTTATTTTTCAAGCAATAAATTAATTTTTCCTTTATGAAAATTACAATTTCATTAAAGGGGAGTGATTTATATGGCATTTCAAAGGCCATTGTTTTTAAAGCAATAAATTAACTTCTCTTTATGAAAATTATAATTTCATCAAAGAGGGGTAATTTATATGATATGTCAAAGGCTATTACATTTATCAAGTTATTCATGTAGATTATTTTATTTTCATTATTAAAGCAACATTAAATGAATCAAATCATTATTCAAACTTTGCAGGATATTCCCTAAGGTGCAAGAAGAAATAAAAAAGAAAATAGAGGCCATGATCGCTCACTCAGAGAAAAAAAGTAATCTCAAAATAAGTCATACCAATGCCATCTCAACTCCCCCTTCCCAAATTCCCTATATTGGCAGCAACATTAGTCAGTTTCAAAAGGAGATTTTGAGTCCATCAGGTGCACAACCAGCTAGTGGGATGAGAGAGTCTTATTTTGTAGACCGTTCCATACTAAGGGCACAATCCATGCTTGAGGGTATGACCACTTGGAACCAAGAGAAGCATAGTGCAATGAGGACAACCATGTAGATAGCAGTTCCAAAAAGACATGATAATTCAAAGAGTTTTGATAGAACACCTATCTAATTCCTTGTAATCATGTACAAAATTGAAATAGTCAGTTTGGTCAAACAACGTTGTTCAATGTTGATAATACATTTTGTAATGTAAATTGATTATGTGTAAAATAGTCGTCATGTCAAGGATTGATCGGTTAAGTTTTAGGTTGATTAGTTAAACTCTAGATTGATTATTAATCTAGACTAATTAGTCATACACTGTTTAGTTCTGGATGGACTAGTTAGTGTGGTAACCAAAAGACAGTTGGGGACATTGGGGTTATAGTAACCACTAGAGCCACCCTATAAATACAAAACCCCTTTCATTTTTGTAATAATCCACACATATCAATGAGAGATAATCCACTGTTGTGCAGGTTCATTATGTAGAGAAGAACATAGCATTGTGTTGCAGTCTTCTTTGTGATAGATGCCATGGAGCAGTCTTGTATCAACCTGGTATTGTGAATGTTGTATGTGTTGTATCTATGTTGTGTTGCAGGAAACACACTCAGGCACAACAAGGAGTATTACAATAGTAGAATTACCCAATGTCTAGGAACACAAGTGCATTGTTAGTAGTTGATACAACTACAGTCATCTGGACTTATCCAATATAATCCCATACATCTGACCAATATTCTATCCATCAAGTGCTATCTGTCAAACCCATTAGTCATCAATCATAGGCAATCTATCAACAAGTTTATTAGTCCTTGGGTAATCCATCCTAAGGTCAATAAGTCATAAGAACTAATCCATCATATAGTTATCCATCTGAGTTAAACAACATAGCATAACCAATATGTATTCTAGTGAGAATTTCCATACCTCCTCCCATTAAACTCTGTCATTCCCTTGTCTTGGTAAGTTCTCATTGTTGTCTACATTTAGTATCATTGCCTAGATTAGCTTTGGATCAAATAAGAGTTGAACATGACAAGGCAAGGAGGTGAACGATAGATTCCAGGCTATAAGACCGATCAGGAAGGAATCAGATACCACTTAGGAGAAGTGCGAGGCTGGAAAACCAGAGAACACAAATTCAAGATGAAGTTTCACAACCAGAGGTGGAACAAGTGTGGAATCCCTTGGATGATGAGATTCCAAGAGCAGAATGAGAAAGGTGGGAAACACTATTGTTGATAACAAATAATGAAGTACATAATCAAATAGCAAAGGAATATTAGGTACATAGTTGAACCTAACATTGTAAGCAAAGATCAGATGGTAACACCTGATCCAACAAAGAAGAGTTGGCCAATAGGTGCATAATATCGAAGTTTTGCGCTAGAGCAACCACGCATGAGTTCTTGGGAAGGAAGACCAAAACTGCATCTCATGTACTTGTGAAGAAGGTTGCTAAGTAGTGGCGTACGTGAATAGGAAAGAAGGCTATTTGAACAAGTACTTGAATGAGAATTTTAACCACCACCTATAGTGGAGAGGCAGTGGAATAGAACTCCATAGGAGTCATCATCAAGTGAGACAAATATTGGAAGAGTTCTAATGGTAAATATTTCCAACAAAGTGGGCAAACAAAAATACCCACCCTTTACTAGGGAAGGGAAAGAAGACCTAGCATGCCACATAGGTACTTTTATTATGATTTGGGGTTCAAATGGTGTGATGCAACCAACAGAATGGTTGCAATTATTCTGACCACCTTATGAGGAATGGCTATAGACTAGTACTTAAATAAATAGAGTACCTAATCATTTTCACAATGGAATACTATGCAGGATGCATTTAAGAAGAATTTTTGGCCATTAAGAGATGATATGAAGATTATAACTAAAATTTATGCAAAAAAATAAAATCCAGATGAAGATGTGAAGAATTATAAGAAAAGATTAAAACAACTGGCTAACAAGATGCAAATGCCACCAGCAGATGGACTGGTGAAATGTTGGTTTATAGATAGACTTCTACAAAAGTATAGGAAGAAGATGAAGGTAATACCATCCTCTATATATGAGGAAGCTCTTGAAAAAGCAAATAGTGATGATTCCAATAGTGATGTATAGCTTGAGAGAGAAGCCAAACAAATGGCAAGCTAGAATCGTAGGACATCTAAGGAATGATGATTCCAATAGTGATGTAGAAGACAAGGTCTAGAGTGCTATACATTCCTTTTGAAAAGAATTTGAGAAAATTATGAAAGAAGTTAAAGGCAAAGTGAGAAAGGACCAAAAAGACATTTGGTGTTTGGAGTGCAAATTGGAAGGAGACACAAATATCAACTATCCAAAGAATGCATATTGCAATATATGTGATGTGGTAGGACATCCTATTGCAGACTGTCTATTTAATCTAAGAGGAGCAATACATCAAATGATGATAGTACAACAAAAAGAACAACCAAACATCATGAGGAATGGACAAAGTGCAATAAGAAATAAATATAAATTAACTACTGAGGTGGAAGACAGGGTGGACAGAGTCATCTACAATATGGCTCTGATGGAAGACCAATTATCTAATATCGAAGTTTCTAGGAATGGGGACATTTGATGAAAAATTACCCCAAACATCATTATGGAGGTAATACCAATGGTAACAATGTTACCCAAATGTGCCGATGGTGTGGACCAAGCAATCATAAAGAGATAAATTACCCAAATAAAGAAAGTACGAGTGGAATGCAGAAGATCAATTTAACTGACATTGTTGAAGTTAGTAATGAGGATGAGAAAGAAAAAGAAGTTCTAGCAGTGCCCAGATCTCATGCTATAAAAATGAAGTAGTATCCAAATCCTACCAAGGATAAAGAGTGATGGTAGGTAGCTCAGGAAATGATAAAAGAAGAACTGGAGAAGAATTATGAAAGGCTACTACAAGAAAAAAACCCTGAAAAACACAGAGATCATAACAAAGAACCAGGCATTAATGGAACGTTTGGTGACATAGGTACTCAACATGAATATGGAAGTAAAAATATCAAATCTACTCAATTTAGTACTTGAATTTGTAGAAAGGGATTTTACATATTTCCAACAGTTCCCTTTCCACGTAATAAATTACAGATCTGCCAACATTGTAGTATAGCAATAATAATGCACAGAAATTCTGCAACAGCATTAATAACAGCAGTAATAACAACAATGGCAGATAACAGAAATTACAGCAGTTTTATATTAATAATGGCATGTGTGATACAGCATTACAGTTCAACATTACAACACAGCCTGCAAACCCTAGGCTGATTACCCTCCATGGCTGCGTACAACAATGGCTGTATCAATCCTCTTTCCAGGAACATCTTGAATGAATGAGGGGGGGTTTATTTATACACCCACCAAGTAGTTACGTTTCCAACCACCTTGCAACTACCCTCAAATTACATTTCATGTGCATTTGATTTGCATTACATTTCGTTTCCACTACAAGACAAAATGCCCTCTAATTCTAATTTAGCCGACATACATGATTTTATAATGACGTGCAATATTAAATTGCACTTACAACATTAAAATATATGCACGTGCGTTTCGTCAAACACTTTGCGTGCATTTACAATATAACACATAATATCAAAACTGGTTCAACAAATAAGGATATCTCAATATGCCTGTCTACATCTATCCCCTCCTCTAAATTGGTCGTTGTCCTCAATGACACGAGCTAAACACTAGGAATAGAAGTATTGAGCAATGTAATAGGATCTCTTGTCACGCTCCTTCCTCTTGTTCCTGTTCCATATATCTTTGGCAATAAACTTTACTTGAGACTGCTCACAACATTTGATTCTTTGATTGTGTACTCCCTTTGTTGTAAGCAATTGTAACATCAGCATGATCAACATTCTCTGAATAGGCACTTCACTTTTTGCAATAAGCCATATCCTCAGCATGAGCAATGCCATCAACATCATGAACATAATCGGTAATGCCCTCCGCCATCTGTGTCGGGGGTCAAGCGGGCTGGAGTCCCCTTGCAGGGTCAAGGGACAGCGTCCCTTGCGGGGTCGAGGGGCAGCACCCTTCGCGTGCTCTCTTGTCCAAAACCTCAACGGTAAAACCATTGAAAGCCTCAATGTCCAAACTAAATTTTTCTTCTCATCAACCATTTGGAAGCTTTCCTTCAACTCATTCAAACTGCTTTCTTTTAGCTCTACTTCACTGCTTTCTTGATCCAACTGACTGCTTATCATCCTCTGATAGACCTCTCTCTTTTCGGATTGTGCTTTTGATGACAACTCTTCTAACTGCACTGCCTCAGACGTCAACATTTCTGACGACAATCCCTGACAGCTTAGTCTCTGACGGATTAGACCAGACGGATTGAGGAGTCTGACAGGTACCATGTCTAGACGTTTGGAACAACGGGTTAGACAACTCAGATGGGTAGACGTCTCAGACGGATTGTACACAGGTAGACATCTCAAATGGGTAAGGGTAGACGTCACAAATAGATGGGCTAGATGTCTGGACAAATTGCTAGATGTCTGGGACAAGTGGCCAAACGGAAGACCAAACAGACGGCCAGATGTCTGGGTCCGACGGCTAGACGTCTAGACTAATGGATTGCCAGACGTTTGGGCCAGACGGCTAGACGTCTGAGCTGACTGACTGCCAGACGTCTGGGCTAGATGGCCAGACATCTGGGCTGACTGGCTGCCAAACGTCTAGGCTGGATGGCCAGACGTCTGGGCTGACTGGCTACCAGACATCTGGGCTGGAGGGCCAGACGTCTGGGCTGACTGGCTGCCAGACATCTGGGCTGGATGGCCAGACGTATGGGCTGATTGGCTGCCAGACATCTGGGCTAGATGGCTGCTAGACGTCTGGCCTGACTGACCAAACGTCTGGGCTGACTGGTTGCCAAACGTTTGGGCTGGCTGCCAGATGTCTAGTCTGACTGCTTAATGTTTAACTCCTTCAGATGAGTAGATTTCAAACAACTCCACTTCATACGGGTTCTCTTCGAACGGCTCCTCCTCTGACAGATGCACTGTAGACTTCACCTCGATCGTCTCCACTTCAGACGAATCCTGTTCAGACGTCTGCACCTCAGATGTCTTATTCTTAAACGGCTCTTGCTCAGATGTTTGTACCTTAGACATATCCACATCAAACGTCTCTTTCTCGGACGTCTGCACCTCAGACGTCTCCTTTGTCGCCATCTGACTGCATTCTCTAGTTGTCCGAGTCTCCTTCATCGATGAGGTTTTTGCATCTCTTTCCCAATTCAAGGCATAATCCAAAGCCTCTTGGTATGATCTTGGAGGAAATATCTTCATCTTCCTTTCATACATAGGGAGAAGTCCATCTATGAACCACGTAACCTTTGATTCCTCTAAGTGGCCTTTCTCCACATAGTCAAACAACCTACTCAACCTTCGATTGTAAGAACGAATAGGCTCCTTCTCTCCTTGAATGTTATAATTTTCGTCAGTATCATATGATTGGAATTCTTCCACAAATGCATCACGTAACTCTCCCCATGTCTAGAACTTGACTTGCGGTAAGTATATGTACCAGTCTATTGTAGATTCTCAAAACGTTGCAGGAAACCACCTCCTCCAATCTTCTTCATTGTTTTGCCCAATCGCTTTCCACTCCATACGGAAAATTCTCCAATGCCTAATCGGGTCTTCCTTCCCTTCTCCTGTGAAAAGTGGTAAATTATCCAATGCTTGGGTGTCTATGTTATCCATTGGTGGGGTTTCTGCTATGCTGCTCCTTGTCGGGTGTTCTTCGTCTTGACTCTCACCAAACAGTCTTCTTTCAACTTCCTTACTTTGCGACTTCCTTCGCTGGGATATTGATTGTGGCCTTGGTCTTCCTTCCTGAGCCCTCGCGTGTTGTTGCTTTGGTGCCTGACTCCCGTCCTCTGCACTCCTCTGCAACCTTCCTGTCGCTTGTTCAGGTGTTACCATCCACTCAACATATCTCTGCATCAATCAACATTTTCCTTGACTCTTGGTTGTCCTTGTACCCATTCTTTCGTTCCTATCAGCAATGTGTCGATCACCTCCTTCTTGCTCTGCTCTTGGACTCTACTCTTCGACAGAATCGATCGATCTACGTGTTCTACTGTTGTAGACATCAGACGGACTGGACTAGACATCAGGCAAATTGGGCTAGCCATCAGGTGTGCCAGCCGTCAGGTCTTGCTAGCCATCAAGTACTTCTATCCGTCAGGTAGTGCTACCCGTCAGGTCTTGCTATTCGTCAAGTACTTCTATCCGTCAGGTAGTGCTACCCATCAGGTACTGCTATCCGTCAAGTACTTCTATCCGTCAGGTAGTGCTACCCGTCAGGTACTACTATCCGTCAAGTACTTCTATCCGTCAGGTAGTGCTACCCGTTAGGTACAGCTACCCGTCAGGTGCTGCTACCCATCAGATGCTGCTAGTCGTCGAATGGTGCAGCCATCAGGTGCTGTGCCTATTTGCTGCGTGCTTCTCGCCTTCTCCTCCGTCTTTGCATTGCGTTGTTTTCTTTTGCACGTCTTTCCAAGGGTTTCACTTCTTCAAACCCTATGTCATCAATTTTAGACCCAATTTCGTAATAACAACGGCGCCAGAATGTAGAAAGGGATTTTACATATTTCCAATAGTTCCCTTTCCACGTAATAAATTACAGATCTGCCAACATTGTAGTATAGCAATAATAATGCACATAAATTCTGCAACAACATTAATAACAGCAGTAATAACAACAATGGCAGATAACAGAAATTACAGCAGTTTTATATTAATAATGGCATGTGTGATACAACATTACAGTTCAACATTACAACACAGCCTACAAACCCTAGGCTGATTACCCTCCATGGCTGCATACAACAATGGCTGTATCAATCCTCTTTCCAGAAACATCTTGTATGAATGAGGGGGGTTTATTTATACACCCACCAAGTAGTTACATTTCCAACCACCTTGCAACTACCCTCAAATTACATTTCATGTGCATTTGATTTGCATTACATTTCGTTTCCACTACAAGACAAAATGCCCTCTAATTCTAATTTAGCCGACATACATGATTTTATAATGACATGCAATATTAAATTGCACTTACAACATTAAAATATATGCACGTGCGTTTCGTCGAACACTTTGCGTGCATTTACAATAAAACACATAATATCAAAACTGGTTCAACAAATAAGGATATCTCAATATGGCTGTCTACAGAATTGTACACTACAATGGGTGAAATGATAAGACAAATTCTAGGAGGTAGCTAACGTCAAACAAGAAAAATTCATTGATCCAATGATTTTAATGATTGAAGCCAAGAAAAAACTAGTATTGGTGCATATGGAGATAATGTACCATAGACTGACTCAAGAATAAATGTGATGCCAAAGAAGACGACAAAATATTGGCCAGCCAAAATTAAGATCTTCAAATTTTAGGTTATATGGAGTAGACCAGTCTGGCATAGAAACGAAAGGAGTACTCACGAACCAAAAAGCGTGAATAGCAAAACATGACTTTATGCTGCATTTCATAGTGATTGAAATGCAGAAACCTGCATACAATGCATTGCTTGGATGTGGATGGCTTAGTATGGCAAAAGCAAACCATAACTAGAAGGAGCACCTCACCTTTAAGAAAGGCCAACGTAAATAAATGATCAACTTGAAAAACCATGCAGTAAGCCAAGATATTGTAACCTCAGATGAATCGGAGAGTTTGTCATCTAATAGTGAAATAGGATATGAACCATATGAAGAAGTATATCAATTAGAAGAATGTATAGAATATGAGAATGATGATGATAGAAGCCTACTCCATTGGCATATGGAAGATTATGAAGTGTTCACACTTCAGTGCCTATGTATCAACACAAAAGACAACCAAGAGAACGAGAAGAAAAAACAAGAAAAATTAGAAACCAACAAGAAGTCAGTAATAGAAAAGGACCAAGAATAGGAGAAATAGATATTTTCAAGGAACTTTGTAGAATATACAATGGGAGATGCAGTGATAGAAGATAAACTAGTTCATCCCATTGATGTCTTGAAGGCATTAGAAGAACATGAGTCCATCGAGTATGAAGGACCAAGAATGATTCAGATTAACCTTGGTGAAGAAGGTGAAGAAAATATGATTAAGTGCAAAGATGATTGGGACCCTATACTTAAGGCAACAACATTCAGGATATTCATGGAATATAAGGATGTGTTTGCTTGAACGTACAAGGATTTGAAGGGAGTACCACCAGTCATGCATGCACAATATTCCTCTAATTGAAGGTGCACAACTAGGAAGAATGTGGCCATACTAAATGAATCAAAATTACACAGCCATGTGAATGCTAAAATAGAGAAAATGCTTGATTCAAGCATCATATTCAAAGTTACAAGAGAGTGAGTGACATTGATAATGATTACCCTAAAAATATAAGTCAATAAGATCTGAATTTGTGTGGACTTTCAGAGTATTAATGCCATAACTATAAAGGATCCCTTTCCAATTCCTTTTATAGATTCCATCTTGGAGGAAGTAGCCGGCTATGAAATTTATTTAATTTTAGATAGATTTTTAGGATATAATCAAATCAGCATTGCGGACGAGGATAAGTTTAAGACCACTTTCATAGTGAAAAATGGTATTTATGCATATAACTGCATGCCATTTGGATTATGCAATGCACCAACTACGTTTCAATGAATCATCTTACATATTTTTATTAAGATATCCACAAGAAAATTTCAAGATATTTTTGAATGATTGGTCCCTATATGATCGACCGCAAGATCACTTAAAGGCATTGGAGGAATGCATGAGCTTGTATCAAAAATATTGAATTGCATTAAACCCAAGGAAGTGCATCTTAATGGTGCCATATGGAAATTTTCTAGGACATATCGTATGTTAGGAAGGCTTGAAATCAGACCTAGACAAGATACGGGTAATATTGCTAATGGAAAAACCACACAATGCGAGTTTTGTAAAAACCTTCTTAAGGAAAATATGTTACTATATGAGGTTTATAAGAAACTATGCACAAATATCTCATGCATTAGATGCTCTTACACGTAAGAGTATTCCTTTCAAATGGGCAAAGGAACACCAAGAGGTCTTTGAGGGTCTGAAGGCACATTTGGTGAACGTTCCTATCCTTGTTTATCCAAACTAGGAGAAATAATTCCATCATGTAGATACCTTGAATTTCACAATCAATTGTGCCTTAGCTCAAGAAGGATAGTTTGGATTAGATCATCCCATATACTTTGTGATTCGGTTATTGTCTAGAGCAGAGAAAAATTATAGCATGATAGAATGAGAAGTACTCGAAATGGTGGATGTAGTACAAAAATATAAGCATTATCTGCCATCCAACTTGTTCACTATCTATGTAAATAATCATACATTGCTATATCTAATCAATAAACCAACGATATATGTATGAGTAAGTAGATGGCTTGTCATGCTGCAAGAATTCATACGTGAAGTAAGACCAGGGAAGAAGCACATAATAGCTAATCAATTATCAAGGATTCACTCAGGAGAATCTACAAAATGGGGAATACATGATGAGTTCCCTGATGCACAATTATTCATGATAAGTGCAGTACCTGCATTGTATAAGCATATAGAATAATACTTATCAATGAAGTAGGGAAAAATGGTGCACCAAATGATGATAAAAAATATGTGTATCTATGTCCTATTGAGTGTGAGCATCAAACGAAAGCATGCGAGTAAGATGGAAAAGATAGCAAATAACAAGAGATAAAGCAAAGTAAATCGACTTCTTATTAATTAGGTAGATAAAATCTAGGTTAAAAAATGTCCCCTTTGAGGGCTCAAATTATTGATACAACTGTTTACAAATCGGGTGCCCAAGGATCAAAATCCTTCAAGTAACTTAGGTGCACATCCAGTGTCTTTCCTCGTACCCACAATCGAAGTGGGCGGGACAATGCTGCTGCTGCTTGTGTCTTTTATCTTTGTGTCTTGTGATCCTTTCTAATGTGCTATAGATACCTACACCTGCACACAAAGAAACATAAAATGTCAAATAGCAAGTGCGTATGATAGGAAACATGCAATCCCCACAGGCATCAAAAGACTAGTAATGAGAATATGCATGGATACTAGACCAAATCAACTCCAAATGACTTGAAATTTCAAAGAGATGTAAAACAGAATATTTTGGGAAGATATCACCAGAAATTGCATTAAAATTGAGTCCGATGGTACCTCGTAATTGCAATGACCGTTCACAACCTGTAAAACCCAAAGCAAACAATTTATGCCCCTACACATATCCAAAACACATGAAAATTGGATATAATACATAAAATAACATTCTAAGAAAACCCATATTATCATATTTAGAAAATTAGTAACAGTTCAGGTATTTCTTTATATGACCTCCGGGGACCTGTATGAGACTCTACAAAACACTAAAATCGCAATATCTCGGCCAATATAACTCAGAATGACCTGAAATTTGAACTTCAGCATAATATGAACATTTAGAGAATAACTAATTAAAAATAGTTAGAAAATTGTTGACAGATCATAGGGTGGAACGAATAGGACTATCATAAATTGGGGGGCGTTTGGGGGTGGGATGCCCACCAAATCCGCCTAAATTTTGCCACCAATTCCACTGAGGATTGATGCAAAACACTATGGGGGGTATTTTAATCAAATTTTGTGGGGAAATTCACTCTGATGGTTCGGTTATGTGATAAATTACGCCTACTAGTTCCCTCGCAAACCTCCTTCGCTAGGTAGAGATTCTGAGGTAAAAATGGGCACAAAAGGGTGAAAGGAAATCTTGGCAGCACTCTGTTGCTTTATCCTCAAATTCATCCCTCTATTTGTGTGGAAAATACATCCACTTTATAGCTCAAGGAGGCTCATGGATAAAAATACATGCAAGGGCATGTGTGGTAAGAGGTGCCACTTGGCCACTAGGGCGGCATGCATTGGAGGGGGAAGAGAATATCCCAAATTGGCCTCATTCATGGAGCATGCCATAGATTTTTCTGTGTGCTTTGACTTGTGGGTGAGAATAGACAAGAATATGACCGTTACCAGGTGCCATTTGTCTAGATTTGATTTTTTGCCAATCAAACCTGCTATTCGTCCCACCCTGGGATGAATGTTGCTATTCGTTCCAAGGTGGGATGAATAGGATTTGTATTCGTCCTAGGGTAGGATGAATAGAAACAGGGTGCTCAAAAGGTCCCAAAAGTGGCCTGAAACCTTCCAAAACCTTGCACTAAGTGGTTAGAACCACAGTATACCTGCTGAGGGTTGCCCTAGGGGCCTTGGTATGTCATTTTAGCCGTTGCTTATTTTAGTCATTTTATTGTCTATAGATACCCATTTTTGGGATGCATTGTGTGCAGCACAATTCCGAGAAAAAATAGATGACTAAAATGTTCAATGATTAGGGCTACTCAATAACCTAACCAAATTTAGATGCCCCAATCCTGGAAAGGGCATGCGTTCTTGAATCCTTGCTTTTGACGAGCTAAGGAACTTGCTTTATCTTGGCTGTCGTTCGGTCAATGATACGGAGGCTCCAAAAATTACACATGCTTACTAGATGCCAAGCATTTTGATTTGATATCTTGTGCTTTTTAGCTTCCCCAAGTAGGAGCGTGATTGTCTTTGTCAATGATTCACTGAACGAATGCAATTTGCCTGATTGAGTGTGTGCTTGTTGACTTTGAACTGAGTATGACTACCCCCTCAAGCGATGAGTCGATGAGGGAATGACTCATAAGAAAAGCGACGAGTCGCTTGAAACATATGACTTTTGTTAAGGTTACCTTTAGTTGTATCCATTGAAAAATGGCACAATTTGAAAGGATTTTGATGATGCTATGGCGGTTTCCTGGTAGTAAAGAGTTGAAAACTTCATTCTCGTGGGGCGGTTCAACCACAATGGCCTTCTTGGGGAGTGAAGTAGTAACTTGTCTATGCATCCATGATAATTTTGCATTCCATATTGACCTTGAATGAATTCCATTAGATTTGACTTGTTTTTGGTGGGTTTTTGGACCCTTTTCTTTGGTGCTTCCTGGAGGAAAGGAATGGAAAACCTCGTTCCCATGGGGCGGTCCGGACATACTGGCCTTCTTAGGGAGTGACATAAGGTTCTTTCCGAGCATCCAGGAGTGTTGTTATTTACCTCTTGACTGACACAAAAATTTTAACCAAAATGTAGCTGTTTTTGTGGGATTTTGGACCCTTTTGGTGCATTTTAAGTTGTTTTAACCTATAAATTTTGTATTCATCCCCGGGTGGAACGAATACAAATTTGGTATTCATCCCAGGGTGGAACGAATGGCCAAAAGTGCGTTCGTACCACCCTGGGACGAATAGAACTGCCGAAGCCTATATAATCCTCAAATGTGAGTTTTGGGTTCATTATTGCATGTTTTCTCTAGCGATTTGAGAGGTGAGGAAGAAGAGGGTTATTTTTTCTGTAGCAAAACGATGTCGAAATCACCCTACGGTCACCATGATTCAGCAAGCAGAGGCATCCAACGGAGGATTTGGTGCTAGGCGGGTATGTGTTGGCTCACCTTCCTCATTATTTTACCTTGAACAGTGCACATTTATTTTACGTAATAAATAATTAACCCTAAGTTAACTAGAATACACCGTATTTTTGACTTTTTTTATTTTTAGGCAAATTACATTCCAGGATAGGTAATTAAACCCAATATAGATGGAATATACCAAAATTTTTAATTTTTGTATTTTGTTTTTAAACATATCACATTACGGGATAGGTAATGAAACCCTAATGTAGATGTAATATGCTGGATTTTTTATTTTTGTATTTTATTTTTGTTTTGTGCAATTAGATTGCTTAAATAGATTAGTGTTTTGTTGTTTTTGGGCCTTTTGAAGGACATTTTGAAGCATGGTGAATGCTTGCTTATTATTGTTTGTATTTTATTTTTTTTGTTTACCAGGTGGTGAAGAGTCGGTATCGCACATCGAAGCTCTTCGAGACCACCCGAGATGCCTTGACTGAGGCTGACTGGGAGTGGCTTGATGCCATAGGGCTCAAGTAGGTTACCTAGTTGGAGCCTGTGATAGGCGATCGAGCCTACTTGACCGCTCTTATTAGCTTGTGGGACTCGCACACCAACACCGTCCACCTACCAAAGGGGAAGATGACGGTGACTCTAGAGGACGTCTACCGGATTTTGTAGATTTCGATAGAGGGACGACCTATCCACTCTACACATCGTGACTTGAGATGTGTAGTGCTGACGAGCTACTTTGGTGAGGATGCGAATGTTGTGGAGTTAGACTACCATAATGGAGGGATACTGGTGGGGTTCCAGCACGAGGAGGGGGTGTTGGGGGTGAGGCATGCACTATTGATGACCCTCATCTCCAATATGCTTCTCTCGAATTATTTAGGAGCCAGGTTCCCTTGGAACCTATTGGAGCTAGTGTACGCCCTGGCGGGATGCACCAAGGAGGAGCCTCTGGTGATGGCTTGGGGGACTACCCTACTGGCACAACTCTACAATGAGCTGTACGAGATCCACTGCCATCAGCAAAAGGGCTTGGGGTGTAGCTTCTTGTTGCAGTGTTGGGGATGGCAGCACATAGTTGTGGAGCGACCACACGGACTACCATTGACAACCTTGGTGCAGCTAGCATGTAGACAGGGGTGAGTACATTCCCGATATGGGTGATGACAATTAGTATCAGGGTTAGGCAACACAACAAGGTTCTCCTCGGTAAGCTAACTCTGGCTTCAGTCGGCTCAGTCAGGACGTCAAGGGTCCAGAAGTCAGGTGCACAAGTACAGACGTCTGGGACAAGGTTAGACGTCTGGTCTAGACATCTAGGGGTCGGACGTCAGGTCTGGCAGGCAGGACGTCTAGCTACTAGACGTCTGGTCAGGGCTGGACGTCGGGTGGAGGGGCTGACGGCTAGCCGTCTGGTGGTTACCAGACGTCTGGCTAGACGTCAGACCTCAGGGAATCTGCAACCGCCATAACCGCTCCTGCTTCGGGACCTGTTCGTCGATAACGGACAGCAAACCTGCAATGGCAAATCAGCACTCGAAAACCTGCAACATGTCCATCAATGGTTTCAAACCTGCAACAACTCCATTAATGGCAGCAAACCTGCAACTCAACTCAACATACACTCAATGCATACGCAGAATATGGATCAGAATAACAACCTTTGTATTATGCTTCAATCACAGTTACAACATACAACAATGATCTCTCTCCAAGTCTGAGGCTCTTTCCTTCACTTCTAATGCTTTACAAATGTTTGAAAAGGGGGTATTTATAGGGCTGGAAGTTGGTTATCCCAACCAACTTCCCCCAACTTCCCCAACCAACTTCACAACTAATTCTTTTAACTAATAACTAATCAGACGTCTAACTAGCACTAACTAGCCGTCAGGCCCCTAGCCCAGACGTTTGGCAGTCAGACTAGACGTCTGGAAGTCAGACCAAATGTTTGACAGCCAGTATAGACGTTTGACGGGCAGTCCAGACCAGACATCTAATAGCTAGTCCAGACGCCTGACGGCCAGTCCAAACGTCTGGCAGTCAGCCGGATGTCTGACAAGACTGGACGTCTGACTTATAAACTGGACGTCTGATGACTTACATTGCAAACACTTAGACAAAATTGCTCAGTTACATTACAAAATTGTTGGAGAACGTGCCAGTCAGTCCTAGGGCTTAGAACTATTGTCTACATCTATCCTCCCCTTCGAAGAAGTCGATGTCCTCAACGACCTTCTCCGCTCCGATGCTGAAGCTCCAGCCTCAGTTTGTTGTACCTCTGTTGGTGTAGCAGCCCTCAGTGCCTGTTCATAGTCCTGAAGCTTTTGACGGTGTTGGTCCCGTTCCTCCTTGAGTCTTTTGGCATAGTTATAATATTTCGCCCATTCGACTTCCAAGTTATTTGCTCTCTCTTTTGTCTTCTTCAGGTTAGTCAGTAGCTCTGTCTCCTTGCTGCGGAACATATCCTTCAACAATTCCTCTGAAAGAGAAGTTGTCGGTGCACCTGATTGTTGTTTTGCCTTCCGCAGTTCTTCCTCCAAAGCTGCATTTCTTTTCAATAGTTCTTCCTTTTCTTGAGCCCAAGCTCGCTCTTGCTGACTTCTACTGACTGAAAATGAGGCTGCCTGTTTAACCAACAGTTCTTTCTGATTCTTGAGTTGGTCTATCTCCTCCACTGCTATCTGTAATTGCTGGTTTCTTTCCACCAACTCAGCTGTCAGACTTGCATTTACCGCCCTCAGCCCTTCGTGGACTCGTTCCATGCATTCCATGCCTTCAGCTAAGAGTTTATCCTTTTCCAACAGAGCCTTTGTAACCTCTTGCTCCATGATGTCCTTAGCTGAACTGATGTGTTTGATTCCCTCGCCCAACCACTGTAACAAGTGTGCGAGAAAATTCAGCTGTGTATACATGGGTAACAGTTCTGGCACTACTTCCACCTGCGTGTCGTGCTCCGTAGCCCGTGGTGGATTCTTGCCGTGGCCGCAAACGTAAATCTGTTCTGTCTCACAATAGAGACTCGGTGTCCTGTCTGGCAATTCTGTCACATCCTCCATCGTCTGCACTTGGGCCGTGGGTAGTGACCAAGGCTGCTTTGCGTAAATACTTGAAATATCTCTCCGCCAAGGTCCCTGAACTGCCCACTTAACCAATCGGTCAAGCTCATCTTCCACCATGCCTTGCCATTTCTTCCATTGGCCCATACAGGCGCTGCTAAACTGCAAGCTCAGACTCTGCATCACTTGTGCCAATTTCTGAAAACAGAGTGTTGCGTGCTCATCCATCTCGTCTGAGGGATCCATAAAATTTGGTAACCTGAGAAGAATCTCCTGGGACCAAGCATCAATCTGTTCAGCCTCCCATGCAGTTGCTTTGCCTTTGTCTTTCTAGCGAACAGATGGGCTTCCTGTAGACCGTCCCAGGGCTTCACTGTCCTGTTCTTCCTGTTCTTCATTTTTATTCAGGTCTACCAGTTCCGGTGACTGTTCTCTTTCATCCTTGGTAATATCTACTCCCGGAATCTCTGTTGTTGTCTCCTTTGTGGGCTCTTCCGTCTCCTTCTCCCACTGTTCTGTAGCTGCTGGCCGTAGTCCTTCTTCTACTCCAGAGCTACCACTGATTCCTGCAGCTTTCCTGGCTGCTGCTACTTTCTCGGCTGTAGCAAACATCTCCTCTATAGAGAATGTGCTCAAAGTGTCTGCCAATGTTGTTGGCCTTGCCACTGGTCTATCTGACACATCAGGTGAACCCATGCGACCTATGTGCTCTTCTTCTATAACAATCTCGTCTTGTCCAACTGGGTTAGCTGTACTTGTCCCAGCTGCCTGATCATGCAGTGTAGCTGCTGCGGAAAACTCAGATTCCTCTCTCTGCTGCAGTTCCCGACTACGAGCTACTTCCAGATTCTCTGCTATCTTTTGTAATGCTTCTCGTGAGAGATTCTGTGGTGGCACGTCAAATCGCCCCTTCTTCTTCTGTCTAGGTTCATCTGGAGATTGGGCTTGCTTTTGTTTCTGTACTTCTGACTCTCGAGTCTGTGTGGCTCCCTTATCCTCCCCTTCTGGCTCAGCCACCAACTTCTCCTGACGCGGTTTGTGGGAAATCTGTTTTACCCTTGCTTTCTTTGTTGGCGTCTTCTTGGCTGGCTGTGACTCTATCCACCTACAGATGGATGGTCCTTTTGGTGGCACGTCCCTTGAAGCCTCAAAGTCTGGGATGGGAATTTCTGCTCTTACCGCCGCATCCAAAATCAGTCCAATTGCGTGAAACGTCATTGAGAAATTCTTTGTTGTCCTCAGCAGAAACGTCTGTATCCGGTTGGACAGATACGTTGCCCAATCATACTGTTCTCCCCGCTCTATCCCTTGTAAATAAGGAATCAGCCAAATTGGCAGATCTGAACTTCGCTGCTCTCCTGACAGCCTAGACATGATTACATTCATGATCACCTCATACCCTTCATTACGGAGTTGTGGCTGCTTAACTCCTCTTCCGTCGTGGACGCGGAGCATGGCATCTACTTCCTCCTTCGTCAGATTAGTCACACTCATAATCAGCTCCGTCGTCTTCTTCGGATCTCTTTCATTTAACACCGGTTGGCCCCTAAGAGGAAGCCCAAAAGTGTGCTGGAAAGCTTCGGGAGTGAATTCAACCTCCAGTGCAGTACCGTCTATTTCTACCAGACTGTTGTGCCTTCTTTCATCATAGGTCTCTAGTATCTGCACCAGATATTCCTTAAAAATCTCCCGGTCAAAGTGAGGAGCCTGCAAAATAAAGTGTACCCCCGCTGCCTTGATCTTGGATTTCACCGGATGATCCCTGGGTGTATCTGCCCACCACTGCCGGCAGAAATCTCCTGTCGGACATACCCAGGTCATCTCCTCTACCGGAATGGGTGCTTTTCCGCTTGGGTGAATCTCTTTGCCTCGGCGGGTTGCCACTTCCGCTGCTTCTCTCCTACCTCTGGACTGTCCAGCTTCCGCACTTCTGTTCTGACTTCTCATTGCTACCTCCTGCTGGTGCCGCAACCGCTTGGCTACCACTGAGTCGGCTTCGGGTTCACTCCGTGCAGAAGTCCTTCCCGCTTTATGCTGTGATGTCCTCATGTTTCCCTTTTTCCACCTAGTGGCCCTAGACGTCAGGTGTCTCAGTCGTCTGGTTCAGCAGACGTCAGCTGCTACGGGCGTCTCCTTCCTGCAGACGTCTGGCTCTGTAGCCGTCTGCCCTGTCCAGCCATCTGGTCTGGCTAGACGTCGGATCCAGCCGTCTGGTGCAGCCGTCTGGAGGTTTGGACGTCAGGTCCTGGGCCGTCGGCTGGGCTAGACGTCAGGTGCAGACGTCTGGTCGGCTGGACGTCCGGTCCTAGCCGTCAGAGTACTCAGCCGTCTGATGCAACCTTCCACTCCACCTGTCGTCAGCCGTCAACAACCTTCTTCCTCTGCCCTAGCCATCTGCAACAGCTGCCGCGTGCTCCTGCTTTTCCTGCCGCGCGCTCTCCTCCTTCCCGTGCTCTTCCTTGCCACCTGAAAGCGATGTGAGAAGAATGAAGTCTCTCCTCCTTATATAGTTTCCTAAAAACCGTTTCTCAACCGCTCCAACTAACTTGTTTGCATGCATGCGCGACACGTCGACCTTCCTAGACGTCTAGGTGTCCTTATTTTGTCTTTTTCTCTATTTCGTCTTTTTCCCTATTTTTGACTTTTTTGTTGACTTTTTACTTTTTTTCTAATTTTTATTTTCTTTTTCTGATTTTTTTTTCAAAATTGGCTAGACGTCTACTGTTTAATGCTGCCGGGTGAACCGTATGGCCATGCCAATACGCAGTTCCCAGCCATCTGACGTCTCCCTTTGCCAGTGACGACTCTGTTCTTCGAAACTATCAAAGTCGTCCGTACTTTCGCTATGAAGTTCTTCCGTCCTCTGACGTCTTCTTCTATTATTCTGACTTGGAGCAGTTTTCGGGTATGGCTGATGTCGGCGTCTTTCTCTTCTTCGTGGAATAATACGCCAGTCCGGTTGTCTGACTTCTCCCGGCTACTGTCGTACTTTTGACTCTTCAACTTGGTGGTTATTTATCTGTCGCCCATCATTATTATCAACCTCTTCTTGATTTCTTGCTGCTATCTGGCGAATCTGTTCTATCCAGTCTTCCACCCTTTGTATATCTGCCTCTCCCGGTTCAGCAATCTCGTGATCCAGTTGCTCCCTGCTAGTTTCCACACGTGTACTTGGATGTACCACATTCTCCGGACGACTAAGTTCTGCTATACTCTCTCGGTGTCTGCTTGCAAGATTCGTACGTTCCGGGTGAGCAGGTACCAATGGAATTCGTTCAGTCCTTCCGTCGTTACGCCGCATTATTAAACAGTCATCCATATAGTTATATATCACCCCTTCCTGTATCTGTTGATCAAGCTCATGTGGCCTGGGCTGTTGCCTTCTCTGTTGTTCCCTATTTTGGTGGGGTCGTCTATTTCTCAGGCCTCGACCTCGACCTCGATCATTTCCTGCAACTGCCCGTGCTTGATTCCTGCGTCCTAGATTGGGGTTTCTATCCCAATCTCTCCTTCCGCGGGCCTGGTTACCGCGTCCTCGGCCTCTTTCCGATCGAATCTCTCTAATGTTGGGCTGCTGTACTCCCAGCTGCCCGAGATTCGGTCGGTCCCTCAGTCGTTCCTGACGACGTCTCAGGTTCCTACGAGCTCGCTGAGATGGACCTCTCGGTCTATTCTCAGGAGCACGAAGTAATGGGTTGACTTGGACTAGGTTCTCAGATGGGCCTTGCGGTCCAAACTGAGAACCAGTCGACCTATTGGTAGCCGGAGGGGAATTTCTTCCTCTCAAGCTACTGGGACGGAGGTCAACCACGCTCCTCCCTTGGTCAGGTGCTCTCGGAATTCCTTGCGGTCTCCCGAAGGTACCTAAATTGTTTCTGCTACGGGCCTCGTTTGTAGGTTGTGGTCCAGGCTCAGGTGTTAGTTGTTGCAAGATCCTCAGTCTCCTATCGGCTCTCATCAGTCTCCGCCTCCATCTTCTTTGCTCAAATTGTCGTTGCATGGTACAATGAGCCAAATTCTCCCGGTACTCTTCTGAAAAGACTGAGTCGGTACTTGAGTCATTTCCATCTCCTACCGTGTTGAGGGGCCATACTGAAGTTTCTTGAACCCTCTGCTGCAATCTTCGTACTTCCCTTCTATGTTGTCGCAAATCTAGTGCAGCCATCCGATACCTAGCTACCTCTTCCCGTTCAGTTGGGCGTCTCATGGCTCCAGCATAAGGTGTTCTCCATTCGCGGTGCGGTGGTAATTCTGGCATACCGTCCTCGTTATTTTCCTCTTGTGGGCTTATGGAAGCACCATCTTCGATTATCTGTGCGGTTTCCAGAAATCTGACACCCGCTTGTCGATTGCGATCTTCATCTATCTGCCTCCTACAGTCCGGGTTGGGATTGGCATATGGAATATCAGGATCTTGATTGTCATCATTGCTTGTTTCTTCCAACCATCCTCCAGTTTTTGGTTTTTCTTGTACTGTTTCGATATCTTTCCATAATATGGCTGCCATTTCCTCCCTGCTTTTCTTATATTCAGCAATCGAGCTTTGTCCTACTTCCCATACCCTGGATTTTTCTGGAGACTTGCCCAACTCCTGATGTTTTACGGATTCCGTACGTGAGGAGTCTTTCGAATTGAGCACAATGTTTAATGTAGGCGAGGAACTTCTGGAACGACCATCTATTGCCAAGGCTTTTCCTCTTCGGGTCTCAACTGAGCTAGCAGTCTCGTCTTGTTCTTCTTCTGGTAGGGAAAACAGACTGCTCTCCGAGGAATTTCCCGTTGCCTCTCTTCTCAGTTCCCCCTGTTCCAGCTCAGCCCACTCCGCCAGGCAAGCTTCATGCCTCTGGTTTACCCGCTGCATAGTTTCATCCAATTCGTTTATCACTTGTTCCCGTAGCTGATTATTATACTGCCTTAGAGTCTCATATTCTTCTTGCAACCTTTGTGTTTCCGTTCTCATTCGTTGCATAAGCCTGACTCCGGCTTCTCCGTCTTCTTCTTCTTCTATTGGAACTTCCTGTTGAGCGACCTCTATCGGCATTTGGGGTCGGTCATCTTCGTTGTTATTTGGGTCTTGTCTATCCTCACTCCCAAACAACCAATTCAGGTTCTGATTTTCCTCCTCTCGAACAACGCTACCCTGCTCGCTAGTTTCAGAAGGTTGACTGCCTGAATCCTCTTCTTCTCTCCTGGGAGTTCCAATTCGCTCCAAATTGATCATGTTGACTTCAGCACGTGGCTTATATACCTTCAACTTGGAACCATTGACTACCTCGGGGCATAATGTTCCATCCAGTTTCCTTAGTTTAACTGCCCCGTTTTCAAGCACTTCGTCTACCTGGAAGGGTCCAAGCCACAGGGTTTTTAACTTCCCTGGCTTGAGTTCTCTCTTACCGTTGTATTTGAGAACTAGTCCACCAACCTTCAAATCCATCTTCCGAAGGTGTTTATCATGCCAGAACTTCCTTCTCTTCTGCGCTACCTCCGTTGCCCATTGAGCCATCACCCTTTTCTCGTCCAATTGCACCAAGGCTATCAGTCGCTCTTGAATGCTTTCTTCTTCATTCAACCGGTTGTCGATTGCTACTCTCAAGCTTGGTATAAGGAATTCAACTGGTACCACTGCTTCCTGCCCGTACATCAGTTGAAAGGGTGTGTTGTTTGTGGTCGGCTTATAAGTTGTTCTATACGCCCATAGAACTGTTGGTAGTCTCTCCTCCCAATCGGCTCCTTCTACTCCACATGTCTTGTACATGATGGAAACCGAGGACCTTATTCGTCGCCTCCGCCTGCCCGTTTGCTCTGGGGTAGTACGGACTTGATAGCGAGTGGGCCTTCTCTCGTAGGTTCTTTATTGGCTTCCCTTTCTCTTACTTGGGTTCATTCCGCAGGGCCGCCTTCTCACCGGTTGCGCACCTTCTATCAGAGGAATCTTGTGTACGCAGAGTTCGGGTGGTACTCCCTTCAAATCTTTATACGTCCAAGCAAAAACATCCTTATAGTCCATAAAAATCTTAATTGTTGCTGCTTTGAGGACTGGATCCCAATCATCTCCACATTTGATCATCTTCTCTTCACCCTCTTCTCCCAAGTTTACCTGAATCATTCTCGGACCTTCATATTTGATTGACTCAGGTTCATCTGCTGCTTTTAGTGCCGCGATGGGGTGGGCAGGTTTATCTTCAATGACCGCTTCTCCCATCGTAAATTCTGCAAAATTCTTGGGAAATGTCCACTTCTCTCGTTCTTTGTCCTTGTCTGCTGCTTTCAGTCTTTTGTTGCTGATCTCTTTTCCAGGTTCTTGCGCCTCATCCATTTTGGTCTCTATTTCCGCTTCTATGCACAAACATTGGGGAGGGAAAACTTCGTAATCTTCCATCTGCCAGTGTAATAGACCCTTGTCTTGGTCATATTCGTCCTCCGTGCAGTTATCAAGCTGCAACACTCCATCCTCGTCGGGTTCATATCCTGCCTCACCATCCGATGAAGAGGACCCCGAATCATCTGAAGTCGCTATATCCTGGCTCACCGTTTGATTCTTCAGATTAATGATGTACTTGTGTTGCCCTTGTTTGAAGGATAGCCTTTCCTTCTCCCAGTTATGGTTAACTTTGGCTGCTCTCAACCATCCTCGTCCTAGGAGTGCATCATATGCGGACTTCTGCATAGCAATAATGACAAAATCCAACACAAAGTCTTGTTCCGCTATGCGTATCTTCTGGTTCATTAAGACACCCAGTGTTTCAATTCCATATTGGTCAACTCCATATAATTTAAAGGTCGGAGATCGTAAGGCGGGTTGCCCAATTATCCGCCAAGTCTTTTCCGGCATTACGTTCACACTCGATCCTCCGTCAACAATTACCTGATTCAGCCTATGGTCCAAAACTTCTATTTGAACGATAGCTGGCCTCTTTCCCGCTTCAATCATCAGGATTGTTGGATCGATGAACTGGTCATGCTTGATAGTTGCTACCTGCCGAGGTTCATCCTTCTTCTTGATGACTTCTCCGATCGTAGCATACAACTCAGGTACGATGCTAAACAAACTGGCGACCTTCATTTCCACCTTCGTGTTCAACACCTCCGTTACCAAGCCTTCTATTGTTGCCTTCTGCGTGATCTCCGGTCGTTTCAACACTTTCTCCAGAATTAGTTGATCCCGTTTTTCCTTGGCTAATTCTGTGCTTATCATCTCTTGGGCTTCCTGCCATCGTGCCTTCTCCTTGGCAGGATTCGGGTACTCTTCCATCTTCCTGGTCTGCGCCCTCGTTACAGCCAAGACTTCATTCTTTGGTTCCTCCACCTCTCCTATGCCAATCAGGTTTATATTCTGCGTTCCACTGGTACTTGCCTTGTTCGGGCAATTGGCTTCTATGTGGTTGCCTGGACCACACCATTTGCACATCTACGTGGTATTATTTCCACGATTGTTGTTTCCTGCATTCTGCGGCTTGGAGCAATTCTTTGCGAAATGGCCCCATTCTTGACAATTCCGACATTGAATAACCGGTCGGCCCTCAGAGTCATATTGCAATCGGCTCTGGCCTCCTTGTCTTCCTCCCCGACGGTTATTCCTATATCCTCCACTTGTTGCAGCTTGTCCATTCCTTCCTGTGTTTGGCTGCTCTTCTTGTTGTATGGCCAAAGTTTGATGCCGCTTGTTCTTTAGATTGAATGGACACTCGGCCACTGGATGACCTGCAATCTCACATATGTTACAATAGGCTTTCTTCGGACAGTCGATATTGGAGTGCCCTTCCGTCTTGCAATCCGAGCACCAAATTTCCTTCCTGTCTTTACGATTTTCACTTTTGGCCTCCTTCAGTATTTTCTCCATTTCCTTCCGAAATGTGTGGATTGTGCTCTGCACCTTGTCTTCAGCATCACTGTCTGATTCCTCGGTATGTTTCAAGTATCCTCCAATTCCGGCGGTTGTCTGCTTGCCTTCACTTTCGAAGTTCTTCGCCTTCTCCAGTGCTTCTGCATACGTTGAGGATGGTACTGCCTTCATCTTCTTCTTCCACCTGGGGAGTAGTCCATCCAGAAACCACCGCTTAACCATACCGTCAGCAGGTGTCATCTCCATCTTGTCCGTCAGTTGTTTCAGTCTTCTATTGAAGCTTTTGATATCTTCATCCGTTTTCTGCTTCGTGACGCAAATTTCTGTGATTATGTCAGTGTCATCTCTCATTGGTCGAAATTCTTCTATGAATGCGTTCTTCAGGTCGTCCCATTGTGCAAATGCTTGTATACTCTGTCTTTTCAAGTACCAGTCTATCGCCATGCCTCGCAATGTTGTTGGGAACAATTGCAACCATTGTGTGTCTTGATTCACCCCATTTGCTCCCCAAATGGTAGTGCAAGTTCCCACATGTCGGGTTGGGTCTTCTTTCCCTTCACCTGAGAAAGGTGGGCATTTTTGTTGTATAGTTCTATTGGCAAGATTTCCTGCCATAGTGTTCTGGTATACAGGTACTGTTGTGTGTTGAGTTCTTTGTGGTTGCCTATCAGCTGTTGGTGGTGCAAAATCCGCCTCGAATAGCCTTGTACGCGTCTCCAATTGGTCTCTACTTCGCGACCTTCTTCGCGAATATACCAGACGTGGTTCCGGTCTTCCTCCCCACGAACCTCCGCGTCGGTGCCTCGATACCAGGTTCTCTCCTACAGTATCCTCTGGCCACTCCTCTTCCGCCGGTTCGGGTGTTACCGTCCAGTCGTCAATTACGGGTACTCTTTCCGCTCTTTGCTCTTCCTCGTTTTTTGCAATCACCAACAAAGTTTCTATGTGTGCATTCTCATCCTCTTCAGCATTCCATACTCGTTCTACCTCAGGGTGAGACACCTCTGGGGCCTCGTTTGCTCGTAGGTTCGCCAGTCGTGCGCTTCTTCTTACCGGTATTTGTTCGTTATTCCGTGACCTGAAACCAGTCATTCACCTAGTCACTTTTCTATCACTCTGTCTAGACTCTTCGGGTTTTTGATTAGGCAACGACGCCAAATGTAGACAGGGGTGAGTACATTCCCGATATGGGTGATGACAGTTAGTATCAGGGTTAGGCAACACAACAAGGTTCTCCTCGGTAAGCTAACTCTGGCTTCAGTCGGCTCAGTCAGGACGTCAAGGGTCCAGACGTCAGGTGCACAAGTACAGACGTCTGGGACAAGGTCAGACGTCTGGTCTAGACGTCTGGGGGTCAGACGTCAGGTCTGGCAGGCAGGACGTCTAGCTACTAGACGTCTGGTCAGGGTTGGACGTCGGGTGGAGGGGCTGACGGCTAGCCGTCTGGTGGTTACCAGACGTCTGGCTAGACGTCAGACCTCAGGGAATCTGCAACCGCCATAACCGCTCCTGCTCCGGGACCTGTTCGTCGATAACGGACAACAAACCTGCAATGGCAAATCAGCACTCGAAAACCTGCAACATGTCCATCAATGGTTTCAAACCTATAACAACTCCATTAATGGCAGCAAACCAGCAACTCAACTCAACATACACTCAATGCATACGTAGAATATGGATCAGAATAATAGCCTTTGTATTATGCTTCAATCACAGTTACAACATACAACAATGATCTCTCTCCAAGTCTGAGGCTCTTTCCTTCACTTCTGATGGATTACAAATGTTTGAAAAGGGGGTATTTATAGGGCTGGAAGTTGGTTATCCCAACCAACTTCCCCCAACTTCCCCAACCAACTTCACAACTAATTCTTTTAACTAATAACTAATCAGACGTCTAACTAGCACTAACTAGTCGTCAGGCCCCTAGCCCAGACGTCCGACAGTCAGACTAGACGTCTGGCAGTTAGACCAAATGTCTAACAGCCAGTTTAGACGTCTGACGGCTAGTCCAGACTAGACGTCTGGCAGTCAGACTAGACGTATGATAGCCAGTCCATATGTCTCGCGGCTAGTCTAGATGTCTGGTAGTTAGCCCAAAAATCTGACAAAATTGGACATCTGATGACTTACAAGATTGGACATATGACTTATAAACTGGATGCTTGATGACTTACATTGCAAATACTTAGACAAAATTATCCAGTTATATTCAAAATTGTTGGAGAATGTGTCCGTCAGTCCTAGGGCGTAGAAATGCTATCTACATAGTAGACAAGGAGATAGGATATGGTATCCAATGATAGAGAGCATAGGATAGAGGGCAGAGTCATCGTCATGCAGGCGATATGGATCACTATGCTGATGCATTCTCATGACTAGCACCAGGGCAGGTGGTATGGCGAATGTACAGGGACTGTTCGAATTGGGCAGATGCTGGAGAGAAGCTTCGACGGGTGAGACGGGGTAGATGGCTGATTGCATGGCATGGTATCAAGTGGGAGTACTTCCTGTTTGCTCATGTTATGAGATAGTTTGGACTACAGTAAGGGTTTCTCGAGGAGCCAATAGTATATCGGCACTGCGAGGATGACAGGACACTGGGATGGCCAGTAGTGGAGGATGTGGGAGAGGAGGCATACCCTGCAGTAGATGTTACTGATGTGGACGATATCAGGACTATCGTGGAGTATGACTCATGGTGGGTGATGCACCAGTGGTGAGGCACAGGCGCTCTCAGGGGCGAGGCAACTGGGGAAGCAAATGAGGTGATGCAAGATGCTCTGGAGGATGACCAAGCAGAGGTGGATGAGCTACATGGACATCACCAATATACAGACGAGTGAGTAGACCTCCTAGACTTAGGGGATAAGGGTGATGAGGGGGAGGCTGAGGATCAGGTGGCACAGGTGCAGCTGGGTATCCAGGGTGACCGATATCTGGAGCTGTAGGCTGAGCTGGGCAGGGTCAGGCAAGAGAGGGATCTCCTTCAGGCACAAGCACAAGAGGACCAGGCCAAGATATCCTCCCTGTGGGCATAGTTGAGAGCACATGGTCCTAGGTAGGAGGGGTTCAGTATTGGGGAAGTAGAGAGGCTATGGATAGAGGTGCTACAGCTGCAGTCAGTGGTGGAGACATACCAGTCACGGGGACAATGGAGGCAGACTTATATGGATTGACTGGAGATGGAGGTAGTGCACCCTGTAGGGCATCAACCTGACGATGGGGAGACCAATGGCTCACATCAGATTCGGTAGAGCAAGATGGTGCAATCGTATTCTAGGCAAAGGACTGATAGGGCTGGTGGCAGCAGGCCTAGGGGATCACAACGGACCTGGACTACGGGTGGTAGTGTGAGTTGCAATACCAGTCCTACATGACCATGGTGATGGATACTGTTGAGACTCTTTTTGGAGTTGGGCTTTTTGGCATTGGTGAGGTCTGAGGACCCACTTTATTGTAGCCTACGGGTATTTTTGGAAACAATGATGTATATTTTTACCCCAGATATATATATGAGATTTTATTATGGTCATCATGTGTCTCCATTATTGTTTATGAGATGGATGCAATGTATGTATGTGATTTATGATGGTATGTTAAATGCTAATGATTTATGTAGATGGATATTATTATGTGATTTTCTGTAGTACTGATGGATGTTGTACCATGTATGCATATGTATACTTCTATGATGTGATGCAATTGTGATTGATGTTTATTACGTATGTATATGGATACTTTTATGATATGATTTGCTGCTATGTATATGCATGGATGTACAATAAAATGGATGAATTGCGTGCTTTGATATAATGAATTGTGACTAATGATTTGACCCACGATGTTAGCACCATAGACTATATAAAATGCATTAGTTCCTTTTGTTTATTTTTGTACTATTTTTGTGTAATGGATATATGGAAATGTATTATTGCAATGTGATACAATGGACTAAATGAAATGAGATGTTAAAGAATGTATATGAGGTTTTCTTGAGACTCAAACATTCTATCTAACTTGATCAAAGGTTGTGTACTGACTATGCAAGAATTTTTGACAAGGTATGAATCTGCTAGGACGACCAAGATACTTCATATCCCTATGTGTGCAAGTGAGTTCATTCCTATGAGACGCATAAAGATACCACCATTTCCAGATAGGCTATCCACCAAACCTGGAATGAGGATCACTGTAGTGAACCCAATAGAGAAAGATTGATTATAATGCTAGAATAATAAAAAGGAATCGCTTTTATTAAGGAATCGTTGTTGTATTGTATGGGGAACCCAACAATTAATTAATAATTATATTCTTCGATGCCTCAACTCTACCAAATGAAATGCCTATTTCTAAGAGTGTGAAGGTGTGATCAAAGGTCACAACCTTTGTGAAAGAGAGAGTGATTAAATAATTAACTAATAATGTGATTAGTATGGTGGTTAGGAGTAGAATCCTAACATGCCACCTTCCTTAAAAAGAGCTTTGTCCTCAAAGCTCAAAGTAAGGAGCTTCGTTGCTTGTTTTCCCAGTTGAATTTGTGCAAGTTCTTGTACTATTTTAATGTCACTTTTTTGAAGGCAAGGATATATTGAAGGTCGAAGCATTAGTGGGGGGTTGCTAGAAAGAATAGTAGAATCTTCCTTAGGAGAATTGTGATGACGGTAGGCTTCCGTTTTAGCCGATTCTTCCTGTGTAGAATGAAGGGAAAATAAAGGTGCACTCACTCTTTTGCCTCCTTTCTGAATCAGGCTGCCTATACGATGAGAACTCACTATTGGTGATGAACTTGTGTGTAGTTCTTTGAGAGTGTATGTCTCGCCTTCATTGTTTACTGCATGGATGTCTACCTCATCTTTTCATGGTGCATCGAGCACTTCTTGCAAATCGACCTCATTTCCTTCATTGTTATGATCAGGTGCTTTGGTCATGTCGTGCACATCTTCCTCACCTTCTTCCTCTATGGAGTGACAGGGATCAACTATATTAAATAAATACAATGTTTGTGTAGCACAACAATGAAGGGGCCCAAATTGCTCATCACAAGTATAGCAGAGGTCTTTCGCTCGTCGCTCCTCCATTTCTTGTAGGCTAAGGTACTTAACTGGCAAGGGTTTGTGTTTTGGAATAGTGTGCGTGAATGTATTTATCAATAGGTTGCTCCCCATGTTGACGTTGAACATTGAATGTATCGTCGGCTAACAAGGCTAATCCAATTTCTTCCTGTAGGGTGTGAGGAGTGTACATCATGATCTTCACTCTAATTTCTTCTTTCAATCCATTGATGAACCCACTTATGAGGACTGATTCGTCCAACCCTGTGATGCGATTGGCGATATCTTGGAATTGAATTTTATATACACGCACTGATGTGACTTGACGTAGGTGGGCGAGATTAAGTAGCAAAATTAGGTTGGTATCATGATATATTCTTCCATTGTCGCGCATTTGCGTAGTTGTTGTTTGGAAATTGTCACTAATTTGCTAAAAAATCGACACAAAACTATCACGAGAAATCATCGACACAAGTGGCTAAAAGTCATCGTCAAGATTTGTTTGTCAAAAAGTTGGCCTCCGAAAGTTTATTGTTAGAAATTTTTATTTTGTGTTTACTATTTGTTGAACAATTTTTTTTTTTTGGATTGATTTCTTTGATCTGCTTGTTATACCATTACCTGATACGAATTTTAATGCTTCTCTCTGTGAGATCTATCGTCACAGGGGGTGTCTTCGTCAGATATACCCGATACGAATTAGAATGGTGGTATCTATGTTGTTTGCAATCGCCTATATGTCGCGTGCGTTATACCCTATGTTGTCAGACGATGTCTTCGTCAGCTTACTTGATGGATAAATTTAGAAATTTGCTTTGGACAATTTGATAGTTCTTTGTTTTGGTTTGGAATGGATTGCCTTCGAATATTTTGGTTGAGGTGAAGGTAATTTGTTTCTCTTATAACAGTGCAGGTGACTGTGGTTTTGATGTGTTGTGACGACGAGGGATATGATGTAAGGGAATATGTTGTGTGATGGAATTTATGGTAAAATTGTTTGCGCCGCGTTCTGATTCCTGCTGCCAGTCGAATTTCTGATCACTGAAATATATAAACCTTAGGTTCTTTTATAATATGATTTATTTAATTTCGTCAGAGTTTTGAAATATCACCAAAAAAATGTATATACACAGAGGAACGATTTGGTTTTAATCCTTTCGTCGGCCTAGGAGTGACAGGAAAAAATAAATTCTAAGATGTTTTTGTAATGTATTCTAGACGGATTGATGAGCGTTTTTGCTCTGTTATTATGCCTGCATCTGCGCTGTTATTTTGCAGTCGCTCTGGCGTGATATGCCGCTAGTTGCTCCTACTATAAGGACTCTCACCTGCTGGCTTCTATACGTCCTCGCCTCGCTATCGGTGGTGAGCACTACGTTGGCTATGAAGAGCCTTATTTGGAAGTCGCTCTGGCTGGTTGCTCCTTGGACGTGTTTCGCTAATTTTGAATTGGTTGTAATCGTTTGGCAGCGTCCCCAGGCTTGTATTCGAAGAACGAGAAAAAGGAAAAAAAATTTCCTTCAGGACTTGGCTCTGATACCAGATGTAGTGAACCCAATAGAGAAAGATTGATTATAATGCTAGAATAATAAAAAGGAATCGCTTTTATTAAGGAATCGTTGTTGTATTGTATGGGGAACCCAACAATTAATTAATAATTATATTCTTCGATGCCTCAACTTTACCAAATGAAATGCCTATTTCTAGGAGTGTGAAGGTGTTATCAAAGGTCACAACCTTTGTGAAAGAGAGAGTGATTAAATAATTAACTAATAATGTGATTAGTATGGTGGTTAGGAGTAGAATCCTAACAATCACCCTATGAATGTCATGATCCTAGGTTCTATACTTGGTTGGATTAGACCACTAAGAAATCTAGGTTACCAAAAGCTAGCTCATACACATGCAAACATTGGTCTACACACACATAAAATGCTAATGTGATAGACATATCATCATGTGTAAGGATACCGCCATTGATAGATAGGCTATCCACAAAACTTGTAATGAGGATCACCTTATGGTTTTTCGAATGCTGAGAATTCCAGGGATTCAAGCTCAAGCTCCCTTATTTTCTTCAATTTTATGGGGATACTTGCTCATGTGTAGTGATGATTATAACTATTTATTTTGTATTTTGTTTTCTTTGAGCAAGGGATTTGGGGAGTGGTGATGACCACTGTCTATTTTACTTTTGATGATTTTGCTTTTTGTGGGTTTTTTTTTCTTTTTGACTTGGATTTTTAAGGATTTTGTTTTTGACTTTTGGGGAATTTGATTTTTTTTAACTTTTGGGATTTTTCATTTTTTTGAACTTTTGGGATTTTGGGAATTGGGAATTGGGATTTGGGATTTTTGATAGTGGTGAAAACCACTATTTATTTTGGGTAATTGGGTAGGGAAGAGCTTGTCCTTTTGCCAATTCTCAACATTCTTGAACCATTCGCATAGGGGGATAAGCAGGATGACCGTTTCACTTAAATCAACCTAGACCACTTCGTGGATTTCATATTTCTTTGCGCAAAACTTGGATTTATTAATGTGTAAATGTGTTGGGATTTGTTGTATACAAGTTATAATCTAAGAAAGAATCTACCTCCTAAAAATCATGATAGCTTTCTATAAAATTTTAAAGAAAACTAGAGATGACTGAGTGACTAAAAATCGTAAAGACATTCTAGAACAAATGACTATGTGATGGGAGAAAAACATTATTATGGCCAATGTAAAATGTAGGTGAACATGATAAATGGAAAACTGAGATGATGCAAATAATGATTTTGGCATAATTGTTTTTTTTTTAGACTGATGCAGGATGTACAGTCTTAGTGCTAGACATGTATGAGCAACTCTATAGTGCAAAGTGCAATAATGAGTATGCCTAATGTAGATGATTTTGATAATGTAATGAGATGCGATGTAATGAAATGCAATATGATATTTTTGTGTTTTTGATATTTTGATGATG
The DNA here is from genome assembly GCA_028583015.1 of Wollemia nobilis. Taxonomy (NCBI): domain Eukaryota; kingdom Viridiplantae; phylum Streptophyta; class Pinopsida; order Araucariales; family Araucariaceae; genus Wollemia; species Wollemia nobilis. The sequence goes on along the minus strand of JAQPPZ010001471.1, from coordinate 545,914 downwards.
TTTGAAGATGCAATGTAATGCAATATTTTTGTATTTTTGATCGATATATATTATGTTTTTGATTTTTGGATTGATAGATATATACATGTGACCAACGGGCTTATTGGGGGCCATTAGGGAATTTGGGGTGACCAAAGGGCTTATGTATGCCTTCGAGGATTTTTTTTTTTTTTGGGGGGGGGGTGACCTAGACGGTTATAGACTTCCTAGGAGTATTTTAGGTTGACCAAGCCGGTTATAGGCACCCTTGTAGCATTTTGGGTGACCTAGACGGTTATCGACCGCCTAGGAGCATTTTAGGTTGACCAAACGGGTTAAAGGCACCCTTGGAGCATTTTGGGGGACCTAGACGGTTATAGACCGCCTAGGAGAATTTTAGGTTGACCAAGTGGGTAAAGGCACCCTTGGAGCATTTTGGGGTGACCTAGATGGTTATAGACCGCCTAGGAGAATTTTAGGTTGACCAAGCGGGTTAAAGGAACCCTTGGAGCATTTTTGGATGACCTAGATGGTTATAGACAGCCTAGGAGCATTTTAGGTTGACCAAGCAGGTTAAAGGTACCCTTGGAGAATTTTGGGTGACCTAGATGGTTATAGACCGCCTAGGAGCATTTTAAGTTGACCAAGCGGGTTAAAGGCACCCTTGGAGAATTTTCGATGACCTAGACGGTTATAGACCGCCTAGGAGAATTTTAGGTTGACCGAGCGGGTTAAAGGTACCCTTAGAGCATTTTGGGGTGACCTAGACCGTTATAGACCATCTAGGAGCATTTTAGGTTGACCAAGCGGGTTAAAGACACCCTTGGAGCATTTTGGGTGACCTAGATGGTTATAGACCGCCTAGGAGAATTTTAGGTTGACCAAGCGGGTTAAAGGCACCCTTGGAGCATTTTGGGGTGACCTAGACGGTTATAGACCACCTAAGAGCATTTTAGGTTGACCAAGCAGGTTAAAGGCACCATTGGAGCATTTTGGGGTGACCTAGATGGTTATAGACCGCCTAGGAGCATTTAGGTTGACCAAGCGGGTTAAAGGTACCCTTGGAGCATTTTGGGGTGACCTAGATGGTTATAGACTGCCTAGGAGCATTTTAGGTTGGGCCACAACACTCTATGCATGGAAATACTGCAAGTGAAGGATGTTCAAGGGTTCAGGATCTTCGACGCCTTCAAGGGAGGCTAGGCGATAGGTTTCATGTCCAATCCGACGTTAGGACTTGCTTTGTTTAGGTCTCGAAAATCGATGCAAATGCAAATCCCCCTGTTAGTATTCTTGACAGGAACCATGTTGTACAACCATGGCAGATATTCTACATAAATGACAAACGTGGCATCCAACAACTTTTGTAGCTCATCCTTGATCATTAAGGCTATTGTTGGATGCATCTTTGTAATGTCCCCACCTTAGCCAACACATCGGGTGCAGTGTGACTTGCCTATCCATGCGGTTCCGTAGGCATAGTCAGCAGGTTAGGAACCATCTGGTGACTTGGAGGAGTGGATTTACTATTTTTAGTAAATTCAGTTATTGAATTCTGGCCGAACTGATAGCAGAATCTTATTATATGACGTATTGGGTATCCAGATATCTCTTCAGTTGCCTAACTTTGGGCCTCCGTGGATGCAGATGTAGGGACTTACTATTTTTAGTAAGTCAATTTTTAGTGGGTTACAGTGGAAACGGACATTACGATTGGATGGTTTGGTGAAATGGGTGTCCGTTTCTAGTATTACTTCGTGGGTCCGGCATTGGGAGTTTGATTATTTTAATGTCCGGAGATATTATTATAGTTAAATTAATATTTGTGATGTTTCTAATGTTGGACATTATGAATTTAATTAAGGAGATAAAGGGTGTATTAAAAAGAGGACTTAGGAGAATGCTTATAATATCAAATTACAAATTTAAAATACTTCTTCCTAAGTTAAGATGGACGACCCCTTAGGGGAGTTATTTGAAATTGAAATTAAGAATTAAAATGAAACAACTCCCTCACATTTGGCCGACCCAACTTGGGCAAGAATAAAAAGGGAAAAAAAAGAGTCATTGGCATTATCTTGGTATTACATTTTCAAGAGTTTCGAAGAGGTTTCCTTGTAGAGGTATTTGCAAGAGATTATTTTGCTTGTTGGTGACGAAATCCATCAGCAGGAACAACACCTTCGGATTTGAAAGACAATCTCAGGGTGTTATCGGGCAGGTACACTTCAGTGGTTGCAATTGAGCATAATTGTTGAGATTAACCAGAGGTTTGTGAGCAGAGTTTAGGAAGGGTTTGAAGGAGATTGCATTGCATTCAATTCCCAGTCCTCATTCCTTCCAGCCGTACAGCTGAAGCTATATTTCCAACTTGTTTGAGCCTTTTTAGGTAGGGTTTTGTGAAGGGAATCACCATTATTCACATTCCAGCTCCAGTTGCAGTGAGTACAAGGAGATTCAAGGGAGATTTCACCAGATTTAAGCTTGCATTGGTCAGCCGTACCACTTTCCAGTTGAGCCGTACAATTGTTGAGGGAGGCGTGGTTGATTGGGATGAAATCGCCCCTCTTTGGGCAGAATTTTGAGTGCTTCCTAGTTGTCATTCATTGTAAACATGTTTGCAATCTCTTTTGAGTTGGAGAAACAATGAACTAAGTACATATAATGAATTCATGGAGGTTTTCCTATTGCTGATGACAATTTCTAGATTTACATCAGACTTGCATTTTATCGGGTACACTCATTTTTATGTTTTTTCCTTAAAAGGGTTTTGAGATAGATATAAGTATTATCTTGTGCCAAAATTGTATTGCATTTGAAAGAGTAGTTTGTGAGTTATACTCATTTTCAGTTAGCTGTAATTTGCTGGTAATTAGTGTTAAACCAACTAACTTCAAAAATTCATAGTTTCCGCATCTGAATGAATCTTGCCATTTCCTTTGGTAAAGTTGAAGATTAAGGTGTCATCTTGTTATTCTCAAGACTGTAGAATTTTTGGTTGCATAGATTAAAAGTTGTTCAAATCCAAATATGGCATGTTGAAGTTGTTAAAACACTGAAAATCACAAAACAATACAAATCCAAAAAAAAAAAACATAATCAAGGGCAGATTCTTGGTGTTCATTTTTTGGGGTTAGACACTACAGTGGTATCAGAGCACAGCTCTTCTTGCCAACCTGTTGGGTTGAATGAGTGGACACCACTACTACACCAGAAGGAACAGGGGTCTTGCTGAACAGGGAAATCCCCAGCCCGAGAGTGAGGAAGAGATGGGTGAGGAAAGAGGTAACAGGCAGCCCATTGACCCAGACAGGGAAATGTTTCAGATGTTTATGCAAGGACAACAACAAATACAGCAGACCATGGCTCAACTCCTTGGGATTATGACACAACAGATGAACTTAAACCAGCAGAACAATAACGAAAATGGGAACAACCGAGAAAATGGAAATGGTGATGGCTCCGTGAACAACGTAAGAGGGGTTAACCAGGCACAGAGGGATAGAACACAGAGTAACATGCCCTTGATGCCCACATTCATTCCCAGAGCAGCGCCACAGGAGGATCCGAAACCCACAGTACAGGAGATGCAGGCGGCATTTACTGATGAATGGAACCAAGCTAGTGAGGAGTTTCGTGTCGGTATGTCTTTCAGGGACTACATTGATATGAGAATGAGACAACAATCCATGTGGAGAGGCAGGAGAAACAATGACAGGGGGCAGGATCTACAGAGGAAAGTGGGAAAACTTACCATTCCCAACTTTGATGGTTCAGGGAAAACAACAGCACGTGCATGGGTCCAGAAAATGGACACCTATCTTCAGTTGAACAGAATGGCAGAGGATGAAGCCATCAAATATGCTGCTTTACATTTGGATGGGATTGCACACGAATGGTGGCACCACGGATTGGTGACCCTTGGACATGATCAAATCACAACATATGCTGAGTTCACTAACAGGTTGATTGATCGTTTTGATAAGAGGGATGCTGAGCTAGACTTCAAAGATTTGGCACAACTTAGACAGTCCGGTTCAGTTGACAGTTACATTGCAGATTTCCAGAAGATTTCCGTTCATGTGACTGATGTTTCAGAAAGGAGATTGATAGTTCTTTTTGTTGATGGGTTGGCAGATCCATTGAGAGGGCTAGTTAAAGCTTTTGATCCCCCTTCACTACACGAGGCTATCAAGAAAGCTCGTGACATGGAGACTACTGCCTCAAGGGGCAAGTTTCAGCACAAAGGAGGGGATTATAAGAAATTTAAGGATAAGAAACCTTTTTTCAAAGGAGGGGATCAGCAAAGAGAAAATTTTAAGAGGGAGAACAACAATAGTACAAACGAATTGAGAAAGAAAAACCTTTGTTTCAGGTGCAAGGAACCATGGAACCCCACTCACAAATGTGGTGAGAAGGCAAAAATGAAGCAAATGGAGCACTATTCTAGTGGGGATTCAGATTATGAGGACGCTGATCAGCTAAGAGCAAGTGATAGCAGCAGCTCTAAAAATGAGGAAGAGATTCATATAGAACTAGAAAATGAAGGACCAGCAGCCCAACTATACAGTTTTCAGAGAGTAGCATCTTTTAAGGTGCGGGGTGTTCTTAATGGACAACGCATAACAACTCTCATAGATACAGGGGCTACACATAATTTTATTGATGAGAGTCTTGCAGTGAAGAGAGGACTTCCTTTTGAAACTTTCGATGGTTTTCGAGTGATGGTAGCCAGTGGGACTACAATCAGTTGCACAAAGAGGATTCCTAGATTACGGATGAGGTTGGGAGAGTATGAGCTGCAGGATGACTTCTACTGTGTGAACATCGGTGATACTGATGTTGTTCTAGGGATGCATTGGATGAGCTCTTTGGGGGAGTTCAGTATGAACCTAAAAAGTTTGGAGATGAAGTTCGAAGTAGGGGGCAAGAAGATTGTACTCAGAGGAGTTTCTGATGGCAGCCTCAGAACAGTTTCCTTCAGGAGGATGGAGAGATTTTTCAGGCATGATCAAATAGAATGGGCCGCGGAATGTATGTTATTGCCTACTACAAATGAGCAGCAAGGGAAAGAACACCATCCTGACATTCGTATTCTTTTGGACAAACACCATAAGGTGTTTGAAGATATACCTCCTGGTATACCACCCGACAGAGGGGCCGAGCACATTATAGAGCTAGAGGAGGGGACCAAACCGGTCATCACTACACCATATAGGCACCCCAAGAGATTGAAAGATGAGATCGAGAAAACCATAAAGGAGCTCTTGGCGATGGGTCACATAAGACCAAGCAAAAGTCCTTTTGCATCTTCAGTGGTCTTGGTAAAGAAGAAAGATGGGACCATGAGGATGTGTGTTGATTACAGGGCCCTAAACAAGAAAACTATAAAGAATAAATACCCAATTCCCAGGATCGACGAGTTGATCGATGAGCTGCATGGAGCACGATTTTTCACGAAGATTGATCTTCGTTCTGGATACCATCAGATCAGGATGAGGAAAAGTGATGTGGAGAAGACGACATTTCGATGCCATTATGGTCACTTCGAGTATTTAGTGATGCCTTTTGGGCTATCTAATGCTCCTGCCACTTTTCAGTCTCTTATGAACAGGGTGTTCAGAAGTCAACTACGTAGATATGTCCTTGTGTTCTTTGATGATATTTTGATTTACAGCAGGACTTGGGAGAAGCACCTACAACACATTGATGAGATTCTGGGAATCCTTGAGCGTGAGTCATTATACGCAAAGGAAACCAAATGCGACTTTGGCATGACAGAGTTGACATATTTGGGACATATAATCAGCGCAGGAGAGGTTCGCATGGATCCGAAAAAGGTTAAGGCAATCATGGAGTGGCCTACCCCCACAAACCTATCTCAGCTTAAGGGATTTTTTGGTCTATGTGGGTTTTACCGCAGGTTTGTTAAGGGTTTTTCGCAAGTAGCAGCACCGCTTACAGACCTAACGAAGAAAGGGGCGTTTGTCTGGTCAGATGCAGCACAGGGGTGTTTTGACAGGTTTAAACAGTTGGTATGTTCTAGTCCTATTTTGGCCATTCCAGATTTCAGTAGACCATTTGAGCTCGAATGTGATGCTTCAGGAGAAGGCATTGGGGCAGTTTTGATGCAGGATAAACACCCCATAGTTTTTGAGAGTAGAAAATTGAGGGGGGCAGAGAGAACTTATCCCATTTATGACAAGGAGATGCTAGCTATCATGCATGCCCTTGTTAAATTTCGTCAGTACTTGGCAGGAAGCAAATTCATTGTAAAAACAGATCACAACAGCTTGAAGTATTTTATGAACCAGAAAGATCTTAATGAAAGACAACAAAAATGGGTGAGCAAACTTCAAGCGTTTGACTTTGATATAGTGTATGTGAAAGGGAAGAAAAATATAGTAGCTGACGCTCTGTCTAGAAGACCACATCTGTGTTCAGTGGGTATTATTTCTGAGGATTGGAAAGAGTTGATTCAGGCAGATTATGCCAAGGATGAGTGGGCAACTAATATCATTGGGGGATCTATACAGGATGACAGGTACACAGTTGTAAATGGGCTGATTATGTACAAAAATAGGGTCTATCTGGTACCTAATTCTCAGTTTAGGGGAACAGTGTTGCGAGCTCTACATGACTCACCGTTAGTAGGGCACCCGGGGTTTTTTAAAACTTACAGACAGGTGAGGGAGCGATTCACATGGAAAGGACTCAAAGATGATGTTCTCAAACATGTAAAGGAATGTGGGGTATGCCAGCAGAATAAGGATGAACACACTAGCCCGACAGGACTCCTACAACCATTGCCCATTCCAGACAGGAAATGGGAAAGCATATCTATGGACTTCATAACTGGTTTACCTACAGTCCAGGGGAGAGATTGCATTTATGTGGTGGTAGATAGGTTGACTAAGTTTGCACATTTCTATGCCATTGCATCTACTTACTCAGCAGTTCAGGTGGCCGAATTGTTTTTTCGAGAGGTGTTCAGGTTACATGGCTTGCCAAAATTCATTGTCAGTGATAGGGATAGTCGCTTCATGAGCCATTTCTGGCAGGAATTGTTCAGACTAAGCGGGACTCAACTTACTCCGAGCACTAGCTATCACCCACAGACTGACGGACAGACGAAAATTGTCAACAAGTGGGTCGAGGGCTACTTGCGTAACTACATTTCTGTGCAGCAGAAGGCTTGGATCAAGTGGTTGCATTTGTGCGAATACTGTTACAACACCACTCACCACATGTCTATCAGGATGACCCCCTTTATGGCTTTGTATGGGTATGATGCAACCGCGTTTATCGATTTACTTATTCAGGATTGCAGGGTACCCAAAGCACAGGAGATGCTACAGGATAGCCAGGATATTTTGAGGACTCTGAAGGATAACATACAACAAGCACAAAACCAACAGAAACAGTATGCTGATAAGCATAGAACAGAGCGCAGTTTTGCAGTTGGTGATTTGGTATACTTACGTTTGCAGCCTTATAGGCAGTCCACTCTCAAGAAGAGTGGGAAGGAGAAGCTGAAGCCTCGTTTTTATGGGCCTTTCAGGATCACCAAGAAGATAGGAGAGGTAGCTTATGAACTTGAGTTGCCTGCAGACAGCAGAGTACACAATGTGTTTCATGTGTCTCGCCTCAAGAAGGCGATTGGACAAAATGTTACTCCTTCTGTTGAGCTTCCTCCACTTGATGATGAGGGGCGGCTTATTTTGACTCCCGAAGCTATTCTGGATACCAGGGAGAGAAGACTGAGGAGCAGGATTATTACAGAATATCTAGTTAAGTGGCAAGGGTTGCCCGTGGAGGATGCAACTTGGGAAGATGAGCACATTTTACAGCATCCAACACTCCAATTGCTTGAGGACAAGCAATTTTGGGGAGGGAGGACTGTAATGTCCCCACCTTAGCCAACACATCGGGTGCAGTGTGACTTGCCTATCCATGCGGTTCCGTAGGCATAGTCAGCAGGTTAGGAACCATCTGGTGACTTGGAGGAGTGGATTTACTATTTTTAGTAAATTCAGTTATTGAATTCTGGCCGAACTGATAGCAGAATCTTATTATATGACGTATTGGGTATCCAGATATCTCTTCAGTTGCCTGACTTTGGGCCTCCGTGGATGCAGATGCAGGGACTTACTATTTTTAGTAAGTCAATTTTTAGTGGGTTACAGTGGAAACGGACATTACGATTGGATGGTTTGGTGAAATGGGTGTCCGTTTCTAGTATTACTTCGTGGGTCCGGCATTGGGAGTTTGATTATTTTAATGTCTGGAGATATTATTATAGTTAAATTAATATTTGTGATGTTTCTAATGTTGGACATTATGAATTTAATTAAGGAGATAAAGGGTGTATTAAAAAGAGGACTTAGGAGAATGCTTATAATATCAAATTACAAATTTAAAATACTTCTTCCTAAGTTAAGATGGACGACCCCTTAGGGGAGTTATTTGAAATTGAAATTAAGAATTAAAATGAAACAACTCCCTCACATTTGGCCGACCCAACTTGGGCAAGAATAAAAAGGGAAAAAAAAGAGTCATTGGCATTATCTTGGTATTACATTTTCAAGAGTTTCGAAGAGGTTTCCTTGCAGAGGTATTTGCAAGAGATTATTTTGCTTGTTGGTGACGAAATCCATCAATAGGAACAACACCTTCGGATTTGAAAGACAATCTCAGGGTGTTATCGGGCAGGTACACTTCAGTGGTTGCAATTGAGCATAATTGTTGAGATTAACCAGAGGTTTGTGAGCAGAGTTTAGGAAGGGTTTGAAGGAGATTGCATTGCATTCAATTCCCAGTCCTCATTCCTTCCAGCCGTACAGCTGAAGCTATATTTCCAACTTGTTTGAGCCTTTTCAGGTAGGGGTTTGTGAAGGGAATCACCATTATTCACATTCCAGCTCCAGTTGCAGTGAGTACAAGGAGATTCAAGGGAGATTTCACCAGATTTAAGCTTGCATTGGTCAGCCGTACCACTTTCCAGTTGAGCCGTACAATTGCTGAGGGAGGCGTGGTTGATTGGGATGAAATCGCCCCTCTTTGGGCAGAATTTTGAGTGCTTCCTAGTTGTCATTCATTGTAAACATGTTTGCAATCTCTTTTGAGTTGGAGAAACAATGAACTAAGTACATATAATGAATTCATGGAGGTTTTCCTATTGCTGATGACAATTTCCAGATTTACATTAGACTTGCATTTTATCGGGTACACTCATTTTTATGTTTTTTCCTTAAAAGGGTTTTGAGATAGATATAAGTATTATCTTGTGCCAAAATTGTATTGCATTTGAAAGAGTAGTTTGTGAGTTATACTCATTTTCAGTTAGCTGTAATTTGCTGGTAATCAGTGTTAAACCAACCAACTTCAAAAATTCATAGTTTCCGGGTCTGAATGAATCTTGCCATTTCCTTTGGTAAAGTTGAAGATTAAGGTGTCATCTTGTTATTCTCAAGACTGTAGAATTTTTGGTTGCATAGATTAAAAGTTGTTCAAATCCAAATATGGCATGTTGAAGTTGTTAAAACACTGAAAATCACAAAACAATACAAATCCAAAAAAAAAACATAATCAAGGGCAGATTCTTGGTGTTCATTTTTTGGGGTTAGACACTACAATCTTTATTAGCTTTTGCTTGACAGGCTTGGCCTTGGGGTCAAGCATCATATTGTGGGTGACTAGATTTGGATCCAGTCCCGACATGTCTTTGTAAGACCATGCAAAAGTTGTCTTCTTCTCTGTGAGAAGGGCTATGTAATCGACTTGCTCTTCGGGGATAGACTTCCCATAGCTTGATACATTGCAAGTTTTTGGGATTTGAGCTGATATATTTGTCAATTGTAGGCTCGATTGACATATGCAACCCTTCCTCCAATTGGTGGAGAGTAGGGATCAAATGGATGTCATCAGCTAGATTTAAATCATCAATGGGAACCTCGGGTTCCTCCTCAACATGGAAGACATCATGAGTTGGCCCTGGAGAGAAATGAAATGGTTGTAGCATCTCATCGCAAGGCTAGTACTAAGAAGGCAAGGGAGGTGAATCTCCTTGATCAAAGTTGATTACCCCCAAGTCAAGGTGCAATGGCTTCAATAGGTTATTCGGATCTCATAGGGGCTCAAACATATCTATGGAAATTATATTTATGGATGGATGATTTTCCCTATGTGGCTGATAGTGCCCATGGAACTCTGAATATTGTAAGACTTGAGGAGGTGGTTATGGAGGCGATGGAATGACCGACGGTGGTCGATGCGACTACGAGCGAGCTTGCTCCTCTAGAGGTAGCAGTTATCGTCATATGGGATGATGTAATGGGAATATGCATAGATAGAACACATCCTCGTCATCTACAAGGATGGCCTGAGGGCCTTCTCCATCTGAACTACCAGAGTCAATGGGAACGACTCCATAATCCGACTCATTGTTTGACGTCCACTCATAAGGGGACCCTAGATCTTCTTCCTCACTATCATGGGGAAGAGTACATGAACCTTCACCTCTCTCATAAGAGCAAATATCATCGCGAGGTGGTTCATCATCTCCCAAGGGCATAGGAAAGTAGTCCCCTAGTGAGTAGACACGATTGGGGTTGGTAAAAGGATCTTGCGTGAGCTCATATCTATAGTCTAGAGTCATGCACTCTAAGCTATCTATGAGGACATCTAAGGACACAAGCTTGTTGAGTCCCAAGCTAGACTTATCATAAGGCATTTGATACTATGGTTGGTAGGGAACTCGAGTGCCCTACTTGTACAAGTCCAACCCATAACCATGCCAATTACAAAGGTGGAGATACCTCATGGTGAAATTAGGGTTGGACATGTAATTGATGTCCTTAAAAAGGGCTCTTCATCCTTCTCCTACTACTAATAAGGCTTGATGCCATAGTCAAGGTCCCCATAGATGAAATTCATTTGATTAGGGGGAATACCTAGAGGCATGATTGTGCCTATGGGAAGATGAGATCGAACCATGTCATGCACCGATTCTATAGCAGAGGTAGTTGTAACATTCCTAACCATGTAATCCCCCAATCCGGTAGAAGCCAGGTGCATTGTGACCTGAGGTTGCAAATATAAAAGGGATGAGAGCGAGACCTGATCTGATTCATCATTTGTCTCATGTGGTAGCTCCTCATCTACTTGGCTAGGAACCTCCTCAGTGGAGATGGTGGATATGGTTTGCTGGACCTCCTCAATAGGCCACTTTCCTGGGTTCCTAGGCAAAGGATCCACAGATGCATTGGGCATTTGGGGGGGTGTCGATGATGAGGATGGTACGACATGCGATGGGAAAGGAGTCAAACCTTGGTTGGATTTATTTGGTTGGAAATCCAGATGGGTTGATGGTAAGGTTGACTCAGGGAGCTACTGCACCATATTGCAATACTTGAAGGGCTCTAGGTCCATAGGGATGACATGAAATTTCCCTTCATGAGTGTACTTGAGGCACTGGTGAGCGATGGAAGGGACACATTTCATATCCTTGATCCATGGTCTACCTAACAGGATATTGTATGCCATCTCACCCTCTAGGATGTGGCACAACATCGGGATGGTCTTTTCCCCTACCTAAATAGGCAGGATGATCATACCAACCATTGAGCATATGGCATCATTGAAGGCTCAGAGGGTGTAGGTAGATGTGACAATGTGGGATGCTGGGAGCTTCAAATGCTTGAGAGTTGTTATCGTGATGATATTGCTAGAAGACCCAGTGTCTATCAACACTCTCTTGTATGGAATTTTGTTCACACATGCGATGATGTGCAAAGGGGGATCTACCATATCATTTGGAACCAGTTTAAGCTCATCTTATCAAAAGGTAATCATCGATTTTGTGCATTGTCGCACATGCCCCATGAAGTTGTTGAAGGAGTTAGACTCCTGGGGTTGAAGCTCGATTGCTTTAAGGATATCCATCAAGGCTTCTCTATGAGGTGTCAATTTTTGAATGAGCTCATAGATGGAGAGTTGGGTAGACGTTGTTCTTAAGATCTGAGCAAGCTTGCTCTTAATGGTGACCATAGGCCTAGGTGGGAGGCTCGACATAGGAGGTGACAAAGGCTATGATGTCAAGGGGACATCACTCTGAGTCGTAGGTGGTGCGGCTAGACTTGGGTACCACCTATTCCTTGTTACAATGCTGATCATGCCAACATACCCCTGCTTAGGGGGGCATGGTGAACCTCATTCACCTGGGGTGCTGGTTTGGCCTACTCTACATGGGCAGGCAAGGGGTCTTTGAAGACCTCCATCTATTGGTTGTTTGGCATGATAGGGTTGTCTACCTGAAGGGCGTTCCTATCAATCATGTCTTGCACCAAATGCTTAAACTTGTAGCACATTTGCACATCATGCTCATTTTACCTATGAAACTTGCAATATAGGTCTTCTTTGTATCCTTTGGGCTTCGGTGCATTTGGGTTGATAGGTTGACTCTCAGGCAGATTGATTGAATTAGCCGCTAAGAGGCGCTCAAACAACGAGTCCATGGACTCTGCAATGGGCGTGAACTGTCACTTGGGGCAATGTTATTGATTTTGCCCTTGACTATTCTAGTTGTCCTTGGCATAGTTCCCAGGCATGGCCTGATAATTAGGCTTTTGAGGTGGTGTGGCTTGCACTAGCCCTAGGACACTAATGGCAACCTGATTCACTACTACTACATTAGGCTACACTAGGGTACTCTTAGCATTCTTGTTCCACTCCTTGCAAGGCTTCACAATTTCTCCCTCTTGAATCTTAATGTCTTTGATGATCCTAGCCTGTGCTAGGGCATCTTCAAGAGTCGGATACTATTGCAGCTACAATAGCAAGGAGATAGGCTTCAGGAAGCTCTTGGAAAACATCTAAGTCAACTCCAACATGGGGAGAAGATAAGGCAGCTTGGTGAGTAGGGCTTACCACCTATTGCCATAGTTTTTTATTGACTCATCGTCATACTATTTCAACCCAACTAGATCGGCCAACATCGCCTTCCTCTTGGTATTGAAGGTGAAGCATTCTAGGAATGCATTTGCAAGTTGGTCCAAGTTGTGGATGCTATGCTTAGGGAGTTGGTAAAACCATTCCAAGGTGGGGCCAGAGAGGGTAGTCACGAATGTCCTCAAAATCAAAGCATCATTGTCATGAATGTCGAAGCATTGGCCCAGGAATATGGTGACATGTTCCTGCGCATCTTCCTCTCCCTTAAATGTAGCCAATTGAGGCAACTTAAATTGCTCTAGATAGGGAGGCATAGGCATTGAAGGATGGATGGGTTGACTATGCAACTAGAACATAGTGGGATTTTGAGATCCATACCCAAAGGTCTTGTTCTCTACTGACTCTAGGCGCTCTAGCAACTCTTTATATGGGCCTGAGGATTTGATCTCCTCGTCCTTGCTCACATCCTGTAGTGGAGGTCTAGGATCCTCCAACCTATTGCGAGGTAGTGGTATGTCACCCCCCTGCCTTGGTAAGGCATCTCCAAGTACTCTACCTCTGGCTCATGCTCAGTGTAAGCCCCATAGGGCATTTCTTGAGCCGGTCTATAAAGAGGGGTATCTACCCATTATGGGCACCCTATGTTTGGCCTAGGAGGCACGTCCCGATCTAGCCTAGGAGGTCATGGAGGCAACACTGGATAAGGCCTAGGAGACCTATCTCGAATGAGTGTGGGTTTCCTTAGGGTGGACCTCCTATCCTATGTGTCTTAGGGGTAGTAACCCTCTCTCGTAAAGTCTTCTGGAACAGCTCATTGGTCTGTCGTTCGATTCTTTCTTTCTCAAGTTGATGCAAGAAGTCTAGTTGCTCTTTGTCTTGTCGAAGCTGCTTGAACTGAGCTTGGAATTCTGCATATCTTGCAACTACTTGATTAATTTGTTCCACTATGTGGGGCCTAGGAGGCCTAGGAGTCTCACCCTAGGGTTGACCTCGTTCAAGATAATTTGTGATATCCATCGTGTGCTTCCCTCGATCGAGGGTCACCGCATTGACTTGAGGTTCAGGCCGGGGCATATGCTCATTGTACTCAACGGGTGTAGAGGCACATCGTGCATGCGTGGAATACTACTCCTAAGGAAAATTTGGGATTTCCTCATGCCTTCCTTCATGGATGAGGAAGGGCAGGGCGGAGTTGGCTCACCTCGAGCGATGAGTATCATACCCGTCAGTTTGCCTAAGTTGATGTATCCTATCAAGGTGATGTGTAGGCAAGGTCGTGTCAACCTACTCTACCCAATGTGTGAAGTTATGCTCTGGCCTATGAACAGGCATGTCAGCCCTAATAGGTATGCGGATGCATGGCATCGCTCTATCTACTAGCACCTCAATGCGTTGTTGCCTTTCATTCAAGAAGGCATGTGATGTATCTAAATACCGGGAACACTCTCCCAAGTAAAGTCCATCACCCCTCGGGGTGTCCTGCATAGGGCTCCCTCATAGGTGTGGCTCGTGCCCCACTATATTGGGGCTAGGGTGAGTAGAGGCTCACCAGGGAGGTATGACCAGGTCCCTGGGGCTATAGCAGAGATGACTCATGTCTCCTAGTCCACTCTCCATAGCTTCTACCCATGATTGGACTTGGCTATGGGTGCACACCATTATAAATCTCTACCAAACCCGAAGTGATTATCTTATTTAAAAATTCTTAATGAAACAAAAAATAAAGAAAGGAAACACTCAATAAGACAAATGATTATCTCTTTTAAGTTTTAGATGTGAATCCCTAAACTATTTTGTGTGTTTCATATGTGTTGTTTGTAAAGAATGACCTTGTGTCGCATGTTTGAAATATTATTGGATGATGTACTCAAATATTTAAAGGATTTCACCTATATACTCACACAAGCTGGATACGATGATGAAATCCATATCCAATGAGGTAGCATAGGTACTACCAACCCTCACCCAACACCCCGTGCATAATGATACACCCCTCCTAAGAGGAATGCATGCTATTTTGCACGATTAGGATAGTTCTTGGGTTGGCCTTGGCCATGAATGGGTCCCGATGATACTCTTTCACATGAGCCAATCAAGTGGTAATTACATCCATTGTTGGTCTTGATCAATGGGTTGGATGTGAGAGCCCAACGTCGTTGATGTTAAAATGAAACGTGGTGTGTGAGGTTCCTTTTAATTCAAATAAAGTAAGAAAAGAAGCATTCTATGATCATTCACTAAATGCATGCAAAAATGTATATTTTACTTTTATAAAGTTAGTATAAAAGGAACTCACAAATGTATCTAGAAATGCAAAATCCTAAATGCTAGCCTACCCATTGGGTAGGCTACAAGCAAGCAATCCAAAGAGATGCATTCCTACTTTAAATTTGTTTTGATTTTTCTCCTTTTATATGTTTTTGTTATTTTGTGTTTAAGAAAAAGAAACTAACTTCTAACCTTTCCAAAAAAGCAAAATATGTGGGAAAAACAAAAATAAAAACAGTTTTTGAAAGTGAAAAACAAAGATGGAAGATTCAGATGCCTACCTCATCACTGCCAAAACTTGCTATTTCTGGAATTCTTCTTAGAAATTTCTCTGGTTTCTATTCACTCTAGGGTGGGATTAATAGCAGGTCTACATTCATTCTAGGGTGGGATGAATTCACATTCATCCCAGGGTGGCACGAATAGTAGGTCAGAGTTCGTTTTAGTCCAGAACGAATAGCACCTGCAACATGAAAAGATGAAAAATGAGTTTCAAAATTCACCTAAAGAAAAAGGGATAGGGTCCCACCATGATCACCACTAAAGTAGGGAAAAATGGTGCACCAAATTATGATAAAAAATATGTGTATCTATGTCCTATTGCATGTGAGCATCAAACGGAAGCATGCGAGTAAGATGGAAAAGATAGCAAATAACAAGAAATAAAGCAAAGTAAATTGACTTATTATTAATTAGGTAGATAAAATATAGGTTACAAAATGTCCCATTTGAGGGCTCAAATTATTGATACAAATTTTTACAAATCGGGTGCCCAAGGATCAAAATCCTTCAAGTAACTCGGGTGCACATCCAGTGTCTTTCCTCGTACCCACAATCGAAGTGGACGGGCCAATGCTACCACTGCTTGTGTCTTTGATATTTGTGTCTTATGATACTTCCCAATGCATTCTATGACCTGAACCTACACACAAGGAAACAAAAAACATCAAGTAGCAAGTGTGTATGATAGAAAACATGCAATCCCCATAGGCATCAAAAGACTAATAGTGAGAACATACATAGATATTGTATCAAATCAATTCCAAATAACATGAAATTTTAGAGGGATGTAAAATAAAGTAGTTTTGGGAAGATATCACCAGAAATTGCACTAAAATTGAGTTCGATGGTGCCTCGTAATTGCAATGATCGTTCACAACCTGCAAAACCCAAAGCAAACAATTTATGCCCCTACACATATCCAAAACACATGAAAATTGGACAGAATGCATAAAATAACATTTTAAGAAAACCCATATGATCATATTTACAAAATTAGTAACATTTTAGGTGTTTCTCCAGATGACCACCGTGGACCTGCATGAGACCCTACAAAACACTAAAATTGCAATATCTCGGCCAATATAACTTAGAATGACATGAAATTTGAACTGAAGTATAATATGAACATGTAGAAAATAACTAATTAAAAAAATTCAGAAAATTTTTGACAGATTTCTATTCATCATAGGGTGGGACGAATAGGACTATCACAAATTGGGGGCGCCCGGGGGTGGGATGCCCACCATTTTCGCCTAAATTTTACCACCAATTCCATTGAGGATTGATGCAAAACACTATGGAAGGTATTTTCATCAAATTTGGTGAGGAAATTCACTCAGATGGTTTGGTTATGTGACAAATTATGCCTACTAGTTCCCTCGTAAACCTCCTTCGCTAGGTAGAGATTTTGAGGTAAAAATAGGCACAAAAGGGTGAAAGGAAATATTGGCAGCACTCTATTGCTTTATCCTCAAAATTCCTCTCCCTCTTTTGTGTGGAAAATGCATCCACTTTATAGCCCAAGGAGGCTCATGGGTCAAAAGGCATGCAAGGGCATGCAGGGCAAGAGGCGCCACTTGGCCACCGAGGTGACATGCATTGGAGGGGGAAGAGAATCTCCCAAATTGGCCTCATTCATGGAGCATGTCATAGATTTTACTATGTGCTATGACTTGTGGATGAGAATAGGCAGGAATATAACCATTACTAGGTGCCATTTGTCTAGATTTGACTTTTTTTAGTCAAACCTACTATTCATCCCACCCTGGGATGAATGTTGCTATTCGCTCCAGGGTGGGATGAATAGGATCTGTATTCATCCCAGGGTGGGATGAATAGAAACAAGGTGTTCAAAAGGTCCCAAAAGTGGCCTGAAACCTTCCAAAACCTTGCATTGAGTGGTTAGAACCACTGTATACCTGTTGAGGGCTACCCTAGGGGCCTTGGTATGTCATTTTAGTTGTTGCTTATGGTAGCATAATCAGATTGACCAGATTTTAGTGTCTACATCAATAAGAGACTTGCAAAAGGAGATGACAACAATGGATCAAAGGAAATTCATCACAAAGTTAGCACCCTTCACATTGATTGCAGGCTTGTCATACAATATGGGGAAAGACCACATTCTAAGAAGATGCATGATAGGATAAGAAGTACAACATATATTGAAAGAGACCCACAAGGGATTAGTAAGAGACCATATGGAAATAAATGCAATAGCTAGGAAAAGTGTTTTTGGTAGGGTTATGGTGCCCTACCCTTTATCATGATGCTAGATAATATGTAAAGGCTTGTGATACGTGTCAAAGAATAGGAAATCCATTAAATTTGGACTTCATGCCAATGCATCCTTCCAAATCCCATGAAATTTTTAAAGATGGGGATTGAATTTTGTGGGACCATTACAAATAAGAAAAAGAAGGAAATATCGATACATTGTGGTGGCAACAAAATATTTGATAAAATGGGTAGAGGTAAGAGCCTTACTAGATAACTCTGCAAGGAGAACAATTCAATTTTTATATAAACAAGTTATCACCAAGTTTAGAATTCCCCTACGATTGAAAAATTATCAAGGAGGCCATTTCATCAATGAAATCATACAAAAATTAATAGAGGAATTCAAGATTTTTCACTCATTGTCTACCCATACTACCCTTGAGCTAATGGGTAGGTAGAGGCAACAAATAAAGTCCTGGTCTCTATAATGTATAAAACATGTGGCATAGAAGGTGTCAAATGGGAATAATTGTTAGATAATATGTAGATGCCCTTGACAAATGTATTGGTAAAGCGATGGTTCATAGATGGATTGCTACCAAAATATAAGAAAAATATGAAGGTAGTACCATCAGAAACGTATGATAAAGCTCTGAAGCATACAAAGAATTTTGAAAGTGACTCGAAGTAAATGTACACAGGAATATTATCTCATTTCAAGTCCAATGATTCAGATAGTGGAGAAGACGTCACTATACAAAGGACAGTAGCATCATTTCGTTAGAAATTCGATAAGATTATGAAAGAACAAAGAAGTAAGCCTGACAAGAATGACATTTGGTGCACAGAATGTAAAACTAAGGGTCATACGAATGTAAAATATCTATAAAATGATTATTGTCATATCTGTAACGTGATGGAACACAAGATAATTCTATGTTCGTATAATGCAAGAGTACGTCCATAGGTCCTGACAATCTAGAAGTAGGAAGAAAAACCAAAGACCTAGGAAGCAAACAATAAGCAACAAGTGGTGGTTATAGAAATAGCCGATGATGTGGAAGGCAAAACCAAGAAAATAAGCAAGGAGAATAGAGTCATTTGTAGTATAATTCATAAGGGAGGTCGATCATACAATATTGCAATTTCCAAGAGTGGGGGAATTTCACAAAAAATTATCCTTCGTCTCAAAGACAAGAAATGCAGCAAGAAAACACTACACACATGTGTAGGTGGTGTGGTCCGGGTAACCACAAGGAAGCAAATTGTCCCAAGCAGGTAAGTTCAAGTAACCTACAAAATATAAACTATTTAGATATTGAGCTTCCTCAAGTTAAAGAGGAAACCCAGGAGTTTTAGCCGTAACAAGGAATCAGGCTAAAAAGGATAAGTACCCTGAGCTAGTAAAAGAAAAGCAGTACTAGCAAGTAGCAAAGAAAGTACTACAATATGAAGCACAAAAAGCTAAGCAAGTGAAGTTAGTAGAAGCAAATGAACTAAAAAAACCATCAGAAGAGAAGGCAGTTGTACTGAATCTGGTAGCACAGGTTTTGAACACCACCATAGATATCAAAATGGCTAACCTGTTGGAAGCTGTCCCATCATTACAAAAAGCGATGGTGGAGGAGATACAATATCACAAGGTGATGGAAGTGCAGAGTCAAGAGAGGATTTTGAATCCTATTTGTAGAATGATTTTTGTAACTGGAAAAAATCACACCTCAACAAGACCCCACCATATTAATGATTGATGTAGGAAAGATACCCGCATTAGTTCATATGGAGATTTTAGGGAAAAAATTGATGTAAGTTATCATGGATGAAGGATCCAGCGTCAATGTGCTACTTGAAAGGACTTGGCTAGAACTTGGAAATCCATCTATGGACATTGAGATTTTGACTATATGGTGCTAACCAATATGGTATTGAGATAAAGGGAGTCTTGACAGCACAGCAAGTGGTGATAGTTGACCAAGAGTTCATCTTGGATTTCATTGTGATTACTATGCAGAAGCTTGCATACGATGCTCTATTGGGAAGAGGATGGATATGTGTAGCTAAAGTCAATTACAACTAGGGAAAGAATCAGATAATTTTTAAGAATGGACAACATAAGTATATGATTAGTTTGACTAATCAAAAGGTCAGTGAGGATGTAGCCACGATTGACGAATCAGAAAACTCCTCAGGAGATGAAGGATATTAACCAGATGGAGAAGGAATGTTGTACCTTGATGGAAGTAGTGAAGATGAAGATAGATATGATAGCGGATTTCTTCATTGGCAAATGGAGGAGTACAAAATGTTTCAGCCCAACTACCTCTGTATTGACTCATAAGAGATCAAGAAAAAATAAGATGAAACTAAAGTTAGCTATGAACCTAAGACAAAGGCAAAAGAGAAATGGATGTTTCCAATTTTTTTTTAAGAATATACAGTAGGAGATGCAGAAATTGATGCAAGACCAGAACAACTGAAGAATGTGAAGAAAGCAGTAAGTGATCCAAAAAATATCAAATATGAAGGACCTCATATAGTGGACATCAATATAGGGATGAAGGATGAGCCTAGGATGATTCACTGTGGTGATGATTGGAACCCTGTATTGAAAGCGAAAGCTTTCAAGATATTCTTGGAATATAAGGATTTCTTTACATGTACATACAAGGACTTGAAGGTAGTACCACCTGATTTATGTATCCATAAGATTACACTAATGCTTGGAGCACAACTAGTAAGGAGGATATCGTATAGGATGAATCTAAAATATGCTACATTAGTGAATGTAGAGATAGAGAAGATGATGAGGGTAGGAATCATCTTCAGGATTACAACCAGTGAATGGGTATCACCTATAGTGGTCACCTTGAAGAAGGAAGTGGACAAAATCAGAATATGTGTGGATTTTAAGTCTAAACGTGGTAACCATTAAGGATCCCTTCCCTATTCCCTTCATAGATTCCATCTTGGAGGAAGTCATAGGACATGAGATCTATTCATTTTTTGATGGATTTTTGGGTTACAATCAAATAAGTATAACCGATAAAGATAAGCTAAAGACCATATTTATTGTGAAGAATGGCATCTATGTGTACAATCGAATGCCATTGTGTAATGACCCTCCCTCGGTCTAATTTTCAATCTTTTTATTTTGCTGATACAATTTGTGTGAAAACACAGACAATCCAAAAATATAGAGGTATTTTGTTTTTTATTTCAAATACTGAACTAGGGCACAACAATTACAATGATTTCAATTCTGGAAACATTAAATCAATACAATAAAATAAATACCTCTGTAAACCCTAGCTGATCTGATCTCTGTATAGATAAATATGAAGGCTCAGCCCTTCATATTGGAACTCTGTGTGGTGTCCCCGCTCCAGATATTCCCCTGTATAAAGCTCTGTGTCCCTGTGTGGAAACCCCAACTCCAGAAGACTGAATAATGAAGTCCGAATGTATTCCCTGTATGGAAATACCGCTGATTGGCCTGAGGGTAATCTTTCAACCCCGAAGTCAATGTCCCTGTAAGAGGTTACCGGCTCTCACAAGCTCCAGAATCTCTGCAATGTCTCTGCTAGAGAGTTCTCCAAAAACCCAGAGGGAAGGAAGAAAAAATAATCCACGCATAATCCAAAATGATCTCCCAAAAGCCTTTTTAATCTTTCCTTTTAGGGTTCTCCCAAATTAGGGCAAAATTAGGGTTGTGCACACAAAATAATTTAATTTCTAATTTTCTCTTATTTTCCCTCAACAGGCCCCCTTGTGCACTAGGTTCAACCACTTAAAGTTATTTTATAAAGTGGCCCCTTTTTACAACGTTATAAGTGACCCTTTATAATATAAAGTACAAACTTTATAAATATTAAAATAATATGTCACTTAATGAAATTAACTTCGGCCATTAAAATACTGGACCTCCGCTTGTCAGAATGAAAAACTGTGAACAGTTCTGGATACCCAATTCGCCGAAGTGTAATCCTGCAGTTGACCCGTTGACCGAAACCCTAAAAACGGCCACTGCTAAAAATAGAAATCCCGTCAAACGACCTCCGAACGAGCCCAAACGACAGTCAATCAAGAGCTCTCTGGGTTCTGTCAAAGATTCTGATATCTCCAAAGGCTCCCCTACATCCGATTTAGCCTACGGGAGCTCATGTATAGGCTAATCTGCTCTGCACACTGACTGCCTAGAAAAGGGGACATTACAGTCCGCCCTTCCCAAAGATTGCTTGTCCTCAAGCAATATGCATACATACTCCAGTCAAGTGTCTGCATCCTGGCTGAGGTCCATCAAATCCCTGGATCCCATAACATCCTCAAAAAGAAACCACCACGTTGACGCTGCGCCACTCTGATCACATCTGGAAATCCACTGTGCACAATTAGCTCAAGGCTAAACTGCAGCACCATAATATGATCATTCTCCAGCCTGAAAATAAAATGCCTGTCTAAGCTGGAATGAAATATCTCACGCCAAGTAATATCTGTGAAATCTCCATCATAGGCAACTGCAAGAACAACTCTGAAACTGTCTTCATAATCACCATCTAACAATCTCAACTCAACGCTTGTCCACCTGAC
The DNA here is from genome assembly GCA_028583015.1 of Wollemia nobilis. Taxonomy (NCBI): domain Eukaryota; kingdom Viridiplantae; phylum Streptophyta; class Pinopsida; order Araucariales; family Araucariaceae; genus Wollemia; species Wollemia nobilis. Next base: position 523,630 of record JAQPPZ010001471.1, on the reverse strand, counting down.
GTAAATTGGGTGATCCCATGTCCCAAAATCAACTACAACCAACAAAGCATCCTCTGAAAAGATAGCGTCCATCATCATAACTAGATTGTAGTGATCGCTACTCAACCAAGTGGGGTGTAAATTAAACTGCATGTCACCTGAAAAATTACCCACACCCATGACGACCAAAACTGAGAGGGCAAATCTATCTGGCTGATAGTTGATTCTAATCTCCATATGCACACAAGTTGGGATACTCCCGGGGGAGAAATGTACCATGATGACCCAATTGAGATGCAAATCAATCTCCCGTTAAGGCCATTAAAAAAATTAACCTCACATCAGCTCTGGTTCATTATTAATCTCCTCTCTTTGTGGTGTGTCCACAAGATCCCTCACCATGCCACCATGATCATGATGCATCTCAAAAAGTGGGTTATCAAAAGATGTCTCATGATCCATTTTAAATAATGGATTGTCGACCCACTGAAAAAACTGTCATTATCCTTATGCTCATCCCAATCAACCTGCTGATCCACAATAGTATTCTCTGACTGAACTAATTTGAAGTCCTCCCGTATGCTATCCAGTTCTTTAATTACTTGTTCAATCTCCTTTGCTCTTTCCTTGTTCTCTTGATCTCTGAAATTTATGATAGCAGCAAGTTCCCTTTTTGTTTCATGTAACTCCATCTGAACACCTGTCAAGGAATCTCTAACTGTGCTAAGCTCAAGAGTGAGCTCATCCACCTCAACCTGAGTTTCCCTGTCATGAAATAAGGCCTCATCTGCAATCCTGATAGCTGTATCCTTGTCTTTGATCATGTGCAAGAAGACTGATTTCATTTCATGCATTGTACTCTCAAGTTTTTGTAAATCAGCAATGGAAATGTTTTTGTTTGATTGGGTTTTAGGTGTCTTTTGGATGAGAGTTTCAACAAGCTTCATTGATTCATCCAAAGTAGATAACATGTGCACTTCATTTTCAGCTGACACCAACAACTTGTTCTTCCAGTTATCATCAAAATTATCAAGATCATGCAATATAAATGGACTGCTGATATTATTTAAATCATAATCAGAATTAGTTTCATACCTTTCAGCAGTGTCTATAAGGCTGCCCTGATCTTCAAGTGTCTCTTCCCCCCCGGGGCGAACCATGAGGAATTACCTTACTAAAAAATTTGTCCTTCAAATCAAGGAAGGTGTGACTATCCTGAACTCCCTTATCCACATGCTCTATCTCATGAGAAATGAATTCTTCTTCAACACAATCTTCTGATTTGATTTCTTCTTCAGCAGTAGTCTTTGAATCTTCAGCTTCATCATCATTGTGTTTGGATTCTTTGTTCATCTTCTCAAGAAGTTTCATTTTTTCATCTCCATTTGGTTGTTGCCTCATACGTAAATCAATGTAATCTTCACAAGTCATTAGGGCACGAAAACCATCATCATGAGCCTTCCACTCTTGCTGGAACTGATCAAGTAATTTAGTTACTGTAGGCTCCACTTTTACCCAAGGAGGAATTGTAGGTGGAGAATCTATCATCATAGCAGCCAACTGATTGATGGATTTCTGCAACTCTCTCTGACCCTGCCAAAACTCACGCTGAAACTTATTCCAATCACTGAGTGGCTCCATCTTCATACCGGACTAACCAACTCTCAGCTGAAGAAGTTATGAGAAAACACACCAGATATGAACCCAAACAGGCTGGCAGAATAAGCTGAGCTCAAATAACCCCCCCCCCCCCCCCCCCCCCGGGGGCCCACCCCCCCCCCCCGCCCCCCCAGAAGCCCCCCCCCCCCCCCCCCCACCCCTTTTTTTTTTCCGCTCGATACCACCGTAATGACCCTCCCCTAGGTCTAATTTTCAATCTTTATTTTATTTTGCTGATACAATTTGTGTGAAAACACAGACAATCCAAAAATATAGAGGTATTTTGTTTTTTATTTCAAATACTGAACTAGGGCACAACAATTACAATGATTTCAATTCTGGAAACATTAAATCAATACAATAAAATAAATACCTCTGTAAACCCTAGCTGATCTGATCTCTGTATAGATAAATATGAAGGCTCAACCCTTCAGATTGGAACTCTGTGTGGTGTCCCCGCTCCAGATATTCCCCTGTATAAAGCTTTGTGTCCCTGTGTGGAAACCCCAACTCCAGAAGACTGAATAATGAAGTCCGAATGTATTCCCTGTATGGAAATACCGCTGATTGGCCTGAGGGTAATCTTTCAACCCCGAAGTCAATGTCCCTGTAAGAGGTTACCGGCTCTCACAAGCTCCAGAATCTCTGCAATGTCTCTGCTAGAGAGTTCTCCAAAACCCAGAGGGAAGGAAGAAAAAATAATCCACGCATAATCCAAATGATCTCCCAAAAGCCTTTTTAATCTTTCCTTTTAGGGTTCTCCCAAATTAGGGCAAAATTAGGGTTGTGCACACAAAATAATTTAATTTCTAATTTTCTCTTATTTTCCCTCAACAGGCCCCCTTGTGCACTAGGTTCAACCACTTAAAGTTATTTTATAAAGTGGCCCCTTTTTACAACGTTATAAGTGACCCTTTATAATATAAAGTACAAACTTTATAAATATTAAAATAATGTCACTTAATGAAATTAACTTCGGCCATTAAAATACTGGACCTCCGCTTGTCAGAATGAAAAACTGTGAACAGTTCTGGATACCCAATTCGCCGAAGTGTAATCCTGCAGCTGACCCGTTGACCGAAACCCTAAAAACGACCACTGCTAAAAATAGAAATCCCGTCAAACGACCTCCAAACGAGCCCAAACGACAGTCAATCAAGAGCTCTCTGGGTTCTGTCAAAGATTCTGATATCTCCAAAGGCTCCCCTACATCCGATTTAGCCTACGGGAGCTCATGTATAGGCTAATCTGCTCTACACACTGACTGCCTAGAAAAGGGGACATTACACATTGGGACTCTGTAATGTACCAACTACATTTTAACACATCATACTATATATATTTGATCATTTAGCAATAGGAAACTTCAAAGAATTTTTGTATGATTGATCCATTTATGGGAATATCAAGGAGCATCTTCCTACCCTCAGTGAATGTATGAGTAGGTGTTGAAACACATAGATCTCATTAAATCTTGGAAAGTGCTACTTGAAGGTACCATATGGAAAATTGTTAGGGCACATAGTGTGTAGTGAGGGATTAACAACATGTCCTAATAAGATTTGTGTGATATTGCAAATGGAAGAACCACATGATGTGAGTTCACTTAAAACCTTTCTAGGATTGATGGGGTATTATTTAAGGTATATTAGGAATTATGCACATGTGTCTTATCCATTGGATTCGTTGACAAAGAAAAATGTTCCTTTCAGATGGACAAAGGAGCACCAGGGAGCCTTTGAGAAGATGAAGGTCAAGCTTGTCAGTAGCCCAATTTTGGTGTTTCCAAATTGGGATAAGGAATTCCATGTATACATTGATGCTTCAAATTTTGCAATCAGATGTGCTTTAGCACAAGGAGAGTTTAGGTTGGATCAGTTTGTTTTCTATTCTAATCACCTATTATCAAGGGAAAAGAGAAACTATAGTACAATAGAAAGAGAAGCCTTAGTAATGGTATATGTAGTCCATAAGTTTAGGCATTACCTATTGGTGAATCCCTTTGCTTTTTATGTAGATCACCAAGATCTATTGTACATGATAAACAAACCGGTGATACAATGATAGATTAGCAGGTGGCTTGTCACTCTATAGGAGTTCATATTTTGAGTAGTAGTGAGATCTTGTAAGAAGCATGTAATTACAGACTATTTGTCTCGGATACGATCAGGAGAGCCTATAGGAACAAGTATTTTGAATGAATTCTTTGATGCACAATTATTCGCCATCAATATTGTTCCATCGTGGTACAATTTGATTGGCTAGTATCTATCCATAGGAGAGTTACCACAAGAAATGATGGCAACCGAGAAAAAGAAAGTAATTATGAAATCAACACATTTCCAATTGATAGCGGGATTATTGTATAATATGGGAAGTGATGGTATCTTATGAAGATGCATGATGGAGAAATAAGTCAAAGCGGTATTGAAGGAAGCTCATGAAGGCTTAGCAAGAGGGCACAAGCGACTAGATGCAACCGCTAGAAATATATTACTAGCAGGATTATGGTGGCCCACACTGTATAACAATGCAAAAGAATACATAAAAGCATGTGATACTTTTCAAAGGATAGGGAAGCCAATAAAGAGAGACTTTATACCATTGCATCCATCACAACCCCATGAACTATTTGAAATATGGGGATTAGACTTCATAAGACCATTTAAAACCTCTCGAAGAAGGAAGTGCAGGTACATTGTGGTAGCAAAAGAGTACTTGACGAAGTGGGTCAAAGCGAGAGCATTACTTGACAACTCAACTAAAAGTACCACGATATTATTGTACGAGTAGGTAATTACAAGATTTGGTATTCCACTATAGATAACAAGCGACCGAGGAGGACACTTTATAAATGTTAGGATCTCACTATTAAAAATAAGCACACTCACACAAAATAATAAAAAATAACTCAAATACATCAAATAACTCAATAATACTATGCAAAAATTAAATGCAGAATTGGAACAATCTCACAATAACACCGAATCACAGGCCTCTTCGAGGGGGCAACCTCCTTCAATATTTCATTAGCTTGAAAAAAATGAATTCGTACATGGCTTCATATATTTTAAAGAAAACTTCATGCAACCCTACCTAAAGGCTCAAGAGTTTGTTTACATGCAAAATGCCACTCGAGCTAGAATATCCTACCTACCATTGATTACAATCTTGATAAAAATGGTTACATGAGATGGGCAATGATGGAGGCTATGTAAGGATGGCCAAGGGAAAAAAATGAGCATACTTCGAAAGGCGATCCACTACCACGAGAATAATAGAATTACCACTAGATTTAGGTAACCCTTCTATAAAATCCATGGAAATGTCAATCCAAACCTGATATAGAATGGGCAAGGGTTGAAGAGTACCCGAAGAATGTACCGTTTCACCTTTCATCCGTTGATAGGTATCACAAGCTACTATAAAATTATGGATGTCATGTTTCATACCTTTCCATAAGAATGTGTGCTTAAGGCATTCATATGTTTTAAGAAATCTTGAATGGCCTATAGAGGGAGCAGTATGTAGTTCCTTCATGAAAAGCTCATGAAGTGGGGACGTGCAAGGAATAACAAGGCATTGGCAATAATGCAGGTCATGGCCATCCCAATTGTAGCCTGGGAATGAAGTAGGATCATCACGGAGCGAGGCCACCAAAGCTTGCAAGTCTGCATCCTGAAGTACCTCCTATCATAAGGAATCTATCCATTGAGGAACAGGTGAGAAAATGGCACATAACATACTAAGGGCCTCAAATTGGTGAGAGAGAGCATCAGCCACAAGATTCTCTTTGCCCTTCTTATAGGTGATATCATAATCATATCCCATGAGTTTAGAAACCCATTTTTGTTGTTCTGGGGTAGCAACCCATTGTTCTAAGAAGTATTTGAGACTCTTATGGTCTGTTTTAATGGAGAAATGGTACCCAATGAGATATGGTCGCCAATGGGTTACGGTATGTAAGATTGCCAACATCTCCTTGGCATATGTAGATTTTCCCAAGTTACGATTAGAGAGTGCCTTACTAGTGAAAGCCAAGGGTCTCCCTTCCTACATCAACACTGCCCCGATGCCACGACCGAAAGCATCACTTTCAATGATGAAAGGCTTGGAAAAATTTGGCATGGCTAAAACTAGTGTTGTGGTCATAGCATGCTTCAATTTGAGGAAGGCTTGGTCAGTGGGCCCCATCCAAGTAAAATATTCCTTTAACATGGATGTGAGGGGGCTGCTATTTTACCATAATTACAAATAAATTTGTGGTAGTAACCTGTAAGCCCTAAGAATCCCCGAAGTCCCTTGAGAGTGCGAGGTTTTGGCCAGTCCTGAACTGCCTGAATCTTCTTGGGATCGACCTTGATGCCATATTTGGAGATAATGTGTCCTAGATACTCCACTTCAGTCAGACCAAAGGAACACTTGGACCACTTAGCAAAAATTTGATGTTGTGCCAATAATTGTAATGTTTGATCCACATGGATAAGGTGTTCTTCCCACGAGTGGCTATAAACCAAGATATCATCAAAGAAAACTAGGATGAAATTCCATAGGAGAGGGTGAAATATGTTGTTCATCAGGCTCTAAAATGTGGAAGGAGCATTTGTCAGACCAAATGGCATTACCAAGAACTCATAGTGACCTTCATGAGTACGAAATGCAGTTTTGGGAATATCCTCATCCTTGAGCCTAATTTGATGGTAGCCAGAATGAAGGTCTAACTTGGAGAAGTACATAGCTCCATGTAATTCATCCAATAATTCATCCACTACCAGAATGGGGAATTTATCCTTGATGGTAATTTTTTTGAGCTCACGGTAGTCTATACACAATCGCCACGAGCCATCTTTCTTGAGAACTAGTAAAATTGGAGAAGAGTAAGGGTTGGTACTGGGTCGAATGACACCAACTTTGAGCAATTCTTGTACCATATTCTCGATTTTAAACTTGAGAGCATGAGGATATCGATACGGTCTGATGTTGGATGGTGCATTACCTGGTAGTAGTGGAATAGCATGGTCATGTGAGCGATGAGGCGACAGGGTAGTTGGTTCTAAAAAATGCCATCGTGCTTGGTCAGAACAAGTTGCAAATCTACTGGAATTTGATCCACTATGGAAGTGCTTGGTTGAATTGAAAATATTTGTGCAATGACCCCGTGGGATGACTTTTTCAACAACTTCTCCATATGATTGGAACTGATAATTTGGGAAGGGCCTATTTTGGTACCATGGAGGGTGTGTGTTTGTCCATGTTGTGAAAACTACATCCATAGTTCTACAAAGTTCCAGGAGATAGTGCCCAAGGTGCTCAACCATTGAGATCCCAACACAATGTCACATCCTCCCAATTGGAGGGCAAACATGTCTTGCTTGAGTTCATAATCCCCCATATTTATTTTAACATTGTGACATTTACCTTTACAAGGTAAAGTGCCTCCATTTGCCACCATGACTTCAAATGAATTGCATGTGTGTATATAGCAATTGGCCTACTTAGAAACTCGAGGATCAATAAATTTGTGTGTACTACCTGAATCAATAAGAATAGTAAGGCGTTGGCCTTTGAAAAAACCCACAACTTTCATGGTTTGTGGAGTGGTAACCCCGGCAAGAGCATGGACGGAAATTTTTGCTTGAGGTTCTTGGGTTTCCTCTTCCTATTGAGTTGGTGCTTCAGATGTGTCACTCTCCTCATCACTATGGTCACTACTATCGGGTTCCTCTACATCTATTAAGAACAATCTCTTATTTGCACATCTATGCCCCTTCACAAAATTTTCATCATAATTATAACATAGCCCTTGGGTGCGACGTGCATCCATTTCATCTATAGTCAGTCGCTTAGGAGTAGGAGGTTTATTATCAGTATTATTTTGGAACCGAGGAGGAAAGGGAGGTCGATCTTGAGAAAATCACGGTGTTCACCATTGAGATGAGAGTTTAGATTCGGCCAATCGGGCTAAACTGATAGCCTCCATCATGGTTTGTGGTTTAAACATCTTGAATTCAGCCTGGAGATCATATTTCAACCCACTCACAAAACAACTCATAAAAAATCCCTCATTCAAGCCCTTGGTTTTATTTGCCAACTTCTCAAATTATGTCTGGTAATCGTGAACTATGGTTGTTTGTTTCAACTTTGTCAATGCTCCTGTAAAGTCTTCATAGTCACTAGGGCCAAATCGGGTGAGTAATTGGGACTCAAATTCCTCCCAAGATAGATCATGGGTAGTGGCTCGTAGCCATTGGAACCAGTGTAAGGCATCAGATTCTAAGTTGAAGGAAGCCATCTAAACCCGATGATATACAGGGACATTGTGGAGTCTAAATAATTGATCAACCCGACATAACCACCCATCGACATCCTTTCCACTGAACTTAGGGAAGTCCAATTTAGGTATTTTGAAGGTCGAATCATGATCATAGTGAGTGGTTTCTGTTTCCCTTCTTCGGTCTTTTGTTTCCCTTCTACGACCTCGTTCAGAGTTTTTAGCTTGGTGTTCAGATGTGAGAGTACCTTACAATTTGGTTTCCACCTCTGTAAGTTGTTCTGCCAAGCGGATTCTAGTGGCATCATGATCCATTCGAAGCTCTTGAATCTCTTCTCTTATGGTGAGGTTTGTAGTGGTCAAGTAATCAAGGGATTTTTGCATGTCGACCAATATTGTGGTAAGTTCTAACTCCTTGTGTTGTCCATGAGTGCCCCTCACCATTGTGGGCCCTCTTTTACTAAGTTACTAAAAATAGATGTGGGGTTTCAGGAGTTACTATTTTTAGTAAGGCATCCAAAAAAGTGCTTGGGTGTGGTATATCAAAAGAATCAACTCAAAAAAATAGGCACAATGAGCTATACCCCACAACACTGATTTTGGGCACCCTAGTATTTTTTTATATTGTTGTTTTGATGAGTCTACTGGTGTTGTCGATTTCTGATTTGGAGTTACGATTCAAAAGTTGGGGTCCGAGATCAACTATCTCTGACCTATAGTCTACCCCTTGACCACCCTGTCACTATCCTGTCTCTTCCTCTATCACCTGTACTATGGTTACTGACACGATTCTTGTTACTGACCCTAGGGATTCTCTGACACTGATAGTACTATTTTTGAAACTGGAGGTCTGTAATTTTGGACTATTACAAAGGGTTGTTACTATCGACCTGACTATCACTGTTACTGACTAGACTATTTTTGTCATTGTCCTGACTATTCTATCTCTGACCATGGGCTATTGCAGACACTTGCAAAATCTATCCTGACTATTGGTGCATGCAAGTTTGTTTTCTGTGATAAGGAATGCCTTCTTCGTATGCTCACTTTTGGGGTTGTGAATGCAGGATAACAAAATAGGGATGGTGTTGATTTGTAGGTGGAAGTTATGTTTTGTAGAACTAGGGTACGCTAAGTAAGGGAGTATGTAATACCCATAGGCCCTCTGTTATACCGCAGTGATGAACAATAGTGCTCGGACCAATATTTTAGGCCACTACCCAAGGAGGATTCCACACATACCCTTGAGCACACTATCTGCCTCTCTGATAGTATGAGAGGGTGATCATCCGGGATGTTGTGTCCCATGGACTATGGATAATACAAGGCCGAAAAGCTTCCTAATGGATAAAATTTTGTTTAAACCTAGATTGTCTCTTGATACACCCGAAGATGCGTGGGAGCTCAAGTCCATGCACAAGTGCTATCTAAGGCCTGGGTATTGGAGCCTGATCGCCCCTCACTTCACTAGATGCTTTATGGGCTATCTAGCTTAGCCAATAATGATAGATCCTTCACGATATTTTAAAACCCTCGACATAGGGTTTCTAACCTACACAACTACTAAAAAAGAGACTATTTTTTTGTGTTTTCTGGTTTTTTGGCCGAAAAAATAGACTATATTTTTTTGGATTTTTTTAATAAAGGAAAAAATAGAAATGAAAAACACATAGAAAATTATACCTAATAGGCGGAATGGATGGCAAAAATCATCTCAGTTGCAGTAGAACTCGACCCTGGAAAGTGCTCTGATACCACTTGTTAGGATCTCACTATTAAAATAAAGCACACTCACACAAAATACTAAAAAATAACTCAAATACATCAAATAACTCAATAACACTATGCAGAAATTAAATGCAAAAATGGAACAATCTCACAATAACACAGAATCGCAGGCCTCTTCGAGGGGGCAACCTCCTTCAATATTTCATTAGCTTGCAAAAAAATGAATTCGTACATGGCTTCATATCTTTTAAATAAAAACTTCATGCAACCCTACCTAAAGGCTCAAGAGTTGGCTTACATGCAAAATGCCACTCGAGCTAGAATCTCCTACCTACCATCGGTTACAATCTTGATAAAAATGGTTACATGAGATGGCACCACTTGGCTAGGCACCATACTTGCCACATACATTACAAAGTATTACAAAATAATATTATAATGGGATCCCCCACATTGGGAGTGGGTCATTACATAAGTAAATAAGAATTACAAAATGGTGTTAGGATAGGATCCTAACAAGTAAATGAGATTATCAAAATGCTAACAATCGAATTCAGGATTTTGCATTCATTATCTAGTTCGTATTACCCTAGAGCCAATTGGTAGGCAGAAGCAACAAATAAAGTCTTGGTATCTACTTTGTATAAAACTTGTGGAATAGAAGGAGCAAATTGGGAGTAAAGGTTATCGTCTATTTTGTGGACATATAGAACAACTTTTAAACCGACAACATAGCATACACCTTTCTAGTTGATGTATGGACAAGAGGTAGTGGTGCTAGTTGAATTCTTGATACCAAGTTTAAGAGTCGTAGTGGAGCATCACTTGGATGATCAGGAAAGTTTGGAAGAGTGACTGACATCACTAATTAAGTTAGATGAAATAAGAGTCATGGCATAATGGGCAATTGAGGTAGCCCATAAAAGAAGTAAACTATGACATGACAAACACTTGAGGAAGTTAGAACTCAGTCCGGGTGACTTAGTTCTAAAGTTTAATGGAAAGCAAAAAATCAATCCTGGTGAGTTAAAGACTTTATGGCTTGGTACCTGAAAAGTGGTAGAAGTAATGAATAATGGAGCAGTCAAGTTGCAAAACTTGAATGGGACTGAGGTACTCGACACTGTAAATAGCTCAAAGTTGGAGCCTTACAAAGTATAGTGCTCATTCATTTCTTCAAAAGAGATTGAACGAAGAAGACGAGCAGGAGCTCAATAGAAGACTCAAGATGAGCAAGGCCCATCACCAGAAGAACCTGACACCAAACTTGCATGCTTATTTATAGAAGGGGAGGAGACAAGGCCAACTATAGAACAATAGGAGTTAGTACCTCAACCTGAAGAAAGAAGAATATTGTGGGTGCATGTCAGATTTTTGGATGAGACCAAACAAGTAACAAAGGAATATGAAGAGTGTATTCCTCCAAATGAAATGGGATATCAGGAGATAAAATTGTTACCCAAAGATATGGGAAGGCAAGAAGTACTCTAAGTAAATAATAACATGATGTATCCTTGAGTGGAGCATAGAGAACTACCCCAACAAGTAGAAGGATGAAGAAGGATACAACTAACAGTATGATCTGCCAATGACAAATGAAGATGCAGAGATGCTTTAGCGAGATATTGATGAAGCAACCACATCACCTGAATTACAAGGTAATACATGAGTAGATTTGAGTGAATCTAGTGATGAAGGAATGCCTTGGCTAGTAAGGGAAACTAGCACAAAAATTAGTGATGATGACGATTACCTAAATAGACCCCAGAATCCTTAGGATAATCGTGATCCCCCAGCCTACACAATAACACATCGATAATTAGGGAGATCCTAGGAGCGTCAATCCAACATTGATCTGCAAGCATATACAATAGCCTATCGATAACTAAGAATACAAAGGAGATAAGTACAAATATTAGAGAGATTGATGAATTTACCAGCAGATTGGTCGAAACAAAGAGAAGATAATCGAAATGACTCAAGTTCTGGGATAATTTTTTTAATGCATACAAACAGATCTTGGCAACCTCATATCCATAAAGATGCTTTGAGAAAAGAATATGGAGATGTCACTTAGCACGTACAGATCATAGAATCAGAGCACTGGAAAATTTTCACCAAGTGTAATATTCAGTAGAAGTCCACTAGCCAACATTGAGTTGGTAGAGATAACCCTTGATAATCAAGCAATAGGAGGAAGGAATCGATAAGGACCCCTAAGGCTTCAGCCAGGAAGAGGAGGACGTATTCAACCATGGAATGAAAGAAGTCAAGGTGATGTTACACCTAGAGGAGGAAGAGGACGAGAAGGTTCTAACCTCATACTCCTAGATGGTCGAGAGACACACCTTTGGTATGTTTAAATTGGACAAGGAATATATAAGGTATACCAGGGATAAGTGGAATTTTACCAAATTCCACAAGGCGATATCCATTGGGATGACCACCACTAATTCGACGAGGACCTCAAAGAGTGGAAGGAGGTAGAGGATTATTGCAAGGAAGGGAGGAATCACCACTGGTGCAGAGAAGTCCGATATAAAGAGGAATAATATGGGGAAGGCACTTGCGAGGTAGAGGCCTTACTAGTAGAGGAAGAGTGCATTTTGTAGATGAAATAAACCAAGGACAACAATGAATATGATTGCCAAGTCTGGAGATAGAATTGATCCGAGGAGATAGGTGAATAAGTCACTCAAATGATAGAAGAATAGTCAAAACATTGCTACCAAGGGATCAATCACCTATACGATAAGAGGAAGAGACACCAAGTGAAGATACTCTAGTTTGTAATTGTACAATTCCAAATTGTACACATGGTAGTGGAAGGCCGGGGAACTTGGTAACATCACAAGTTGAGATGAATCGTCCTAGAGATCAAGTGGAACCAGAGGAAAAATCACTCGTAATATCATGATCGAACCTCCAAGAGAAGAATTAGATGGGATCATACAAGTGAATGTCACTGTGTGATTCCCACGATGATAAAAGTGTAAATAGGATTAGGAAATGAAAAAAAAGGAAAAAGAAAAATAAAAAAAGTAAAATTCCTTAGTTGTGAAAATCCCTCAGGATGCAATTAAGAAGGAAGTGGATTGAAAACCGGAAACGACGACCTCTTCAAAAGAGAAAAATGGAAAATTTCTCTAAGTAACAGATCATACAAACCAATTTTAAAGATGAAAAAGTATAAGTGGAGAATCGTACAAGAAAAAATGTAAAAAGTATAGGTAGAATCGTACAAGGAATCCTATTGTATGATTTAGATTGTACAGTGTATGATTTTATGTCCAGTTGTACAATTTTCAATTGTCACATTTAATGTTTGCATGAGTAGAATGATGAGTTGTCAAAAAAGTGTAGGAAAAAGATGAAATCGCATGTGGAAAGTGGTGAGTTATCAATCATCCAGGAAAAATAAGATAAAAAGGCATGCAAGAGGGTAAAGTGATGCAATTTTTAAAAATTAAACAGTTAGGGTTTGATAGCAATTTAAATAAAGGGAAATTTTTAGTAATTTTGCAAATCGTACAAAGGGGAATTCAAAATTTCAAGGAGAATGAAGGTGAAAAATGTGTAAGTGGATGAAATCTACTACATGGGTGTTGAAATTCATCAATAAACTACAATATTGCATAATCCATTTTTAAATTTGCACCAGGGAGAATTTTCACATTCAAATAAATTGAACTAGAAGAGAAAAGTAAGGGTTTTGACTCCATTAAAAGAAATTTTAAATTTTAGTTGAAGGGAAGCAAGGGTTTGTAGCAGAATGCATCAAAGCAATAATTAGATTATGAAAAATATCCACCTAGGGTTCAAATAAATTGCAGATTGGATCCAAAGTGAAGAAATTACAAGAAAAGGAGATTACAAGCCCTAATCAGCAAAAAAACAACAAAAAAAATTGGAGAAGGTAGAAGAAAAATAGGAGAAGACCATACAACCCTGCATTATAGCTAGAAAAAATTATTTTTTGGAGGAATTGCATCAAGTAAAGGAAAAATTATAGGTTTGCTCCAAAATTGCGCTAGAAAGGTAAATCGAGACATTTCGGCAACCAGGTCGATGATAAATCATATAAAAGAACTAAAAAACTTAAGTTTCAAGCGAATAAGGGTTTTAAAAGATGTGTTGTATGATTTGGAGGGTAGATTGTATGATTTCAAGTAGTTCAAAGGTTGATTTAAACCCTTTTGAGAAAATCATACGAAATCATATGGATCCAACAAAGGAGATTAGGAGGAAAGTGATGTTGAACATATTGGTATGGCCCCTGTACATTTTGGTGTAGCTAGTGTAAAATTTGTAGTTGGTTGAGTAGTTTGAGAGATTGTACGACCTGGAGGTGGTTGTAAGAACTAAAAATGTACATGAACGATTTGGAAGGTGTACTATTTGATTTACAATAGCACTGTATGGTCTGATTGCATGATAGGTGATGTCCAGAAAGTAAATCTAACTGGAGGAATAGTAGAAAAATGATTTCAGTCAAAGAGTTCAAATAATGGTTAAGAAGAATTATAGCTAGTAGAGTTGAATGGTCACCAGGACCCCTGCATGAGAGAGAGTCACATTTGCAATAATACCAAGGGTGACAGTTTTAGTCTTGCGGTTGGTGTGGTAATCATCCTTGGAGGAGAGGAGAATACAGGCCTTGGAGAGGGTAGAGGTATTGGAGTACTAATCAAATAAGGACATCGTCAAGATTAAACAAGGAGGAAATGGCATAGGAAAGAGCTTCGAGGAGGGATTTGCAAAGTGAATTCTATTACCCAGATCCAGAGGAGGATATGAGAAGTGAATCTGAGGAGAACCAGGTTGATATAAAAAGGATATCATTTATACAACATGGAGGATATACATGCCAGAAGTGGTGGAGCAAAGAAGAAAACAAGACCCACCCATGGAGAAGAGAATTTGAGAAGACACGTGTAGCTGTAATAGCATAGGTGTCACCACACCAGAAGACCTTATTTTATAATTATCTATTGCATATTGTTTAGGCATACAATCCTACAAGCAGACTTGCCTATGTTAATGTGGGCAAGTGGTCAATGAATGTTAATTCAATACAAAGGTATTCAAGAAAATAATTGGATTGCCAGAATATGGCACAGAGGTATTCAAGAAGTTTCTTGATATGATTGAGACACATCGCATCATCACTTCACTCACGAATGTGAAATCGTCAATCAAAGCAAAGATTTTGGGTGTAGGAACTCTAGTAATTAAATAGAGCTAGTTGATAGGGAAAGATTGGCCATGTGCCATGAATATTTTTATGGCTCAACTATCAGAATAAACACAAGCCATAGAGATGCCAATCTGGATGGCTCAATATGTGGAACATATCACCAAAGGAATTTGATACGATTAGAGTACCTATATGGATAAAAGGATGCATGACATGCTGACAAAAATGTTGAAGAGTTTTGGGATGACTTTCCATGTTGTTAGATTGTTATTGAATGTTGTCATGGAGATGGGAATTCATTTTTTAGGATTGACAAAACCTAGGAATATTGATGCAGGTAAACCAACCATTCTACAGTGGGAAAATTTGGTGCCAATTTAGGATACTCTAGATAAGTCTTGAGCAAAGAAAGCGCCTAAGTAGTAATCCATAATAGTACATGAGGATACTTCTTCAAATGAGGAGGTACACCATCGAAGGAATAGGCCTAGGTAGTTGCAACCTAAACTAGAACAACAAGCACTTCAACAATGGTAGTAACAACATCCATCAGTTAAGAAAAGAAAGAAAATATGGGGAGGCAATCGAGCCCAGTACAAGTAAGAACAAGAAGACAATGGGAAAGAATGGCAAATAATTCCATCCTAAAAAAAAAGTTGAGCCTGTATAGGAGAATAAACAAGAGGAAGAACAGTAAGACTCAGAGAAGTTGGATTTGCAAAATTGGAATTGAGCATAAGTAGAAGATATGGTAGAGTCCCCACAGATTTTTTAGTCTACCGATCTCAAAATTTTAGACTCTTCTAAAATTTTGGATGATATAGAAGTGAGGAAAATAGCACAAGAAGTGGTAGCCACTACTCAGGAGATAAAAGACAAATCCAAGGTGGTAGTTGAAGCCTCAAAAGAAGATTCAAGAGAGAAGAAGAAGCCTCACTTCAGATTCATGATGGGAGGAAGTACAAATCAAAATGATCAAAGTGATGCATAAGAGGATATGAATGCATCACAAGAACATGAAGATCCTATTGTTGAATAAGTCACAACAATGGAAATCCAACAGAATCATGAAGAAGAGTAGGTGATAGAAGAACAATAGATGGACTTAACCGAGCTAAATGAAGTCCAAGAATCTATAGGGCAGTAGCAATATCATCCCGAGGTTGTCGATAGTGAAGGAGATGTGGAAGTTGAGAGAACTACGGGATAGACCCCACCAAAAGAAAATATAAACATGAAGAAAGCACTAATGGAGCTTGGGGGAAGCTCTAGTCACCACTTGGAAGAAGAAGAAGAACAAACTCCTATAGAGGAATAACTGTGGATGATCCAAACAAGCTACCTCCTAGAGGTACCGCAGTTCTCAAAGATTGAAACTAAGGAGGATGCAAAAAGGGTAGAAGATCAGGTGGACCATTTTTTCTCTCAGATAGACAATGCCATGGCTAGCACTAAACTATAGTTTTGTATTGGATGTGTGGGAGAGTTGAAGTAATGGGAGGAACATGTGTTTATCGAATTAGAAAAATAACATAATGGGTGAGCAATGAGGATCATACAAAGAAAATTGTTGATATTCATGTACAACACCCATGGAAGTTACCCAAGGAAGAGGTAACAACGATGTTAGGAGAGACAACTTTCCAGACAGAGTGAGAACCAATTATAAGCAGAATTCAAGGTTGTACCTAGATAAAGTCAATTATCCGACTTGTCCCTTGAATACAGTGGAGTTGGAACATAAGAAGGTCACCTCAGGATTGGCTATCACTTTGAGAAAGTTGAACTTCCTAACACATTGGATAGAGTGGTTGAGCATAGTATTGGAGTAGATTTATCATCTCAAGGAAGCTTAGAAAGAAGAGACAACGACCACTCAAAAGGAAATGGTTGTAATAGAAGAAGAATTACAGAAGAGTAGGGTTGAGTTAGAAGATAAGTTAAAGAAATTGGAAGAATAACTGCTAAGTAACAGGGTGGGTTTTAAGGTCAGAATTAGTTCTCTAAAAGAGGAGAAGAGACAGGTCTAACAAATAGTAGAAGACAAGATCAAGGAGTTGGAAGCTCAATTAAGAGAAAAAGAAGAACAGTTGTAGGCGAAGGATGAACAACTGATAACATAGTTGGCTATGAAATATGAGCAACTGGAAGTACAAGATAAGAAGATAGAATATCTTACACAGTATAGTAAATGATATAATGATATGGTCTTCAAGAAGCAAACACAATTGACGATTAAGGAGGAGATTGTTCATGCTTTGGAGGTTGATATTAATCACCATCTGAATACCATTATAGAAAAGAATGAAGAATTAGAAGTAGCAGCTCGAACATAAGCACATTTGACGAAGAATCTTAAGAAGAGTGCTATTGAGCACGGACAACAATTGAGAGAACTCTTGAAGACTACCGAAGATACAACCAATCAACATGGTGTGAAAGCAGTAGAAATGGGTAACTACACAACCAAGTTTTAGAACTAAAGTGCAATTATTCATGCCCAATTGGAAGACAGTGAAGCCTTAGTCAGATAATATGTGGCCCAGCTGAAACAAAAAGATGAGTCAGCGAGGACACCGACCAAAGTAAATGGGAGGGCAGATGTAGGCAACAAATCCACCTCCCAGAAGAAGAAGAAGTGACAAGAGGATTTGCCCAGTTTTGATAATTTTTATAATTTTTATAAACCGTACAAGTAGGAGTAAAGCATACAAGCAGGAGGAAAAACGTACAAACTAGATGGCAAAACATACAAAGTGCAATAAAATACAATGAAATGCAAGGAAATGTAATTTGAGTTGTTGATAAATCATGTGTTTAGACTAAGTAAAAAGGTATAATTATGTATTTCATTATACATGGACAGTTTTGAATAACGAATTGCCTCAAGAACTACTTGTAACAGCCTAGTCAACGTTATATAATATTTCCTTTTCAATTTTGATAGTCTGGTTATTCTGGTTATGATTTGGTGATAGTCTAGTTTGATTAGCCTAAGTATTGAATACATATCTATGACTCTTGTGTAACTTTTAGTGATTTTATTGCACTATTGAGAAGTAATGAAGAAGAACCATATTTCATAATCTTTTCTCATGTATTGTATGATTATGTAATGATGGAGTAATGTTTTGCAGTATCTGGTTGTTGCATGTTACTTTTTTATTGGTTGTGGTTGATGATTAATGCATTACTAGGAAGGATGAAATTAAAACAAAATTGGTGTGAGTATTAGAAATGATATATGATGAAGATAGTATCAATAAGGATATCTTGAAGGCCATTGTACAATTTTTGGATATTGCCATTGGAAGGAACTCTCTCAAACCCTAATGGTAGAACTTGCATGTTGGTAGGAATGGAGTAATTGCCATTCCAAAACTTCCCAAAAATTTTCTGAGAGATATTGGTACAGAAGAGTATCCAATTTGGCACCTTTTTGAACTTTCAGTTAGTACAAATCGTACACCAATGTGCTACAAATCGTACAAAAGAAACTTACCCGATTTGGTAGTTTAGGAAATAAAGGAAAACTTACCCGATTTGGTAATATTGGCAAATTGAGTTATTTAGTTACAAAACTATGTACGGTAACTTGTAAAAATGAATTTAAAGGATTGGATGAGTGTAAAATTGTACAAGCATTGTCACTGTATGATTTGGAATTGTATAGTGGTACAATTTAGGATTCGTACTTGTTGTTTTATGGTCGCATATTGATGGTTGTGGGGACTGTACGAGTTGGTTCATCGATTGAGCATAGTAAATTGATCATTCTAAGCCTCTAAGAACCACATCCCCACTAGAAATATTGCACTCCTATGCTACAATAGACTATAGTATGTGGATTGACATGGGGGGAATGAAGCATTCCCCTTGTTAGGGCTCATAGGTGGAACAGAGAGATCAGTTTGCTGCATTAGGCCTTGGTCATAGAATAAAGGCCTAGAGTGCAACATGTCACTCAGAAATAGATTTTAAGAAAGGATATATTAAGTTTGAGGTTGGGTGGAGGTTGCTTCCTCTAGGCAACCTAATGGGTTGATCAAAGGAGGGGTTACCCTAGAAGCTTCCATATTTAGGTGCTCTTGGTCTTGATATTGGATTTAGGTTAGAACCATGAAGGGAAGGGTGAAGGAAAAGAAGGTGGAGCTAAAATGGGACTATAACTTGATTTTCACAATAATTGTACCTTACTATATGATTTTAGCTACAACCATACCTACCTATACAATTATGATTATGAACCATACTTGTCCATATGATCCTGCCTATAATTGTACCTATCCCTTTGATTCTACTTGAAATAGGTTACAGGGTCTAGGGGATGGAAAAATAGGCAGGAATGTTTTTTGATCATTTTTTGCTCTAGTTTTTCTATTTTTGTTGCATTTTTCAAAAAAAAAAACTAATCAAACAAGTGATTTAGCAAAAAATAAACCTTTTTATATAGAGGTGTTTTGATCGTGATTGATTATAAGTTTTTTTATGTTGTTTAGGAATTGACTATTTTTATGATTTTCTATGTATATTGTAGTGTTTTTGGTTTTAAGACCCCTACAAATCAACAAAGGGTGAATGGATGAGATCAAAAATATTTGTCTATGCACACTCTACAATATACCTAAAGGTACATAAATAAAGACAAAATGCATAAATAGGCAAAGGCTTCCTATGGTGAAAATGGCTCAAGGTCCACAAAAGGGGAAAAAGAGACCTCTTATACAAGAGGTAGCACTGTCTAAAACCTGTGTCAGCCTAGTTGGCTTCTGCTTCACCCTCGAGCAAGCTTGGTCAATAATGATAGTTGCATGCTTATGAATTATATAGCCTTGCGAGTGGGGGCTTCTATCCTAAACTACCATGAGATAATCCCAAGGGTAGCGAGTTTCCTAGTGATGAAGTCCAAAAAACTATTTGAAGGCTACTATGGTGTCTAGGGGGAAAGTCGATGATTGGAGATGAAGCCCAATGTTGTCGATCTCAGTTGATGGTTGGTGATATTGGCAATGTGACTGGAAATACATGCACGTGTG
The DNA here is from genome assembly GCA_028583015.1 of Wollemia nobilis. Classification (NCBI taxonomy): domain Eukaryota; kingdom Viridiplantae; phylum Streptophyta; class Pinopsida; order Araucariales; family Araucariaceae; genus Wollemia; species Wollemia nobilis. The sequence continues at coordinate 503,760 of JAQPPZ010001471.1, read as the reverse complement.
TGGATTTTTATTTTTAGTTAAGATGCACAAACAAATCTATCCTATGAATGCAAATGCAATTTTTTTATTTTTTATTTGAAAATAAATTGGTTTTGAAACTAATCTATGCTAAGGATGTGTTGGTCACGAATCTACCATAGGAAAGGATTTTTATATACGATGCACCCTAGACCCGGCCAAAATTGAAAGGCTGGGAGAAAGAAATGTCTCCCAGACCAATCTCCAGAGTGGGCTAGTTCCCTTACTATTCTAAGTGTGTTTTAAGATCAAAGTTGTAGGAAAGAAATTGTAAAGATGCGAAAAGAAACGGGAAATATGGCCGTAGGCCGAATTTATCTGATCGAGAAAGAGCAATAGCAAATAACTCTAAGTACAACAACAAAAAATAACAGAAGACAATGTCGTGATCCACTCACAACCTTGCATAAATGACCTCCAATCCCACATTCCAAAACTCACTCCTTTACTAGCAATTGTTAAAACTCAATACAGAATTAAAACTAAGCAGAAAATAAAAGATCCGAGCACAAATTAGGAATGCAATATGCAGAAGGAACAATGCATAGAAAATCGCTTGCAAAACCAAAGAGCCGAATGTCTAATATTCATGCAAAGCACTTGAAATATTTTAGCAAAAGTATCTCTCACTCCCGATACTTGCTAATGAGATTTACATTGGTTTTTATAGAGGTTGCGCCTATTTGTAGCATTTAACACTTACAACAGACCTCCTCGAGATTTACAATTATGCAACGAAAACAAGGAAATGCTCCCCTTAAATAGCCTTGAAGAAACCAACAATTTAATGCCATATGGAAGAGTCGGCCATTTTCATTAAATGATGTTCTTGAAAATATACAAAAAACCGTTAGAAAAATCATGAACAACAACTTCGAATCCTAGAAATATTCAATTCTGGTAGCTTGTGCGAGTTCTTCTACCTTGACCGCATCGAAAATCAGCAAAAAATTCAATTCTGGGATGCATTTAATCATCAAAAATAAAAAAATAGCATCGGGCCATTTGAACTGTTTCCAGGCGTGAAACTGCAATAGGTCATGAAAATGCGTTAGGTCATGAAATCGTGACATCTTCCTGCTCCGTACGCTTCTATCGCTTCTAAGCCATGAAAACCAACCATGCCACGAAATCGCTACTCATTCGGCATCTTTAACTCCTTCGCTAGCTTACACCACAAAAATGCGACACTGCGTGATTTCGCTACGCTTTCTCTACATGTTGTATGGTCTTGCTACTAAGCCCTGAAAATGCGACATTTTTGCCTTAGAATGTTTTCAATTTCACCTTGTCGCGATTTCACTACGCCTCTCCACACTTAGTCTCTTTTTAATAAAGTGTCACAAAATCGCTACCATTTCCTGCCTTCTGCATGGTTCTCACTTTCTGTCATGATTTCGCGATGTCTTTGCCTTGCTGGAATGTTTCCTCAAAAGTTGCACGATATCGCTATGCCTTTGTGCCTTAGAGTATTTTCCTTCAACTGACCCATGATATCGGAACACGTAGCGATTTCGCTACACTTTTGTCTTTGTTTGGGTTCATTTCGTAACTGTAGTGAAATCACTACCATTTTACCACTTAAGCCTTTTTAAACCATCTGTGCCTCGAAAACGTGATGTGTCATGATTTTGTGATGCCTTTCGACTTATGCGCTTTGAGCCATCCTTTGTCACAATTTCGTTATGACATTAAGTCTTACGCCTTCAGCTAAGTTTTGTCACGATTTCGTGATAGTTTGTCGCTCCTCTGCCTTCTGCTCGTTGCAAGCCGCAAAAATCAAACACGTTGCAATATCGTGACAGTTCTGCCCACCTGATGTCGTTGACTGTGTTGACCGTGATTTTGCGACACATCACGAAATCGTGCCAATTCTGTATTGATTTTCTCTCTCCTCGATCGACCCGCAATTTTGTGACATGTCGCGATGTCGCGACAGTTTTTTGACTTGGCTCTCTATGCTGTTTTTTGTCGTGATTTCGTGACATCTTTCGGACTTATTCATTTTTTGCATCAAAACCTGTAGAGAAGTTAGAATTGCAACATCTTAAGCATGAATAATCAATGATCAAATCAATGTGGAAAAAATGCCAACATTCTTGGCGGCTCGCGGGGTATACAGTTCTGTTGTATGCAAGAATCCCAGGCCTGAAACCATTGGGCAACAGAGTCATGAAAAATTAGAACAAAAAACTAACTGTTGGGGTTTCATCTCGATGTACTGCTGCAACATCTTTTGATGAAAAACTGAAACTCAAGAACTTGCATTTGGCTCAACTGATTATGGAATGAAAAATGAATGGAGTGAGATCCTGCGATTGTGCAGGCGATGAAATGCAAATGGAATGGTAATATTATGGAGTGGAGGAATGGGTGAAAGTGATACGGTGAACATAGTAACAGAGAGCTGTTGTGTTACCAGCTGCGATGGAAGGGGAATGGAAGGAAATGAACTAATGGAATGGAAGGGAAATGAGAACGAACTGGGGAAATGAACTGTAAATAAATGCATAAACCAATAGAGAACTTAGAAGAAAGGGATAAGAAGGAGTGGGAATAATAGGAAAGGGGAAAAGAAACAACAACAATGGCTTTTTCTTTACTATAGAAGAAAAGGAAGTAGAAGGAAAAGGTAGAAAGGAAAGGAGGAAAAAGGGAAGGGGAAGGAAGAAATTGCTAGAAAGCCACCAACTGCTAGGATAGGAGAAAAAAGAAAAACAAAAACAGGCACCTACAGCTCGCAGGAAAAAAGAGCTGAGATGATAAAATAAAAACAATACTTCTTTTTTTTCTCTTTTTCTATTTTTTTGTTTTTTTTTTTATACTATATACAAGGTTATACTTGACTGCCAGCTCATGAAGTGTAGGCTTTTAGATGAAAGCCATTCACTGAGATAGGAAGTGGGCTACCATCCAAGTCTTCCAGATAGAACAAATTTGCTGCACCAGCACTGATAATGCAGAAGGGACCCTCCCATAGAGCATCAAACTTCTTATGATTCCCAAGCTTAGCTTTGTTTTCGTTCCATTTCAGGACCAAATCTCCCACCTTAAGTGGACGATCAGCCAAATGTTTATGGAACCACTTTGAAATACCCTGTGTGTGTTTAGAAAACTCTTCATATGCCTCAGAACGCTGCTCTTCTAGCTGCAAAAACTGATCCAACTGCATATCCAAGGAATTTATGTCTGTTTCATCATCCTAAAAATCTTGCAACTGCTGCAATACTGGCAACTCTAGATGGACAGGCAACCTTGCCTCTTTTCCATAAACCAGGGCATAGGGTGAAGTCTTGATAGACTTCTTAATTGAAATCCTATCTGCCCATAAAGCTTGATTCAGTAGAAGGTGCCATGATCTCTTGTTATCCCCCAAAGACCTCTTTAAAATCCGAAGCAAATTTTTATTTGTGGACTCTGCCAAGCCATTTCCTTGTGGATAATAGTTAGAGGATGTTTTTAGGAAAATGCCATACTTGTTTGCAAACTCAGCTAATTCAGCTCCAATAAATTATCTGTAATAATGGCATCAGGAATGCTAAAGCGTGTAATCATGCCTTCTATGAAAGAAATCACCACACTCTGATTTGCAACCTTGGTTGGAATAGCTTCAGAACACCTTGTAAAATAATCTGTTGCTGTCAAAATATACCTGTGTCTAGCTGAGGAATTCAGATCAATAATCCCAATAAAGTCAAACCCCCACTGCTGAAAGGGTGCTTCAACCTGAATTGGATGCAAAGGCAGTGATGCGTTCCTAACTCTTCTTGTATACCTCTAACATTTGTCACATGCTTGGGCAATCCTAAAAGCATCTGTAAACAAGGTCGGCCAATAGTAACCAACTCAAATTATTTTTAAAGCCATTGGTCTACCTGCATAGTGTCCTCTTGATATGCTTGAATGAAACTCCTCCAGGAGTCTAGCCTTCTCGGATTCCTTGACACATCTTAGAAGAACGCCATCAATATTCTTAAAAAACAATCCTTCTGGCAATAAAACATACCGAAGAGCTTGTAGACGAAATCTTTTGCGCTGTGAGGCAGTCCACTGTGAAGGGCATTTACCAGTTGTGAAGTAATCAATGAGGTCATCTGCCCAATATGGTTCTTGAACTAAGAGATTCATCAAATTGTCATCTCTAGTAAGATCTTCTGCTTGAAATTCACCTATACCAGATTCTACCATCTTTGCTAAGTGTTGGCATAAAGCCTTACCACGCACTAGCTTGGTCGGATGAATTTAAACATTGAATTCTTGGATCTTAGTTACCCAACCAGTGCGTTTATCACCCATATCTCCTTGAATGATGAAATTTCTTACATCAGGATGTATAACATAGACAACTGTTCTGCTCTGAGATATACAATTCTTGAATTTCTTAAGGGATTTCATAATAGCATACACCTATTTTTCAATGAAGTTATACTTTGCCTCATGAGGTAAAATAACCTGACTAAGGAAAGCAATGGGCCTTTCATTCCCATCGTCCCCTTTCTGTGTAAGAACTACAACATAACTTTCATCTTCCCCAATTGCATGCAGAATGAAATCCTTTGAATAATCAGGATTAATCAGTACAGGAGCCTGCGCTATTCTATCTTTAATTTCTCAGAATGCCTATTTTATTTGAGCTGTCCATTTAAAGTCTGCATCCTTCTTCAACAGCTCAGTAATGGGTTTGACAACCTGGGAAAAATCAGAAATGAACTTCCTGATAAAATTGATTTGTCCAAAGAAAGACTGTAGTTCCTTTTTATTTGCAAGGAGTGATAATTTTTTTCAATGCTTCAACTTGGTCTGGATCTATTGCTAAACCATCCTCTGAAATAACATGCCCCAAGATTTTACCTTCCTTCACTGCAAACACTGACTTCTTTGGATTAATGGAAATCCTGAATTCTCTGCATTTTTCAAAAATTTGCCTTAGGTGAGAACTGTGATCTTCCCGTATATGTGAAAAGACAGTCATGTCATCAAGATATATAACAATAATCTTGTTCAGGAGGTCCTTGAATGCAATGTCCATGGCTCTCTGGAAGGTAGATCCAGCATTTGATAGTCCAAAATGCATTCGCTGATAAGCAAAAGTGCCCCACTTTGTTGTGAATGTTGTCTTGTATTAATCCTCATCTCTGACCCAAATCTGGTTATATCTAGAGAATCCATCCAATAGTGAAAAACGCTGAGCTCCATCCACAACATGCAGTATTTGATCTATACGAGGCAAAGGATAATGATCCTTTAGAGATGCACGGTTCAGATTCTAAAAATCTACACACATTCGTATGTCTCCATTCTTCTTTCGAACCGGGACCAAATTGGCAACCCAAGTTGAGTGCTTAACTGGATATATAATTTTGGCCTGCAGCATTTTCACAAGCTCGACCCTCATTAGAGTCTCAATATTTGGATTCTATCGGTCACTGCTTTTGTCTGAAGGGTCTGACTCCTTCCAATTCAATCGTATGCTGCACAATCTTTTTATCGTATCCCTTCAAATCTTCATAACTCCAAGCCACAATATCAAAAAATTCCTGACACAGTTGCCTAATTTCTTGCAGTTCATTAGGAGTAGAATCAGTTCCAACCTTGATGACTTTGTTGGGTTCCAACTGCAACTCCATGTATTCTTTTTTATCAATCTCAATCCGATGTTTTTTGGACCGATCATGCCGATCAAAAAAACTCTCTAGAGTTATAAGACCCTTCAGAATGTGATTATTCCGTAACTAAATTAGACCTTCAGATTCTTCGTGCTCCAAGGTTCTCCCTTTGATAGTGGCAGCTTCATGAATCAAAAAATTGACAATATGTTCATCATCCTCAAAGACTTGCCAGAAAGTATCTTTGTTTGGGACACTTGGCTTGTACACCATCCTAAATTTCTTTGGTTTGTTCACTACTTGCTCAATAGGAGAAAAATTGGCTCCAAGAGATGCTAGAAGATCTGCATGCTTATTTAGCTCTCTAGAAATGGCTTGAATATTTAGAGCTGTAAAAAACTCAAACAGGTCCCACACTTGATTGCGGTATGCTTTAAGGTAATGCTGCTTAGAAATGCACCTGTTTGTGACCTGATTTACAATAAGCTCAGAATCACCAAAAATTTGGAGCTGTTCGATTCCTAACTTCCTTGCCTTTTTCAAGCCTAAGCATAATGCTTCGTACTCGATAGAATTGTTAGTACAATTCCAAGTAAGACGGTAAGAATATGTTCTTTGTAAACTAGAAGGATAAATCAAAAAAATACCTGCTCCTACACCATTTTTGCATCTAGCCACATCAAAATATAATTGCCATAGTTGGTCTGTGACATAATTCTGATCAGCTTGGTTAGGAAGTACCTGCCCTGTGCCACCCTCGAGTCTTGTGATGGAATAACAACCAATTTCAGTCTCCAGCATAGCATTAAAATCAAGCATAGAAAACTGATCTTCCAACTGGAATTCATCTAAAACCTCATGCATCAAAACAAAATCCTCTAACTCTTTGGTTAACATGTGAACAGACTACATGTTTTTTTTTGCTTCTTCCAACTTCTCAATATGAAAAGAGGAAGGTTTTTCATTCTGAATCCTGAGATTTTTACCTTTGAAAGGGATTTCTAAGTGGTAATAATCCAGTGCCAGATAACCCCCCAACTTTGCAGTAAACTCTCTGGATAAACACATACTAAAATAGGGTTCTAGATCTACCACAACAATTTCTTGAATGACTGTAATCTGGGGCATAGTATGCAAAACTATTGGGACATCTTTTATTACACCCACTATTTTTATAGGAGTACCATCTAACTACAAAACTCTATGGCTACTTCATGTGTATTCCATGCCCATAACCTCGTAAACTACCTTGGGCATGACAGTTGTAGCAGCTCTAGAGTCGATCATGCAATTATGCACAATCCAACCCTCTATTTACAATGATAAATAAAATGGAGGTGGTCTATTTTTACCAGTAACAAAAGTAGTTAAGGCTTGAGCATAAACTATCTGGTTAGGACCCTTTTCATTATCCTTTACAGATTTTAAATACTCCTGCAATAAATCTACCTGGCCAGGTAACTGCAATGCATCGTAAAGACTAACCTTAGCTGTGGTCTTCTTCATTTCTTCAACAATGTTGTATGCAACCGTAGCAGAGTCCTTTTCAATAGGATGTTCATATCTGCTTTGATACTGCTGGGTGGCTTCCACTCTTAGCCTCTTCGTCAATGAAGGATACTTCAACTTCTCTCGAGATTCTTCTTTGGCTTCTAATATTACTGGTGTAGCTACAACCTTTTCTTGAACTCTATGAGAAATAGGATCCCTCAGTAAAATAGGTGCATCAGGCTTTGTAACTGGCACAGGAGCTTTCACTGGCTTCTTCAAATCGGCTGGCACTTTTAACGGATCTAACTCAGTAGGATTTACTGTCACAGGCTTCTTTCTAGTCCTTGTGAGAACTAAAACTTGCTCTTCTAGTGGAGTAATTAGGCTATGGCCTGCCTCAGAGATCATATTGATTTGCCCTCCCGAGGAACTAGCAGTTAATTTTTGCACATAATTCAAATGGACCATGTAGGTGTCTTCTCCATGAGGGTCATTGCAAGTCGAACACCAATACGTTCTTTCTGCAAGGACTGCATCTTCATTTACTAAAGTCGTCAAGCTTTTCTCAGGTGCTTTGCTTGTTGAAGCAGCTTGATATCTAGTAATTGGAGGAGGTTGAAATCTCCTTGGCTATAAATCTCGCTTAGCTTGCTTCCTCTCAATAAGCGTGATCTTGTTACCCATTGCTCTAATTGCCAAATTGGTAGATTTTACCTCTTGTAATAGTGTTGTATAAGGATCAGGGTTTACAGTTGCAAGAGGTGCTGGCAATGCTGGAAATGAGGTGGAAGCAGGGAATGGTACAATGCTGGGTGCAGGCAGCTGCAGACTTGCTAAAGTAGACAATTGAGGAGCTGGGATAGGTGCAATTTGTGGTGCACTAGAATTCCATTATGGGATAGGATACATAGTGGACATAGATTGTGTAAAAGAACTAGGATATAAATGCTATGGAATATCAGGAAGAATAGGCATTGCTACCTTTGGGGGAAGCCTATCGATTGCAATTAAGTTTGCATCTGCCTTCTAGGCTTACTCGAACAATTTTAGGAAAGTCATTACATTGGACTGCCTGATCGCCAAGCCAATATCTGTATTGAACGCTCAAAGGTAGTAAAACATGGCTTGCTCAGGGGTAGGGCGAAGTCCTTCAGGTACTCACTACTAGATCATGGTAAAGCGAACATTAAAATCTGCTATTGCCTCCTGCGGATGCCTTTGGATCGCATTAAACTGGTGCAACAGTGAAAATGGGTCAGCCTATTCATGAAAATTCTTTACTAACAATTCTCCTAGCTGATCCTAGGACGCAATAGTGCCTGGTTACAGAGATCTATACCAGTACAACAATTTTCCTCTTAAATATAATACTAGTAACTTCACCATTACATCTTCATCTGTTATGTCGTGAATAGCTGCTAGAGAAGCTACATCATGAATATGTTCATATGCAGTCTTTCCTGTACCATCATAAGTTGGCAATGCCTTCAAGGCAGTCTAGGGAACTGGGTTTTGAGCCTGGAGATTCAAGGCACCTGAGCTATTCCAAGCGGAAAACTACCTAGGTGGAGGATACTGGGCCATTTTAACTAGTGTATGTAACTGAGACAATGGAAAACTAGTAACAATACGAGGTTTTTGCATAGATATGGCAGATGATGATGGGGGAACCAACCTAGAATGCTCACCACTTCTTGTGTTGTCAAGTTCGAAAAACTCGACAAGATCTCCAACTTTTTGAGACTGTGATCTCGTGATCATGAAGGACAGCATTCACTGCATCCACATTTAGATATTTTTGAGTACTGCAGAGTCACCAAATGCTCTAATATTATGGCATGAAGGCGAACATTAAACCTTCAATGCTATGGGATCTTTCTGAGATAGAAGAAGTCCGCCCCACCGAGTGTGCCAAAAAATTTTGGTCACGAATCTGCCATAGGAAAGGATTTTTATATAAGATGCACCCTAGACCCGGCCAACATTGAAATGCTAGGAGAAAGAAATGTCTCCCAGGCCAATCTCTAGAGTGGGCTGGTTCCCTTACTATTCTAAGTGTGTTTTAAGATCAAAGTTGCAGGAAAGAAATTGTAAAGATGCGAAAAGAAACGATAAATATGGTCGTAGGCCAAATTTATCTGATCGAGAAAGAGCAACAGAAAATAACATAAGACAATGTCGTGATCCACTCGTAACCTTGCATAAATGACCTCCAATCCCACATTCCAGAACTCACTCCTGTACTAGCAATTGTTAAAACTCAATACAGAATTAAAACTAACCAGTAAATAAAAGATCCGAGAACAAATTAGGAATGCAGTATGCAGAAGGAAAAATGCATAGAAAATCGCTTGCAAAACCAGAGATCCGAATGTCTAATATTCATGCAAAGCACTTGAAAGCTTTCAGCAAAAGTATCTCTCACTCCCGATACTTGCTAATGAGATTTACATTGGTTTTTATAGAGGTTGCACCTCTTTGCAGCATTTAACACTTACAACAGACCTCCTTGAGATCTACAATTATGCAATGGAAACAAGGAAATGCTCCCCTTAAACAGCCTCGAAGAAACCAGCAAATTATAGCCATATGGAAGAGTCGACCATTTTCATTAAATGATGTTCTTGAAAATATACAAAAAACCGTTAGAAAAATCACGAACAACAACTTTGAATCCTGGAAATATTCAATTCTGGTAGCTTGGGCGCATTCTTCTACCTTGACCACATCGAAAATTAGCAAAACATTCAATTCTGGGATGCATTTAATCATTCGAAATCAGAAAATAGCATCGGGTTGTTTGAACTATTTCCAGGCACGAAATTGCAACAGGTCACGAAAACATGATAGGTCACGAAATCGTGACGTCTTCCTGCTCCGTACGCTTCTGCCACTTCTAAGATACGAAAATCAACCATGTCACGAAATCGCTACTCATTCGGCCTCTTTAACTCCTTCGCTAGCTTGCACCGTGAAAATGTGACGCTGCGCGATTTCGCTACCATTTCTTGCCTTCTGCATGGTTCTCACTTTCTGTCATGATTTCGCGACGTCGTTGTCTTCCTGGAATGTTTCCTCAAAAGTTGCATGATATCGCTATGCCTTTGTGCCTTAGAGTATTTTCCTTCAACTGACCAGCGATACTAGAACACGTAGCGATTTTGCTATGCTTTTGGCTTTGTTTGGCTTCATTTCGTAACTATAACGAAATCACTACCATTTTACCACTTAAGCCTTTTTAAACCATCCGCATCGCAAAAATGTGATGCGTCGCGATTTCGTGATGCCTTTCGACTTATGTGCTTTGAGCCATCCTTTGTCGCGATTTCGCTACGACATTAAGTCTTACGCCTTCAGCTGAGTTTTGTCACGATTTCATGACAGTTTGTCGCTCCTCTGCCTTCTGCTCGTTGCAAGCCGCAAAAATCAAACACGTCGCGATATCGTGACGGTTCTGTCCACCTACTGCTATTGATTGCGTTGAACGCTATTTTGTGACACGTCATGAAATTGTGCCAATTTTGCGTTGATTTTTGCTCTCCTCGACCGACCCGCGATTCTGCGACATGTCGCGATATCGCGATGATTTTCTGACTTGGCTCTCTATGCTGTTTTTTGTCGTGATTTTGCGACATCTTTCGGATTTAGTCATTTTTTGCATCAAAAACCTGTAGAGAAGTTAGAATTGCAACAGCTTAAGCATGAATAATCAATGATCAAATCAATGTGGCAAAAATTCCAATAGGATGAGAAAGCAAATTGCTTTTGAAATGAAATTATGCTAAAGAAAAGAAATAAAATTGATTTTTAAATGAAGCTATGCTAAATCAAAGAAATGAAATTGCTTTTGAAATGAATTTATGCTAAAGGAAAAGAAATAAAATTGCTTTTGAAATGAATTTATGCTAAAGGCAAAGAAATAAAATTGCTTTTGAAACGAAGTTATGTTGAAGGCAAAGAAATAAAATTATTTTGTAAATGAATTTATGCTAAGGGCATGAAAGGTAATTTGATTTTGAAACCTATTCTATGCTAAAGACATGAAATTTAGTTGATTTTGAAACCCAATCTATGCTAAAAACATGAAACATAATTTGCTTTTGAAACCTAGTCTATGCTACAGACATTAAAGGTAATTTGCTTTTAAAACCTATTCTATGCTAAAGACATGAAATGTAATTGCTTTTAAAACCCATTCTATGCTAAAGACATGAAAGGTAATATATTTTGAAACCCAATCTATGCTAAAGACATGAAAGGTAATTGATTTTGAAACCCAGTCTATGCTAAAGACATGAAAGGTAATTACTTTTGAAACCCAGTCTATGCTAAAGACATGAAATATAATTTACTTTTATAACCCAATCTATGCTAAAGACATGAAATTTAATTTAATTTGAAACCCAATATATGTTAAATACATGAAAAATAATTGATTTTGCAATCTAGTCTATGCTAAAGACATGAAATAAAGTTTGCTTTTGAAACCTAGTCTATGTTAAAGACATGAAAGGTAATTGATTTTTAAACCCATTCAATGCTAAAGACATAAAAGATAATTGATTTTTTGAAGCAAAATATATGCTAAGATTTACTTAGTCATAAATCTATCTACATTGGTCAATATATTTTTGTTAAGGTTATGACCAATTATCTATCAAGAGATTTATGTATAATACAGATCAAGATCTGGATCAATTCATGCATCAATGTATACGTCTATCCTAGTCTAGAGAAATATAAAGTACATTTTGAAAGTGAAATTATCCTAATAACAAGGAAAAGTAGTGATTTTTGAAAATAAAATCATGAAATTTGACTTAAAAATGGTTGATAGAAGTACCTACTTAAGGTCCTATGATCACTAGAATTTGTCTAGGACTATTGCACAATATTTGATTGCTAAATTTTATTGTTTTGAGGGAACCGTACCTTGGGATACATTTGTGACTATCAACATACCTCTCCTTGTGGTTGGCTTTGGGAGAAGTCTTTTTGGTCTCTCTCTGTTAGTGTTGGTTTTATTGGTGTAAATGATTAGTTTTATAAATTTCTATGCAAAAACAAAAGATAGAAAGTTAGAAAATATTTGAAAAAGATATTGAAAACAACTATTTCTAACTAGTAGAACCCTACACGTAATTTGAGACAACAATCTTATTGAAAACGAAGCCTAAATCCATGAATAGGCAAACAAGCAAGTTAGTAAATGAGATATGTTGAGTTTGAGATATTGATAGGTGAACAAAAGCAACTACACCTTTGAATGTCTTTTATGTAAGGTGATTTGGCTTAAAAGGCAATTGATTGTGATGGTGAGGCAAAGGATGCAACCTTATACCTACCTACAACTTCTATGGACACCATGTTTATTATGATGGTGAGGCAAAGTATGCAACCTTATACCTACCTATAACTTTTGTGGTTGCCATGATAGTTGTTTAAAAACTGATATCTTCCCTAGTGGGTTTAGTTTTTGGAGATCTTTAGCGACCATACGAGTCTGCATGGTTATGGGTATCAATTGCACCCCTCTATACGAGTTTGGCCTATAGATCAAAAAAGGTTTCTACCTTGGACCTAACTTGATGGGTCCTAGTATTAAGGGCTTGTGCTATATTTTGAACCTAAAAACATAGACAAAAACAACAAAAAGTAAGATAGATAAAAATCTAACAAGACAAAGTAGGAAGGTTTAGAGGGTCCCACTGTGATCATAAAATTGTAGTAATAAAGTACATGCCATTTTATTGATAAAGAAATGATGTCACAAAATGAGTCCCTTTTACAAATTTACCCATAGGGCTTACAAAAGTGGATTTCCAATATGGAATCCTTTTTAAGATGAGTTTATGGCACTTCTTTGTCCTCTTTGACCATATCAAAGAGGGGGTGGGTTTATCAATTATGCACCATCACTGGTTGAATGAATCTAATACCTACACAACCAAAAAAAGGAATTAGAAGCACTTGTGGGCCTATCTTGATTAGACCCAGATTAATGAAAGTGCAAGACAAAGAAAATATTAATGACAACATTAAAAGAGAGCTAAAATAAGCTACAAATAGATAAAAATATACTTGCCTAATTTTTTTATTCTCTAGATTTCTAATGGTTGCAAATGGTTCCTGGAGGTCAATTGTACCTCTCTTTGTGGTTGGAGTTGTGTTGGTTAGTGAAAGCATGAGATTCCGGAAACAAAAAGGATAAACTAAAAATGCAATGTAAACGAAACTAAAATAACGCTTAAGTCCTATGTTATTGAAAAATGCATAAAAAGGAAGAACATGAACACAATATATTAAAGCAATATAAAAATCGGCCCTTTTATTGATATGCTTTGCAAATTCGTGTTACAATGCGTCTCCTTCCTTTTTAGGGGATAAGAGAGTTAAATGTTGCTCTTTTACAACTTGTTTCAGAATTCCTTCTTCCGCGTGCCCACATATAAGATGGGCAAACCAAAACGTCGTCGTCGCTTGCGTTGATAAAGGTCGATTCCTCGCTGCTCCTCCAATGCTACAAATCTGCGTTCAAAGAAACAAACAAAGAATCAGTAGCACCTATGTATGAAAAATAAAAGATGAATCTAACGATGGTTAAAATGAATCTAAATGAAATGAAGACTTGACAAAAGCATAAACATGAAACTAGCTAAATACTATAAAAGAAATAAAGCGGGGGGTGCCCAAAGGCAAACCACCCGCGGGTGAAACTTTGCTTCGACACCAATCTGCTTAGGATGGGTCTGAAACCTGATGTGATGTGTTGTCGGAAAATTGGTTGGATATTGTGGTCAGAAAAATCGGTGTTGGTCCTTGATTCGTGCCTTCAAAAGTCACCCAATAACCTCTCTTTCGATTAAGAGATTATGGATGTTAAAAGCACAAATCGCAAGTAAGTGAATTAGCAGCACTTCGTTGCTCAAAATGCTCCTTCTCTGTATATATTTTGGGTGAGGAAACTCACCATTTTATAGACCCAAGGGGTCTCTTTGAATTAACATGCAAAAGTGTTTCTTTGCATAAATGCTTTTTGTGTGAAAAGAAGACTTCTTCTTGATTAAGGGTTGCTTAACTGTCTCTGTGCATGTCTTTGTATGTTTTAGAAAAGCTCACTTGCACTCCCATGCAATGAAGGGATAGCTAAGTGGCAAATCTGAGTTGTCTTAAAAAGCTCATTCTCATTCCCATGCAGTGAAGGGAAAGTCAATTGGCAGATATGAGTTGTCAAAAGAACTCACTCGCACTCCTATGCCATGCAAGAAAAGCTAAGTGGCAGTTCTGAGTTGTCATGCACTGATGTCTGACTTTTTGCTGGTCAAACCTGGTGTTCGTCCCACCCCGGAGCGAGCGCTAATAATCGTCTTTGGGTGAGACGAGTATAAATTTGCACTCGTCCCTGGGTAGGACGAGTACAAATCCGCACTCGTCCTTGGGTGGGACGAATAAGTAATAAAGTGTCTAAAAGGTGCCAACTTGATCCCTAACTTGCAAAACTACTGTGTGAGTGGTTAGAACCACTATTTAACCTCTGGGGGCTGCCCTGGGGGCTATGTGTGTTAGTGCGATCAGTGCTTGTTGTCACATAATCGGATTGGTGCTGTTTTGGTGTCTATAGATGCCCCTTTTTGGAAAGCGCTGCACATGGTGCAGTGCTGAGCAAAAATAGATAACCAAAGCACTAATGATTAAGGTTTTCAGTAACCTAACCAAATTTTGATGCCCCAAGTATGGAAAGGGGACGCATTCTTGAATCCTTGCTTCTGACGAGCTAAGGAACTCAAATCAAGTATTAACCTGGTTTGATGAGGTCTTACTTGAACTTAGACATTGATCAGTCATGAATAGGCAAAGGGCACAACCTTTTGTTGTGGGAACCTTGAGTTCATGATTCATGAATGCCAAGTATATGATCGGTTGGTGATAATTGCTTGTTTTCTGCCCCAAGCAGGGGCGCGATTGTCTTTTGCAATGATCCTTTGAATGCGTGTCATTTCCAAGACTGGGTATATTGGTGTTGATTGGCAACTAAGTGTGACTACCCCCTCAAGCAACGAATCGATGAGGGAATGACCGACATGAGAAAAGCGATGAGTCGCTTGACCCAAGATGACTTAAGTGAGGGTGCCTTCAGATGTTTTTCGTTTAATGCAAAAGCAGTTGCCAAACATTCTGACCTATTTTTGGTGGGTGTGAACCCATTTTGGGATGCCATTTGGGGGTAACATTGGCAAAAATCCGTCTTCCCATGGAACGGTCCGGCTATGGTAGCCTTATTGGGGAGTAGGATAGCGACAAGGTAGACCCCGACATCAGTTTTCTTATGCCAGGAGGTTAAGTGCAAGAACACTTTTGTCCAGCAATTTTTAGTGGTTTTGTTGGCATTTGTCATTTTTATAGTTTGGTTGTTTTGTTGTGTTTGTTTTTATTGTTTTTGTTGTGGTGTGTGCAGATGTGATTATTAATGTGACGTTTCTAATTTGTATGATGTATGCATATAAAATGAATGAGATGAGTTGTTGATGATGTGTCGATGCACCATAGACTGTACAATATTTGACTGACTTGCGATACTAATAGGATGACTTTGCATGTGAAAACTTTTTTGTATTTTGCATATATTTTGATGGTGATGTACGGAATAAAATGTGACAGTTGTTTTTAAAATGTAGTTAAGCTTTTCTGAGATTTAGATATTTTAACTAACTAGCCAAGACTATACATTTATCTCGCAAGACTTCTTAAACAAGGTCTAAATCCGACTTGAATGTAACCAAGTTATTTCACATCCCTGTGTGTGCAATTGAGTTTGTTTATGTGTTATTCATCAGGATACCGCCAGTTCCAGATGGGCTTTCAACCGAACCTATACTGAGGATCACCTAATTAGCTCCACTAACTCCTTTATTGTATTTAGTCAGATTAATCTGTGATGCTTTCTAAGATACCATAAGCTAGCTCATCCACATGCAAACATTGATCTATACACAAGTTAATGTGACAGATATATCATCATGCGGGAGGTTTACCACCAGTGACCAATAGGCTATCAACCAAATAGGTACTGAAGCTTGCCTCATGACCTATCGAAATGTTGAGAGTTCCAGGGATTCAATTTCGACTCCCATATTTTCTTCAATTGTATTGGGATACTTGCTCCTTTGTAGTGATAAAATCACTGTTTATTTTTGTTTTTTTTTTTTTTTTTTTTTTTTTTTTGAGCAAGGGATTTTGAATATGGAGTGACGAGAATCACTGTTATGTGTGCCTTTTGATGTGTGCACTGTAGGATGTCAAATTTTAGTGTTTTGAAGTTTTGCAAATGTTTGATGTTTTTGCAACTTTTGAGAACTTGGAATTCATGGGGAATTGGGTAGGGAGGATGCTTGTCCTTTTGCCAACTCTCAGCATTCCTAAGGTCATTCGCATAAGATAGTCGTTTCGCTTATGGTAACCGAGATTACGATGCAGGTTTCATCTTTCGTTCACACAACTTAGGAATTATTTTATGTGTGTTAATTTGTGTTGGGATCTACGTACCAAGGCGTGGTCCAAGTAAAACTTTCCCGTGTAAAATTTGTTTAACTCTGTACAGTTTTGGCTATAAATTTAAAGACATCTGAAGGACGAAAACCCTATATACATTAGGCGACAAATGACGATGCTAAAATAAAAGGGTGATATGTTGGATGTATGCGTGTATGAAAATGGAGTTGATGTGGAAATGATGGAATTGCCAAATAATGACTGTCTATGGTGCTTGTGACTTGTATGACCTATCGAAGTATGCAATGTATGGATGCAATGCTTAATGCAACCTATATTTTTGTATTTTGATTTTTATGAGAATGCATGGAATTGGAATGCAATTATTTTTGTGATTTTTGATTTTTATGAGTATGCATGGAATTGAGATGCAATTGTTTTTTTTTTTTTTGTGATTTTTGATGATTTTATTGTTTTTGTTTGTTTTTTGAATATTTGTTTTGACAAAGCAATTATGGTAACGCATGGAGCTTTTGGTGTTGACCAAAGGGTTTATGGATACCTTTGGGGCATTTTAGGGTTGACCAAGCGAATATGAGAATCCTTGGAGCTTTTGGCTTGACCAAAGGGTTTATAGATACCTTTGGAGCATTTAGGGTTGACCAAGCGATTATGAGAATCCTTGGAGCTTTTTGGGATGACCAAGCGATTGCGATAATCCTTGGAGCTTTTTGGGATGACCAAGCGATTGCGATAATCCTTAGAGCTTTTGGTTTGACCAAAGGGTTTATGGACACCTTTGGAGCATTTTGGTGTAACCCACTGGCTCTTCAGGGAATAGAGGTACCCCCAGCTTGATGATCTTTGTGCACCGGATCTGGTTCTGTAGGAATTGGCACGAATGGATCGGCCTTATGCACGGATAGGAGGGCAGGGTCTGCCTTCGGCACTAATGGTGCTATGATATCTCTGGGTGGAAGTTGCTCGTGATCTTCCCAAAGGAGCGGGATCAACATGTGATGCCAGTGGGTTGGGTCTATACGCCACTCATACCCTAGTATTATGCCTAGTTGTGCCATCAGTTCGTCATGGGTTATAGGGTGATTGTGTCGTTGTGCATGATTGAGATATTCCATCTCAATTTCATCTTCGTAATCATTGTCGATGATCCAAAGGCCCTCATTGGCCCTGACAGCTGTTTGCAACATGCTAGGCTCTTCTTGTTCGAGTAGATTGATGTGGTCCTCATGGGGTTGTTCCGCTCGTTGCGAGGGGACCTGGTTTTCCTGCAATGGCACGGGCTCGATGGGAGCCTCCAAAGGGAATAAGGTTAAGAGACTTTTGTGATGATCACCCATGGAGACTGCCTATGAAGTAATGCTGTCGGACTCGAACGAGTCCCATGGCGCTATTGCATATGCTGACTCATCTTTGGCGAGAGAGTCAGGCTCATTAGAATCTGGTGATTTTGAGATATGGAAGACCTCGTCATCAGGTAGCTCTACAACCAAGGGTTGATCCTCTGTGAGAGGACTTTCATGTAAGTTGGGCTTTTGGGGCCCCAAAATTTTGGTCTCTACCGATGCTAAGTGCTCTGGCAGCGCATTGCTTGTATCGGGGGATTTGAGCTCCTCCTCTTTGATTTGTTCTCGTTGAAGGTTGTGGGGAACTTGGGGCCTATGGAGGGGTGACAGGATAGCACCCCCCATGCCTTGGTATGGCATTTCATACCGCTCTTCTTCTCACTCAAGTTCCTCAGAGGCTTCTTGAAGAATTTTTGGGGGTGGCCCATGAACCTGGGTGGGTGCCTGAAGAAGGCACCCGTCATTGGTCTTAGGATTGGCCTCTCGCTCAAGTCTAGGAGGTGTCGAAGACAATGTTTGATAAGGTCGTAGAGACCTGTCTTGCACCCAGTGGTGTCTCTCATAATGTTTTGTCTTATGCGTGTGAGGTGTTGGAGTCTTCACCTGCATAGTGTTTTGTAACAACTCATCCTCCTGGCACTGAAGGCACTCTTGATTTAAAAGATATTGTTGCTCTAACTGTTGTTGTTCTAGCTCAAGTAGTGTGAGTTGCATCCGACATGCAATATGCTTGGCAGATTCTAAGATAGTTGGTCCTATCGTCTCATGTCTAGAAGGTCTAGATGCCTCTCCTAGATATCTATCCCGATCATGGTGATCCGAGATATCTATAGGCTGCCTCCCTCTATTGGGGGCATCAGCACTCCCTCGAGGCTTTGTCCTCAGTAGGTGATCCTGATAGCTAGCAATTACGGAGGCGTATTGCTTCCTCGATGTATATTGCTCTTGAGGAAGGTAAGGGTTTTCCTCGTGCTCTCTTTCATAAGTGAAAAAGGAACGGGCGGAGTTGGCTCGCCCCGCCTGAGGAGCCTTGTGCTCTGTATTTGTCCTTGTAGTCCTAAAAACTAGAGGGGGTGAAGGAGGGATAGTGTAATCATGTGGTTCCTCCCGTCGAACCCTATGTTGACCTAGCATTTCATCGTGCGGTGACCACTCATAGCAAGCATCTAATGGAGCTCTCTTATGGATGTACCCCTCATGGAAGGGTGTGTGCTGGGTGCGATGCTGAATAGGAATGCCCCTAGAAGAGGTGCCCTTATAGTCCCTTTTCGTTAACGAGTGGATGGGACTGCCTTGTGTGTTAGGTCACCAAGGTGGTATGACAAAATCTTGGGGACTATAATGGAGGTGACTCATGCCTCCTCAGACATTCTCCACAGCATCCGCCCATGATTGGGCTTGGCTGCGAGTGAACACCATGACAATGTCTCTCTAAAAAACCCAAAAATTTGAAATGAGTCAGATGGGGCCCAAAATTGGTGTGCACATCCCTCTTACAATAGATAAGACAAAAATTAAGTTTCAAGTCCTAAATCTAAATACATTAGGAGATATTGACCTCCGAACAGCTCAAAAAGCATAAAAAATTAGCCGAGTAATTTTAAAACCTAATTTTGGGGCACTAGATGATGGAATTTGGCCTCAAAAACTGACTTTTCAGGGCAAATAGGACTCCAAGGAGTCATATTTGTTTAAAATTATCCCAATTAACTCCCTGTAAAATTTCATGTCAATCGGAGCTACGGTTGAGAAGTTATGGCCCCGACAAGATGCACTAGAATTTAGGGAAAAATATAAAATTTCCCATATTTTGTTGGATGCTCCTGCATCACTTATGGGCACCTTCAGGGTGCTTTTGGGGTTGACCAAAGGGTTCATGGACACCTTTGGGGCCTTTTGGGGATGACCAAGCGATTGCGGGAATCCTTGGAGCTTTTTGGAGCGAGTGACAAAATACATAGATTTTTATCTTTTGTTTATGATTTTTCTGATTTCTTTTTGTTACACTAAGCATAAATGAACACACGCATACACAAACGGTGATTATCTCTTTTAAATATTAAAGGTGTGTCCTAAACTGATTTAGTGTGTTTTTGTTGTTTGTTTTGTGTTTGAAAATTTTGTGAAACATTTAAATGCAATTATGAAGGCTCTTATGACTCCCAAAATGGTCGCCCCTTCAATATACCATTGCCGGACCGATATACCAACCTCTCTATATACCCGCCATTACGTGAGGGAGACTATAGGTACGTGAGAGCAGATGATACGTGGAACAATGGTGATCACGGTGGGACCTCTGTCCTTTGTTTTTTTTTAGGTTAAATTACTGATCTAAAATTGCTTATTTTTTTACAGGTACCTGTTTTTCAACATCAGACTGTTATTCGTCTCTGCAAGTGATGATTACAGAATTGGTATTTCCACCCCACCGTGATCGCCATTGAAAGCACGAGATTTTGGAAACAAAAAGGATAAACTAAAAATGCAATGTAAATGAAACTAAAATAACGCTTAAGTCCTATGTTATTGAAAAATGCGTAAAAAGGAAGAACATGAACACAAGATATTAAAGCAATATAAAAATCGGCCCTTTTATTGATATGCTTTGCAAATTCGTGTTACAATGCGTCTCCTTCCTTTTTAGGGGATAGGAGCATTAAATGTTGCTCTTTTACAACTTGTTTCAGAATTCCTTCTTCCGCGTGCCCACATATAAGATGGGCGAACCAAAACGTCGTTGTCACTTGCGTTGATAAAGGTCGATTCCTCGCTGCTCCTCCAATGCTGCAAATATGCGTTCAAAGAAACAAACAAAGAATCATTAGCACCTGTGTATGAAAAATAAAAGATGAATCTAACGATGGTTAAAATGAATCTAAATGAAATGAATACTTGACAAAAGCATAAACATGAAACTAGCTAAATACTATAAAAGAAATAAAGCGGGGGGTGCCCGAATGCAAACCACCCGCGGGTGAAACTTTGCTTCGACACCAATCCGCTTAGGATGGGTCCGAAACCTGATGTGATGTGTTGTCGGCAAATTGGTTGGATATTGTGGTCAGAAAAATCGGTGTTGGTCCTTGATTCGTGCCTTCAAAAGTCACCCAATAACCTCTCTTTCAATTAAGATATTATGGATGTTAAAAGCACAAATCGCAAGTAAGTGAATTAGCAGCACTTCGTCGCTCAAAATGCTCCTTCTCGGTATATATTTTGGGTGAGGAAACTCACCATTTTATAGACCCAAGGGGTCTCTTTGAATTAACATGCAAAAGTGTTTCTTTGCATAAATGCTTTTTGTGTGAAAAGAAGACTTCTTCTTGATTAAGGGTTGCTTAACTGTCTCTGTGCATGTCTTTGTATGTTTTAGAAAAGCTCACTTGCACTCCCATGCAATGAAGGGATAGCTAAGTGGAAAATCTGAGTTGTCTTAAAAAGCTCATTCTCATTCCCATGCAATGAAGGGAAAGTCAATTGGCAGATATGAGTTGTCAAAAGAACTCACTTGCACTCCTATGCCATGCAAGAAAAGCTAAGTGGCAGTTCTGAGTTGTCATGCGCTGAGGTCTAACTTTTTGCTGGTCAAAGCTGGCATTCGTCCCACCCCGGAGCGAGTGCTAATAATCGTCTCTGGGTGAGACGAGTATAAATTTGCACTCGTCCCTGGGTAGGATGAGTACAAATCCGCACTCATCACTGGGTGGGATGAATAAGCAATAAAGTGTCTAAAAGGTGCCAAATTAATCCCTGACTTGCAAAACTATTGTGTGAGTGGTTAGAACCACTGTTTAACCTCTAGGGGCTGCCCTGGGGGCTGTGTGTGTTAGTGCGATCAGTGCTTGTTGTCACATAATCAGATTGGTGCTATTTTGGTGTCTACAGTTAGATATAAAATTCCTTCAAAGGAAATTTTCTTCTATTTTTGAGTCTGGTGATTTTCTAAGTCCACACATGTGAGCAATTTATACAAAAAAGTACAAAAGGAGGCACACAAAAGCATCCATGGGGGTTAGCACAAAAGAAGGCTAGAGTGATTTTGGCAGAGTTTTGTTAAGAATTTGGATGATTCTTGAAAATAAATAAATGTCTTCCTATTTTGGCCAAGGTTAGGGGGGTGAGGTGTCTTATGAGGTGGCCTATGAGGTGGAAGGGTGCACCATGCCTCATAAATGGATTTGGGTGGAGAAAGTCCTCACCCATCCATATGCAATAAATGGGCATGGGTGCACCATGCCTCATAAATGCATGGGGTGAATAAATTCCTCACCCTCTTTATAGCATGTGGATGAAGAGTCATTCATCATAAATTCACATGGGAAAGAAATTATTCATCGCATTTATGACATTGAATGAGAATGGGGATGTAGAGAGTAGGGGGTAGAGTAGGATAGGATGAGGTAGAGCTAGGCTAGAGTTAAAGGTAAGACTAGGGTGAGGTGGCCCTAGGTTAGGCTAAAGGGATGGTCACATGGTGACCATGGTCTAGGTGTAGGAGGGGACTTAAGTGGCTAAAGGGGATGAATAGTTTTTTTATGCAAATTAAGCAAATTTTAAGGGCTTTTGCAAATTAACTAACCAATAGCATTGCGCAAGGGATAATTTAACATTTTTAGGTGTCTACAAATATATATCATAATATAAAAGAATGCAAGGCCACATTTGTTTATATTTTTAAAATTACATTTTTTATTATTTGTGGCTAATAGTATAGCCTCCATGTAATCATACATGTACATGGCCTATCAAAAAATATTAAGCCTCCAGTTGTCCAATTGTTGAGGCTTGGTATCCATGTACTCTGGCTATTTATAGCCACCTTTGAATTGAAATCAATCAAGCTGAGTTTTATGAATTATTTAGTTTGTTTATGTCTATGAATCCTCATTAGTTTGGTATCAGAGTGGTAAGTTGGATTGGGAGAGAGTATCCTCTTCCCTATGGCTAGTTTGGTTTAGAATGGGAATGAGAAATCTCTAGTAGGTCCTAGACTTGGTATTCTAGTTTGAACAATGTTTTCTTGGCTTAGTTATGTTAGCCAAGAGTTTGGTTTGTGTCTAAAGATATTTTATGTTCATTGTTGGATTTCTTGATTAGAAAATATCGATTATTAAGCATCAATTATGGGTAGAAAAATTTAGTAAACTCCCTAGTTGTGGTGTGCCTTAGGATAACTTTCGTACAACATTCGCTTGCTCTACAACAAAATATTGTTGGTCGTGTCAAAGCATCACCTTTCTCAAATATGGAGTGGAAGGTTGGTCTGATATGTCGACTAGAGCTGGTTTATGTGAATGAAATAGAGCTATTTTTTTATGTGCTAAAGAATTTCATGAAGAATTATCACCAGAATGTAGTGGTTATTCACAAATTTGCATAGACGATTGTTATGTTGCCTAATTTTGTTTCATCTTGTTTGGATTGAGTAATTTTTCTAAGACAAGTTAATTTTTGCAAGCTAGAAAATAGTTCATTTCTTTAAGAAGCTACTACCAGTTATAATCCAGACATAAATATTTGTCTATGTAGTACCTTGATAAGTATTGTCCATGCATTAGTAGTTGGGTGCACTTAACCCAATATCTAAGATTGAGTTTGTTTGGAGTTTTTGGTTGGTGCAAGACAACATTGTCGCCTGTCAATAGCAAAGTTGATTTCAAACATACAACAAATCAGCCACCCAAGCTACAAATTCCATGGCATATATGTGGAAATGTTGGTTACATGGCATGGTTTTATGGTCTATTTCATGGAAAACCTAGTTGGAGATAATATCCACTAAAGGAGACATGTCTACACACAACAACGATCAAGAGATTTGTGACAACTTGAAGTAATTTTTGTGATGTATTGATGCCATATTTCATTGATAGTTTGGATGGAATTAATGAGTTAGCCGTTGAAAATCGATTATTGGCAATTTGAGAAACATGGCCAAGTGATGCACGTGTTATTTGTTGACTTGAAACATAGCTGGAAAATTTAGTTTTGGAAAGCTCATTTGTTTAGACAGTGGCAAAAGGAGCAATGATTTGTGCAATTTGAGATAAGGTAGCACACAAAGATAACGTAAGTGACATGTAGCTATCCATTATTTTTGCAACCTAGAGTTTGTTTAAGAGGATTAATGACTATTTTGTCACATTAGTCTATGTCATGTTGAATACAAGGAAGATGTTAAAAATTGAATATCATTGAAGAGTTTTTTGCATGGAGACACAAAATAAGTCTGTAGACACCAAAATCTAGCACCTTTGAAACCACATTTGTCACCCCACCATCAAACCCTGCATAATAAATTATATGCCTAAGTGCTAACTTACGGATATAAAATCCTGCACATTATCCTATTCCAAATTTATTAAATCTATAAAATTACCCTAGGATACCCTACTTACCCACTGGACATGTGTCTTGGACACCTCACCCAACATATTTACCACATCTCACCCACTCATGTCCCCCTTGTCTTTGCACATGGGACAGATTTCCAACACCCATGCCACATCTCACCCACTTTTGTCCCCCTTGTCCCTTCACATAAAACAGGATCCCTCATCCCCCTCCACTTGCAGCCACATCACCTTAGTTAAGTGAGGCATATTGAATCACTCACTGTAACTGCCCCTTATACCTGGCAGTTCAGATGTAACACTTGGTAAGTTAGGCTTTCCACCTCCCATTTCCCTCCAAAGCCCTAGGAAGCTTATAAAAATGTCATCTTATCGACAAAGGAGGAGAGCTGAATTTACATACCCATAGGCTACCAAAATTGATCCAAACATGGAGATAATTTACGAGCATGAGTATCATTTCATACTGCTAGTTCGTATCTCAAGGCAACCTATTTCAACCAAAATCGCTCGTCTACAATTTCACAGTAAAAAATGCCTGTCAATGGTTTCACAGTAAAAAATGCGAGTTCGCGGTTTCACAACCGTAGGTCCACGGTTTCTAGTTCACCACCACACGTCCACAATTATGCAGTACCGAGAACAAAAATCACACAAAGCAAAGATTAGTACATCATTTTTTAGCAAGGTGTTAGTTATTGATTGTTTTCTATTATCTACTTTTCATTCGCATCAACTTAGGGTTTATGTGTAGCATTGGATTTATTGTTGGATTGTGACAGGTGCTACTAATTTGTTTGTTGGTTTGAATGTGTGCAGGTGACATGTATCTTGGATAAGCTGTTGAAGTTGGAGTGGTCCCTTGTTGGATACCAAAGCCCACTCACCCTTTGAAGCTGTAATAGAGGAACGAAGAACACCACATCCTGTAGAAGAGTCGAAATATATCCCCTCTTCTATCACAAGCATTGTTTTTCAGATAGAAAAGAAGCATTGTAACATTGCTCCCAACACACTTGGGGTAATTCAAAATATTTTGTAAAAAGTTGTATCAATATCAATACAAAAGAACATTTTGGCAATCTACTTCTCTTTCTGCATATTTTTATTCATGTTCAATTCTTTTGTTACAGAAATGACGATCACGGTAGGACCCCCTAAGGGTTCCATTTTGTTTTGCCTTGCATTTTGAAAATCTTACTAATTTTCATTTTGTTGCATAGGTTTTGAGAGTCCAAGGCATGCATGGGATCGATATCGAATTACAGACTAAAGAAACCCTGCATTCGAAACAGACACTACAAAACCATTGGAGCACAGTTTTTGTTTGGAGAAAACGTAGACACATGGTTTCTTCTAGAGAAATGAAGATGCACGGTTGCAGACACATGAATGCAAGATCGCAGTTGCTGCTATGAAAACACAGGCTGGCGGTTGACAGCTGGAGGGAGTGGCAAAGGATCATAGGTTTGTACCTACCACTTACCACTCTTTTCTCTGCATTTCTTTTCTATTTGTTGTTATTAATTAGATGCATTTAGGGTAATATAGATAGTCCAGTCCTGTTTGACCTTGTCTGCATATAGGTCTTAAGATATGATCAATTAGCTTAAGTATTGCATCCATTAATACATAAAAAAAAGAAATTGAAAAAATTGCATCCGCACAGTAGTTAGATAAAAAAAATCATATTGCACGTGTCGGGTTAGAAATAACCCAAAAACTATATTTTTAGGTTCATGTTTTTTTTGGCCCTGCTCTACTGATATAAATGACCCGCATATTCGCGATTGGGATTTCCCAAATGTGGACACGCGATTGGCAAACCGTGCATTCGCGGTTTACCAGAATCAACCGCCCACCTCTGATTGGCCCTGTTGAGTAGGATTTGGCCTAAAGTTTACCTGAAGGTGGAATTTTGGCCCCTGACCTACTGTTTGTTGTGTTTTTGCTTTCTGTCTTCTGCATTTAGGCATTCAAACATAAATGCATAATAGTTTTGCATAAAACAATAATTAAACAAAACTGCCACACACTTGCACTTAAACGTTGGAAAACGATTGGATTTCATCACCGTCGGGTTTGGATTTCATCACCGAACCACCAACATTATACCCTATTTTTTGGCCAAGGTCGGCTCCAAGAACCATCGTAGCTTGGAAAATTTGCATATATTTCTCTTCGAAGAGTATGACGTTGACCAAGTGAGACTGGGTGAGGACTGGTAGGACCTGTGCTCCCTTCTCAGGTGTGGAATTTCACTATCATACTTTGGGGGGTTTATGTGACTTGGGGTTCATAGTTAGGTTGTCAAGCTACGAGTATACAGGTGAAATCCTAGATCCATTTAGGGCAAAACATTGAGCACACGTCTTTTCATTTAAAAAAACAACTTAAAAAAAAAATTAAAACTAGCGAAAATTTAGGATAAAAAACTGTGTGTTTGTTTGCTTTGCGTGTTGTATTACATTGTATTGTCATCTTATTTACATGGATAGTTGCACTTAGCATTTTACCACATAGTAGCATATGGTAGTGACTCGTAGTCAGGCTAAGAAATTAGTGTCAAGCCAAAGTCAATGATCTTCCCCCATGGCATCTCAGTCTGGCAACATATTTAACACTTCAATGATAATGCAAGTAGGCATGCCTATTTCTATGTCCCAAGATCTTAATGTAGGACCCTCTAGTAGTGTCCCTAATACAAACATAGACATTATGCATAAGGCCACTCACATAGCCATACTTGAGACACCTAGGAGTGAACCTCCTGTAGTGATGGATATTCGTGTCACCATTTGGACATGGATACTATTAGAATGTACTTGAATTCAACTGGAATGGTTTTCCCATTATTGCCACCACTCTCCATCCCATATCATGTAGTACCACCATTGCAATAAGATTCCACATTCACTTACCCACAGGAGTCAGAACAAGTCTTCACAAATTCTCTATTTGAGTTGGTTGTTGTAGCACTAGCTAACCAACCATCATCATCTAGTCAACCACCCCTCACCTTGCCTCAACAAATAGTCATTTCCACCAACCCCTTGTATGAAACATTTCCTATTGTTTCACAAGCCCCAACATCCACTCCACCTACTACCCTCATAGGCTCTACATATCATACCATACCACATTCAGTGGCAATCGCCTTTGATACTTATACCCCACTCACTTCCACTACCATGGTTGCCTCACAGCCAGCCCAGTCTACCACATCGTATGTGGCGGTCCCTACTTCAAATTCAATTGCTATGCAACATGCTTTCTTACAGCTACAGCAAATGATTTTAGATAATGCTAACCGTGGCATGAATCTTGACCTCGCCTAATCCGACGAAGATCAACAACATCAGTAACCCAATCAATACCCATCCAAGGACACTAACTCATAAAATCTCTGGTGAGTGAACTAAGAATAACTCTGTAATCTAAAGCCCCGACCATGGGATGACTAAGCTACTCACTAAGAAGCCACCTGTAAGAGGTGAGGAGAGGTGGCATCGCAGGCACAAGGTAGACCAACTGGTCATCCCACAATGATATGCTCCCAAGACCAAATTTGGAGAGCCAAGCTACAACCTAGACCCTTTCGACCCCACCTCTTAACCTCGTACAACTCGCTATAAATTTGACATAAGAGAGTGGGAGCCCACGCCAACCATCGAGGATCAAAAATCAAACCCAAAATAATAGGTACCTGGTTCCACGAGATCCTCAATTCTATGGAATTGGGCAACAACATGTTGCTCAGTATGTACATAAGGAAAGTCGAAACTGCTCCCAAACTGCCAGCAGAAAACAAATCCAAGTATGCAATCTCACCCTTATTGCAGTCTACATCAAAAATCACCAAAAATAGGGAAGAGTGCCTCCTTATTGATGTAAACCTGGACGGCTGGACCTTCGATAGGAATGCGAAAAATGTGGTATAAGTCCTCCAAAGTAACAATGAGCTCCCCAGTAGGAATCTGGAAGGTCCCTCTATCCGTATCCGATCGCTCAACCAGCATCGAGAGGAGATCCTCATCAGCTCAGACGGTTCCCAACCACCCACAGCCATCAAGACCAATGGTCTCCAAGAAATACCAATCATCGTCAGAAAGTTCCTTTCGCACTTTCCTAATAGTCCTCGACCACCTATGCCAAGCATCCAAGAGCCTCACTTGAAAAACAAACAAACATAAAATGCATTAACTAAAAGAAAAAACTTTCACCTACCCCTAAGTGATCAAAAATCAATAGGCAAAAACAAGCACAACAAGAAAAAACAAACATAAAATACTTTAACCAAAAAAAAAAATTCACCTACCCCTAGGTGATCGAAAATCAACAGGCAAAAACAAACAAAAAAGCAAAAAAAAAAAAAAAAATCACCTACCCCTAGGTGATCATAAATAGACAAGCAAAAACAAAAAAAAAAAAACAAAACAAAAAATAATAATAATAAATAAAATAAAATAAACCATGTTCATTACCAACCCCATTTAATTACAACAACAAAAAAAAACAAAAAATAAAAAAAAAACATACAAACAAACAAACAACAAGCAATAAATGAAGCTTAAACAAAAGGGGCAGGACCACCAACCTCGACATAACAGACGTCACCTTCCGTTCCAGTCGAGCCACCACCAACGTCAACACTGCCACCACCACCGCTGCCTTCGCCCATATCCATCTCACTCAACAAACTCAACTAATCAACTAATGACAACTGGCAGAATGAAAAGGAAAATGATAGTAGGCCTTTAAATAACCACTTTTTATGGCAGAAAATGCGTAAACGTATTTTGAGACGTGCATAAAAATATAGACCCATGGATAGCGTAAGAAACCATAGCCTCACGGTTCCCAAAAAATGAAACCGTAGCCGCGCAGTTCCAAAAAAAAACTTGCAAGCACCAACAAATTTGCCACCAAAATTGAATTCCAGTTAAAAGTGACAATAGTCCAAACAAAACAACCCAAAGTTGAAATTGACGCCCACTCCGTGAGGTTACAAAACACGGATAATTACGATAAATCAATGTGCATTAAGGAATTGCTAACAGTCACTACGACAGGTGCCTAGGATGATTGGTTCCTTCATTTCATAATCATGCATGTCAATCAAACCAAAAGGTATATTTTAAGACAAAAGTCCACCACACTCTTGGGGCAAAAACATTTTGAAAAATATGCAACAACAATAACCATTTCAATCATTAAAATTTCATCAATTAGCCCATGGGCTTCATTTTTTACCCACTTTCCAATTGATGGGGTAAACAAAGAAAAAACATTTAGCCTACCACAACAAAGAGATTGAGTCCATCCATCTAATAAAGTTAGATGTCATCGATTTTCGCACCGCATTGTGTTGTACACAACATAGTACAAAAAGGGGCAACTGTAGACACCAAAATCTAGCACCTTTGAAACCACATTTGTCACCCCACCATCAAACCCTGCATAATAAATTATATGCCTAAGTGCTAACTTAGGGATATAAAATCCTGCACATTATCCTATTTTCCAAATTTATTAAATATGGAAAATTACCCTAGGATACCCTACTTGCCCACTGGACATGTGTCCTAGACACCTCACTCAACATATTTGCCACATCTCACCCACTCTTGTCCCCCTTGTATTTGCACATGGGACAGATTCCCAACACCCATGCCACATCTCACCCACTTTTGTCCCCCTTGTCCCTTCACATAAAACATGATCCCTCATTCCACTCCACTTACAACCACATCACCTCAGTTAAGTGAGGCACACTGAATGACTCACTATAACTACCCCTTACACCTGGCAGTTCAGATTTGCCACTTGGCAACTCAGGCTTGCCACCTCCCATTTCCCTCCAAAGCCTTAGGAAGCTTATAAAAATGTCATCTTGTCAACAAAGGAGGAGAGCTGAATTTGCATACCGATAGGCTACCAAAATTGGTCCAAACATGGAGATAATTTGTGAGCATGAGTATCATTTTGTATTGCTGGTTCGGATCCTGAGGCAACCTGTTTCAGCCAAAATTTCTTGCCCACGGTTTCACAGTCAAAAACACCCGTTAGTGGTTTTACAGTCAAAATACGTGTCTATGGTTTGACAATCGCAGGTCCGCGATTTCCAGTTCACCACCGCGCATCCGCGGTTATGCAATCCCAAGAACAAAAATCACACAGAGCAGATATTAGTACATCATTTGTTAGCAAGGCGTTAGTTATTGATTGTTTTATGTTATCTTCTTTTCATTCACATCAGCGTAGGGTTTATATGTGGCATTGGATTTATTGCTCGATTGTGACAGGTGCTATTGATCCGTTTGTTGGTATGAATGTGTGCAGGTGATAGGTATCTTGGATAAGTTGTTGAAGCTGAAGTGGTCCCTTGCTGGATACCAAAGCCCACTCACCCTTTGAAGCTGTAATAGAGAAACGAAGAACACCACATCCTGCAGAAGAGTCGAAAGATCTCCCCTCTTTTATCACAAGCATTGTATTTTAGAGAGACAAGAAACATTGTAACATTGCTCCCAACACACTTGGGGCAATTCAAAATATTTTGTAAAAAGTTGTATCAATATCAATACAAAAGAGCATTTTGGCAATCTACTTCTCTTTCTACATATTTTTATTCATGTTCAGTTCTTTTGTTACAATGTCTAATTAATTTGGATGTTGTGTTTGTAAATTATCACTAGTTCATCTGTATTTGTTTTTTTTTCACAAGTATCTCTAGATAGCTTTTTTGCTATATCCCATTTTTGGTGTGGATTGATAAGATGAGTCTTTATTGATTTACATTTTCCATTTCTAATTGTTCACTAAAACGTTGGTGTGGCCTCAAATCAAGAGAAAAACCATGAATTGGAAATTTAAATGGTCTTATTTGTAGCTAGAAAAGCATTTGTCCAAGCAGGGTACATTTGTCCAAGCAGGGTACTTTTTCGTCTTTTAATGTCTTAAGGGGGAATTTTTCCTTGTCTTGAGGGACTTTGTAAATTGTAAAATTGAAAGGTACTCATTGTTTCATGAGTATACCCTTATTTATACTCATTAAAAATATCATTTTGAGTTTGATCCATTGGAAGTGGAATTTTTCACTTTTGTAATTATTTGATATGCTTAATCATGCCTCAAAGTATTTGTTGTAAAAAGAAGTGCATTTTCAGTAGTACCCAACACTCTAGAACATAAGTAGTGTTCTACTTGTAATTTTGGACAATCACCCTCCCTAGCATTCACTAGACAACCTATGACCCATTGACAAATAGAACAAATTTTAGCCTTAGCTAATATTGCTAGTAATTTGGCTAATAAGGTTAATAGTATGCAAATATAGCCACCATCCCCTAAGGTCCACACTCCTGACACCCATTCTCATATCAAATGTGAGGTTAAGATCTATGATGGGTCTAGAGATCCCGAAGTTCTCAATAGTTGGATTCTAGACATGGACACTTGGTTTGCTTACATCTAAATCCTTGACAATGATAATGTTCCCTTTGATAAGTTGAAACTTTCGAGTGTTGCTAAGATTTTGATTACCAAGCGATAAATCACACAAAATCCCATCACCACTGTAATAACCCTCCCTATCTAGTTCTCTAGGGGTTTGCCAATTCTTAACCTTTTTCATGAATTTTTGATATACAAAATCACAAACACAGAGCA
Source organism: Wollemia nobilis (assembly GCA_028583015.1). Lineage (NCBI taxonomy): Eukaryota > Viridiplantae > Streptophyta > Pinopsida > Araucariales > Araucariaceae > Wollemia > Wollemia nobilis. Next base: position 471,765 of record JAQPPZ010001471.1, on the reverse strand, counting down.
ATCCAGAATTCTCAAAAATATTGCTTTATTCTTATATCAAAACTAAGGCACAAATTACAATGCAAATACCTCAAATGCTGATGAAACTCGAGCTGCTCCGTACTCTATAAATGATGATGAAGGCTCAATCCTTCTAATGTGAATACTGTGTGGTGTCCCAGCTCCAAATATTCCCTGTATAATCTCTAAATGACCTTGTGTGGTAACCCAACTCCAAAAAGTCTTTAAAACTGAAGTCCAACTGCAATCCCTATGTGGAAATGCCCAGATTGACATGAGGGTAATCTTGCAACTCCGAAGACAATGTCCTTGTAAGAGGTTGTCGTCTCTCACAAGCTCCAAAATCTTTGTAAATGGCTCTACCAGAGAGTCCTCCAAAAAACCAGAGAGAAAAATAATAATCTTCGCATATCTCCAAATGAACTCAAAACCTCATTTTATCTCCTCCATAGGTCGACCTAGGGTTAGGTCACTTTTAGGGTGAGCAAATATAATTTTATCAATTTTTAATTCCACCTTATAAGTCGTCACTTAAAATGGCCCCTTTTAAGTATAAAATGATTTTATAATAAAATAAAGTCACTGACTTTACAAAATTAAATTAAATAATCACTTTATTAATTTTATCTTCGACCATTAAAATTTCCAACCTTTGCCCATCCGAATTGAAATTCGTGAATGGTTTTGGACACCCATTTTGCTGAAGAATATCACTGCACTGTCTGTTGTCCACCGAAACCCTAAAAATAGACATGGCTAAAAATAGTAACTCTAATCAAACAAATCTTCGAATGAGCCCAAACAACCATTAATCAATAGCTCTTTGGGTACTGACAAAGATTCTGATATCTCCAATGGCTCCCCTCCATCCAACTTAGCCTACGGGAGCTTATGTATAGGCTAATTTGCTCTACACCTAACTACGTAGAAAAGGGGACATTATAGTCCGCCCTTCCCAAAGATTGCTTGTCCTCAAGCAATATGTATACATACTCCAGTCAGATGCTACATCCCGACTGAGATCACATCAAATCCCCTGGATCCCATAGTGATGAGGCCCAAGAATGCCTCATTATTGCATAATGTTTGACTCATTATTGCACAATGTTTGACTACCATATGATAAGTTAATTGCCAAATAGTTGACTAGAATATACTATTTGTTAAGTGTTTGCATGTTTTTATGATAGGAATACTATATCTCTGTTTTTGACTATTTTCAGCATTTTATGATTGATTTTGTTTGATTAAGTAGCAAGTAATAACATGCATTTCAATTAACCAAATGTGGTATGCTGATATCCATTAACTTCTCAATGGTTTTTGAATGTTTTTCTGCCCTTCAACTTGTTTCAAATCCACATTGAAGCCAAAAGTTTAGGACTATCATAAATCTGAATAAGTTTTAGAATAAGTTTTAATTCTGCAAAAGTAGATTAGATTTCAATTCTGCAAAAGTAGATTAGATTTCAATTTAGCAATTTCAATTCTGCAAAAGTAGATTAGATTTCAATTCATGCAATTGTAGTTAATTGTTAAATTCTGCAATTTAGATTTAGTTTTCAATTCTTGTAATTTATTTCAGTTTCCATTCTTCAGACTAGGTTTAGTGTGACACCAAAAGGCTAAACCAAATCTGCTTCACCAATAAATGCTTGAAATCTGAATGCCTGAATTGTACTCTACCCTAGCCTTCTATCGTAGACATCCTTGGACACCACCTCGGATTGATAAATCATTGAGATTAAATGATGAGATTCAATGACACTCATCATTTTGGCACCGTTTTTAGGGAGCATGGTGTTGTTAGAGGGTAAAAGCAATCAAATAATTATTATTGTGCTAAGTTATGAAGTTCGTAGTTAAATCCGAATGTAATAGTTGGTATAAATAATAATTATTGATAGTTGCATTTCAGTCCATTTAGAAAATAAGCAACCACCACCTTTAGCCCAACCTGGATAGGCAACCCCTGTCTATGTAAACTGAATCTATTAAAAAAAAAATCACAAAAAATTTTGCACAGTAAAAATAGGAGTTTACAACTTAATGATGATACTAGATTTTTTCATTATTACTTAAATATTATTAGGATTTTATCGCGCTAAATCGCAACCTAGCAATTCTTAGCCTACATAGACAATAGTTGATCTCATTAGAGGCGATCCTACCTGACGAGTAGTTGATCTGCTAAAGTTATACACTTTTTGTCTTATTATGCAAACCAAAAATATTTTTTTAGCCCAACCTATGATTAGTCTGAATAATACAGGATAGGCAACCCCTGTCTATGTAGCTGAATCTGGTATAAAAAAAAAACCTACAAAAAATGTTATTGACTGCAGCAACATCCAATTGTGCTCAAACAAGAACTTACCTGAGCTTGAAGAGATAAAAATCAATGGAGATATACAGAAAACCTTTAGTCCAAACACAGAAATTAGCCTTGGACAAAGGAGAAAAACTAGAAAAATTGCACATAGAAAATTTACTTCCATTGAACTCCTTAGTAAGAAATTACAAAGGGGTAAATACTATCCTCTTAAGAATGAAACAAATTGAAGTGCATCAACATTATTAGCTGGCTGAATTATAAACAAAAAGCAAAATTATTGCTATTTTGAAACAATATTTCAATCCCTTTACATAGAATTACAAGGGTATATCAAGATTTTATCTTGATGTAAGCACTTAACATCTTTTGGGAATTGGTATTTAATTGTTTCAAGAATAGATTGACAATATTTTGCAGACTAGGAGGCATGGACAACACTTGATTGAATAAGTTTTTAGATATGGAGCAATGCTTCTTTCTCCCATTGGTAATTCATGGAGGATGTTAGTGGTGAATAGACATTGCCTTCGGGTATACCATGCACCATTAACTAAGGAGGAGTTCTTGAAGGAGATTTCGTTGGATGTACACATAATGGAAGATAATTTCTCTTCAATATCAGATTCAGAGTGATGATAAAAAGTATGACAAAAAGAGAAAAAAAATATACAATAAAAGCAAAAAAAAAAGAATAGTCTTGTTTGTGAACTTCCTTCTTGGGTACAAACAAGACAAGAAAAATTGAGAAAAAAAGGAAAACAAGAGAGAAAGAAAGAAAAAAATTGTAGCAAACGCATGTCCCACAAAATGGGGATACATGAGGACAAGCATAAAATTCAGAAAGAAAGAGGAACAATGGAGCCAATACTTCATTTCCAGCAATAAGGAGGCAATGATGATGTAAGAAGATTCTTACTACTCATCTAGTAAGGAAAGTTGCATCAATGTTGCAGGTTTCAACAGAAATAGATGGTGTTTTCATACAACAATTGACATGTTTTTGCAAAATAAGGATTGGTCTTATCCAAATAAGAGTGAGAGATGTTCTCTCTAATTCAAGCACTTGAAAAAAAAAAAGAGGACAAAAGTTGGTTGAAAACCATAAATGACAACCTCTTCTGATAAAAAAATTGAAAAAAAAAGAGATGAAGAAAAAAAATTGAAAAAAATGATGAAAAAAATATTAAAAAAATGAATAATTCAGTAGTGAAAACCTTCCTGGAGGCGCTACTAAGTTGGCTTGCATGAAAACTGATTTTTCGGCATGCATTGCCTTGTTGATCTACCCATCATTGTTCCACCATTGTACAAATCTCACACTGCACATGTGTTATGTTTGTTTATGTTTTCAGATAACTTGCTAACAATCATCAAAAGTAGCTTGTAAGGTGCATGATCAATTTTCAAGACAGTAAGGTATGTGTTTCTTGCATATAATTCATAGTAAACATTTAGCATTTAGTGTATGATAGTCGGTATTTGGCATAAACTATTCATACAATAGTGACAAGTTGAAAAAGGAACATGTTCAAGATGTCAAGAAACACCCCCTTATGCCCTTAATTGCATGGAAATTCCCAAACTGTGCAAAACCTGATTTTGGGACAGACATGGCAGCAATTTTATTTCAATTTTTAGGGCAATTTTAGAAGGAGAACTACAAGTTTATATCTCACAATTGTCTGATAAATTGAAGGAGGATAATCAACAAAATGCACCTGAAGGTTCTATTTTAGTACTACTAGAATAAAACAACAACATACAAAACAAAGAATAGCATCTAAACAAAAGGATGAAGAAGGGATTTTTGATGTTATGGAAGGCTTATACACTCTAGAGATGGACCCACAATAGAATCTGTAGCTAACTTTTGCATAGGAGGTCATTTTTGCATTTTTTTAAAGATATTCGGAATGAGAAATGCAATCTCTTTGAAATGAGTAGGATATCTTTAGAATGAGTAGAAATTATACCATAATTGCTGAAAATGCTACAGAATAGCAAAAAGAGTAGAGTACATCAAATATTGAGGTTTACCACAAGTAAGTACATCCCTCAAGCATTTCAAATCAAAAAAATTATCAATTTTTTTCAAAAGGTGCAAAAAACAAAAATAAGCATTCAGGCTAAAATGTTGTTAAGAACAGAAAAGTCCATCAGTAGTAGTGCATCTGCCAAATACGGTTCCACAATAAGACTATTGCAAAATGAATCATATGATATAAAGCCTTTAAGAGGTACCTTGCAACACTAAAACTTGTAAAAAAATAGAAAAAGAGTCATACATGTGCTTAATTGCAAAATACTTGATATAGTGTAGCAAGGAGGAATTTCTCAGTTAGCAGGTAGCAAAGTATGTTGTTCACAAGAATAAAACCTGCATATTACTATGGCCTACTAAGATGCATGAGGGCATGCATTAGTTCAAGTTGGGGGGGATGATGAGGCCCAAGAATGCCTCATTATTGCACAATGTTTGACTCATTATTGCACAATGTTTGACTACCATATGATAAGTTAATTGCAAAATAGTTGACTAGAATATACTATTTGTTAAGTGTTTGCATGTTTTTATGATAGGAATACTATATCTCTATTTTTGACTATTTTCAGCATTTTATGACTGATTTTGCTTGATTAAGTAGCAAGTAATAACATGCATTTCAATTAACCAAATGTGGTATGCTGATATCCATTAACTTTTCAATGGTTTTTGAATGTTTTTCTGCCCTTCAACTTGTTTCAAATCCACATTGAAGCCAAAAATTTAGGACTGTCATAAATCTGAAAATCTGAGAAAAATAGCCATATAAAAATCAGCAAGCTGTCACTTTATAGGAACACCTTGAAGTTGTCAAGAAAAGCATGAGGATATGGATGGAATGAGTTCAAAAGGATTACAGAAGATATATGACCTATTTAGAATCATTCCCACATGATCTAACTAGGCAGCAATAGGGTATAACAGAGCAGGGACAATTGTGCAAAGACTGTTGCACTATTTTAGCATGGTTACTTGGTGAATGAAGTGTATAAATTCAGTAGCAACTTGATGTACTCCTTCATGTTGATACTTGAATAATTTTTCCATGTTCTAATTTTTTTGAATTTGCAAGAAATGCCAATATTTTACAATTGTGCAGCAGAACTGGAAAATGCAATAATTTACCATGTAAATTCCAGCAAGCTACAAATAAATGGCAAGGCATAGAATTCACACATAGAGAGGAATGAAGGCTATTGCAATATGATACTGAGGGCTAATACACCTGAGAAATGCAGCCAAAACCATTTGGAGTCAACACAGTTGGTCATTCTAAAGATCTTCGGAATGAACACAGTGTCTTTGGAATGAACAGATATCTTCGGAATGAGAAAACACAGTATCTTCAGAATGAACAAATATCTTCGAAATGAGAAAACATAGTGTCTTTAGAATGAGCGGATCTTCGAAATGAGAATTGCATTATCTTCGAAATGAGCGGATCTTCGGAATGAGAATTGCATTATCTTCGGAATGAGAATTGCATTATCTTCGAAATGAGCCACTTATCTTCGGAATGAAAACAGAATGTGCTTTTTGACTTGTTGACTGACTTTTGGTGGTGGAAAAAGGGAAAGAAGGTTGAGAAGGTTAAGGGAAAATATCTCAAATATGATTTTGCCGTCCTTGTTGTCCAAAGCCACCATTTATGGAAAAGATCAACTTTGATCCTCTTTTAGGATTAACACAGAAATAACCGCAGCATAATAGGAAGTTGTTTGCAAAGATAGAAATGGAATATTATGAAGTGGAGAAATATGTATGAGATATTTTTGGACTCCTCCAAAGTACTCCCACCATTGAATATGCTTTCTAAAGGCCAATGACTACTGCTGCAACACAAACTGTTCAGATTTGCATTTATTTCAGATCCAAAATTATTGGCAAATGACTGTAAAATAGCACATAGGCTGATTTGAGCATGGGATATATTGTAAATATTTATATAAATAACATGGCTCCCTCCTTGGTTGAACCAGTTAGGAATTAGAATAGAAGAGAGTTTTCAGTAGCAGCAATTAGGACTGTACAGTGATTTTTTGTAATAGTTTTCAGCATGTTTTGTCATCAATAAAAGTGAAGTATTTTATCATTTTATGTGCTGAGTTTTAATTAGTTAAGGAGTGTTTTTCACCTCCTTCTAGATCAATAAGTATGGGCCCACTTTTAGATCTAGAAGGAGGGATTTTATGGTAGGTTTTAATCTATAATTTTGCTACAGTAGAATTAATAGATTGCTTGCCAGATTTCATTTTCTTGTTTTTATTTTGTGTTGTGTGATTTATGTTTCCTATTATGTTTGTGTATAGAATTTGTGTGTATGTCAGCTGACAAATTATATTAAGCATTTTCCTTTATGTTTTCCCTGCTTTCTATTTTAGCAACTTTCCATTTTCAGCATATTTTATTTTACTATCAATTCATGTAGCAGAAGCTTGACGACCTTTTGTGGCAGGGCATTGATAGATGTTTTAGAATAAATTTCAATTTTGTAAAAGTAGATTAGATTTCAATTTAGAAATTTCAATTCTGTTATTTCAATTCTACAAAAGTAGATTAGATTTCAATTCATACAATTGTAGTTAATTGTTAAATTTTGCAATTTAGATTTAGTTTTCAATTCCTGTAATTTATTTTAGTTTCCATTCTTCAAACTAGGTTTAGTGTGACACCAAAAGGCTAAACCAAATATGCTTCACCAATAAATGCTTGAAATTTGAATGCTTGAATTGTACTCTGCCCTAGCCTTCTATCATAGATAGCCTTGGACACCACCTCGGATTGATAAATCATTGAGATTAAATGATGAGATTCAACGACACTCATCACATAGTTACCTCAAAAAGGAACCGCCATGCTAACATTGTGCCACTCTGATCATCACTACCCCTTTGACATGGTTAAGTGGCAGAAGTCTCAACTACACTAGCATGATGAAATCTCTCTCCAGTCTGGCATTGACATGTCTGTCTGAGTTGAGATGTAATATCATGTACCATGACATATCGAAAGAATCAACGTCATAAATTATTGCAAACACAATGCTGGAAGTGCCTCTATAGTCATCACCTAACCAGCTCAACTCGACGTTCACACTCCTAGAATCTCCCAAATAATCCCATGTAGCCAAATCTATTGTAGTCAATGTAATATTATCTGGAAATATGATGTCCCTCATCATACTCAACCAAGTAGGGTGTAAATGTATCTGTATAATTCCTGGAAGATCAACCAAACTCCACTCTGGCAACTGTTAGGATCTCATCCTAACCCTTAATGTAATAACTTACTTGATGTAATAATTCCTAGTGAACGTGGGTAGTACCCATGATTAATATTTTGTAATGTTCTAAGTTTTAGCTTAGGTAGTGCCTATGACAAATGGCACCCTTTTTATGTAACACATGGTAGATAGGTGGCATTGTGCATGTAATTCGTGTGGCATTATGCATGTAATTCGAGTGGCATTGTGCATGTAATTCAAAGTGGCACTATGCATGTAATTCGGGTGGCATTATGCATGTAATCCAGGTGGCATTTTGCATGTAAGCCAACCTTGGAAGGAAACTCCTTAAATACCCGAAAAGGCACCAATGTAACCATCTTTTGCAAAATTAATGAAGTATTGAAGGAGGTTGCCCCCTCGAAGAGGCCTCGCGATTCAATCTTATTGTGAGATTGTTCTTTATGCAAATTTCTGTTATATTAATGTGATGTTTATGTGAGTTATTTCCAAGCAATTGTGTGAGAGTGTGTTATTTGAGTTTATTTTATAGCAGATCTTAACAAGTGGTATCAGAGCGCTTTCCAGGGCCAAGTTCTGTTGCAACTGCAATGATTCTTGCCATCCAATCCGCCTGTTAGGTATAAATTCCGTGTGTTTTTTCCATTCTATTTTTCCTTATTAAAAAAAAAAATCCAAAAAAATACAGTGTTGTTTTTTTTTCCAGACCAAAAACAAAAAAATATATTATTAGTTGAGTAGGTAGAAACCCTGTACCGGGGGTTTTAAAATATCGCGAAGGATCTCGTCGTTATTGGCTAAGCTAGATAGCCCATAAAGCGTCTAGTGAAGTGAGGGGCGATCAGTGCTCCAATACCCGTGCCTCGCATGTAACTCGCGCACGGACTTGAGCTCCCACGTATCTTCGGGTATATCGGGAGACCATCTAGGATTAAACAAACTTTTAGCCATTAGGAAGCTCTTCGGCCTTGTATTACTCATAGTCTACGGGACACAGGATCCCGGACGATTACCCTCCCGTATTGTCGTAGAGGCAGTAGTGTGCTCAAGGGTATGTGTGGAATCCTCCTTGAGTAGTGGCCTGAAATATTGGTCCGAGCACTATTGTTCGTCACTGTCGGTATATTAGAGGGCCTATGGGTGGTACATACTCCTATACTTAGCATTCCCTGGTTCTGTTAAAACTTCAACCTGTAAAAAACGTAAAAATAAAAAATAAAAATCCAAACATCCATGTTCGTAAACCTGCATTTCAAAAGTGAGCATATGAGAAAGGAGTCCTCTACTAAAAAAATAATAGAAGGGACATGCATTCGGGATAAGCCATGAGGGTGACACTTAAGTTGAAAGTCCGGAGAATAACAAGAAAATTTACAAGTGGCAACTACAATCAAGTCGCCAAGTCGTAGAGGTCAAGACACATAGTAGGCAAAATTCACGCTTTCGTGGTCGAACATAACCGTCATATCGCCACCCGCAAAATACAGAGAATCTTGAGTGTGAAACACGGCCAGCTATAGATAGTGCTCCAAGGAGCCAACTTTTGCTCGCAGCTCGTAATCAGAAACTCTAGAACACCGTTAGACTCAAAGAAACGGAGATAAAAAAAAAAGTCTCTGGGGTGCCAAAAAGTAGTGTTGAGATATATAGCTCATTGTGACCACCTCCTTCTGCTGATCATTTTGATATATAGCACCCAAGCACTTTTTTGGGCACTTACTAAAAATAGTAAGTCCTAAAAATTCAATTCTATTTTTAGTAACTGGTCACAAAAGGTCTAAAAAATGGCCCAGGGTACCCGTGGACACCGGAAAGAACTAGAACACTTGGAGTCCCTAACAAAAGCCATTGAGAACTTGAACTCGGCTTTTCACTCCATAAGGGAAGAAGTCCAAGGTCTTCGCCTAGAGCATGAGGCCACTAGCAATCGCTTAGAAGAAGCATTGACAGAAGTAGACAACAAACTGAGAAGAGAACCACCCAAATCATAATACCAAGCTGAGAGTTCTACAAGGAATCGTGACCATGATCCACCCTTTAGAATGCCCAAATTGGACTTTCCCAAATTCAATGGGAAGGATGTTGATGGGTGGCTATGTCGGGTTGACCAATTCTTTCGACTTCATAATGTACCCATATTTCATCGAGTCCAGATGGCTTCCTTTAACTTGGAATCTGAGGCTCTACACTGGTTTCAATGGTTGCGTCTTGCCTACCCAAATCTCTCTTGGGAGGATTTTGAATCCCAACTACTCACTCGATTTGGTCCTAGTGAGTTTGAGGACTTTACAGGAGCCTTGACCAAACTGCAACAAACAGGGTCAATCCGAGAGTACCAAGCTCAATTTGAGAAATTGGCCAATAGGACAAGAGGATTGAGTGAAGGGTTCTTCCAGAGTTGTTATATCAGTGGGTTGAAGGTGGAACTCCAAGCATAAGTAAAAATGTTGAAACCACGAACTATGATGGAAGCTATCAGTTTGGCCCGTTTGGCCGAATCTAAACTCTCCGCCCAAAGACGCCCATCAAAGTTTCCTCAAAATAGACCTTCATTTCCTCCTAGAGCCCAACACCTAGATGATAATAAACCTGCCGCACCCAAGCGCCTCACCACCGAAGAGATGGATGCACGTCGTGCCCAAGGATTATGCTACAATTGTGATGAAAATTTTTTCAAAGGGCATAAGTGTGCACACAAAAAATTGTTCTTGATAGATGTTGAAGAACCTGATATCGCTGACGAGAGTGAGGAGGATGAGGACCCTCCAAAAATGAAACAGGAACCTGAGACAAACAATTACAATCCATGCCCTTGCAGACATTACTACTCCTCAAACCATGAAGGTTACAGGATTTTTCAAGGGCCAACGTCTTTCCATCCTTCTTGATTCAAGAAGCACGCACAACTTCATTGACCCTAGAGTTGCTCAACGAGCAAATTGCTATATCCACACTTGTAATTCCTTTGAGGTCATGGTAGCCAATGGGGGAACCTTACCTTGTAAAGGAAAGTGTCGCAATGTTAAAATCAAGATAGGGGACTATGAACTCAAGCAGGACATGTTTGCCCTCCAGTTGGGTGGATGTGATATTGTTTTGGGATCCCAATGGTTGAGTACGTTGGGCACTATCAGTTGGAACTTTGCTGAACTCTGGATGCGCTTCTCCCGCAACGGACAAACACACATCATCAAGGGCTCCCCGACAAGAACACCTCAAATTATCAGTTCAAACGGCATGGAGAAATTGCTAAAAAAATCATCACGTGGGGTCATTGCACAACTATTCTCCATCCAACCATCCACATCTCCAATGGGTGAAATCCCACAAGACATGCAACAGATTCTCCCCAAACAAGAGGCCATCTTTTCAGAACCAACCACACTACCACCGCATCGCTCTCACGACCATGCCATTCCATTATTGCCGGATAGTACACCTCCCAATATCAGACCACCTTATGAGCGACTCAAGCGCACCTTATTTTGGAAAGGTAGGAAACAGAACATTCGCTCTTTGGTGGCAGACTGCGACACAGGTCAAAGGATGAAAGGAGAAACAGTGCGCTCTCTGGGCACTCTTCCACCATTGCCAATACCGGATCAGGTGTGGACTGACATCTCTAGGGACTTCATAGAAGGGCTACCTAAATCTGGAGGCAAGTCTGTTATTTTCGTGGTAGTGGACCGCCTTTCAAAGTATGCTCACTTTTGTGTCCTAACCCATCCTTACACAACATTCACTATTGCCCAAATTTTTCTTGACTCCATATTTCACCTTCATGGCATGCCAACCTCCATTGTATCTGATCGTGATCCCACCTTTACTAGCAATTTGTGGCAAGAGTTGTTTAAGTTGCAGGGGACTCAGCTCAAAATGAGTTCAGCCTACCATCCGCAAACGGATGGTCAAACAGAGGTTGTTAATAAATGCTTGGAAACTTACCCTTGCTGCCTTGCCTCCGATCATCCTACTCATTGGGCAAAATGGCTTTCTTTGGCCGAATGGTGGTACAACACTTCCTATCATACCGCCACCAAACTCACACCGTTTGAGGCAGTTTACGGGTGCCCTCCACTCACGCATTCCTCCTACATTTCGGGCAGCTCCAAGGTACAGGTTCCATCACCACTCCTCGAATTGGATGAAGAAGGCTCCATCTTACTTGCACCAAAGCAGCTGCTGGATCGTCGAACTCGCACTCTGCGCAACCGTACCATTACAGAGGTCCTGGTTCAGTGGCGTGGACTTCAACCTGAGGATGCTACATGGGAGTCTCTCCATCATCTCCAGCAATAGTTCCTCATTTTCAGCTTTGAGGACAAAGCTTCTTCAAGGAGAAGGGCATGTTAGGATCTCATCCTAACCCTTAATGTAATAACTTACTTGATGTAATAATTCCTAGTGAACGTGGGTAGTACCCATGATTAATATTTTGTAATGTTCTAAGTTTTAGCTTAGGTAGTGCCTATGACAAATGGCACCCTTTTTATGTAACACATGGTAGATAGGTGGCATTGTGCATGTAATTCGTGTGGCATTATGCATGTAATTCGAGTGGCATTGTGCATGTAATTCAAAGTGGCACTATGCATGTAATTCGGGTGGCATTATGCATGTAATCCAGGTGGCATTTTGCATGTAAGCCAACCTTGGAAGGAAACTCCTTAAATACCCGAAAAGGCACCAATGTAACCATATTTTTGCAAAATTAATGAAGTATTGAAGGAGGTTGCCCCCTCGAAGAGGCCTGCGATTCAGTCTTATTGTGAGATTGTTCTTTATGCAAATTTCTGTTATATTAATGTGATGTTTATGTGAGTTATTTCCAAGCAATTGTGTGAGAGTGTGTTATTTGAGTTTATTTTATAGCAGGATCTTAACAACAACTCAATAAGAAGCTCAGCCTCACCATCAAAACTGGTATGCCCATTATGACTGCACCCTGTGCCAAGTAACATCTCATGCATAGGTGACTCAACCAGGACTATCTCTGCACTTTCACTGATTAAACTGACCTCTTGAGAGGGCACTGTGTTCAAATAAGAAGTAAGATACTCCATGTAATGCCAACCAAATTATGGACCCATCTTCATCATGTAAATGTTATGGCTGTTCGAAAAGTGAACAACGACATATCCCTCATACCCATGATCAACTATTGCCCATAACATGCTGCCCATCAAGGCAAGCATGCGATCCTGGGTAAGAGAACTCAACTCTTGGTCATCTTAATTAGGTTGGAGGATGCTCATGGAATCACCCTCAGACTCATGTCGGAGTAGACACCCTGTCTCAAAAAATGTATCCTAATGATCTATTATAGTAAATGAATCAGCACTCTACATCTCAAAAAGTGGATTGCCCAAAAATGTCACATGATCCATCTCATATAACGGATTGTCAGTCCATCGAAAACAGTTATCTCTCTTGTGCTTATCAAGGTTATTTTGTTGATTCCAAATTGTGTAATTTGTTTTCATGGGACAATGTGATAAGTCATAGTCCTCCTTAATGCAATCTAGTTCGTCAACAATCTACCCAATCTTCCTGGATCTCTCTCGATTCAGCTATTCAGTAGATTCTAAAACAAAATTGAGTTTCAACTCTCTCTCATGCAATGAAAAGTGTGCCTCTGACAAAGAGCTTCTAGTCCACTCAAGCTCTTCAGTTAACTGATTGACTTCTTCTTCTTTGATCTTGTATGCACTAAGGGTCTCTTTGACGAGCTTGCATAGTGATATCTGTTTGCAAGAGTGTTCATGAAGTCTAACTTCATAGTTTCTAAGGCTGCCCTTAAATTTTGTAAATCAACACTAGAGATTACTCCTTCTACACCCTTCTGTCTCTTCTCAACGTGTGCCCTCCAATATAGTTCTTCGATGAACTTATGGGTTGCATCAAAATGAGTTAAGGCTGTAGCAATTCTGTCCTCATCAGACCTGGAACTAAAATTAGATTTATGTACCAAGTTTTCAAAATTATGCATCTGGTCTCCCTCTTCAAAACTCTTGGTGTTTGGCTCCTTGTATGAAGATGTAGTTGGTAGATCATCAAGGGGATGGCCATAATAAGGTGCTGATCCACTTGGATCCTCATTAATATTATCATGAATACAATCTGAAATAAGATTATAACCAGCAATAAACTCAACATCCGTGGAGTCCTCATGGCTGTCTTGAAGAGATAAAATATCCTTATAATCTGATTTTAAGTTAGCAGCAATATCAATTGTGTTATGGTCTAAAAATTCATGTGTGTGCTCCTCAAAAGGGGTTGCTATGAATTCTGTAACATCACAATCATGTGTATCATCCACCATGGACTCCATATGCAATTCACTCTATAAATATTCGAAGAAGATGTAGTTATCCAGTGCATGCATCCTACCCTGTTTTGATTGTGAACCCGAATCCATAACACTTCCCTCTGAATGGGTCTCAACCTCATGTTTTGGCTCATTAGCAGTGTATACCTATATATCAACTGAACTAACCTGTGATCCTACCCCGCATACCTCATGGGAAGAGGACTCTTCATTCTCACAATTTTTTGATTTGTTTTTCTTTCTCCACAACCTGGTCGCCAACTGTGTCATCCCATTAAGATAAATAGGATCACTTAAAATAACATTCATCTTGTCCAATAGGTGTATCATTTCTCGTTTATTTCTAACCCAATCTCCATGCAGGTCCATGATTTTATTATCTCTGAATATGTGAAGTCTCATCTTTGCTCACTGTCTGCTGATGTATAAATCTTGAACTGTCACCCTAAGAATTACTGCTTAGTTTGAAGTAATATTGCACACATTCCTTAATTCTGCCACCCACAGATGGTACATTATAGATTGTTGAATAGTGTGGGACTATGTAATTTTAAAACCGAATTGATTATTTGTTCCTTTAAAAGGTACAACAGATGCAACCAAAGGGTCTTCACCAATACCTCTATACATAGGCTTCAAAATGAAGTTGCCCTATGAAGGAAGATTAGTTATTGTGACTTAATCAAAATCTATTATTTTGATTGTAGGTAATCTAAATATTCAGTGATATAATGGTATGTCCCAGGTATTATGTTATTCAATCATAGCCGAGGAAGTTTCAACACTACAGTCCAAAAAGTGTCATGTCTCTCAAAGGAGTCATCGTTAGTTATGAAAAAATATTTTGCCCCTTGTAGATACAAAATAATGTGATCGTCGATATTGTTCATTACCAAACTATTAATTTTTTCAATGGATTTAAAAAAAACAGTCAATATCTGTCAAACTCCCCATTCATCAGTGCAAACAAAGAATCTTATTATTTCGTATCTTCTCAGCTTAAACCAATCTTCAACTGCAACTTTTCTTCAACTTATATTCATTTCCCACGATCCCTGACAAATAAATATAAATTCACAAGTAGCGACTATATTCCTACGGGCACAAAGATTCATCTAGAATCGCCTTTGTTAAAAGAATGACAATATTTTATTTGGCCACCAAATTTGTGTGGAGTCGATGCCTCCAGTATTACACCATTGCTCCACACAGTATGTTGGCACGTTAAATTTCTAAAATTTATCCTCGTAGATGATTCATAAATTTCTCCAATTTACCATCGTTATGCTTCAAGCAAACCCTAACAGGCAGGCAGGAAAAACCTGTTCTGATACCACTGTAATAACCCTCCCTATCTAGTTCTCTAGGGGTTTTCCAATTCTTAACCTTTTTCGTGAATTTTTGATATACAAAATCATAAACACAGAGCAATCCAGAATTCTCAAAAATATTGCTTTATTCTTATATCAAAACTAAGGCACAAATTACAATGCAAATACCTCAAATGCTGATGAAACCCGAGCTGCTTTGTACTCTATAAATGATGATGAAGGCTCAGCCCTTCTGATGTGAATACTGTGTGGTGTCCCAGCTCCAAATATTCCTTGTATAATCTCTGAATGACCTTGTGTGGTAACCCAACTCCAAAAAGTCTTTAAAACTGAAGTCCAACTGCAATCCCTGTGTGGAAATGCCCAGATTGACCTGAGGGTAATATTGCAATCCCGAAGCCAATGTCCCTGTAAGAGGTTGTCATCTCTCACAAGCTCCGGAATCTCTGTAAATGGCTCTACCGGAGAGTCCTCCAAAAAACCGAGAGAGAAAAATAATAATCTTCGCATATCTCCAAATGAACTCAAAACCTCCTTTTATCTCCTCCATAGGTCGACCTAGGGTTAGGTCACTTTTAGGGTGAGAAAATATAATTTTATCAATTTTTAATTCCACCTTATTTTTGCTTAATTTATTCACCCCCTAATGCCTAGGCTTAAGGACTTTTTAAGTCGTCACTTAAAATGGCCCCTTTTAAGTATAAAATGATTTTATAATAAAATAAAGTCACTGATTTTACAAAATTAAATTAAATAATCATTTTATTAATTTTATCTTCGACCATTAAAATTTCCAACCTCTACCCATCCGAATTGAAATCCGTGAATGGTTTTGGACACCCATTTCGTTGAAGAATATCACTGCACTGTTTGTTGTCCACCGAAACCCTAAAAATGGACATGGCTAAAAATAGTAACTTTGATCAAAAAAATCTCTGAATGAGCCCAAACGACCATCAATCAATAGCTCTTTGGGTACTGACAAAGATTATGATATCTCCAATGGCTCCCCTCCATCTGATTTAGCCTACGGGAGCTTGTGTATAGGCTAATCTGCTCTGCACCTAACTACGTAGAAAAGGGGACATTACAACCACTTGGGATGAGTTGGTCACATTCTTGAAGACCACATTCTATCCTTCTAATTATGATAAATATTTTCTCATCCATTAGATTTATTTGAGGCAAGGAATCCATATGTTTGTTCAATATTATATCTATCAGTTCAACTGCCCACGTATCCTACTTCATGTTTAGGACCCTACGCCTACTCTTATTGCTAAGTTTAAGAGTGGCCTTCAGACACATTTTTTTAAGAGTTGAAATATACTCCACTTGATACACTTGATGTAGCTTTTAATCAAGCTCAACTTGTAGAGGAGAAACTTTATGCTCAGTCACATACACCACGATTTTTTTCAACTAATATATCTCAATCTTCTTCTTCAGGTTGTGTATCTTGATCTACTTCTTTAGCAAGCACATTTAGACCTTAGGAACCTCAAAATCAACAACATTTTTCCTGTCTAAAGAAGTCTTATTTTCCTTCTTCAGCTACTTCTAAAGTATTATGTTATTATTGTAAAAATGATCATATGATAAATAGTTGTCTAGAGAATAAAAGAAACAATTGTTTGTATAGTCATCCACAATAAAATCTTAATTATATGTCATATGATTTGAACAACCAAAATTTAAGTATCAAGACTCTTTAGTTAAAACTTCAGCCACATTACATGAAAAGAACATATTTTTTGAGATTTCACCTTCTTCATGTGAAACATTTTTCTTTTTTTCTCCTTCATTGCTTTTATTTTTTCAACACTCTCTTTCATCATAGCCATACCTTATAAAATAGTGGTATTGAATATTTATTTTATTCAAAAATATTCTTGTACCTCTTCCACTATAGCCTCCTATTCTACCATGACCTCTTTCTCTTGTAGAATGTTGATTTTTTTTCTCCTCTTTATGACCTTGGGAATTGGATCTTGATCTAGCCCCAATATTGATTGTCACTCTAGAATTAAAATCAAAAGCTTACTCGAAGTTTTATTCTTCATTATTAGTTCTTACATCATAAGATATAAGTGATCCCACCAATGCATCAAACTCTAATTTTTTTAAATATTTATTTTCTCCAATAATCATAGTATAATAATTATTTTATTTTGGTGTCAATATTCTCAACACCTTTTTGGCAACATCTCCATGTGTTGGTCCATCATCATAGATACCCATTTTGTGGACAAAATCATGCACCCTTACACAATAATCTCCCACATTCTTATTGTCTTTAATTGTTAGATTTTCATATTCTATCTTGAATGTATATAAATTTATGTCCAATGTACCCCAAGCTCCATTAGTAGTCTTGACATTCACAATTATTGGAAAAGTGATTGTATCAAGAGTTGCTTGTATGTGACATAAAAGCAAAGTATATTTTATTTGTTCTTCATTTTTTCTTAAAATCAGTGAATCTCTAAATTGAGATACAAGCATCAAATGAATTTAAAAACAACAAATATTTTCCATCCCCCTAAACTGTCAACATCTCTAGCATTCTTACTGTCAGGACCTATTAAAAGGTAAATTAACATAGTTTTTAATGTCCTTGAGACCATAGGCCATATGAGATGACCTTCATAAAGGATGTTATTCAACACATATATGTCTATCCAACCAAACATTGGTTACTTAAGTATCAACATCTCTAGCATTGTTACCATCAAGGCCTATTAAAAGGTAAGGTAAAGTAGTTTTTAATGTCCTTAAGACCATAGGCCATATGAGATGACCCTCATAAAGGATGTTATTCATCCCATATATGTTTATCCAACCAAATATTGGTTACTTAAGTATTCTACCCCCCATTGAATTTGAACCTTGAAGCTCCTATTCGGAGTTCTAAAGTCTTACCATTATGCCCACTCAAGTTGTACAAGCAAATACCATGATTATTGAGACAATACAAGCAACATTTCAAAATGTATTTTGGAATGACATCATTAGAAGCTTCTCTTTCCTTTTTAAGGTAGACTATTCTCCCATAGGTAAAGGACAGTCCACCCTACTTGAAAGAAACTCAAGAAACTTCCCTAGAGATGACTACTTGCTAGCCTTTATGCTACATGCAATTGAAAGCTTCATATAGAAATTAATTCATAAAATACAAGTTGCATTGCTTGAGAAATTATCTTACAAGGCAAGATATAATAGTCTACAAGTCAACCACTAATAAAAAATGTGTATCATCCATTATTGCTACAAGAGAGAGAGAAATGTGTTGTTGTGATGTATTGAGATGTTAAAGTTCTAAGATATTCAAAAGTATTAGAGCTTAGGTAAATTATGAACAAGTCGATCGAAGCAATTAATCAAATATTAATGTAGCAACGATAATTTGTTAGATTGAATTCTAATTCAAAAGAAAAATATTAAATGCTAAAAAATAGATAAAAAGATCAAAGACCTTTACATAGATTAGTTCCTTCTCTTGAACTATAAGTATTTAAACAAAAATGAAGTTCTTCAGTATTAAATTATTTATATAAACAAATTCTTCTTATCAATAATAACCACCAAGAAAAGCAAAATAAACATACCCCTCAACCATAAATAAATGGGAATTCAAATCATATCTTAATAAACTCCAAAAACTTAACATAAAATAAAATAAGCATTTCAACATTAAATTATTTATATAAACAAATTCTTCTTATCAATAATAACCACCAAGAAAAGCAAAATAATCATACCCCTCAACCATAAATAAATGAGAATCCAAATCATAATGTTTTTTTTTTTTATTGTGAGAAACTTCTATAACCGACGTACAGGTTGAGCAGTCTTCTCCCAACCATGACCACTCATAAAGCCGAGAGCTATACTTATCAATAGAGAATTTAACACGGCCACCACACACCCACCCCCTCACACACTCGTGCCTATGGTTATTCAAATTATAATGTCTTAATAAACTCCAAAAACTTAACATAAAATAAGCATTTAAGAATTAAACTAATGATTTTCTTCCAACCATGACCACTCATAAAGCCGAGAGCTATACTTATCAATAGGGAATTTAACACAACCACCACACACCCACCCCCTCACACACTCCACCCATGGTTATTCAAATTATAATGTCTTAATAAACTCCAAAAACTTAACATAAAATAAGCATTTAAGAATTAAACCAATGATTTTGTAACTTATGAATAAACTTATTATCATGAATATGAATATGAATATGGTAGCCAACATTTCTAACCTCTTGATCACAAAGCATAATATTAATACAAGTGATATTAATAATGTCGAAGTGCCCTTTGAGCACAAAGCACTATTTATTTATTTTTTTCCAAATCAAAAAAAAAATGTCAAAGTACCGCCAAGAGCTAGGTGGATTGGTAATTGTTTGTCTAGGAAAACACTTACCAAGAAGATACCCAGGTTCAAACCTCGAGGGCATGTTTGTTGCAAAGGTAATAGTCTGATAAGAACCCTTTGAGAAGAGACCTAAGTTCAAACCTTGAAGGCATATATGTTGCCAAGGTAGTAGTTTGATCTGAATCCTTTAAGTACACACCAGACCGACACCAGACCGACAATGACGATACAAATCTCGATCCACCGGTGGTCCTCTTATATCAGGTCAACTATAATAAAGTGGTATAAGCTTGTTGGAAGCCGCCCATATAATTTAAACCCTACACTTAACCGTTATTAAAAATAATGTGAACGTAACCAACTCTTTTTATATATATATATATATATATATATATATATATATATATATATATATATATATATATATAAAACAAATCATCGTCAAAATTGTTGTTGCCTAGGAACAATTAGACGATAGAGTAAAAGAATCAGAAATAAAAAAAAATAGAAATAAATAAATAAATAAAAACAAATCATCGTCAAAGTTATCTAGATTGAAAACTATTTTCTACGGGAGAGATAGCAACAGGGGTGTTATTGTTGCACGGGGATAATAATGTATAATGTGGACATAATCAACTCTCTTATGTATAAAAAAAAAACTAAATTATCGTCAAAGTTGTTGTGCCTAGGAACAATTAGAGGACAGAGTAAAAGATTCGCAAAACAAAAAAATAAATAAATAAAAACAAATCATCGTCAAAGTTATCTAGATTGAAAATTGTTTTTTATGGGAGAGATAGCATCATGGGTGTTATTGTTTTCTTCGAAAAAAAGACATAATTTTATATTAGGAAAATATGAAATTAAATTCTTCATATGCTTTTTTTTTTGGCATTTCTTCAAAATTTTAGTGACCTAAAAATCAGGTCACTTATACATCATAACTAGGTGTCTTTATCATGCTAAGTTATATCTTAATAATCTTTCCAGTTTATCAAACAGTATCCTTTAAATCACTTCTGAGTTTTTTTTGGAGAAGTTGCTTTAATTGTGCTTGTTTTAACTAGATTGTATTAGTCCAAATAAATATTTGGAACAACTGCAGTGCATTGCCCTCATTGAATTATTGTACTAAGCACATACCTGGATCAATCTGAAGTGCCTCCTTTGAGAGTTCATGTGCTTTCCTATTTAGTTCTCTAAATATGATAAAAAGTAAAAGCTTCACTTCTATCCACAACTTCTTTTATTTGAGAGAATATGGGTTGTAGAATCATGTTTTTCATCCTAAAAACACTAAGCATCTAGTTTATTACCACCTATGAGTCTCCGTAAATTTGAATTTTATGTATTTCTTTTGATTCTGCCAACTGAACCAATAATTTGAGAGCCATAATTTTGGTATAATTATTAGAACCTTCTCCCAATCGAGCCTTGAATTTAAAATAATAAGTCAGAAATATATAGTAATCCTCTTGCTCCACAAACTCCAAGGACTCCCTATTTTGCCCGATCAAAAAAACCCCAGGCCCCTAATTTATCAATCTTTGGAGGGATGATTTGTCTGTTAATCTTTGTTGTTGCTGGAACCTTACAGTTTTTGAAACTTCCAATGATTTGGGAGGAGACCTGTCAAGTAGGCTTCTCTTGATCCTGAAAAATTAATGCATTCCTAGATAACCATACTCCCCAAGACACAAACAATAGGAGAGCTATAAATCCTTTGTAACACCTATTTTCAAACCAAGATTTTAAGCACTCTCCTAAGGAATCTTCTTGCCATCCTATAGGAAGCTTAAATTGAGCTAAGACCTCCCTCCAAACCTGTTTGGTAAATGAGCAAGAAACCAATAAATGATCAATTGTTTCATTATTTGACTTACAAAAATGACACCTTCTTGGACCATTCCAATTATTCTTCTGTAAAACCTCCCATGTTAGAGCCTTATTTTTCATGTCAATCCAAAGGAACAATCTTGCCTTCATTGGGGATTTCTGCTTCCAAAGTGTCTTCCACCACCATACTGGATTGTCATTGCTATCTTCTAATAGTAACTTTGGAGTGTACTCCCCTGTAGCTGCATTCTTTGTCCAGACCAATTGATCAGTTTCATCTCATAGCTTGATATGTCCAGATTTAAGTCTACCCACGTATTCTTCCCACTAAAGTGCCTCTTGACCTTGAAAACCTAACACTGTTGCTTCCTTCCATCCTTGACTCCAATTGTAGAAGATTCTGGATTAGCTGCATGGGCAAGATTTTCAATCCCTTGGGCTCTTAGAGTCTAAATTATATTGTTTGACAGTGTGTGCATATCACCACAACTAATCCAAAGGTTTAATCCTAGGGGACAATGAGACGATAGAGTAAAAGATCCGAAAACATAAAAAACCAAATCATCGTCAAAGTTGTTGTTGCCTAGGAACAATTAGACGATAGAGTAAAAGAATATGAAAACAAAAAAAATAAATTAATTAATTAATTAAAACAAATCATCGTCAAAGTTATTTTGAAAACTAAAATCCGAAAACATTAAAAAAATAAGTAACAAGATATGAGGGAAGCTACTCCGACTTGATATCAGAGCCAGGTTTCGATCCTGGGACCTGTGGGTTATGTGCCCACCACGCTTTTGCTACGCCACTCTGATTGACGATAATGGCGAGACAAAAAAACCTATTTAAACACAAAAATAATAATGGTTTTCGTTCCATCAATTTATCCTCCAATGGGGGAGCAGTTAAATTTAAAATGAAACATAGAATAAAATAATGTTAAAATTGATCCTGTTCAACTTAGTCTAGATCATATGAAACAAATTTATTTTTGGATCAAACATCTTCAATGCGATGGCAAATTAGAAAAATTACTTCTCTATGTTGACTTGTGTTAGAGTATATTACATTATTTAGGTACATGTCAATGTACCACCTTGGGTACATTGTTAGGCTAGGAGTATATCTTAGGTTACTTGAGGAAAAAGTAATAAATGCATAAGTGTCAATGTGCAATGATGAAATGTACAAGGAGTCCACTTGTACATGAGTCATAGGAAAGGTAGTTAGGAAGAGTAAGAGCCAAGTAATATATTTTCTTATATATAGGGCCTATAGTGAATAGAAGAAGGTGTAGCAAAAGTGTGACTACTATTGAGTAGTGTAGTACAATGTAGTTTCCATTAAAGTTCTAGAGTGTTCATTTCCTCTATTGCATTGTAGTTTACTATTTTTGTAACTTTCCATTAATAGCATATTTTAGTCTTATTGTAGAATTCTATTATCTTAATTTTTTGCATATTTACATCTTGTGATTAGTTTCTCCGATATCATACATTATCAAAAGCTAACAACTTGTAAGGCAAATTTCTAGTCATGCTTTAAGAGGGATCCTATTATCTCGTAATGCCTTATTTAGCTAGACATTTCAATTTCTTTGGATGCAATGGTTGTTCTCTTCAAGATCCTTATTAGGTTCTTATTTATGGATTCTGCAAGCCTATTTTTCTATGGGTAGTAGTTTGAAGACGCATTCATGATAATTCTACATTCTAAGGAAAATTTGATAACTTTAGCTCCTCTAAAATTTGATCCATTATTCATGATTATATTTATTGCCACATCAAACTTGATGATTATACTCTCCAAGAGTTCAATCGTCATTCTTTATTGGCACACTTTACTATAATGGATTCCACCTATTGTATGAAGTAGTCTATTGTTGTTAAAATCTATTTGTGTTTATACTTGATCAAGGGTTGAGTTTTTTGATAAATTATAGGACCTATTTTTGAAAATTTTAATCAGCAATCACTTGCCTCAAAGGTATATAATCCTTATTCTTCCAATGTTCATGGTACATGCTTCACACACTGTAACTCGTTTATGTGCACCTTTGAATCTATTGAGCCAACAATATCCTACTATTAAAACTTTGTTAGTTATTGGAAAAGTAAATAAACCTTGGTAAAACTATCACAAATTATCAAGTATCCTTTGTGTCTCCACAAATTTGAGTAGAATGACATCCAAATTTATTTTAAGCAATGTATCATCTAGAACTACATAATTATAGGTTTGTGTCCTAAATCTACACCTTTGATTTAAGTTTAAACTTGGAGGATAATGAACTTTATTCATGAAGAGCATAATTGATTGACTCTTGGTATGTTCTTGGTTCTTCTTCTTCTACAGGGGAAACTTATTCACAAGCTTTACTTTTGGCAACCAATTTGAAAATTTCTCTTCCACAAATCATCTTGGTGGTCTTGACGTCTATATCATATGCTTGTACTTTAGTGACCCATCTTACTCTCTTTTTCGCACATTCCTCCTTGTAGGATGTAGCTATTTATATCTGGATGAATGAAATATACTATCACTTTTCTCTATGAGATAGAGTGATGAAACTTCTTAAGAGTTTCATGAGGGTATAGACCTTCTTTTAAATGAATGTATACATGGTCTCATAGTCTTGTAGCATTTGGCTCATGAAGGTAATTGTATGTTCTTCTTCTTTGCTATTATTTTGTGTGAGGATTGTGACAATGCTATCCTCAATGCTAATTATATATAGGATGAACACCTTTTAATAATTTGAATTGATTAGATCTAAAGTCTTATGAGATGAATTATTTTATCCAAGAGATATAGTGATGAAACATCTTAAGATCTTCATGAACATGTAGACCTACTTTTTAATGAATGTATATATGGTATTATAGTCTTGTAGCATTTGGCTCATGAAGGTAAGTATATGTTCTTCTTTATCATTCATTTGTGTGAGGATTGTGATATTGTTATCCTCAATACCAATCGTATAGAGGGTGAACTCCTTTTGATAATTTGAATTTATTAGCTCTAGATCTTGAGAGATGACATAGTTTATCAAATGTAATGCCATATTTGCCTCCTCTATCCATCAAGATTTTTGTTCCTTTTTAGTATTTTTATAATAGGATTGACTATCTCAGTGAAGTTTAAAATGAACTTGACAAAATCCATTTGGTCCATGAATAATTGCTTTCCTTTCTTACTTGTTGGTGAAGGAAAATTTGTTGTTACTTTGATCCTTTTAGGAAAAATCGCTAACCCTTTGTTTGAGAAAATATTTCCCCAAATATTTCCTTCTATGATATAAAAGAATCATCTATTTAAATTTAAAGAGATCTCATATTCCTTGCATCTCTCAAATATTTACTCTAGGTGGAAGAAATGATGCTTTCTATTTTTCAAGAATAAAATCATGTCATCCAAGTAGATAAGGATGATATTATTGATTTAGCCTTAAAAGGTTATATGCATGTCATTTTTTAATATGGAACCTACATTTGATAGCCTTGATGCCATTCTTTAATAATAAAATACACCCCATTTGGTTCTAATAGACAACATCTCTAAACTAGATATTGTCTCTAGAATTTGTTCCATCAATGATAATAAATAATGATATTTTAAGGAGGCTTGATCAAGATTTTTAAAATACATACACAAATAAATATAACCATTCTTACTCCAAATGAGCATTGTAGGCCCAAAATGGCCACATCCTTAGAAATTTTTTGTAAAATTTTCTAAGTCATGAAGGAGCATGTTCTACCTCGTGGCAGTGGCACAACACATGATGTTCTACCCTGCAGTCAAAGTAGTCAAAGTTCAAACTTAGAAATTTTAAACTTGTGGGCCATAACACAGATGAAGTACAACAATTCACAACATGTTCTACCCTGCATGACATAGAACAATATTCTAGCCCATGATCAACATTAATCAAATATGACATCGTCGCTCTTCGAATCACAAATTACAACACATTGCTCTATTTCGTGGAAGTTAAAGCATGTTCCACACCGCACGATTCAACACATTGCTCCATCCTGCAATCAAAGTAGTTAAATTTCACAAAGAAGTATTGCAAGGAGCGGGCCAGTGCAAGGTTCCATATCGTATTGTTTAGCATAATTTTACACCTCGCGCGGTCCAAAGCAAGGTTCTACCTCGTGATCAGCATCGGTCAACCTTGTACATGCGAATTCCAAGGCACGGGCTGCAACATGGTTCAAAATTTATTCTACATAATGGATGTAAATTAAAGGAAGATAACCCAAATATTAAAATTTGTGGGCTAGCGCAATGCTCCACCCCACGAGGTTCAAAAAATATTTTTATGTCGAAGCATTATTTGCTCCAACCCACGATCAAAGTAGTCAAAGGTGTGAATAGCATGTTTCAAAAAAGTGGGCTATGACATGGTTCTACACCATAGATCCAATGATAAGAGCAAGGAATAGATCTTATTAATCCATGAAAGGATCAATGATCTATTTATTTCAAAGCTCTCCAAGGTATATAAAAACATCTATAACAGGACTTGGTCGATCAAAGTGAACTAGAAGACGAAGTAGTGAATGGATCAAGAACCAAGAAGTGAGTAGTTGCATATATATGGCTAGATATCATCTACAAGAAGAGTGAATGGTATGAAGGATGTTTTTGTGCAGTCTGAAAGCCAAATGCCATGAAATTCTAAAAAGTTGTAGATGTCGAGTTGCAAAGGATGCACAAGATCCACATTTTCTTCTTTCATCCAAGATGAGGCTGCCACCTCAGCACCTAGCTGATCTGGCATTTTAGTTTCCTTGTAATGTTCCATTTTTCCTTAATCTATAAAACATGTAAAAATTTAAATAGAGGTCCAACCCTCATTTTTTAGGGTCAACTCTAGAGTGTTTGCTTATGCTATTTTTTAGTATCTTGGATGTTTGAAATGACTTCTTGAATTATGTCTCTATTTATCTAATTAATGAAGATTACCTATTTTGAGTGTTGTTAAACGTAAGTGTGGGACACTAGAAATTGATCAGAAATAGTTTTCCTGTAGATGCCTATGTTATCTTTATCCGACCACTATTTAATTATCACTGTTTCTAACCCTAAACCCATTTCTATCCCTATGTTTTAAATATTTAAACTAAGCTTAAATGAGTCAACACCTTATTAGTTGATAAGGTATACTAGCCTACTCGGGAGGTTGGATTAGAGTAGTCTTTAATCCATAAAATGTTGGTGTTTGTACTATGATTAGCGGGGTATGCCTAATCATAATGCTAAAGATAATAGTCATAGTTTTGAGCTCTACTTGATGTCAATTCAGATACCAACAGTTTTGGCAAGCTTGGTGGGACCCTGTTTACAAGAACATTAGCTAACCCACCAAATTTTTATTTTTACCTTTTCCTAAAGGAATCAAGATTTATTGGATTGTCTTGACCTCATTAAGTGGTGAACATTAAATTTACTTGGAAATTCCCTGAATGCAAGAAACCAAAAAAGCTATTCTAATAGCTCATAATTTTTCATGAATACTAGGTTGTATGCGAAGAATAATCTAGATTCTTTTATCTATTATGAGCTCCCTTTGAGAGGATCCAATATCATAAAAAAATTGAACTTATATTTTCAATCAGACGATGCTCCACCAAAACCACCCCCTGAAGCACCTCCAAGGCCACCCCAAACAAGAACAACACCTGGAAATATGGCTAATAATGTGAATGTGGCTCCAAACCAGCCCTTGTAGAAATACCCTAATTGGAATATAGTTGATCCCCTAAGTCTTTCCCACATGCATGATATCCCTCAAGCTATATCCAAATACATACCTACTTATGATGTATTACATAAAACTGCTTACAAGCATTGCCAAGATATCCTAAATCTAGTAGCAATTCATAACATAAAAAATAATGATGTGATTGTCAAAATTCTAGCCCTATCTTTTAGAGGGAAAATCCTACATTGGTTCAAAACCTTAGAGGACAATATCATTACTTCATAAGATGAATTAGTAGAGCCCTTTGTAGAAGAGTTAAATGAGTCTATTGATCTCTTTTCTCTCCTAAATCAATTCACATACATGCAAAAGCATCAACAAGAGTTGATTTCAGACTTTAATCTAATATTCAATATAACCTGGAAGAGGATTCCACCTGAAGTTAGGCTAGTTTCTCCCCTTGATTTTATGTACTATATAATGTCCTTTGGGTTAGAACTAGGTTTGCAATCTCAATAGTCAAGGATATACACCTTACCTCAAGTCTACAATACAGTTGTGCAAGCTGAAAATATCCTCATCAATGTAGGAAGGTTATTCCCAAAAACTGTGATGCCCTACTGCTCTAAAATTCATCATGTCTAAATTTAGATGGCTACATCTTCTTACATGGATCCTCCTCCTTTTTCATCTCCACTTTCTCATATGGATCTAATTCCACCCTCTAAAATACTATCTATCTCAGACTCAAATAACTCAAATACATCAAATAACTCAATAACACTATGTAGAAATTAAATGCAAAAATGAAACAATATCACAATAACACCGAATCACAAGCCTCTTCAAGGGGACAACCTCCTTCAATATTTCATTAGCTTACAAAAAAATGAATTTGTACATGGCTTCATATCTTTTAAATAAAAACTTCATGCAACCCTACCTAAAGGCTCAAGAGTTAGCTTACATACAAAATGTCACTTTAGCTAGAATCTCCTACTTACCATCGGTTAAAATCTTGATAAAAACGATTACATGAGATGGCATCACTTGGCTAGGCACCATACTTGCCACATACATTACAAAGTATTACAAAATAATATTATAATGATCCCCCATGTTGGGAGTGGGTCATTACACAAGTAAATAAGAATTACAAAATGGCATTAGGATAGGATCCTAACAGTAAATGAGATTATCAAAATGCTAACAATCGAATTCATGATTTTGCATTCATTGTCTAGTCTGTATTACCCTAGAGCCAATGGGCAGGCGGAAGCAACAAATAAAGTCATGGTATCTACTTTGTATAAAACTTGTAGAATAGAAGGAGCAGATTGGGAGTAAAGGTTACCGTCTATTTTGTGGACATATAGAACAACTTTTAAACTGACAATATAGCATACACCTTTCTAGTTGATGTATGGACAAGAGGTAGTGGTGCTAGTTGAATTCTTGATACCAAGTTTGAGAGTTGTAGTGGAGCATCACTTGTATGATCAGGAAAGTTTGGAAGAGTGACTAACATCACTAATTAAGTTAGATGAAAGAAGAGTCATGGCATAATGGGCAATTGAGGTAGCCCATAAAATAAGTAAACTATGGCATGACAAACACTTGAGGAAGTTAGAACTCAGTCCGGGTGACATAGTTCTAAAGTTTAATGGAAAGTGGAAAATCAAGCTTGGTGAGTTAAAGACTTTATGGCTTGGTACCTAAAAATTGGTAGAAGTAGTGAATAATGGAACAGTCAAGTTGCAAAAATTGAATGGGACTAAGGTACTCGACACTGTAAATAGCTCAAAGTTGAAGCCTTACAAAGTACAGTGCTCATTCATTTCTTCAAAAGAGATTGAACGAAGAAGACGAGCAGGAGCTCAATAGAATACTCAAGATGAGCAAGGCCCATCACCAGAAGAACCTGACACCAAATTTGATTGATTATTTGTAGAAGGGGAGGAGACAATGCCAACTATAGAACAATAGGAGTTGGTACCTCAACATGAATAAAGAAGAATATTGTGGGTGCATGTCAGATTTGTGGATGGGATCGAACAAGTAACAAAGGAAGATGAAGAGTGTATTCCTCCAAATGAAATGGGATATTAGGAGATAAAATTGTTACCCAAAGATATAGGAAGGCAAGAAGAAGTACTCTAAGTAAATAATAACATGATGTATCCTCGAGTGGAGCATAGAGAACTACCCCAACAAGTAGAAGGATGAAGAAGGATACGGCTAACAGTATGATATGAAGACAGAGTGGACACTTTTGAAATGGAAGTTCCAAAAGAGAATAGGAATGAGACCATCGATGAAGAATAAGTTGGACTTACTCCATTAGCTCAAGTAGGGCTATTACAATAGAGAATGCAACTACATACCTAAAAAGTTCATGAGGAATATCAAACACTATGAGGTCTTAATGTAAGGTTGAGGGAACAAACCATCTAAGAATTTGATAATATAATATGAAAGTTGGATGAACAAAGAACAACTAGGCTATAGGAACTAGAAGGGGAAGCTAAGGATAATGAGGGGATAACTCCAAGAAGTGGTATAAGAAATGATGGTGCAAGCACAAGTTCACAAGTACCACCAAGTGATCTGCCAATGACAAATGAAGATGCAAAGATGCTTTAGCGAGACATTGAGGAAGCAACCACATCACCTGAATTACATGGTAATACACGAGTAGATTTGAATGAATCTAGTGATGAAGGAATGCCTTGGCTAGTAAGGGAAACTAGCACAAAAATCAGTGATGATGACGATTACCTAAAGAGACCCTAGAATCCTTAGGATAATTGTGATCCCCTAGCCTACACAATAACACATTGATAATTAGGGAGATCCTAGGAGCGTCAATCCAACCTTGATATGCAAGAATATAAAATAGCCTATCGATAACTAAGAATATAAAGGAGATAAGTACGAATATTATAGATATTGATGAATTTACTAGCGGATTGGTCGAAACAAAGAGAAGATAATCGAAATGACTCAAGTTTTGAGACAATTTTTTTTATGCATACAAACAGATCCTGGCAACCTCATATCTATAAATATGCTTTGAGAAAATAATATGGAGATGTCACTTAGCACGTACAGATCATAGAATCAGAGCACTGGGACAATTTTCACCAAGTGTAATATTCAATAGAAGTCCACTAGCCAACATTGAGTTGGTAGAGATAACCCTTGATAATCAAGCAACAGGAGGAAGGAATCGATAAGGACCCCTAAGGCTTCAGCCAGGAAGAGGAGGAGGTATTCAACCATGGAATGAAATAATTCAAGGTGATGTTACACCTAGAGGAGGAAGAGGACGAGAAGGTTCTAACCTCCTACTCCTAGATGGTCTGGAGACACACCTTTGGTATGTTTAAACTAGACAAGGAATATATAAGGTATACCAGGGATAAGTGGAATTTTACCAAACCCCACAAGGTGATATCCATTGGGATGACCACCACTAATATGACGAGGACCTCAAAGAGTGGAAGGAGGTAGAGTATTACTGCAAGGAAGGGAGGAATCACCACTGGTGCATAGAAGTCTGATATCAAGAGGAATAGGATGGGGAAGGCACTTGCGAGGTAGAGGCCTTACTAGTAGAGGAAGAGTGCATTTTGCAGATGAAATAAACCAAGGACAACAAAGAATATAATTTCCAAGTCTGGAGATAGAATTTATCCAAGGATATAGGTGAATAAGTCACTCAAATTATAGCAGAATAGTCAGAACATTGCTACCAAGGGATCAATCACCTATACAATAAGAGGAAGAGACACCAAGTGAAGATACTCTAGTTTGTAATTGTACAATTCCAAATTGTACACGGTAGTGGAATGCCGGGGAACTCGATAACATCACAAGCTGAGATGAATCATACTAGAGAGCAAGTGGAACCAGAGGAAAAAATCACTCGTAATATCACGATCGAACCTCCAAGAGAAAAATCAAATGGGATCATACAAGTGAATGTCACTGTGTGATTCCCACGACGATAAAAGTGTAAATAGGATTAGGAAATGAAAAAAAAGAAAAAAGAAAAATAAAAAAAGTAAAATTCCTTAGTTGTGAAAATCCCTCAGGATGCAATTAATAAGGAAGTGGACTAAAAATCAGAAACGACGACCTCTTCAAAAGAGAAAAATGGAAAATTTCTCTAAGTAACAGATCGTACAAACCAATTTTAAAGATGAAAAAGTATAAGTGGAGAATCGTACAAGCAAAAATGTAAAAAGTATAGGTAGAATCGTACAAGGAATCCTATTGTATGATTTAGATTGTATAGTGTATGATTTTATGTGAAGTTGTACAATTTTCAATTGTCACATTTAATGTTTGCATGAGTATAATGATGAGTTGTCGAAAAAGAGCAGGAAAAAGAAGAAATCGCATGTGGAAAGCGGTGAGTTATCAATAATCTAGGAAAAATAAGATAAAAAGGCATGCAAGAGGGTAAAGTGATGCAATTTTTAAAAATTGAACAGTTAGGGTTTGACAACAATTTAAATAAAGGGAAATTTTTAGTAATTTTGCAAATCGTACAAAGGGGAATTCAAAATTTCAAGGAGAATGAAGGTGAAAAGTATGTAACTGGATGAAATCTACTACATGGGTGTTGAAATTCATCAATAAAATACAATATTGCATAATCCATTTTTAAATTTGCACCAGGGAGACTTTTCACATTCAAATAAATTGAACTAGAAGAGAAAAGTAAGGGTTTTGACTCCATTAAAAGAAATTTTAAATTTTAGCTGAAGGGAAGCAAGGGTTTGTAGCAGAATGCATCAAAGCAAGAATTATATTATGAAAAATTTCCACCTAGGGTTCAAATAAATTGCATATTGGAGCCAAAGTGAAGAAATTACAAGAAAAGGAGATTACAAGC
The DNA here is from genome assembly GCA_028583015.1 of Wollemia nobilis. NCBI lineage: Eukaryota > Viridiplantae > Streptophyta > Pinopsida > Araucariales > Araucariaceae > Wollemia > Wollemia nobilis. The sequence continues at coordinate 439,633 of JAQPPZ010001471.1, read as the reverse complement.
CCTAATCAGCAAAAAAACAACAAAAAAATTGGAGAAGGTAGAAGAAAAATATGAGAAGACCATACAACCCTGCATTATAGCTAGAATTTTTTTTTTTTTTGGAGGAATTGCATCAAGTAAAGGAAAAATTATAGGTTTGCTCCAAAATTGCGCTAGAAAGGTAAATCGAGACATTTCGGCAACCGGGTCGATGATAAATCATAGAAAAGAAAAAAACATAAGTTTCAAGCGAATAAGGGTTTTAAAAGATTAGTTGTATGATTTGGAGGGTATATTGTACGATTTCAAGCAGTTCAAATGTTGATTTAAGCCCTTTTGAGAAAATCATACGAAATCGTATGGATCCAACAAAGGAGATTAGGAGGAAAGTGATGTTGTACATATTGGTATGGCCCCTGTACATTTTGGTGTAGCTAGTGAACAATTTGTAGTTGGTTGAATAGTTTGAGAGATTGTATGACGTGGAGGTGGTTGTACGAACTGAAAATGTACATGAAAAATTTGGAGGGTGTACTATTCAATTTACAATAGCATTGTATGGTCTGATTGCATGATAGGTGATGTCCAGAAAGTAAATCTAACTGGAGGAATAGTAGAAAAATGATTTCAATAAAAGAGTTCAAATAACGGTTAAAGAAGAATTATAGCTAGTAGAGTTGAATGGTCACCAGGACCCCTGCATGAGAGAGAGTAACATCTGCAATAATACCAAGGGTAACAGTTTTTGTCCTACGGTTGGCGTGGTAATCATCCTTGGAGGAGAGGAGAATACAGGCCTTGGAGATGGTAGAGGTATTGGAGTACTAATCAAAGAAGGACACCATCAATATTTCAAGAGGAGGAAATGGTACAAGAAAGAGCTTCGAGGAGGGATTTGAACAACAAAGTCCATTACCCAGATCCAGAGGAGGATATGAGTAGTGAATATGAGGATAACCAGGTTGATATAAAAAGGATATCATTTATACAACATGGAGGAGATATATGCCAGAAATGGTGGAGAAAAGAAGAAAACAAGACCCACCCATGGAGAAGATAATTTGAGAAGGCGCATGTAGCTATAATAGCATAGGTGCAACCACACTAGAAGACCTTCTTTTATAATTATCTATTGCATATTTTTTAGGCATACGATCCTAAAAGCAGACTTGCCTATGTTAATGTGGGCAAGCGGTCGGTGAATGTATAATTCAATATAGAGGCATTCAAGAAAACAATTGGATTTCTAGAATATGGCACTGAGGTATTCAAGAAGTTGCTTGATATGATTGAGACACATCACATCATCACTTTACTCACCAATGTGAAATCGTCGATCGAAGCAAATATTTTGGGTGTAGGAACTCTAGTAATTAAATAGAGCTAGTTGATAGGGAAAGATTGGCCATGTTCCATGAATATTTTTATGGCTCAACTATCAGAATAAACACAAGCCATAGAGATGCCAATATGGATGGCTCAATATGTGGAACATATTACCAAAGGAATTTGATATGATTAGAGTACCTATATGTATAAAAGGATACATGACATGCTGACAAAAATGTTGAAGAGTTTTGGGATGACTTTCCATGCTGTTATATTGTTATTGAATGTTGTCATGGAGATGGGAATTCATTTTTAAGGATTGATAGAACCTAGGAGTATTGATGCAGGTAAACCAACCATTCTATGGTGGGAAAAGTCGATGCCAATTTAGGATACTCTAGATAATTCTTGAGCAAAGAAAGCACCTAAGTAGTAATCCATAATAGTACATGAGGATACTTCTTCAAATGAGGAGGTACACCATCGAAGGAATAGGCCTAGGTAGTTGCAACCTAAACTAGAACAACAAGCACTTCAACAATGGTAGCAAGAGCAGCCATCAGTTCAGAAAAGGGAGAAAATATGGGGAGGCAATCGAGCCCAGTACAAGTAAGAACAAGAAGACAATGGGAAAGAATGGCAAATAATTCCATCCTAAAAAAAAAAGTTGAGCCTGTACAGGAGAATCAACAAGAGAAATAATAGTAAGACTCAGAGAAGTTGGATTTACAAAATTGGAATTGAGCATAAGTATAAGATATGGTAGAGTCCCCACATATTTTTTAGTCTACCAATCTCAAAATTTTAGACTCTTCTAAAATTTTGGATGATATAGAAGTGAGGAAAATAGCACAAGAAGTGGTAGCCACTACTCAGGAGATAAAAGACAAAGCCAAGGTGGTAGTGGAAGCCTCAGAAGAAGAGTCAAGAGAGAATAAGAAGCCTCACTTCAGATTCATGATGGAAGGAAGCACGAATCAAAATTATCAAAGTGATGCATAAGATGATATGAATGCATCACAAGAACAAGAAGATCCTATTGTTGAAGTCACAACAATGGAAATCCAATAGAATCATGAAGAAGAGTAGGTGATAGAAGAACAATAGATGGACTTAACCGAGCTAAAGGAAGTCCAAGAATCTATAGGGCAGTAGCAATCTCATCCTGAGGTTGTTGATAGTGAAGGAGATGTGGAAGTTGAGAGAACTACGGGATAGAACCCACCATAAGAAAATATAAACATGAAGAAAGCACTAATGGAGCTTGGGGGAAGCTCTAGTCACCACTTGGAAGAAGAATAAGAACAAACTCCTATAGAGGAAGAATTGTGGATGATCCAAACAAGTTACCTCCTAGAGGTACCGCAGTTCTCAAAGATTGAAACTAAGGAGGATGCAAAAAGGGTAGAAGATCAGGTGGACCATTTTTTCTCTCAGATAGACAATGCCATGGCTAGCACTAAACTATAATTGTGTATTGGATGTGTGGGAGAGTTGAAGTTATGGGAGGAACATGTGTTTATCGAATTAGAAAAATAATAGAATGGGTGAGCAATGAGGATCGTACAAATAAAATTGTTGATATTCATGTACAACACCCATGGAAGTTACTTAAGGAAGAGGTAACAATGATGTTAGGAAGAGACAACTTGCCAGACAAAGTGAGAACCAATTATAAGTAGAATTCAAGGTTGTACCTGGATAAAGTCAATTATCCAACTTGTCCCTTGAATACAGTGGAGTTGGAACATAAGAAGGTCACCTCAGGCTTGGCTATCACTTTGAGAAAGTTGAACTTCCTAACACATTGGATAGAGTGGTTGAGCATAGTATTGGAGTAGATTTATCATCTCAAGGAAGCTTAGAAATAAGAGACAGAGGCCACTCGAAAGGAAATGGTTGTAATAGAAGAAGAATTACAGAAGAGTAGGGTTGAGGTAGAAGATAAGTTAAAGAAAATGGAAGAATAACTACTAAGTAATAGGGTGGGTTTTAAGGTCAGAATTAGTTCTCTAAATTAGGAGAAGTGACAGGTCTAACAAACGATAGAAGACAAGATCAAGGAGTTGGAAGCTCAATTAAGAGAAAAAGAAGAACAGTTGTAGGCGAAGGATGAACAACTGATAACACAGTTGGCTATGAAATATGAGCAACTGGTAGTATAGGATAAGAAGATAGAATATCTTACACAGTATAGTAAATGATATAATGATATGGTCTTGGAGAAGCAAACGCAATTGATGGTTAAGAAGGAGATTTTTCATGCTTTGGAGGTTGATATTAATCATCATCTGAAGACCATTATAAAAAAGAATGAAGAATTAGAAGTAGCAGCTCGAACATAAGCACATTTTACGAAGAATCTTAAGAAGAGTGCTACTGAGCACGAACAACAATTGAGAGAACTCCTGAAGACTACCAAAGATACATCAAATCAACATGGTGTGAAAGCAGTAGAAATGGGTAACTACACAACCAAGTTTCAGAACTAAAGTGTAATTCTTCATGCCCAATTGGAAGACAGTGAAGCCTTAGTATGATAATATGTGGCCTAGCTGAAACAGAAAGATGAGTCAGTGAGGAAACTGACAAAAGTAAATGGGAGGGCAGATGCAGGCAGCAAATCCAGCTCCCATAAGAAGTGATAGGAGGATTTTCCCAATTTTTATAATTTTTATAAACCGTACAAGCAAGAGTAAACCGTACAAGCAGGAGGAAAAACATACAAACTAGATGGCAAAACATACAAAGTGCAATAAAATACAATGAAATGCAAGGAAATGTAATTTGAGTTTATAAATCATGTGTTTAGACTAAGTAAAAAGGTATAATTATGTATTTCATTATACATGGATAGTTGTGAATAACGAATTGCCTCAAGAACTACTTGTAACATCCTAGTCAACGCTATATAATATTTCCTTTTCAATTTTGATAGTCTGGTTATTCTGGTTATGATTTGGTGATAGTCTGGTCTGATTAGCCTAAGTATTGAATTCATATCTATGACTCTTGTGTACATTTTAGTGATTGTATTGCACTATTGAGAAGTAATTAAGAAGAACCATACTTCATAATCTTTTCTCATGTATTGTATTATTCTGTAATGATGGAGTAATGTTTTGCAGTATCTGGTTGTTGCATGTTACTTTTTTATGGTTGTGGTTGATGATTAATGCATTGCTATGAAGGATGAAATTAAAACAAAATTGTTGTGAGTCTTAGAAATGATCTATGATGAAGATAGTATCAATAAGTATATCTTTAAGGTCGGTGTACTATTTTTGGATATTGCCATTGGAAGGAGCTCTCTCAAACCCTAATGGTAGAACTTGAATGTTGGTAGGAATGGAGTAATTGCCATTCCAGAACTTCCCAGAACTTGTCTAAGAGATATTGGTACAGAAGAGTATCCAATTTGGCACCTTTTTGAACTTTCAGTTAGTACAAATCGTACACCAATGTGCTACAAATCGTACAAAAGAAACTTACCTTATTTGGTAGTTTAGGAAATAAAGGAAAACTTACCCGATTTGGTAATATTGGCAAATTGAGTAATTTAGTGACAAAATTGTGTACAATAACTTGTAAAAATGAATTTAAAGGATTGGATGAGTGTAAAATCATATAAGCATTGTCACTGTATGATTTGGGATTGTATAGTGGTACGATTTAGGATTCGTACTTGTTTTATGGTCGCATATTGATGGTTGTGGAGACTGTACGATTTGGTTCATCGATTGAGAATAGTAAATTGATCATTCTAAGCCTCTAAGAACCACCTCCCCACTGGAAATACTACACTCCTATGCTACAATAGACTATAGTATGTGGATTGACATGGGGGGAATGAAGCAGTCCCCTTGTTAGGGCTCATAGGTGGAGCAGAGAGATCGGTTTGTTGCATTAGGCCTTGGTCATAGAATAAAGGCCTAGAGTGCAACATGTCACTCAGATATAGATTTTAAGAAATGACATATTGAGTTTGAGGTTGGGTGGAGGTTGCTTCCTCCAAACAACTTGATGGATTGATCAAAGGAGGGGTTACCCTAGAAGCTTCCATATTTAGGTGCTCTTGGTCTTGATATTGGCTTTAGATTAGAACCATGGAGGGAAGGGTGAAGGACAAGAAGGTGGAGCTATAATGGGACTATGACTTGATTTTCACAATAATTGTACCTTACTATATGATTTTAGCTACAACCATACCTACCTATACAATTATGATTATGAACCATACTTGTCCATATGATCCTGCCTATAATTGTACCTATCCCTTCGATTCTACTTGAAATAGGTTACAGGGGCTAGGGGATGGAAAAATAGGCAGGAATGTTTTTTGATCATTTTTTGCTCTAGTTTTTCTATTTTTGTTGCATTTAAAAAAAAAATAACTAATCAAACAAGTGATTTAGCAAAAAATAAACCATTTTATATAGAGGTGTTTTGATCGTGATTGATTATAAGTTTTTTGATGTTGTTTAGGAATTGACTATTTTTATGATTTTCTATGTATATTGTAGTGTTTTTGGTTTTAATACCCCTACAAATCAACAAAGGTTGAATGGATGAGATCAAAAATATTTGTCTATGCACGCTCTACAATATACCTAAAGGTACATAAATAAAGACAAAATGCATAAATAGGCAAAGGCTTCCTAAGGTGAAAATGGATCAAGGTACACAAAAGGGAAAAGAGAGACCTCTTATACAAGAGGTAGCACTCTATAAAACCTGTGTCAGCCTAGTTGGCTTCTGCTTCACCCTCAAGCGAGATTGGTCAATAATGATAGTTGCATGCTTATGAATTATATAGCCTTGAGAGTGGGGGCTTCTATCCTAAACTACCTTGAGATAATCCCAAGGGTAGCGAGTTTCCTAGTGATGAAGTCCAAAAAACTATTTGAAGGCTACTATGGTGTCTAGGGGGAAATTCGATGATTGGAGATGAAGCCCAATGTCGTCGATCTCAGTTGATGGTTGGTGATGAAATTTTATATTGGCAATGTGACTGACAATACATTCATGTGTGTGGATTTTTATTTTTAGTTAATATGCACAAACAAATATATCCTATGAATGCAAATGCAATTTTTTTATTTTTTATTTGAAAATAAATTGGTTTTGAAACTAATATATGCTAAGGATGAGAAAGCAAATTGTTTTTGAAATGAAGTTATGCTAAAGCAAAGAAATAAAATCGATTTTGAAATGAAGCTATGCTAAATCAAAGAAATGAAATTGCTTTTGAAATGAATTTATGCTAAAGGCAAAGAAATAAAATTGCTTTTGAAAAGAAGTTATGCTAAAGGCAAAGAAATAAAATTGCTTTTGAAACGAAGTTATGCTGAAGGCAAAGAAATAAAATTATTTTTTAAATGAATTTATGCTAAGGGCATGAAAGGTAATTTGATTTTGAAACCTATTCTACGCTAAAGACATGAAATTTAGTTGATTTTGAAACCCAATCTATGCTAAAGACATGAAACATAATTTGCTTTTGAAACCTAGTCTATGCTACAGACATGAAAGGTAATTTGCTTTTAAAACCTAGTCTATGCTAAATACATGAAATGTAATTGCTTTTAAAACCCATTCTATGCTAAAGACATGAAGGGTAATTTATTTTGAAACCCAATCTATGCTAAAGACATGAAAGATAATTGATTTTGAAACCCAGTCTATGCTAAAGACATGAAAGGTAATTACTTTTGAAACCCAGTCTATGCTAAAGACATGAAATATAATTTACTTTTATAACCCAATCTATGCTAAAGACATGAAAGTTAATTTAATTTGAAACCCAATCTATGTTAAATACATGAAAAATAATTGATTTTGCAATCCATTTTATGCTAAAGACATGAAATAAAGTTTGCTTTTGAAACCTAGTCTATGTTAAAAACATGAAACGTAATTGATTTTTAAACCCATTCAATGCTAAAGATATAAAAGATAATTGATTTTTTGAAGCAAAATATATGCTAATATTTACTTAGTCATAAATCTATCCACATTGGTCAATATATGTTTGTTAAGGTTATGACCAATTATCTATCAAGAGATTTATGTATAATACAGATCAAGATTTGGCTCAATTCATGCATCTATGTATACATCTATCCTAGTGTAGAGAAATATAAAGTACATTTTGAAAGTGAAATTATCCTAATAACAAGGAAAAGTAGTGATTTTTGAAAATAAAATCATGAAATTTGACTTAAAAATGGTTGATAGAAGTACCTACTTAAGGTCCTATGATCACTAGAATTTGTCTAGGACTGTTGCATAGGATTTGATTGCTAAATTTTATTGTTTTGAGGGAACCGTACCTTGGGATACATTTGTGACTATCAACATACCTCTACTTGTGGTTGGCTTTGAGAGAGGTATTTTTGATCTCTCTCTATTAGTGTTGGTTTTATTGGTGTAAATGATTAGTTTTATAAATTTCTATGCAAAAACAAAAGATAGAAAGCTAGAAAATATTTGAAAAAGATATTGAAAACAACTATTTCGAACTAGTAGAACCCTACATGTAATTTGAGACAACAATCTTATTGAAAACCAAGCCTAAATCCATGAATAGTCAAACAAGCAAGTTAGTAAATGAAATATGTTGAGTTTGAGAGATTGATAGGTGAACAAAAGCAACTACACCTTTGAACGTATTTTATGTAAGGTGATTTGGATTAAAATGCAATTGATTGTGATGGTGAGGCAAAGGATGCAACCTTATACCTACCTACAACTTCTATGGACACCATGTTTATTATGATGGTGAGGCAAAGGATGCAACCTTATACCTACCTATAATTTTTGTGGTTGCCATGATAGTTGTTTAAAAACTGATATCTTCCCTAGTGGGTTTAGTTTTTGGAGATCTTCAGCGACCGTACGAGTCTGCATGGTTATGGGTATCAATTGCACCTCTCTATACGATTTTGCCCTATAGACCAAAAAAGGCTTCTATCTTGGACCTAACTTGATGGGTCCTAGTATTAAGGGCTTGTGCTAGATTTTGAACCTAAAAACATAGACAAAAACAACAAAAAGTAAGATAGCTAAAAATCTAACAAGACAAAGTAGGAAGGTTTAGAGGGTCCCACTGTGATCGTAAAATTGTAGTAATAAAGTACATGCCATTTTATTGATAAAGAAATGATGTCACAAAATTATTCCCTTTATAAATTTACCCATAGGGCTTACAAAAGTGGATTTCCAATATGGAATCCTTTTTAAGATGAGTTTATGGCTGGTAAGACCTCAAGGTCTTACTATAAATGTAATCGCAGGCCACTCAAAGGGGGCTCCCTTGTAATCGCTTTGCCACTATAGCGGGCTCCCTCCTTGGAATATATGATTCTTATTCTTATTATTCATGGATGCTTTGATATGGATGGCCAACATAATATATATATATATATATATATCTACCCTAAACCTATGTTGGTGAAGAGACGTGATGGTTCACGTTATGAAGAGATGTGATGGTTCACGTTATGAAGAGATGTGATGGTTCACTTTATGAGTTAATAATATAATAATTAAATTATTAATAATACTAAATAATAATGTTAGGATTGAGGATCCTAACATTCCACCCTCCTTAAAAAGAGCTTTGTCCTCAAAGCTCAAGGTGAGGAGCTTTATATTTTGTTTTCCAAGAAGGATTTGTGTAAGTTCTTGGACTCTTTTAATGTCATCCTTCCGTAGGCAGGGATATCGAGAAGGATGAAGTGTTAGCAAGGGACTTCCAAAAATATTAGTAAATGTGTGATGATGAGGGAAGTAAAATCCTTGGGGTTCTTCAAACGCCTTAGAATGATGCATAAAAAGAGGTGGTAAAACTTCTACATTCTCCTGTTGTTCCCTAGGAGAGGCAATGGAGGAGTGTGCAATCACCTTTTTGCCTTGTTTTTGAATAGGTTTGACCCTATGGTGATAACTCACTATTGGAGAGGAAATTGAGTGTAGTTCTTGTAGAGTGCATGTTTGGCCATAATGAGTCACTTCAGGAATGTCTTGAGATATTTCTTGCTCATTGTCCTTGTTTTCCACATCTTCCTCTTCTTTTTTATCTTTTGTGGCTTCCTCATATTCCTTACCTTCCTCATCGTTACCATATTTAGTGCTATCTTCAGGTGTATCCATCACTATGTCTACCTCTATTTCATTTTCTTCTTCTATTGCCTTATCGGGGTCAGTATTATGTGTTGGCTTGGGAGCGATGTATGTGGTTGATGAATTCTCCATAGGTGGTTTCCATAATCGACATTGTGCATTGATTTTATCTTTGGCTAATTTGGCCAATCCATAGGTTTGCATCATGGTATAGGGATTGAACCTTATCACCTCCATTCTAATTTCCTCTTTCAATCCACTAATGAAGCTATTGATGAGAATTGATTCATCCAACCCTGTGTTGTGTTTGGTGATATCCTCAAACCGAGTTTGATACTCACGCACATAAGTGATTTGACAAAGTTTATTTTCTTCTTCTATTACCTTATCAAGGTCAGCATTATGCATTGGCTTGGGAGTGATGTAAGTGGTTGATGAATTCTCCATAGGTGGTTTCCATAATCGACGTTGTGCATTGATTTTATCTTCGGCTAATTTGGCCAATCCATAGGTTTGCATCATGGTATAGGGATTGAACCTTGTCACCTCCATTCTAATTTCCTCTTTTAATCCACTAATGAAGCTATTTATGAGAATTGATTCATCCAACCCTGTGTTGTGTTTGGTGATATCCTCAAACTGAGTTTGATACTCATGCACAGAAGTGATTTGACGAAGTTCCTTGAGCAAATCCCGCATGGTTGGATCCCACATGGTTCTGATACCAAATGGTAAGACCTCAAGGTCTTACTATAAATGTAATCACAGGCCACTCAAATGGGGCTCCCTTGTAATCGCTTTGCCACTATAGGGGGCTCCCTCCTTGGAATATATGATTCTTATTCTTATTATTCATGGATGATTTGATATGGATGGCCAACGTAATATATATCTACCCTAAAGCTATGTTGGTGAAGAGACGTGATGGTTCACGTTATGAAGAGATGTGATGGTTCACGTTATGAAGAGATGTGATGGTTCACTTTATGAGTTAATAATATAATAATTAAATGATTAATAATACTAACTAATAATGTTAGGATTGAGGATCCTAACAATGGCACTTCTTTGTCCTCTTTGACCATATCAAAGAGGGGGTGGGTTTATCAATTATGCACCATCACTGGTTGAATGAATCTAATACCTACACAATCTAAACAAGGAATTAGAAGCACTTGTGGGCCTATCTTGATTAGACCCAGATTAATGAAAGTGCAAGACAAATAAAATATTAATTACAACATTAAAATAGAGCTAAAATAAGCTAAAAATAGATAAAAATATACTTGCCTAATTTTTTTATTCTCTAGATTTCTAATGGTTGCAAATGGTTCCTGGAGGTCAATTGTACCTCTCTTTGTGGTTGGAGTTGTGTTGGTTAGATATAAAATTCCTTCAGAGGAAATTTTCTTCTAGTTTCGAGTCTGGTGATTTTCTAAGTCCACACATGTGAGCAATTTATAAAAAAAAGTACAAAAGGAGGCACACAAAAGCATCCATGGGGGTTAGCACAAAAGAGGGCCAGAGTGATTTTGGCAGAGTTTTGTTAAGAATTTGGATGATTCTTGAAAATAAATAAATGTCTTCCTATTTTGGCCAAGGTTAGGGGGTGAGGTGTCTTGTGAGGTGGCTTATGAGGTGGAAGGGTGCACCATGCCTCATAAATGGATTTGGGTGGAGAAATTCCTCACCCATCCATATGCAATAAATGATCATGGATGCACCACGCCTCATAAGTGCATGGGGTGAAGAAATTCCTCACCCTCTTTATAGCATGTGGATGAAGAGTCATTCATCATAAATGCACATTGGAAAGAAAGTATTCATCGCATTTATGACATTGAATGATAATGGGGATGTAGAGAGTAGGGGGTAGAGTAGGATAGGATGAGGTAGAGCTAGGCTAGAGTTAAAGGATAGACTAGGGTGAGGTGGCCCTAGATTAGGCTAAAGGGATGGTCACATGGTGACCAGGGACTAGGTGTAGGAGGGGACTTAAGTGGCTAAAGGGGCTAAAGGGGATGAATAGTGTTTTTATGAAAATTAAGCAAATTTTAAGGGCTTTTGCAAATTAACTAACCAATAGCATTGCGCAAGGGATAATTTAACATTTTTAGGTGTCTACAAATATATATCATAATATAAAAGAATGTAAGGCCACCTTTGTTTATATTTTTAAAATTACATTTTTGATTATTTGTGGCTAATAGTATAGCCTCCATGTAATCAGACATGTACATGGCCTATCAAAAAATATTAAGCCTCCAGTTGTCCAATTGTTGAGGCTTGGTATCCATGTACTCTGGCTATTTATAGCCACCTTTGAATTGAAATCAATCAAGCTAAGTTTTATGAACTATTTAGTTTGTTTATGTCTATAAATCCTCATTAGTTTGGTATCAGAGTGGTAAGTTGGATTGGGAGAGAGTATCCTATTCCCTATGGCTAGTTTGGTTTAGAATGGGAATGAGAAATCTCTAGTAGGTCCTAGACTTGGTATTCTAGTTTGAACAATGTTTTCTTGGCTTAGTTATGTTAGCCAAGAGTTTGGTTTGTGTCTAAATATATTTTATGTTCATTGTTGTATTTCTTGATTAGAAAATATCAATTATTAAGCATCAATTATGGGTAGAAAACTTTAGTAAATCTCCCTAGTTGTGGTGTGCCTTAGGAGAACTTTCGTACAACATTCGCTTGCTCTACAACAAAATATTTTGGTCATGTCAAAGCATCACCTTTCTCAAATATGGAGTGGAAGGTTGGTCTTATATGTCAACTAGAGCTAGTTTATGTGAATGAAATAGAGCTATTTTTCTATGTGCTAAATAATTTCATGAAGAATTATCACCAACCTAGAATGTAGTGGTTATTCACAAATTTGCATAGACGATTGTTATGTTGCTTAATGTTGTTTCATCTTGTTTGGATTGAGTAATTTTTCTAAGACAAGTTAATTTTTGCAAGATGGAAAATAGTTCATTTCTTTAAGAAGCTACTACCAGTTATAATCCAGACATAAATATTTTTCTGTGTAGTACCTTGATAAGTATTGTCCATGTGTTAGTATTTGGGTGCACTTAACCCAATATCTAAGATTGAGTTTGTTTGGAGTTTTTGGTTGAAGACAACATTGTCGCCTGTCAATAGCAAAGTTGATTTCAAACATACAACAAATCAGCCAACCAAGCTAAAATTTCCATGGCATATATGTGGAAATTTTGGTTACATGGCATGGTTTTATGGTCTATTTCATGGAAAACCTAGTTGGAGATAATATCCACTAAAGGAGACATGTCTACACACAACAACGATCAAGAGATTTGTGAAAACTTGAAGTAATTTTTATGATGTATTGATGCCATATTTCATTGATAGTTTGGATGGAATTGATGAGTTAGCCATTGAAAATCGATTATTGGCAATTTGAGAAACATGGCCAAGTGATGCATGTGTTATTTGTTGACTTGAAACATAGCTGGAAAATTTAGTTTTGGAAAGCTCATTTGTTTAGACGGTGGCAAAAGGAGCAATGATTTGTGCAATTTGATATAAGGTAGCACACAAAGATAACATAAGTGACATGTAGCTATCCATTTTTTTTGCAACCTAGAGTTTGTTTAAGATGATTAATGACTATTTTTTCACATCAGTCTATGTCATGTTGAATACAAGGAAGATGTTAAAAATTGAAGATCATTGAAGAGTTTTTTGCATGGAGATGCAAAATATGTCTGTAGACACCAAAATCTAGCACCTTTGAAACCACATTTGTCACCCCACCATCAAACCCTGCATAATAAATTATATGCCTAAGTGTTAACTTAGGGATATAAAATCCTACACATTATCCTATTTTCCAAATTTATTAAATCTGGAAAATTACCCTAGGATACCCTACTTGCCCACTGGACATGTGTCCTGGATACCTCACCCAACATCTTTACCACATCTCACCCACTCATGTCCCCCTTGTCTTTACACATGGGACAGATTCCTAACACCCATGCCACATCTCACCCACTTTTGTCCCCCTTGTCCCTTCACATAAAATAGGATCCCTCATCCCACTCCACTTGCAGCCACATCATCTCAGTTAAGTGAGGCACATTGAATCACTCACTGTAATTGCCCATTCTACCTGGTAGTTCAGATTTACCACTTGGCAAGTCAGGCTTGCCACCTCCCATTTCCCTCTAAAGCCCTAGGAAGCTTATAAAAATGTCATCTTATCAACAAAGGAGGAGAGCTAAATTTACATACCCATAGGCTGCCAAAATCGATCCAGACATGGAGATAATTTACGAGCATGAGTATCATTTTGTACTGCTAGTTCGGATCTCAAGGCAACCTATTTCAACCAAAACCGCTCGTCTATGATTTCATAGTAAAAAATGCATGTCAATGGTTTCACAGTAAAAAATGTGAGTCCGCAGTTTCACAACCGCAGGTCCACGGTTTCCAGTTCACCACCACACATTCGTAATTATGCAGTCTCGAGAACAAAAATCACACAGAGCAGAGATTAGTACATCATTTTTTAGCAAGGTGTTAGTTATTGATTGTTTTCTGTTATCTACTTTTCATTTGCATCAGCTTAGGGTTTATTTGTGGCATTAGATATATTGTTGGACTGTGACAAGTGCTATCAATTTATTTGTTGGTCTGAATGTGTGCAGGTGACAGGTATCTTGGATAAGATGCTGAAGTTGGAGTGGTACCTTATTGGATACCAAAGCCCACTCACCCTTTGAAGTTGTAATAGAGGAACGAAGAACACCACATCCTGCAGAAGAGTCGAAATATCTCCCCTCTTCTATCACAAGCATTGTATTTCAGATAGAAAATAAGCATTGTAACATTGTTCCCAACGCACTTGGGGTAATTAAAAAAAAATTGTAAAAATTTATCAATATCAATACAAAAGAGCATTTTGGCAATCTACTTCTCTTTCTGCATATTTTTATTCATGTTCAGTTCTTTTGTTACAGAAATGATGATCACGGTAGGACCCCCTAAGGGTTCCATTTTGTTTTGCCTTGAATTTTGAAAATCTTATTGATTTTCATTTTGTTACACAGGTTTCGAGAGTCCAAGGCGTGCGTGGAATCGATCTCGAATTATAGACTAAAGAAACCCTGCATTCGAAACAGACACTACAAAGCCGTTGGAGTGCAATTTATGTTTGGAGAAAACATAGACACATAGTTTCTTCTAGAGAAACAGAGATGCGCGGTTGCAGACACATGAACGCAAGATCGCGGTTGCTACTATGAAAACATGGGCTAGCGGTTGACAGCTGGAGGGAGTGGTAAAGGATCATAGGTTTGTACCTACCACTTACCACTCTTTTCTCTGCATTTCTTTTCTGTTTGTTGTTATTAATTAGATGCATTTAGGGTAATATAGATATTTCAGTCCTATTTGACCTTGTCTACATATAGGTCTTAGGATATGATCAATTAGCTTAAGTATTGCATCCATTAATACATAAAAAAAAGAAATTGAAAAAACTGCATCCGCACAGGAGGTAGATAAAAAAATCATATGCACGTGTCAGGTTATAAATAACCCAGACACTATATTTTTAGGTTCATGTTTGTTTTGGCCCTACCCTACTAATAGAAATTACCCACATATCCACGGTTGGGATTTCCCAAACATGGACACGCGGTTGGCAAACCGTGCATTCGTGGTTTACCAGAATCAATCACCCACCCATGATTGGCCCTGTTGAGTAGGATTGGGCCTAAAGTTTACCTGAAGGTGGCATTTTGGCCCCTGGCCTGTTGTTTGTTGTGTTTCTGCTTTCTGTCTTCTGCATTTAGCCATTCAAACATAAATTCATAATGGTTTTGCATAAAACAATAATTAAACAAAACCGCCATACACTTGCACTTAAACGTTGGAAAATGGTTGTATTTCATCACCGTCAGGTTTGGATTTCATCACTGAACCACCAACATTATACCCTAATTTTTGGCTAAGGTCGGCTCCAAGATCCATTGTAGCTTGGAAAATTTGCATATATTTCTCTTCAAAGAGTATGACGCTGACGCTAACCAAGTGATACTGGGTGAGGACTGGTAGGACCTATGCTCCCTTCTCGGGTGTGGACTTTCACTATCATACTTTGGGGGGTTTACGTGACCTGGATTTCATAGCCAGGTTGTTAAGATACGAGTATATAGGTGAAATCCTAGATCCATTTAGGGCAAAACATTGAGCACGCATCTTTTCATTTAAAAAAAAAACTTCAAAAGAAAATTAAAACTGGCAAAAATCTAGGATAAAAAACTTTGTGTGTTTGTTTGCTTTGTGTGTTGTATTACATTGTATTGTCATATTATTTACATAGGTAGTTGCACTTAGCATTTTACCACATAGTAGCATATGGTAGTGACTCGTAGTCAGGCTAAGAAATTAGTGTCAAGCTAAAGTCAATGGTCTTCCCCCATGGCATCTTAGTCTGGTAACATCTTTAACACTTCAATGATAAGGCAAGTAGGCATGCCTCTTTCTATGTCCCAAGATCTTAATGTAGGACCCTCTAGTAGTGTCCCTAATACGAACATAGACATTATGCATAAGGCCACTCACACAGCCATACTTGAGACACCTAGGAGTGAACCTCCTGTAGTGATGGATATTCGTTTCACCATTTGGACATGGATACTATTAGAATGTACTTGAATGCAACTAGAATGGTTTTCCCATCATTGCCACCACTCTCCATCCCATCTCATGTAGTACCACCATTGCAACAAGAGTCCACATTCACTTACCCATAGGAGTCAGAACAAGTCTTCACAAATCCTCTCTTTGAGTTGGTTATTGTAGCACTAGCTAACCAACCATCATCATCCAGTCAACCACCCCTCACCTTGCCTCAAAAAATAGTCATTTCCACCAACCCCTTGTATGAAACATTTCCTATTGTTTCACAAGCCCCAACATCCACTCCACCTACTACCCCCATAGGCTCTACATATCATACCATACCACATTTAGTGGCAATCCCCTTTGCTACTTATCCCCCACTCACTTCCACTACCATGGTTTCCTCATAACCAGCCCAGTCTACCACATCGTATGTGGCGGTCCCTACTTCAAATACAATTTCTATGCAACATGCTTTCTTCCAGATGTACAAAATAATTTTAGATAATGCTAACCGTGGCGTGAATCTTGACCCCGCCTAATTCGACAAAGATCAACAACATCAGTAACCCAATAAATACCCATCCAAGGACACCAAATCATAAACTCTCTGGTGAGTGAACTAAGAATAACTTTGTAATCTAAAGCCCCGACCATGGGACGACTAAGCTACTCACTAAGAAGCCACCTATAAGCATGAGGAGAGGTGGCATCACAGGCACAAGGCAGACCAACTGGTCGTCCCACAACAATATGCTCCCAAGACCAAATTTGGAGAGTCAAGCTACAATCTAGACCCTTTCGACCCCACCTCTTAACCTCGTACAACTCGCTATAAATCTGACATAATAGAGTGGGAGCCCACACCAACCGTCGAGGATCAGAAATCAAACCCAAAACAATAGGTACCTAGTTCCACGAGATCCTCAATTATATGGAATTGGGCAACAACATGTTTCTTAGTATGTACATAAGGAAAGCCGAAACTGCTCCTAAACTGCCAACAGAAAACAAATCCAAGTATGCAATCTCGCCCCTGTTACAGTCTACATCCCAAAAATCACCAAAAATATGGAATAGTGCCTCCTTATTGACGCAAACCTGGACGGCTGGACCCTCGATAGGAATGCAAAAACTGTGGTATAAGTCCTCCAAAGTAACAATGAGCTCCCTAGTAGGAATCTGGAAGGTCCCTTTATCTGGATCTAGCCGCTCAACCAACATCAAGAGGAGATCCTCATCAGCTCGGATGGTTCCCAACCACCCACAAGCATCAAGACCAATGGTCTCCAAGAAATCCCAATCATCGTCAGAAAGTGCCTTCCGCACTTTCCTAATAGTCCTCGGCCACCTATGCCGAGCATCCAAGAGCCTCACCTGAAAAACAAACAAACATAAAATGCATTAACAAAAAAAAAAAACTTTCACCTACCCCTAGGTGATCAAAAATCAATAGGCAAAAACAAGCACAACAAACAAAACAAGCAAAAACAAACATAAAATACTTTAACCAAAAAAAAAAATTCACCTACCCCTAGGTGATCGAAAATCAACAGGCAAAAACAAACAAAAAAGCAAAAAAAAAAAATCACCTACCCCTAAGTGATCATAAATGATAGGAAAAAACAAAAACAAAAAAAAAACAAAACAAAAAATAATAATAATAAATAAAATAAAATAAACCATGTTCATTACCAACCCCACTTAATTACAACAACAAAAAAAAACATACAAACAAACAAACAACAAGCAATAAATGAAGCTTAAACAAAAGGGGCAGGACCACCAACCTCGGCATAACGGACGTGACCTTCCGTTCCAGCCGAGCCACCACCAACGTCAACATCGCCACCACCACCGCTGCCTTCGCCCATCTCCATCTCACTCAACAAACTCACTAATCAACTAATGACAACTAGCAGAATGAGAATGAAAATGATAGCAGGCCTTTAAATAACTGCTTTTTATGAAAAAAAATGTGTAAACGCATTTTGAGACGTGCATAAAAATACAGACCCACGGATAGTGTAAGAAACCGTAGCCTCGTGATTCCCAAAAAATGAAACCGCAGACGCGCAGTTCCAAAAAAAAACTTGCTAGCACCAACAAATTTGCCACTAAAATTGAATTACAGTTAAAAGGGACAATAGTCCAAAAATAAAGTTGAAATTGACTCCCACTTTGTGAGGTTACAAAACACAAATAATTACGAAAATCAATGTGCATTAAGGAATTGCTAACAGTCACTACGACAGGTGCCTAGGATGATTGGTTCCTTCATTTCATAATCATGCATGTCAATCAAACCAAAAGGTATATTTTAAGACAAAATTCCACCACACGCTTGGGGCAAAACATTTTGAAAAATATGCAACAACAAAAACCATTTCAATCATTAAAATTTCATCAATTGGCCCATGGGCTTCATTCTTTACCCACTTGCCAATTGAGGGGGTAAACAAAAAAAAAAAACATTTAGCCTACCACACCAAAGAGAGTGAGTCCATCCATCCAATAAAGTTAGATGTCATCGATTTTCGCATCGCATTGTGTTGTACACAACGTAGTACAAAAAGGGGTAACTATAGACACCAAAATATAGCACCTTTGAAACCACATTTGTCACCCCACCATCAAACCCTGCATAATAAATTATATGCCTAAGTGCTAACTTAGGGATATAAAATCCTGCACATTATCCTATTTTCCAAATTTATTAAATCTGGAAAATTACCCTAGGATACCCTACTTGCCCACTAGACATGTGTCCTGGACACCTCACTCAACATCTTTGCCACATCTCACCCACTCTTGTCCCCCTTGTCTTTGCACATGGGACAGATTCCCAACACCCATGCCACATCTCACCCACTTTTGTCCCCCTTGTCCCTTCACATAAAACAGGATCCCTCATCCCACTCCACTTGCTACCACATCACCTCAGTTAAGTGAGGCACACTGAATGACTCACTGTAATTGCCCCTTCCACCTGGCAGTTCAGATTTGCCACTTGGCAAGTCAGGCTTGCCACCTCCCATTTCCCTCCAAAGCCTTAGGAAGCTTATAAAAATGTCATCTTATCAACAAAGGAGGAGAGCTGAATTTGCATACCAATAGGCTACCAAAATTGGTCCAAACGTGGAGATAATTTGTGAGCATGAGTATCATTTTGTACTACTGGTTCGGATCCTGAGGCAACTTGTTTTAGCCAAAATTGCTTGCCCGTGGTTTCACAGTCAAAAACACCCGTTAGCGATTTTACATTCAAAATATGCATCCATGGTTTCACAACCGCAGGTCCGCGATTTCCAGTTCACCATCACGCATCCGCGGTTATGCAATCCCAAGAACAAAAATCACATAGAGCAGATATTAGTACATCATTTTTTAGCAAGGTGGTAGTTATTGATTGTTTTAGGTTATCTTATTTTCATTCGCATTAGCGTAGGGTTTATGTGTGGCATTGGATTTATTGCTCGATTGTGACAGGTGCTACTGATCCATTTGTTGGTCTGAATGTGTGCAGGTGACAGGTATCTTGGATAAGTTGTTGAAGTTGGAGTGGTCCCTTGCTGGATACCAAAGCCCACTCACCCTTTGAAGCTGTAATATAGAAACGAAGAACACCACATCCTATAGAAGAGTCGAAAGATCTCCCATATTTTATCACAAGCATTGTATTTCAAATAGACAATAAGCATTGTAACATTGTTCCTAACGCACTTGGGGCAATTCAAAATATTTTGTAAAAATTTGTATCAATATCAATACAAAAGAGCATTTTGGCAATCTACTTCTCTTTCTGCATATTTTTATTCATGTTCAGTTCTTTTGTTACAATGTCTAATTAATTTGGATGTTGTGTTTGTAAATTATCACTAGTTCATCTGTATTTGTTTTTTTCACAAATATCTCTAGATAGCTTTTTTGCTATATCCCATTTTTGGTGTGGATTGATAAGATGAGTCTTTATTGATTTACATTTTCCATTTCTAATTGTTCACTAAAACGTTGGTGTGGCCTCAAATCAATAGAAAAACCATGAATTGGAAATTTAAATGGTCTTATTTGTAGCTAGAAAAGCATTTGTCCAAGCAGGGTACTTTTTCGTCTTTTAATGTCTTAAGGGGGAATTTTTCCTTGTCTTGAGGGACTTTGTAAATTGTAAAATTGAAAGGCACTCATTGTTTCATGAGTGTACCCTTATTTATACTCATTAAAAATATCATTTTGAGTTTGATCCATTGGAAGTGGAATTTTTCACTTTTGTAATTATTTGATATGCTTAATCGTGCCTCAAAGTATTTGTTGTAAAAAGAAGTGCATTTTCAGTAGTACCCAACACTCTAGAACATAAGTAGTGTTCTACTTGTAAGTTTGGACAATCACCCTCCCTAGCATTCACTAGACAACCTATGACCCATTGACAAATAGAACAAATTTTAGCCTTAGCTAATATTGCTAGTAATTTGGCTAATAAGGTTAATAGTATGCAAATATAGCCATCATCCCCTAAGGTCCACACTCCTGACACCCATTCTCATATCAAATGTGAGGTTAAGATCTATGATGGGTCTAGAGATCCTGAAGTTCTCAATAGTTGGATTCTAGACATGGACACTTGGTTTGCTTACAACCAAATCCTTGACAATGATAATGTTCCCTTTGATAAGTTGAAACTTTCGAGTGTTGCTAATATTTTAATTACCAAGCGATAAATCACACAAAATCCCATCACCACTTGGGATGAGTTGGTCACATTCTTGAAGACCACATTCTATCCTTCTAATTATGATAAATATTTGCTCATCCATTGGCTTTATTTGAGGCAAGGAATCCATATATTTGTTCAATATTATATCTATCAGTTCAACTGCCCACGTATCCTACTTCATGTTTAGGACCCTACGCCTACTCTTATTGCTAAGTTTAAGAGTAGCCTTAAGACACATTTTTTTAAGAGTTGAAATATACTCCACTTGATACACTTGGTGTAGCTTTTAATCAAGCTCAGCTTGTAGAAGAGAAACTTTATGCTCAGTCACATACACCACGATTTTTTTCAACTAGTATATCTCAATCTTCTTCTTCAGGTTGTGTATCTTGATCTACTTCTTTAGCAAGCACATTTAGACCTTAGGAACCTCAGAATCAACAACATTTTTCCTGTCTAAAGAAGTCTTATTTTCCTTCTTCAGCTACTTCTAAAGTATTATGTTATTATTGTAAAAAGGATCATATGATAAATAGTTGTTTAGAGAAGAAAAGAAACAATTGTTTGTATAGTCATCCACAATAAAATCTTAATTATATGTCATATGATTTGAACAACCAAAATTTAAGTATCAAGACTCTTTAGTTAAAACTTCAGCCACATTACATGAAAAGAACATATTTTTTGAGATTTCACCTTCTTCATGTGAAACATTTTTCTTTTTTTCTCCTTCATTGCTTTTATTTTTTCAACACTCTCTTTCATCATAGCCATACCTTATAAAATAGTGGTATTGAATATTTATTTTATTCAAAAATATTCTTGTACCTCTTCCACTATAACCTCCTATTCTACCATGACCTCTTTCTCTTGTAGAATGTTGATTTTGTTTCTCCTCTTTATGACCTTGGGAATTGGATCTTGAGCTAGCCCCAATATTGATTGTCACTCTATAATTAAAATCAAAAGCTTACTCGAAGTTTTATTCTTCATTATTTTTAGTTCTTACATCATAAGATATAAGTGATCCCGCCAATGCATCAAACTCTATTTTTTTTAAATATTTATTTTCTCCAATAATCATTGCAAAATAATTATTTTATTTTGGTGTCAATATTCTCAACACCTTTTTGGCAACATCTCCATGTGTTGGTCCATCATCATAGATACCCATTTTGTGGACAAAATCATGCACCCTTACACAATAATCTCCCACATTCTTATTGTCTTTAATTGTTAGATTTTCATATTCTATCCTAAATGTATATAAATTTATGTCCAATGTGCCCCAAGCTCCATTAGTAGTCTTGACATTCACAATTATTGGAAAAGTGATTGTATCAAGAGTTGCTTGTATGTGACATAAAAGCAAAGTATATTTTATTTGTTCTTCATTTTTTCTTAAAATCAGTGAATCTCTAAATTGAGATACAAGCATCAAATGAATTTAAAAACAACAAATATTTTCCATCCCCCTAAACTGTCAACATCTCTAGCATTCTTATTGTCAAGACCTATTAAAAGGTAAATTAAAGTAGTTTTTAATGTCCTTGAGACCATAGGCCATATGAGATGACCCTCATAAAGGATGTTATTCAACAAATATATGTCTATCCAACCAAAAATTGGTTACTTAAGTATCAACATCTCTAGCATTGTTACCATCAAGGCCTATTAAAAGGTAAGGTAAAGTAGTTTTTAATGTCCTTAAGACCATAGGCCATATGAGATGACCCTTATAAAGGATGTTATTCATCCCATATATGTTTATCCATCAAAATATTGGTTACTTAAGTATTCTACCCCCCATTGGATTTGAACCTTGAAGCTCCTATCGAATTTCTAAAGTCTTACCATTATGCCCACTCAAGTTGTACAAGCAAATACCATGATAATTGAGACAATACAAGCAACATTTCAAAATGTATTTTGGAATGACATCATTAGAAGCTTCTCTTTCCTTTGTAAGGTAGACTATTCTCCCATAGGTAAAGGACGGTCCACCCTACTTGAAAGAAACTCAAGAAACTTCCCTAGAGATGACTACTTGCTAGCCTTTATGCTACATGCAATTGAAAGCTTCATATAGAAATTAATTCATAAAATACAAGTTGCATTGCTTGAGAAGTTATTTTACAAGGCAAGATATAATGGTCTACAAGTCAACCACTAATAAAAAATGTGTGCCATCCATTATTGCTACAAGAGAGAGAGAGAAATGTGTTGTTGTGATGTACCGAGATGTTAAAGTTCTAAGAGATTCAAAAGTATTAGAGCTTAGGTAAATTATGAACAAGTTGATTGAAGCAATTAATCAAATATTAATGTAGCAATGATAATTTGTTAGATTGAATTCTAGTTCAAAAGCAAAATATTAAATACTAAAAAATAGATAAAAAGATCAAAGACCTTTACATAGATTAATTCCTTCTCTTGAACTATAAGTATTTAAACAAAAACGAAGTTCTTCAGTATTAAATTATTTATATAAACAAATTCTTCTTATCAATAATAACCACCAAGAAAAGCAAAATAAACATACCCCTCAACCATAAATAAATGGGAATTCAAATCATATCTTAATAAACTCCAAAAACTTAACATAAAATAAAATAAGCATTTCAGCATTAAATTATTTATATAAACAAATTCTTCTTATCAATAATAACCACCAAGAAAAGCAAAATAATCATACCCCTCAACCATAAATAAATGGGAATCCAAATCATAATGTTTTTTTTTTTTTTTTTGGTTATTGTGAGAAACTTCTATAACCGACGTACAGGTCGAGCAGTCTTCTCCCAACCATGACCACTCATAAAGCCGAGAGCTATACTTATCAATAGGGAATTTAACACGACCACCACACACCCACCCCCTCACACACTCGCGCCCACGGTTATTCAAATTATAATGTCTTAATAAACTCCATAAACTTAACATAAAATAAGCATTTAAAAATTAAACTAATGTATTTGTAATTTATGAATAAACTTATTATCATGAATATGAACATGGTAGCCAACATTGCTAACCTCTTGATCACAAAGCATAATATTAATACAAGTGATATTAATAATGTCAAAGTGCCCTTTGAGCACAAAGCATTATTTTTTTTTTTTTCCAAATAAAAAAAAAATATGTCAAAGTACCCCCAAGAGCTAGGTGGATTGGTAATTGTTTGTCTAGGCAGGCACTTACCAAGAAGATACCCAGGTTCAAACCTCGAGAGCATGTTTGTTGCAAAGATAATAGTCTGATAAGAACCCTTTGAGAAGAGACCTAAGTTCAAACCTTGAGGGCATATATGTTGCCAAGGTAGTAGTTTGATCTGAATCTTTTACGTACACACCATACTGACGATGATGGTACAAATCTCGATCCACCGGTGGTCCTCTTACATCAGGTCAACAATAATAAAGTGGTATAAGCTTGTTGTGACGATGATGGTACAAATCTCGATCCACCGGTGGTCCTCTTACATCAGGTCAACAATAATAAAGTAGTATAAGCTTGTTGGAAGCCGCCCATATAATTTGAATCCTGCACTTAACCGCTATTAAAAATAATTTGAACATAACCAACTCTCAAACAAATCATCGTCAAAATTGTTGTTGCCTAGGAACAATTAGACGATAGAGTAAAAGAATCGAAAAACAAAAAAAAATAGAAATAAATAAATAAATAAAAACAAATCATCGTCAAAGTTATCCAGATCGAAAACTATTTTCTACGGGAGAGATAGCAACAGGGGTGTTATTGAGTAAAAGAATCGAAAAACAAAAAAAATAGAAATAAATAAATAAATAAAAACAAATCATCGTCAAAGTTATCTAGATCGAAAACTATTTTCTACGGGAGATAGCAACAGGGGTGTTATTGTTGCACGGGGATAATAATGTATAATGTGGACGTAACCAACTCTCTTATGTATATAAAAAAAACCAAATTATCGTCAAAGTTGTTGTGCCTAGGAACAATTAGACGACAGAGTAAAAGATTCGGAAAACAAATAAATAAATAAAAACAAATCATTGTCAAAGTTATCTAGATTGAAAATTGTTTTTTATGGGAGAGATAGCATCATGGGTGTTATTGTTTTTCCTCGAAAGAAAAACGTAATTTTATATTAGGAAAATATGAAATTAAATTTTTCATATGCTTTTTTTTTTCCGACATTTCTTCAAAATTTTAGTGGCCTAAAAATCAGGTTACTTATACATCATAACTAGGTGTCTTTATCATGCTAAGTTATATCCTTAAGAATCTTTCCAATTTATCAAACAATATCCTTTAAATTACTTTTGAGTTTTTTTTGGAGAAGTTGCTTTAATTGTGCTTGTTTTAACTAGATTGTATTAGTCCAAATAAATATTTGGAACAATTGCAGTGCATTGCCCTCATTGAATTCTTGTACTAAGCACATACCTGGATCAATCTGAAGTGCCTCCTTTGAGAGTTCATGTGCTTTCCTATTTAGTTCTCTAAATATGATAAAAAGTAAAAGCTTCACTTCTATCCACAACTTCTTTTATTTGAGAGAAGATGGGTTGTAGAATCATGTTTTTCATCCTAAAAACACTAAGCATCCAGTTTATTACCACCTATGAGTCTCCGTAAATTTGAATTTTATGTATTTATTTTGATTCTGCCAACTGAACCAACAATTTGAGAGCCATAATTTTGGCATAATTATTAGAACCTTCCCCCAATCCAGCCTTGAATTTAAAATAATGAGTCAGAAATATATAGTAATCCTCCTGCTCCACAAACTCCAAGGACTCCCTGTTTTGCCCCATCAAAAAAACCCCAGGCCCCTGATTTATCAATCTTTGGAGGGATGATTTGTCTGTTAATCTTTGTTGTTGTTGGAACCTTACAGTTTTTGAAACTTCCAATGATTTGGGAGGAGACCTGCCAAGTAGGCTTCTCTTGATCCTGAAAAATTAATGCATTCCTAGATAACCATACTCCCCAAGACACAAACAATGGGAGAGCTATAAATCCTTTGTAACACCTACTTTCAAACCAAGATTTTAAGCACTCTCCTAAGGAATATTCTTGCCATCCTATAGGAAGCTTAAATTGAGCTAAGACCTCCCTCCAAACCTGTTTGGTAAATGAGCAAGAAACCAATAAATGATCAATTGTTTCATTATTTGACTTACAAAAATGACACCTTCCTGGACCATTCCAATTCTTCTTCTGTAAAACCTCCCATGTTAGAGCCTTATTTTTAATGGCAAGCCAAAGGAACAGTCTTACCTTCAATGGGGCTTTCTGCTTCCAAAGTGTCTTCCACCACCATACTGGATTGTCATTGCTATCTTCTAATAGTAACTTTGGAGTGTACTCCCCTGTAGCTGCATTCTTTGTCCAGACCAATTGATCAGTTTCATCTCATAGCTTGATATGTCCAGATTTAAGTCTCCCCACGTATTCTTCCCACTAGAGTGCCTCTTGACCTTGAAAACCTAACACTGTTGCTTCCTTCCATCCCTGACTCCAATTTGTAGAAGATTCAGGATTAGTTGCATGGGCAAGATTTTCAATCCCTTGGGCTCTTAGAGTCTGAATTATATTGTCTGGCAGTGTGTGCATATCACCACAACTAATCCAAAGGTCTAATCCTAGGGGACAATGAAACAATAAAGTAAAAGATCCGAAAACATAAAAAAACCAAATCATCGTCAAAGTAGTTGTTGCCTAGGAACAATTAGACGATAGAGTAAAAGAATCTGAAAACAAAAAAAGAAATAAATTAATTAATTAAAACAAATCATCGTCAAAGTTATTTTGAAAACTAAAATTTGAAAACATTAAAAACCAAATCATCGTCTGAATTATATTGTCTCGCAGTGTGTGCATATCACCACAACTAATCCAAAGGTTTAATCCTAGGGAAAAATGAAACGATAGAGTAAAAGATCCGAAAACATAAAAAAAACCAAATCATCGTCAAAGTAGTTGTTGCCTAGGAACAATTAGACGATAGGGTAAAAGAATCTGATCATCGTCAAAGTTATTTTGAAAACTAAATTCCGAAAACATTAAAAAAAACCTAGGGAAAAATGAAACGATAGAGTAAAAGATCCGAAAACATAAAAAAACCAAATCATCGTCAAAGTAGTTGTTGCCTAGGAACAATTAGACGATAGGGTAAAAGAATCTGATCATCGTCAAAGTTATTTTGAAAACTAAATTCCGAAAACATTAAAAAATTAAGTAACGAGATCTGAGGGAAGCTACTCCGACTTGATATCAGAGCCAGGTTTCGATCCTGGGACCTGTGGGTTATGGGCCCACCACGCTTCCGCTGCGCCACTCTGATTGACGATAATGGCGAAACAAAAACACCTATTTAAACACAAAAATAATAGTGGTTTCCGTTCCATCAATTTATCCTCCAATGGGGGAGCAGTTAAATTTAAAATGAAACATAGAATAAAATAATGTTAAAACCGATCCTGTTCAACTTAGTCTAGATCAGATGAAACAAATTTATTTTTGGATCAAACATCTTCAATCCGACGGCAAATTCATTTGAGAAAGATGTTTCCATTACACTGCCAATAGTTTTATTTCTTGTGACTACAATTATAACGCCATTCAATCTCATGCCTGGCGCCCGTGGCCTAATGGATAAGGCGTCTGACTTCTAATCAGGCGATTGTGGGTTCGAGTCCCACCGGGCGTGTCCTATTACTTTCCTTTTATATTTAAATTATTTGCATTTAGATTTTATTATTATTGTTTTAGTTTTCTTTTATATTTAAATTATTTGCATTTAGATTTTATTATTATTATTTTAGTTTTCTTTTATATTTAAATTATTTGCATTTAGATTTTATTATTATTATTTTAGTTTTCTTTTATATTTAAATTATTTGCATTTAGATTTTATTATTATTATTTTTTATATTTATTTTATTTGCATTAGATTTTGTTATTAGTTATTTTTTATATTTATTAGTTCTCTTTTATATTTATTTTATTTGCATTTAGATTTTATTATTAGTTCTCTTTTATATTTATTTTATTTATAAACTTGTAAGTGATTTAAGTATGGATAATTTTATATTTTTTAATTTTTAATATTTATATACATAATTTTTGTAACAATATATAAAATTAGAGTAAATTTGTATTTTTTTAATTTTTATATCTTTGTATTTGTAGCAATATGTAATTTTATATCTTTTTATTATTGACAACTTTATATCTCCATTTTTCTTCCAAGAGAAAAAAATTAATTTAATTTGGCCTACATGGGTACAACCTATACTCCTAATTCAACTTGCATCACAATGCTCACGGATGGGAGTGTAAGATTGATTAGAAAAATTACTTCTCTATGTTGACTTGTGTTAGAGTATATTACATTATTTAGGTACATGTCAATGTACCACCTTGGGTACATTGTTAGGCTAGGAGTATATCTTAGGTTACTTGAGGAAAAAGTAATAAATGCGGAAGTGTCAATGTGCAATGATGAAATGTACAAGGAGTCCACTTGTACATGAGTCATAGGAAAGGTAGTTAGAGTAAGGGCCAAGTAATATATCTTCTTATATATAGGGCCTATAGTGAATAGAAGAAGGTGTAGCAAAAGTGTGACTACTATTGAGTAGTGTAGTACAATGTAGTTTCCATTAGAGTTATGGAGTGTTCATTTCCTCCATTGCATTGTATTGTACTATTTTTGTAACTTTCCATTAATAGCATATTTTAGTCTTATTGTAGAATTCTATTATCTTACTTTTTTGCATATTTACATCTTGTGATTAGTTTCTCCCATATCATACATTATCAAAAGCTAACAACTTGTAAGGCAAATTTCTAGTCATGCTTTAAGAGGGATCCTATTATCTCGTAATGCCTTATTTAGCTAGACATTTCAATTTCTTTGGATGCAATGGTTGTTCTCTTCAAGATCCTTATTAGGTTCTTATTTATGGATTCTACAAGCCTAATTTTCTATGGGTAGTAGTTTGAAGACGTATTCATGATAATTATGTTAGCATACTATTGTTACTATTGTTTTGTCCTTTACATTATTTAGATGACTGTTACAACTGCGTAACAGATCTTTTCCGCCGGTGTTCTATTCCCGGCTACTGTAATCTGTATGCATTTTTTACTCCATCCACTACCCTTTATCGCACTTGTGTTTAGGCGTAAATCCTGACGAAGATTCTTCAAAGTGTTTAGGGGAAGTTACGCCCCACGCATGAGAAGAATCTTCTATGGTAGGTGCCATCAAGGGATATTTTTTCAAAAATCAAAGGGGGATAGTGAGTAATTTTTCGAAAAATAGAAATTTGACATTGTAAAAGGTGCATTTTCGGCTGTGACCGACACCTTGTGGGTTATTCTTGTGGGCAATTTTTTTTGTTGTATGTTGCATATTTCATTTTTTTGCACTATAACATTAAAAATTAAAATCAAAACACTCCCTAAGTCCTCGGAATATAAAACCCATCTGTGCAATTTTATTGCACTGCAGCGTTCGGTATTTGTGATACCTCTGGCCAGCACTTACAGGTAAAGCTGTCGTGATTTGGCTACTATATCCACCGCCTAATATAGCTGCTATAACGACGTCTGAGCTTGTTCTCTATAAATCGTCGGGGAGGAATAAGTACGCCATTTTTGCATTTTTTACTCCATCCACTACCCTTATCGCACTTGTGTTTAGGCGTAAATCCTGACGAAGATTATTCAAAGTGTTTAGGGGAAGTTACGTCCCACGCATGAGAAGAATCTTCTATGGTAGGTGCCATCAACAAGGCAATTCCCTTTCAGTACCGCTTATGTTCCACGTATCGTATGATCTCTAAAATTCACCTATAGTCTCCCTCACGTAAGTGCGGGTGATTTTTTGTTGATCTTTCTAAATACCTATAGTTTCCCTCACATAAGGGCGGGTATTTTGTATGGTATATTGGCCTAGCAAAAGGTATATCGAAAGGGGGACCAATTTGGTGATATAAGGAACCTTCACTATGGCCGTTGTTGCAAAGTTGATGACTGATCCGCATCAGTTATTAAAAGGTCCAAATTATACACCATGGAAACATAAGATGAAGGCAATTCTCCAAATGGAAGATTTGTGGGATATTGTTCTTGGAGTAGCAACCGAGGCCTTCACCAACGACGGGATCCACGGGTCCTTCGGCGAGATCAGATTGCTTTTGACAAGAAAGACAAGTAGAGCAAAGGTGCTCATTTTGTTTGTTGTTTCAAATGAAGTGCAACCTCATATAGCGACAAAGCAAGTGGTAAAGAGGCATGGGATGCCCTTAGAACCATCTATGAGGGGAAGAATGAATCCACCATTCTTCATCTTCAACAACAACTTCATAACTCGAGTTTGAGACGAGGGTGAAACGAGTTGAACTCTTTACGTGCGAGTGTCCGAGTTGAAAGAGAAATTGAGTTCTCTAGGAGATACGTGGACGAAAAGCTTCTCATTTCACTTGTGATGAGAGCTTTACCTTCTTCATTTGATATGTTGATAACCTCCATCCAGGTGTCCCAACGACAAATTACCTACATCGAGTTGGTCAATCTGCTCCAACAACAGGAGGCATGCCAACTTCACAAGGATGATTCTTCCAATACAGCCCTATACACCAACAGGCAGGGTTCTAGGAAGAAAAGTAATGAGCAAAAATGAGGCAACTTTCAGAAAGGAGGAAATTATCAACAAGATACGAAAGGAAAAGGCAAACAACCTCAACAGAAGAAGAGGTGGTGCAAGATCTGTGAGAAATACAACCATGACACCAATAGGTGTTGGCATAAGAACAAGGAGAAAGGCCAAAACAAACCACAAAATAAGAACAAGCAACCCCGAGGTGAATGTTGCTATTGAAGAATCTGACTCAGATTCTGAATGGGCACACAAGGTGCTCATGACTACCACAGATTCCACTCAGAGGGATCCTATTTGGTATGTCGATTCTGGAGCTAGCAAACATATGACTGGCGACAAATCGTGGTTTGAATCATTTGAGGCCAAAGAGGGCAAACATGTCACCATTACTGATGATAAAACCTACAGGGTTCAGGGAGAGGGTACAGTTTCAGTCACTCTTCCTGATGGCAAGTGTCAGATTGACAAAGTCATCTATGTTTCGGGATTGGCTAACAATTTGCTGTCAGTGACACAAATCCTGGATAGAAATATGGTTGTCAACTTTCGTATTGAGAATGGAAAGAAGTGTTGTACCATTACCAGGAAGGGTAAACAGATTGCAACAGCTTCTTATAAGCACGGCTTATTTGCACTAGATGCTATCTCTACTCCACATGTTGCCATGACTTGTCTCTACCAAGGAGGCAACTTCTCTATGGCACAAGAGATATGGGCATATTAGTTCGGCTACTTACTTGAGCTCAGCAAGTATGAGATGGTAAAGGGTCTTCCTTCCCTTTACGCCACATTGCCAATGTGCTCTGCGCTTGGCAAGAAAGCAGCATAGAGTACCATTTGAGAAGAGCTCTACAAGAGCACGAAAACCTCTGGAGCTAATTCACACCGATCTATGCGGTCCTTTCACACCCAACAGTGTTGGAGGGAAGAGGTACTTTCAATTATTCGTAGATGACTACTCACGAAATATGTGGGTTTTCTTTCTCCAACTGAAATCTGAAGCTTTCGCATTCTTCCAACAGTTCAAGAAATCCGTTGAGAAGGAGTCAGGGGCTTCTATTAAAACCCTCCGCTCAGATCGAGGGGGAGAGTTTACCTCTAATGAATTTTTTGCATTCCTATATAAGCATGGGATCAAGAGACAGGTTAACAAGCGCCTATACTCCTCAGCAAAATGGAGTTGCTGAGAGAAGGAACCGTTCTATAATGGAAATGGTTCGTTGTATGCTCACAGGAGCTACTCTTGGGCAACAATATTGGGCAGAAGCTGTCACCACTGCAGGTGTATCTGTTGAATAGGGCACCCACAAAGGCCCTAAAAGGAATGACTCCACAGGAAGCATGGAGTGGTCGAAAACCCTCCATATCTCATCTACGTATTTTCGGATGTCAAGCTTTCATGCACATACCGAAAGAGAAAAGGAAGAAACTAGATGAGAAAACACTGAGATGTATTTTTATTGGATATTATGAGAACTCTAAAGGATATCGGTTGATAGATCCTTTGACCAATAAAATTCATATCATCAGAGATGTTGTCTTTGATGAAGCTTTCACATCACAAAGCACATCTAATGTACACCAAGATATTGTGGAACCTAAGGAAGAGGAGATTCCTTCGTCAACACAGACAGGAGGTCCTTCTACATCTTCTTCACCACCACCGAAGAAGAATCCTAAATGGTGTACAAATACAATCGAGAGATGCAAATTTATCCACTCCTCCCAATTTGAATTTGGATAGACCTCGTACACGGAGTATGGCTCAAAAGGAAAGAGAAGCCGAGAAACCGGTGAGGTTGATGATCTTTGTCAATCTTTTGAGGAACTTTCCGTGACTCCAAGTACGAAGTTGAGGATATGGATATTGATGATGACAGGGCATTCATGTCTACCATAGATAGTCTTGAACCTGCATCGGTGCAAGATGCTCTCGGTGAGCCTCGGTGGAAGGCCGCTATGGATACCGAGTATGAGTCTTTGATGAAGAATAAAACTTGGAAGCTTGTTGATCCGCCGCATGGAAAGAAACCTATTGGCTGCAAATGGGTATACAAAGTCAAGTACAAGGCGAGATGGAACAATTGATAAGCATAAGGCCCGGCTTGTTGCAAAGGGCTATGCTCAAAAGGAAGGCATCGACTATGAGGAAACTTTTGCACCTACTGCTCGGATGACCACAATTCGGGTTATGTGTGCTATGGCAGCACAATATGGGTGGAAAGTTCACGAAATGGATGTCAAAAGTGCCTTTCTAAATGGTGATCTCCAAGAAGAAGTCTATATGACTCAGCCTAAAGGATTTGAAGTGGAAGGCCAACAGCAGAAAGTTTGCAAATTGGTCAAATCCTTGTATGGTCTGAAACAAGCTCCTCGAGCTTGGTATATAAAAATGGACAATCACCTTATGCAGCATGGATTTAAGAGATTTCCGTCAGATGCAAACCTCTATTTCAAGAAATAGGGTTCTGAGATAGTGTTGCTTGTACTCTATGTGGATGATCTGCTCATTACAGGGAGTTCAAAAACTATGATCTCTACTGTCAAAAGAAACTTGTGCAAATCTTTTGAGATGACAGATCTTGGACTTCTCCATTACTGTCTTGGTCTGGAATTTATCCAGAAGGAGCACTCCATCAAAGTGTCTCAAAAAAAGTATGCCAAGACATTGCTGGATAAATATCACATGACTGACTGCAAGCCAATGGCAACTCCAATGGAGAATGGACTTCAGTTATCGCGATATGATGACTCACCTCAGGTATACGGTACTCTCTATCGATAGTTGATTGGGAGTCTCATATATCTGACCAATACTAGGCCAGATCTCGTATTTGCTGTCAATTATCTTTTGAGGTTCATGCAGGAGCCTAAGACCACTCATTGGAAAGCAGAAAACGTGTTCTTCACTATGTCCGTGGTACTATGGAATATTGCCTAGAATACAAGAGGAACAACAAATTCTTCTTGCAAGGATACATGGACTCCGACTATGCCGGATCATTTGATGATCGCAAGTCAACTTCTGGATACATTTTTCATCTGGGATCCGGTCCTGTCTCTTGGCATGACAAGAAGCAACAGGTGGTTGCTATTTCATCAACAGAGGCAGAATATCGTGCCGCACGTGAAGCTGTGTGCGAAGTGATATGGTTACATCGCATTCTGACAAGTATGGGCCATCCATCAAAATCTCCAATACACTTGTTTTGCGACAATCAAGGTGTTTTGAACCTTGTCAAGAATCCAGTCCATCATGAAATAACAAAGCACATTGACACACAATTTCATTTCATTCGAGATGAAGTTCCAAAGCACCGAATTCAGCTTCAGCACATTCCCACAGATGCTCAAGTTGCAGACATTTTCACTAAGGCACTTGGACGTGTCAAATTTGAATTGTTTCGCAGCTCACTTTGTATTGCAAAATAATGTAAGGGGATGTTAGTAGTCTAGTATAGCTATTAGTTATTACATTACCCAAATAATGTAATAAAGGGGGATGTTAGCGTACTATTGTTACTATTGTTTTGTCCTTTACATTATTTAGATGACTGTTACAACTGCGTAACAGATCTGTTTCACCGGTGTTCTATTCCTGGCTACTGTAATCTGTATTTATACCTGCATTACTAAATAATACAAATTGATCCGTATTTGAACAAATTCTACATTCTAAGGCAAATTTGATAACTTTAGCTCCTCTAAAATTTGATCCATTATTCATGATTATATTTATTGCCACATCAAACTTGATGATTATACTCTCCAAGAGTTCAATTGTCATTCTTTAATTGGCACACTTTACTATAATGGATTCCACCTATTGTATGAAGTAGTCTATTGTTGTTAAAATCTATTTGTGTTTATACTTGATCAAGGGTTGAGTTTTTTTGATAAATTATAGGACCCATTTTTGAAAATTTTAATCAACAATCACTTGCCTTAAAGGTATATAATCCTTATTCTTCCAATGTGCATGGTACATGCTTCACACACTGTAACTCGTTTATGTACACCTTTGAATCTATTGAGCCAACAATATCCTACTATTAAAACTTTGTTAGTTATTGGAAAAGTAAATAAACCTTGGTAAAACTATCACAAATTATCAAGTATCCTTTGTGTCTCCACAAATTTGAGTAGAATGA
The DNA here is from genome assembly GCA_028583015.1 of Wollemia nobilis. NCBI lineage: Eukaryota > Viridiplantae > Streptophyta > Pinopsida > Araucariales > Araucariaceae > Wollemia > Wollemia nobilis. The sequence continues at coordinate 405,021 of JAQPPZ010001471.1, read as the reverse complement.
CATCCAAATTTATTTTAAGCAATGTATCATCTAGAACTACATAATTATAGGTTTGTGTCCTAAATCTACACCTTTGATTTAAGTTAAAACTTGGAGGATAATGAACTTTATTCATGAAGAGCATAATTGATTGACTCTTGGTATGTTCTTGGTTCTTCTTCTTCTACAGGGAAAACTTGTTCACAAGATTTACTTTTGGCAACCAATTTGAAAAGTTCTCTCCCACAAATCATCTTGTTGGTCTTGACGTCTATATCATATGCTTGTACTTTAGTGACCCATCTTACTCTCTTTTTCGCACATTTCTTCTTGTAGGATGTAGCTCTTGATATCTGGATGAATGAAATATACTATCACTTTTCTCTATAAGATAGAGTGATGAAACTTCTTAAGAGTTTCATGAGGGTATAGACCTTCTTTTAAATGAATGTATACATGGTCTCATAGTCTTGTAGCATTTGGCTCATGAAGGTAAATGTATGTTCTTCTTCTTTGCTATTATTTTGTGTGAGGATTGTGTCAATGCTATCCTCAATGCTAATTATATATAGGATGAACACCTTTTAATAATTTGAATTGATTAGATCTAAAGTCTTATGAGATGAATTATTTTATCCAAGAGATATAGTGATGAAACTTCTTAAGATCTTCATGAACATGTAGACCTACTTTTTAATGAATGTATATATGGTATTATAGTCTTGTAGCATTTGGCTCATGAAGGTAAGTATATGTTCTTCTTTATCATTCATTTGTATGAGGATTGTGATATTGTTATCCTCAATACCAATCGTATAGAGGGTGAACTCCTTTTGATAATTTGAATTGATTAGCTCTAGATCTTGAGAGATGACATAGTTTATCAAATGTAATGCCATATTTGCCTCCTCTATCCATCAAGATTTTTGTTCCTTTTTAGTATTTTTATAATAGGCTTGACTATCTCAGTGAAGTTTAAAATGAACTTGACAAAATCCATTTGGTCCATGAATAATTGCTTTCCTTTCTTACTTGTTGGTGAAGGAAAATTTTTTGTTACTTTGATCCTTTTAGGAAAAATTGCTAACCCTTTGTTTGAGAAAATATTTCCCCAAATATTTCCTTCTATGATATAAAAGAATCATTTCTTTAAATTTAAAGAGATCTCATATTCCTTGCATCTCTCAAATATTTACTCTAGGTGGAAGAAATGATGCTTTCTATTTTTCAAGAATAAAATCATGTCATCCAAGTAGATAAGGATGATATTATTGATTTAGCCTTAAAAGGTTATATGCATGTCATTTTGTAATATGGAACCTACATTTTATAGCCTTGATGCCATTATTTAATAATAAAATACACCCCATTTGGTTCTAATAGACAACATCTCTAAACTAGCTATTGTCTCTAGAATTTGTTCCATCAATGATAATAAATAATGATATTTTAAGGAGGCTTGATCGAGATTTTTAAAATACATACACAAATAAATCTAACCATTCTTACTCCAAATGAGCACTATAGGCCCAAAATGGCCACATCCTTAGAAAATTTTTGTAAAATTTTCTAAGTCATGAAGGAGCATGTTCTACCCCTCGGCAGTGGCACAACGCATGATATTCTACCCTGCGGTCAAAGTAGTCAAAGTTCAAACTTAGAAATTTTAAAATTGTGGGCCATAACACAGATGAAGTACAACAGTTCACAACATGTTCTACCCTGCATGACATAGAACAATATTCCAACCCATGATCAACATCAATCAAATATGACATTGTCGCTCTTCGAATCATAGATTACAACACATTGCTCTATTTCATGGAAGTCAAAGCATGTTCCACACCGCATGATTCAACACATTGCTCCATCCCACAGTCAAAGCAGTTAAATTTCACAAAGAAGTATTGCAAGGAGCGGGCCAGTGCAAGGTTCCATATCGTATTGTTTAGCATAATTTTACACCCCACGTGGTCCAAAGCAAGGTTCTACCTCGCGATCAGCATCGGTCAACCTTGTACATGCGAATTCCAAGGCGCAGGCTACAACATGGTTCAAAATTTGTTCTACATAATGGATGCAAATTAAAGGAAGATAACCCAAAGATTAAAATTTGTGGGCTAGCTCAATGCTCCACCCCACGAGGTTCAAAACATATTTTTATGTTGAAGCATTATTTTCTCCAACCCACGATCAAAGTAGTCAAAGTTGTGAATAACATGTTTCAAAAAAGTGGGCTATGACATGGTTCTACACCATGGAGCCAACGATAAGAGCAAGGAATAGATCTTAGTAATCCATGAAAGGATCAACGATCTATTTGTTTCAAAGCTCTCCAAGGTATATAAAAACATCTATAACAGGACTTGGTTGATCAAAGTTATTTAGAAGACAAAGCAGTGAATGGATCAAGAACCAAGAAGTGAGTAGTTGCATATCTATGGCTAGATATCATCTACAAGAATAGTGAATGGTATGAAGGATGTTTTTGTGTGGTCTGAAAGCCAAACGCCATGAAATTATAGAAAGTTGTAGAGGTCGAGTTGCAAAGGATGCACAAGATCCACGTTTTCTTCTTTCATCCAAGATGAGGCTGCCACCTCAGCACCTAGCTAATCTGGTGTTTTAGTTTCCTTGTAATGTTCCATTTTTCCTTAATCTTTAAAACATGTAAAACTTTAAATAGATGTCGAACCCTCATTTTTTAGGGTCAGATCTAGAGTGTTTGCTTATGCTATTATGTAAATACTTTATGTAAATCAATAGAAGGAACATTACTTGGATGTTTGCCTCTGGCTAGTGTTTTCTGTAACTTGTTGAGAGATTTAAGCTATGAATACATTTCCTCTACTACTGCTATGGCTAGTCTATTATGCTAATAATGAATTGCTAGCTTAGAGAACATTGAAATATTTTATGATTGAATCTAAGCTTGCAAGAGGTTCTTTCCTATTAGTCTAGGTACCGATATTATTCTACTATATTGGATTATTAGTATCTTGTATGTTTGAAATGACTTCTTAAAGTATGTCTCTATTTATCTAATTGATGAAGATTACCTGTTTTGAGTGTTGTTAATCGTAAGTGTGGGACACTAGAAATTGATCAAAAATAGTTTTCTTGTAGATGCCTATGTTATCTTTATCCGACCACTGTTTAATTATCACCTTTTCTAACTCTAAACCCATTTCTATCACTATGTTTTAAACATTTAAACTAAGCTTAAATGAGTCAACACCTTATTAGTTGATAAGGTATACCAGCCTACTTGGGAGGTTGGATTAGAGTAGTCTTTAATCCATATAATGTTTGTGTTTGGACTATGATTAGCGGGTGTACGCCTAATCAGAATGTTGAAGATAATAGTCATAGTTTTGAGCTCTACTTGATGTCAATTCAGATACCAACAGTTTTGGCACGCTTGGTGGGACCCTGTTTACAAGAACATTAGCTAACCCACCAAATTTTCATTTTTACCTTTTCCTAAAGGAATCAAGATTTAGTGGATTGTCTTGACCTCATTAAGTGGTGAAAATTAAATTTAGTTGGAAATTCCCTGAATGCAAGAAACCAAAAAAGCTATTCTAATAGCTCATAATTTTTCATGAATACTAGGTTGTATGCGAAGAATAATCTAGATTCTTTTATCTATTATGAGCTCCCTTTGAGAGGATCCAATATCATAAAAAATTTGAACTTATATTTTCAATCAGACGATGCTCCACCATAACCACCCCCTGAAGCACCTCCAAGGCCACCCCAAACAAGAACAACATCTAGAAATATGGCTAATTATGTGAATGTGGCTCCAAACCAGACCTTGTAGAAATACCCTAATTGGAATATAGTTGATCCCCTAAGGCTTTCCCACATGCATGATATCCCTCAAGCTATATCCAAATCCATACCTACTTATGATGTATTAGATAAAATTGCTTACAAGCATTGCCAAGATATCCTAAATCTAGCAACAATTCATAACATAAAAAATAATGATGTGATTGTCAAAATTCTAGCCCTGTCTTTTAGAGGGAAAATCCTACATTGGTTCAGAACCTTAGAGGACAATATCATTACTTCACAGGATGAATTAGTAGATCCCTTTGTAGAAGATTTCAATGAGTCTGTTGATCTCTTTTCTCTCCTAAATCAATTCACATACATGCAAAAGCGTCAACAAGAGTTGATTTCAGACTTTAATCTAATATTCAATAGAACCTGGAAGAGGATTCCACCTGAAGTTAGGCTAGTTGCTCCCCTTTATTTTATGTACTATATAAGGTCCTTTGGGTTAGAACTAGGTTTGCAAACTCAATAGTCAAGGATATACACCTTACCTCAAGTCTACAATACAGTTGTGCAAGCTGAAAATATCCTCATCAATGTAGGAAGGTTATCCCCAAAAACTGTGATGCCCTACTACTCTAAAATTCATCATGTCTAAATTTATATGGCTACATATTCTTACATGGATCCTCCTCCTTTGTCATATCCACTTCCTCATATGGCTCTAATTCCACCCCCTAAAATACCATCTATCTCAATTCCTTTTCCACCACTTCCATCTCAAACACCTCCAGAATCTGCAATGATGCTTGATATTTAGAGTACTTTGAAAACACTCAGTAACAAGATGAATTCAATGGAGAAAAGAGATATAGATAGATCTCAACAAATAATATTCCCCTATGTAAATAGAGATCAAAATCCTAGTACCAAAAATATTGTAGGGATCGGAGTTAGTGCAAATTAAGAAGATCAAGAATATTCTTTTGAAACCAGTCTTGTGAATGTGTGGTGCCTTGTAAGTAATGATCCTCATGATTTAGAGTCATGTGTTATGTACCAACATCATGTGCAATAGGCCATGGAAAAGGTAGAGATGAACCAAAAAGGTAGATTTAATATGCTATAGAAACCAGATCATATCATGGTTGGGCAAGATCTTAATGAAGAAGAACCTATTTATGTCATGACAAGATCAGATAAAAAGATATTGCAAGTATATCCACAAAATATGGGTCAGTTTTAGGTCCCTTCTCAAAATAAGAAAGACCCTCCCCTGCAAAGTAATGATCAATTTCCTATCCCCCAAGCAGCTGAAAAGAGGGACATACTCCCTAAGATCCAAGAGAGAGAAGTCAATTTTCCCAAGAGATATGATAAAGAGAATGACAAAGAAAGGATGAGATCCAAAAGTGAGGCACAACAAAAACTAAGATTTCTTCCATAGCTAAAATACAAAGGGTTGAAGCTACACATCAATACAAGAGGAAATATGGTGAACCAGAAAAGAAGTATGAGATACCCCTTTCAGAAAAAAAAATCAAAATATAACATTGTGGAAGAGATGAAAAGAATCCCCTCTAAGGCTAGTCTCTATGATACCCTCTTCATACCTGGTCAAATAGATCTGCTTAAAGCTTATTTGAGTAAAAATTCCCAAGAAAAGTATACTACCACCATCCTTAGCATACCCTCTAGTAAGGAGAAAATGTCTTTTGCTACTATGAAGAATAAACCCCATCCCTTTTACATATCCTTGAGTATGGAGGGCTGGATAGTCCACAACTGTATGATTGGTCCAGGGGCCTCTACCATAGTCATGCCCAAAGTGGTCTGCAAAGAGATGGGTATGGAATATACCAGATATTGTCTTGGATTTTTGCAATTGGATGGGACACTGGTTAAGATATTTGGAGTAATAAAAGATGTACTAATGAGACTGCATAGAGCCCCTGAGGTTACAATTATGCAAGAAATTGTGATAGTAGATCTAGATCCTTATTTTGGCCTATGCCTTTCCAGAGATTTCACTACTAAGTTAGGAGGTTACATGTACTTGGATTACTTTGGCATGATAATCCCTTCCAAGGGAAAGAGATAAGGATAACACTTGAAAATCATGTTTCCTATCACATTGATAATATTGAAGAGGATATATGCAACCTCACACCCCTAGATGAGCTTGAACTAATAGAATTTTTTTAAAAGTTAAAAGGTTGAGGATGAATTACCATTCAGAGAATATTATAGTCAGTTCGGGATAGGAATGGGCACATACAAAATTTCTTCAAAATCTGACAAAAAGATCCGTAAGGGAGACACAAACTTGGACTATGCATTTTGATGGTGCAAGATGCAAAAATGGAGTTGGTGTTGGTGTATTTTTGCAGTCTCCCTCAAAGGGTGTAAAGATTTTTACATACAGACTGACATGGTAGTATACTAACAATGTTGCAGAATACGAAGCTTTATGCTTAGGTCTAATGCAAGCTGAGAGCATGGGTATAAAAATACTAAATATATATGGCAACTCTATGTTGATAGTCAATCATGTAAGGGAGAGATGTAGCAGTAAGCACCATTACCTGAGAGCATACAAAAATAGGGTATGGGATTTGATGGAATCCTTTGATTCCCTAAACATTTATTTTATTCCCAAAAATAGAACATACTGGTTAACTCCTTGGCGATTAAAGGTTCCAATTTTAGCCCTTCCTCAGATATGGGATCATCTAAATATAGAAAGATCAAACTAGTTTTTAGACCTGCAGTACCAAATATATATATTTTTTGGCAATTTTTTGAAAGTGATGATCATATCATTGTCTTTCTGGTTAGAGAAGCTTGCCTATCCACTGTTCAAGAGGAACTTCCTAATGATATAGATTAGCAAGATGTCATACAATTGAAGAATAATCATATCCCTAGAGTTTTGGTCACTCTAGAAAGCCTCTTTAATAATGAAGATGGGATAAAAGCTAGAGCCATGTAGATCAATGAAAAATATATAAAGAGATTGAGATTGAGAAAGAAAAGAAGCTCAAAGTTGGTATCTGATGTTCTCCAGAAGAGCTGGAGGAGATCAAAACCCTGTGCTTTAAATACAAATACATTATGGCCTTGTCATATAAAGATCTAAAGGTATATGAAAAAGGTGATCCAACACACTAATGAGCTAGAGCTTGATGCAAAGCCTTTCAGAAAGAAACAGAGGCTTGTAAATCTCAGAATTGAATCCATAATGAGAGAGGAGTTGCTCAAATTTTTGAAGGCTAAGATTATATACCCAATTAAGCACTCTACATGGGTGGCTAATTTGGTCTCTATCAAAAAAAATAATGGAGATATTTGTCTGTGTGTAGATTTAGGAATCTCAACCAAGCATCATTAAAGGATCATTACCCTCTCCCTTAGATTGACCATATTCTATAGATTTTTATAGGAGCAAAAAGGTTCTCATTGTTATATGGCTTCTCTAGATATAATTAGATCTAGTTAAAATATGAAGATCAACTCAAGACAACGTTTACAACCAAATAGGGAACCTTTGCTTATCAAAGGATACCCTTCGATCTGTTCAATGCAGAGGCCACTTTCCAGAGAGCTATAGATTATGCTTTTTGATATCTAATAAATAAAATCATTCTCATCTACTTAGATGATATGATAGTGTTCTCTCATGATAAACAAACCCATTTGGAACACTTGGAACAAATTTTTGAGAAATGTAGAGAATTTGACATCTCTCTTAACCCAAAGAAGTCATTTTTTGTAGTTCATGAAGGGAAGTTATTGGGGCATGTGGTCTCTAAAGAGGGAATTTCTAATAACCCAGACAGAGTGAAGTCAATTATTGCCCTCCCCTTGCCTATGAACAAGAAAGCTTTGCAATCTTGCTTTGGTCAGATCAACTTTGTTAGGAAGTTCATCCTAGAATTTTCTCAAAAGGTAAAGCCTATCTCAAAGTTACTAATGAAAATGCAAATTTCAAGTAGACAGAAACAAGAAAACAATATTTTGAAGTCATTAAACAATCTATTATCACTACTCCAGTTTTGGTAAATCTCAACTTCAGTAAGAATTTCATTTTGTATGCTTATGGAGCTGAGGAAAGCTATGCATCTGTGCTCACCCAGAAGAATGATGATGGAGAAGAGCACCCCATATTTTTTTCGAGTAAAACTCTTCATGAATACCAGATCAAATGCAACTTTATTGAGAGATGAGTGTTTGTAGTGATGAAGTCATTAAATAAGTTTAGGCAATAATTGGCCCAAAGTAAAACCCTGGTGTATGTGGTTCACCCAGATGTAAGAATTTTTATTTTACAAGGTGAAGTAGAAGACAAAAGAGTTGGCTGGATTACTAAAATCTAGGAGTATGACATGGAAATCCATCCTACCAAGATGGTTAGAGATAGAGAATTGTGCCAAGGGTTGATATAAAATATAATTGTAGAACAAATGTCAACTTTCCAACCACCAATAGAAGATCAGACTGAAAATTTTTCATTAGAAGGTTTAGACTAGGTTGATCAGATGACCAAGTATTTTCAAACAAAAATTTGCCCTCAAGGTCTTAACCAATCACAAAGGAGGATATATAGGCTTCAAGCCTTGAAGTATGTCCTACTGCTAGAAGGATTATATAGAAGAAATATTGATGGATTCATCCTAAGATGATTGAAATATGATCAGAAGCAAAAATTCATTAAAGAGTTCTACGGAGGGTTATCTAGAGGACATTTTTCAGGAAGGGTCACTACTATGAAAATCATCAGGGCAGCTTACTATTGTACTACTATTTTTGTTGAAACCTTCAAGATAATAAGAGCATGTGATAAATTTTATAGGTATGTGGGAAGGACTAGAAATGCATCATTCCCCATCAAACCAATCCAAGTAGAAGAGCCTTTTCAACAGTGGGGACTGGACTTTGTTGGAACAATAAATTCCACTTCCTCTGGAGGACATAGTATATCCTGACTACCAAAGATTATATTACCATATGGTTTGAAGCCATTCCCACAAAGAAATAAGATCAAGAAGTGGTAATTGAATTCATGGAGAGCTTGATCATAATGTTTGGTATCCCTGAAGCTATAGTAAGTGACAATGGTCTAGATTTTATAGGAGCTAAATATATTGAGTTTACCAATAAATATAGTATAACTTTAAAGAACTTCTCTAACTACTACACTTAGGGGAATGGATTAGCTAAGTCAACTAACAAGAATCTGCTTCGAATTCTAAATATATCACTAGAGGATAACAAAAGGAGTTGGCATCTACTATTAGAATAAGCTTTGTGGGCAAACATGATTACCATCAAGAAATCTATCAAGACTACTCTTTATGTGTTGGTGTATGGTAAAGAAGCAGTCCTACCTATCCACTTGGAGATACCAGCTCTCAATTTGGTAAACACAGAAGAAGAGTCTGATCAAAATCTAGCTGAAACCAGATTGATCCATCTACTTCAATTAGAGGAGAAAAGGACTCAAGTAAATGAATATTTTCATAAGCATTTAGTTGACACTAAATTTTGGTTTGATAAGAAAGCTAGATTCAAGAAGTTCAAAGTGGGTGACTATATCCTAAGGTGGAATGTAGAGAGCGCTAAACCAGGCCACCACCAAATATTTGACTCTTTCTGGGATGGTCCTTTAAAAGTGGTTGAAGTTAAAGGGAGCAATTATTTTCAACTCCAATATCTAGAGGGAAACATTCAACCGATTCTGGTTAATATGTATATATTTGTACTATATTTTTGTTTTATTTTCTAAATTTTTGTACAAAAAAAAAGAAAGGCAGTTCAGCGGTTCATCGCATATCGTTAATTAAGAGATAAGATTGCCAAAGATCAAAGTGTGCTCTATCCCACGACGTGCTACACATCGTGCTCAAATAAGACCAAGATGGCCACAAGCTACAAAATGTGCTCCATGCCTCACTAAAAAATATAATATAAAGATATTCATAAAGTTGTAACGTGCGCTACGTCACAACCAATCAGCAAATAGCATGATATTTTCTGCCACAAAGTCGCTCATCTTTTGAATTGAGAAGTGTGCAACGAATAGTTTTCTACCAATAGCATTAATGGTGGAAGGTGTGCATGCAGGGGATATTTAAACTCAAAAATTCAACTAACATTCATTTGCAAGTAGCGTCTAGTTACCAGAAAGAGCTAAAGAAGCGGTGATACGAAGCTAACAAGTACAAAGAAGAGTAAATATCCAGTGAGTTTTCTCAAAAAATGGCATAAAAAGTAGCTCAAGAAGTTGTACAGTAGGTGACTATCGAGCTGGAACATTATATTGACAAAGTAGAAGCAGTGGACAACACTAGGGTGATATGGACAAGGAGAACTAAGCTCAGAAGAGACATCAACGACAAATTCCAAAAAGATGAAGCTATGAAATTTCAAGGTAGTTTTGTTATCCGCTCCTTTTTTTCATTTTACATTTGTGATTTTGTGCATCCCTACCCTGGTTTAATAGTAGCCATTGTCAAGTTTTACGACCCTAGGGAAAAAGCAGTAAATATGGCTAAGGGTAAAACCCTATTCAACATAACCGCTAAAGCCTGCATAGATTTTTTCACTATAGGCATAGACCCTCCTCCAAGACCTAAACCCTTTGACATATCAGAGCAAGCCAAGTATTACTTATTACAGGGATATGCTCACGAAGGAGAGCCTTTTAGGAAGTGGGTTTATAGCCAATTTAAAACTATCAAGTATAGGAAATATTTGCCAAAAATCCCAATTGCCACTGAATAATTTTCTTATCCATAGCTTTTTACCATGTTATCCTACTTAGAGGGTCTAGATTCTGATCGATATGTCAAATATTGGTAAATAGCCACTGTTTACTGTATTTCCAATGAAAAATGTATAAACCTAAAGCATAAGAGGAGGGTATCAAACCGATTTATTTTGATTGGCCTACCTATCTCTCTAAAAGAATGCATGAATAGTTGGTCAGTATGAAAAGATATTTAGAGAATCCCTCCTTCTGGTATTGTTCAAATATGATATGGATGTTTTGTAGAATTGTAAGACATATGATGCCCTGGATTCCAAGTATGGATAAGAATGATAATGGAGACCCTATTCCAATTTATAATTGGACCAATCATTGGAGGAATACAAAATCATACTACATATTCAACCTGTAATTTGTGGGGTTAGCTCTGAAAGTCATATATGGACAATGCCCTAGGATGCCATCTCTTGCTAAAGAGTTGTTGTGAGTAGAGAACACTGAAGAGGGAGACTAGTATATCCTTATGGAAGGAACTGTCATCAGACTCTACGGCTTCACTGGTAAACCCTTCACTGGTAAACTCTTTCTACTGCCTCATTTTGTTACTAACATGTTGTTGGCTTTGGAATATTTAAGGTAAGCTAACTTTATCAACATCAAATTTGGCACTGGTAAGTGAAGTAAGGGGACCATAATTTACTCTTGCAATGTAGAAGACATAACCGTAACAAAAAGGGGTCAATATGAGCAAATTACTCAATATTTAGAGAGACAATGTCTGCTATACATTCCAAAAATATGGAGATATGACCCTGATGACAAGTTTTTTCAAAGGAATATTGTCCTAAATGCTAAAAAAATCCTCAAATTTGAAAAAAAATTGAGGCCTCATTTTGAAAAGGGTAGAAATAACAAGGAAAATGCTCCATTAGAATGGAACATCAGTAAAACGGAACAACTGCCCCCATGGAGATATTTTTTATGAGCAGATAGTTGATTATGATCTTGAGAAGAACAAAAAACACCAATTGAAAGAGTCCAAGATTAAATAAATGGAGAAGAAACATGACTGGGACAGTGGTAAAATTGTGGAATGGTGGCAGATGAGAGTTGAAATAGGTGCAGAAAATGCTAGATTCGACCATTAAGCTAACACTAATTTTTTTGAGCTATATGAGGAGCATATCAAAACCTAAAAGGCTTAAAATACCAGGAGTTTGGTATTGAGTTACAAGAAAAAAAGAGTACAGGAAAAAAGGAAAAATCAAGTATCATCATATTCCCCTTCTTTGCCTTCACAAGAAGAGGTGCAAGAAGCAGAGATAGATGCTCCATCAACAACTAAGGAAGCCCAAAAGGCATTTGAGCCTTCACATGAGCAATTACAAAAATATTCTATGGGTGCTCAAATCATGAGAAAAATGCATTACTCTGGTGGTGGCTCGGATAAGGACAAAGCAAGAAATACAAAAAATATTCAAGCAATGAAAAGGCCAAAACATATAGTCTTGGATGGAGAACATCCTCTAACAGACATAGAGGAAAAAAAAAAGGATGACAATTTTGTATTCACCCCTGTAAAATTCACCACTGCAGCTACAGTGAAGTCAACCCCTATCTCTGAAGTTGCATCACAAGAAGCACAACATGAAGGAAGTACAAATAAATATAAGCCTACAGTTCCTATTGTTTTTAAGAGAAAGGCTAAGGATTCAGTTGGAGAGTCTCAGAAGGAGGTTTGCAAGAAATAGAGAATGAACCAAGAACATACTACTGAACATTTTTTGTATCAATTGCATAGCAACAAGTGCAACATACATAACCTCAAAATACATATGATATTTTCCAACAGACTACTTTGGTAGGAAAAGGTATGATTCTATCCCTTCTTCTCATTCTCCTTCCCCAAAAGGATCTTCTTCCCATTCTAAAGAGAAATTGGAACAGAAGGTATTTTATCCCCCTCATAGTTCACCATCACTTCACCAATCATCATAGAGTCTCAACTTAATCCATATCCTCTGCCTTCAATAGAAGTTTCAGTGACATCACTTCCCATTCATTCATCTCCACTCCCAAAGTTGTTACCATCAGTAATATCAGAATGGCAATCTCTTTCATCTTCCCCAGCTCTTTTTTTTATCCTAACATCTACCATCATGTCTTTTCTAGTTGTAACTTCTATAATAAGTAAAGACTCCACCCTCATCATAACCACTCCCCTTTCATTAGTGTCTAAGTATTTCCTCCCTTCCCTTATGGCTACTCCCACCTCTACAAATTATCCCACAACAGACTCTTTGCAAAAATTAAAGGAGGTTTCATAAAATTTTCAATATTTTTGGGCTGAGAAATTTTCTAAGCCTTCAAAGTTTTGGAATAAGCATGAGCATTGGTCTTGATTTATTCACAATATGCAATATATAGTATACATCATAGGCGTGGCTAATAGAATATTAGCGCTACATCAAACATAATGTAATACCTAAACTAGAATGAAGGTCTAGGCTAACATCCCCCCTTATTACATTATGTGGGATAACATATAGAAATCCCCCATTAATTTGTAGGAGAGAATAATGAAGGATGTTTTTGTGCTGGATCTATCTTTGGCTCTAGCTATGGCTCATGGATTTGGCTCTAGCTCTAAGGTTACCACTGTAATAGAACCTCTACATCTATTTTTGGATCTGCCTATGGATCTACCTCTGGATCATTGCATCTAGATCTGCCTCTAGATAATTATCATTGGGTTTGCCTTTAAATCCATCGTTGGGTCATTACTTCTAGGATTGCCACTCGATCTATCACTAGATATGCCTCTTGTTCTACCATAGGTTTTACCTTTTTTGTAGAATCCAAACAACATTTCTTTCATCATGGTCCATTGTGTGAGATCTGTCCATCCATAATCAATATGAACCTTGTTGGCCATTTTCACTTTGTACCAACAATTTGAAGAGGAGTGATTTGTACATCCCATTCTTTCTTTGAGTCTACCTCTTTGGACTAGTCTCACCAAGAGCCATGGACTATGCCTTACAATGTTCTCTTGCACATGTCAACACACTTAACATGGTTTTGCATTTACACGATGGTTTCTTTAATCAACGGAAGCATACATGCACTTGCAATGAAAGGAAACCTACTCTAACCAAGAGAGCACATCCATAAGACACAAGGCACACATACATTTTGGGAAACTAGTATATTTATTTCATTCATTGGGACCAACGGTCCTACATTACAACCAACAAGCACTTGGCCGCCAAATATACTTTACAACCATCAAGTACAATGTATTACAAACAAGCCAATCCCCATGGCCACAACACACCCACATTGAGTCGGGCTTTGCCGACAATGCTCTATGAGTAACTGGTGATAACATGGAAAATACTCCCCAAGGACTCAGCTTTTCAACCAACTCGGTCTTCTGCTAGGCTCATCGGCCCCAAGCCTCGACGAAGTATCCATCTAACCTACCCTCTGCTCTTCTTCAAGATAACTGTCATTGCCATGATATACCTCCTGAAGCACAACCCACAAAGGATCAAACCATGGGCTTGTTGCCTTTCATCAAGCATCCTGCCTGATCTTCAAAGCAACACAACTCAAGCTCCCCCACTTAAGGCAGAGCCACAATGCCAACAACTTGCTTCAAGCCCATACCGGTACCAACAAGCTTCATACATTTGAGTTTAGCCCACACAACAACTCCTTGTACATCTCTGCACATAGAAGTCACCCTCATGTCCATTGTCCCTTTTCAGCATAGCCAACCTGCCACACAAGAACAATGACCATTCCCACCATGGTGCCATCCACAATCTTATTTGCAAGTCCCCAACACTGCCCAACTCTGTGGACTCATGTGTGGGTCTCTCACAATGCAAACTAGGACTTCTCCCTACCATACAAGAACCTCTAGGACTCATGATCCACCTACCTTCGGTCCTTACACAACACAGGTACTCTGCACCATCATGTTCACTGCCTTGACGACACAACCTGCCGCCGCACAAGAGCAAGAACATCCTTGAGCTCCCTCGTAACACTTAGGACTCAAGCACGAACAACCTGTCACAATGCTAGCAACTCCCTCCATCATGACTTCCAGCCACACAGGAGTTACTCATGGTCTCCTTCCAGCATAGCTTGTCTTCTATACAAGAGCCATCAGCATTCAGGTCATTCACACGACATCTAGACAACACTGATATCATGTTAGTCACTTCATGGCCCCTTGCCATACCAAAGCAACTCATGAATCCTTGAGCCAACAACATCCAGTTGCTATCCTACCATCATACCCTTTTTGAAACCACCAATATTGTCCAATCCATCAACATGCCCCAATATTTAGGTGCTTCCACTAAGCCAAGGTCATGGCACACCCATGCACATGATCTCTTATGGCTTTGCACTTGGACATGCCCAAAATTGCACCTCACAAGGACTTGGCATTCCTGCCACACAGTCCCTCCAGCTTGGCACATGGGCAGGCACCTATCGCTTGGCACAATACAACAACCAAAGGGCTTCTAGCATTCCCATGCATCTTATGCATCATCTTGTAGCTCAAGAGCTTCAAAGAGCAAGTCAAGGTGTGCACCAACCGGGACTTCCCGGGGAGGTCACCCATCCTGATATGCTCTGCCAAGTCTTGCTTAACTCTTGGTAAAACTTGAGAATCAGGGTCTAGAGGGTTCTAGAATCACCCCCACTATCTTTCCCACCTTAACACTCACACTTTACAAGATAGGGAAGCTATTTGTCTCATGTTGCCTTGTCATTCTCACCATGCAACTTGTTGTGGATATTTCCTGCTTACCCTTTTAAGATTTTATCACGTCACAGGAAACTCAAAAATCACAAGTATTGTGGATTCTTGTGGATCCACCTCTTTAACCCAGTAATAGATTACTCAAAAGGCTCTATACATACTAGGTTAGGTAAGGAAACCCCTGACAGTGGGTTTATATATATTTGATTTAATGGTACAATTACCCACCTTCACCAGACAAAATAATCTTATGTTGTTTTGATTAGTTATGACCAAACCTGACAATGATGGAGCATATTAAGACCAGACCGGTGCCTTGTCCATTGGGTAGTCGTAGCAGATTTATATTTATCACTTAGAGAAGAAAGGGAAGGAAGAGCTAGTTCGTTTTAATCCATTCAAATAATGTAATGCAAGAAAATGATTAAACTAGTGAAAATAAAGCATCATCCACATATTTTGATTGTAGTAATATGTAAAAGAGCATAACACAGACCATGCACACATAATATGCCAAGAATGGAGTTGGAGTTCTCATTAATATAAATATTTTTTACACATGGAGAGAACAACAAAGTGCTTGGTTTTCATATGATATTTCATTATAATAAACCCCAATTTGAATAAAGTAACAAGGGGTTGTTCCTCTCTGTCTTGATTGTAGTGATGTAAGAGTCTCCAACTCTGGCGCGATCCATAGGAAATAATCTTAGCGAATAGTGCTCCTTGGGCAGTCCCTGGTAAATGACAAGAGAAAGGGTGGTGAGAAAAATAGACAAACATACACTGGGAAAATATGACTAACACTTAAATAAATATTATACCTGGACTTTTCTCTCTCATAGGTTTGATGAAAAATATCTCGCTATAGCAATCACCATTTTATAGTGCAGGCTCGTACAAGCAAGGTTGTAACCACTTGTTGCAGCTAGACCAATCTTATTGCCTTCAAAAATAAGAAGGAATAAAAAATAGGCACATAGTCCACACCTTCTGTCTACGCAGGTGGTGGCTGTTACTGCGTATCATCTCCTCCACTACCCTGGGCTGGTGGTTGTGTTGCACCTGGTGTGTGTGGACCGTGTTAGTTGGGACCCACTCCTCCTTCGAGGTTTTGTAATGCATGATCAATAAAGTCCCATGCTTCATCATGAAACATCAATGAAAATAATAACAAATTCAAGTCCTGCACAGCTTTGTTCACTCTCTCTCTCACCCATTCCATGGTGTTTTTTTGTGAAGACACATAGGCAATCCACCATTTGTACCAAGGTTGTAAATTGCTTGGATAACTTGCCACTAGAGTCCAAGTCAAAATCTTGGATTTTCTAGAGCACTAACTCCTTGATGTTGGGGGCTTGCATGAACTCATCCAATTTGAAGTCGCAATCCTCCAGCTCATCATTGACCTCTTGCTCAGCATTTACCACTTCTTGATTCCATTGGAGCCAATTTTGTTTATTTTATAAGAATATGAAGACCTTGGCGAATTCCTCAGCAAATAAATAGTGGGAATCGTCCGATAAGGTAGCTGTCATTCCAGCGATTGGCACATAGTTATCCCTGAACCTTTTGTATACAGAAAATATTGTTCTTACTTTCTAATCTCCTTGCTGTAGTTGATCCTATAAGAGACAAGCAATATGCCTGGTAGCATAGATATCTACAAATATGGACTCCAGATCTCTCATCTTCTCTGCTATATTTTCCTTCATCTCTTGTTTGAGTTCTTCTACTGATCCAAGTTGAATACTAGCCTATGTAGTAATGGCCTGCAAGGGAGCAGGCATCTTCAATTGATCAACCTCAACCTGAAGTTGTTGCATCTTAACCTATAAGTGCCCCACCTTAATAGCATTGGTATTTAATCCTTCTATATATTTTTCCACTACTTCTACCACTTGTGCTTGGTAGGCTACCTGGAATTTCATCATTTCGACAGGTGCAGCTGCAGCCCGTATGACACCTCTACTGACATCGATGCTGGATTCTATTAGACTAGGTGGCAGTAGAATTTCAAATGTGGCACTGGATACATCACCTATCTCCTACTCAACTATCCTTCGGGGCCTACTTATTCCTTTGCTCGAGGACCTTTGTTCCTCCATATCCTATATTTGGTCCTCTTCATCAGTAGTAAATTGGAACGAGTCCATCACTCTTGTCAGCCTAAGGTTCTCGATGTCTTTAGTGGGAGATCTAGTTATTGCTTTATTTTTTGTGGGGGATCATGTGGGACTCTCTTCTTGCATCTAGTACTCTTTGAGTATGTTAGATAATCCCTCAGCTTCAGTTATTTTCTTCAAGGTCTTGGGGGGAACAAGACGTTCTTTCTAATTAATTACTAAGGTGGCAGAGAACAACGAAGGTTGGCCCACCACCACGTCGGTCCTCTTTTATGGACACATCAGCATTAAATCTAGAGATGTATTGCTTTAAGATGAAGAGGAGACCAACTCCTTCCATTGTGAGGTGGCAACCAGGGAACTAGAAGAAGAGGAGAATTTGGCCTACTCTTGTTATGTCTCGCCCACTATTTTCATCATGACCTCAAAAAGTTTAGTATCTTGCTCGATAATTTTGAAGGTGGTGTCCTCGTATTATTTTGGGGGAGTAGATGGTACTAGTTGCACCACCTTATCCATCAATAACTCCTTGTGCAGTCTCAAATCGAAAGGATAATCACCAACTGCCTCTAGCTTTCTATAAGGCCTATTGCTCATCTTCCATACCAAGTCCAATGATTGATTTTCCTAGAAGGCCTTCTGCATCTCATCTTCAAAATCATATTTCTTGTGGGTAACTTGCAGAAGGGCAAGATTTTTGGTAACATTATGTCTGTATTGACCCTCGATATCATAGGACCTCCAAGTGACCTTCGGGAAGCAATAGGTGTCCATGTTCCATATGGCCCGCAACACTGCAAAGTGGCCCAGGTAGGTGTAGGGGCCCATTGAGCATGGTATGGGTAGCCACGACACACTTCATTTCTTCCTGAGATACCTAATTTTGACTTCCCCTACAATATTCCAGGTTATCTCCAGGATGGCAATTGAGGTGGGATAGTGTCTTGGGAATACCTTTGGGGGTAACTTAGAACCATATATTTTGATGCAGGAAAAATCTTCTACGTAGAATAAGTCTCCTGTCGTTTCCTCGTGTAGGAAGTTTCTCACCCCAATATCAAACCTGTCAGACTCCTCCCTGCACAGTTGAGTGTGCACTACTGGTAGGACCTTCTTGAATAAGCTCTTGTAGCTGGAGCACCCCTCTTGGATGCACAACAACTGATCTTGAACTGTAGTGGTAGTCACTCCTTCTATCTGAGCAATCAAATATTTGCTCAATTGCGCTATAAACAAATGAATTAAGAAATAATTATAGGAAAAAGGAGGGAGTTCCTCCTTATCAACCAATATGGCCTTCTGCAAATATGTTAGCTCCTGGTCCATGTTGTCACTTATTACGTCCTGTTGAGTGTTAATTTGTCATATTACAAATAATAACACGCAACTTAGAGTCTCGAACAAAAGACTCTTTCTTGCAAAGAAATAATTTATTTTATTTTCCTTCCTTTTATTATTTCTCCAAGATTCTTTGTGAAACGACTTTTACGTATATAAAAATGAATTTCAATTTAATACATACAACTGATATATCCCCGAATAACTCAAATCCTGCAGATAGCTATTAACAAGGGGCCTTTGTTGATTCTCAATGAACTTTATAATCTTGACTTGTTTGATTAATCAAAAATAAACAAAAATCCTTTTTATGTTCTAATATTCACAATTTATTCTAAGGTTAACTTGTTCGTTTTATCTCCATTCAATAGTTCCGTTATTTCAATGTTAGTCTCGACATGAAATTAGGCATATCAAGGAATAAAATAGAAAGCTGTTATTTTTGAGTCGACTGGAAAATAATGAAGGATATTAAAATGGTTAACGATCTCCTCCCTGCAAAATCCCAAGTTAAGAGATGAAGTCCCCAAAACAACCCAATCGATCAGATCTGTACTAACACACAATCTAATCAGATCAGATGCAAGACTCTAAGGAAACGAATATAATCGCATCATTCTACCATTCACCTATCGTAACCCATCCCATGGCGTAAATGAAATAGATACAAGACAAAATGATGCAACGGAAATATTGACAGTAAAACAATAGTTTTGGCTTTGATCTCCTTTTGATTTTACACACAAAAGTCGTGTTACCAAAGAAAAATCCTTTATTTCAATAAATGATGCTTTTTGTTACAATCTCCAGCCCCTGTATCCATCTACATTTTTGCTATTTAACCTTTCTGTCGCGCGTTCTCGGATGCTCCATGACGCTTCGTTTCGACTCCCGGGACCCTTCGCTTCAATTCCCGCCTTTTGGTATTCTAACCCTTGCGTGTAATCGTAACGCTCAATCTCTGCGGCCAGTAACTGTTGTTATGAAACGTTACTCTGGTTCTGTCATTTCTGCCACGTGTCCTGCATCTCCTGCACCTTTCGTAATGCCTTCCCACGGAAATCCCGACAGAATTTGCATTTGGCCTCTTCTGTTTTCTAGCCGCGATAACGCGACATGTCACGAAATCGTGACATGTCGCGATATCGTGACATGTTCTTGGTCCGTACACCCGCAGTAGCTCGTTGTAGCGATATCGCTACCGACCTTGCTTTGCCTTCTTTTCAAAAAGTGGTAGCGATATCGCTACCACTTTGGTTCCGAGCCTTCCTTTCAAAAAGTGGTAGCGATATCGCTACCACTTTGGTTCCGAGCCTTCCTTCGATGAAGTGGTAGCGATATCGCTACCACTATGGTCTCGAGCCTTTGCTTCACGAAGTGGTAGCGATTCACTACCACTTTTCCTTCGAGCCTCTGCTTCACGAAGTGGTAGCGATTCGCTACCACTTTTCCTTCGAGCCTCCACTTCACGAAGTGGTAGCGATTCGCTACCACTTTTACTTCGAGCCTCCGCTTCACGAAGTGGTAGCAATTCGCTACCACTTTTCCTTCGAGCCTCCACTTCACGAAGTGGTAGCGATTCGCTACCACTTTTAACCTTGTGCTTCCTCTCGGCAACTCGTAGCGATGGAGAGACAGGTCGCGATTTCGTGACCCTTTCAACACTTAGGCATTTTTCTTCTCTTCTTCATTTTTAGCATCCAGGTCTTTGAGATCTTCCCTAAAACCTGCAAAAATAAAGGTGGGTCCCCACTTCTGGGGTGTGTTGTGGATGAACCACAACAAATGGCGACTCTGCTGTCAAATGTTCTTGAGCATTTTAGTAAGAACCCAACCTAACACAAATCATAAATTTGAAAACATGGGTTAGCCCATAATCAATATAACTAATGCCCAAAATCAGAAGTACATGAATTATCAGAATCATCAAGTACTATCTCGGTGTGTGCAATGAATTCCTTTCCTTATCATTTGAATTTGATCCACATTCCATCATCGGTTTTGCATGAATGCATATGCAAAATTGTGAATGATTTGCGTATCCTACTGAATATGCCATGAGAAAATGTATAGTCACTCTTGTAGTATTATGTGCAAACATTCAAGACTGCCAAACCCTCTTAGGATCCACTAGTGAACGGTTCATTATATCCCAAAGTTGGTTATGAGTCTCTACTATCTTGAACCCATGTGCAAGTGGATGTGAAATCAGAACTTTGGGGAATCAGACTCCCAACCAACCGAGATGAGAGTTTAAACCTATCCTTACTATTTTGATTTAGAATTCTTTACCTCACTTTGAGCAAAATAACTAAACCAATTATGGAAGAAATGGTCATGCTAGTCTAACCCTCTAGACAATCAGTGGTCTTATTTTTTTAGGCAAGACATGATGCCATGCATGGGCCTATCTAACCCCATAATCCAAAACTTATCTTCATTTATTTGGACCTTGGGTATGACTACCCATCCCTTGCAGAGGACAAGTAGTACGATCCTTACAATCCAATATAAGGATGAGATGGGAAAAATTTATTTATTTTACTTCTTGGTCCTTGGGGATGACTACCCATCCTGGTTAGGGACAAATAGTACGATCCTTACAATCCAAGATTTTAAATGTAAGTGGAAAATATTAATCTTGTTACTTAGACCTTGGGGATGACTACCCATCCTTTGCAGAGGACAAATAGTACGATCTTTACAATCTAAGACTTAATATGAAATGAAACATAAGAGCTTTGGGGAATCATATTCTCAACCAACCGAGATGAGAATTTATGCCCTATCCTTACTACTCCATGTGGGTCCAATCAAAGCTTTGGGGAATTCGATTCTCAACCAACCGAGATAAGAATTTAACCCTATCCTTACTACTCTGATTTTAAGCTTTAAGCTCTATGCAAGTGGTCAAAACCACTGTTTTTAGGATCATGTTGCATAATAGGATAGACATGAAAACCATTTTCGCCCAACCTTTTCCTCCAAGTTAGGTTTTGATCATTTTTCTCAAGATCCCTTTTAATGTATGAAACGTGCTTGGTCCTAGATACTTCAAGACTCAGTTTCCAACCTTAGGATTTACTTAGATTTATGTTATAACATAACCCTAAGAGGATTCAACATACTCAAACGAATTGCACCTAAGATGCATATGCCACTACGGTGAAATGTATGAAAAGTGAGATGAACATGAATGCATTATTTCTTGAATTGCAAATGAGATGATTTGTCATGCAAAACTGAATTTTTTATGCATCACAAGCTTCAAATGATCTAAATTAACTGTTTGTATTACATGTGGAGCTTTTACAACATGATTCCAATGTTTCATATTCTCCCAATCTTAGGCATGTGTTCAACATCAAGTTTTTATTCCCTTTTTTTTTTTTTTTTTTTTTTTTAAGGCAATGAAAAGGAAATCAAAGGAACACCACCGCCTAAATGTCCAACCTGCACACAAACGCAAAAACCCAACATTAATACAAGAAAAACCTGAAACAAAAATGAATACATACTAACATATCAAATCTGCACATCAAAAAACTAAATTACAGCATTGACACAAAACTAGATATCTCCTGAAACACACACTTAAGTATCAAATCTGCACACAAAGAAACAGATCACAACATTAATACAAAGCTTAGACATGTCAAAAAAAAGAATAATACACACCTAAACGTGAAAAATGAAAGCAAGAAATTACAGCGTTATTACATATAATACAAAGCCCAACTACCTCATGCTTGAAAGTAATGCTTCAAGTGCAACCCATTGATAGGTAGTGCCAAATCCTTTCCATCCGAGGTTTTTAGTCTAAAACTATTTTCCCCTAGGATCTCTAAAATCTGGTAGGGACCCAACCAAAGGTAATCAAATTTATCATGTTCCCCCTTCTTCTCATGTCTTTTGTCCCATAACAGCACTAAATCTAAAATTTTAAACGCCTTGGCCTTAGACCTTTTGTCAAACCATCTTTTTACAATGTCTTGGTGTTTACTAAAATGAAGCATAGCTTCATCCCTTTTTTCATCCAAGCGCATTAATTGCGTTAGTCTAGACTCAAGTTTATCATTAGTTCCAAAATAATCTTTCATGAAGTGCAGCGTTTGTAATCTGAGATTTGCAGGAAAAATGGGATCTTGTCCATAAACCAGATGGTAAGGAGATGTCCCTATTGCTTCTTTGACTCGATTCTGTCAGCCCAAAGGGCCAACTTAAGCTTATTGTGCCAGTCCCGTGGATTCCTTTCCAACAATTTTTTTATGACAGTCAATAGATTCTTATTGGATGACTCGGCCAATCCGTTACCTTGAGGGTAATAATTGGAGGAGAACTTTAAACTCACGCTGTTATCAAATGCCCAATTAGCAAACTCTAGAGAGGAAAAGGCCGAACCATTATCACTTACGATGGAGTTAGGCATCCCGAATCTAGTGACAATGTTATCTTCTAAAAATTTAATGACCACCTCTACAGTAGCATTCTTTGTGGGGATAGCTTCGGTCCATCTCGTGCAATAGTCCATAGCCATTAGAATATATTTGTGAGCATCGAAGGAATTGGGGCTGATAATCCCAATAAAATCCAGGCCCCATTGCACGAAAGGTCTGGACTCGATTACGGACTATAAAGGCATGGAAGCGTTTCTATCTCTATTGGTTGCAGTTTGACATATGTGACATGACCTCACATGAGAATGGGCATCCTTGAATAGTTGAGGCCAATAATAATCGGCTCTGAGGATTTTATGGGCTGTGGCATTAGCAGACCCATGCCCTGTCCCATGTTTACCATGAAACTCTTCGAGTATTCGCACTGCCTCCTCTTGATCAACGCAACGAAGGTAAATACCTTCATGGTTCTTTCTGTATAATGTGCCAGATCTAACTAGAAAATTAGCAGACTTCAAACGCAAGGCTCTGTGCTGAGTAGCATTCAAAAGTGATGGACACCTACCATTTAATAGATAGTACACCACATCTACATACCATTCCTCCTTGGTTACATCAGCGACTTCATAATGTTGACAAGGAATTGCGAGATCCTATTCTGCGATTGCCTTAGCTAACCCTTGCCCCCGCACTATCTTCATCGATTGAATCTCCAGATAAAATTCCTACAAATTTGAAACCCACTTACCACGTTTCTCACCTAATTCATTCTGAACGAACATGGCTTTGACAGCAGGATCTGGGACGATAGCAAAGACCCTACTGTGGACTATGTAGTGCCTGAATTTTTTTACAGTCTTAACCAGCGCATACATTTGCTTGTCTAGGGTAGAATATCTCAGCTTTGCATCTTTGAGAGGACTACTCAGGAAAGCAATGGGATTTTCAATGCTGCCTTCACTCTTACGAGTTAAAACACTCGCAAAGGAGTGATCTGAAGCAAATGTGTAGATATAGAAAGGCTTCGTATAATCGGGACTCACCAAAACCGGGGCTTTAGAAATCGCATCCTTGATATTATCAAAAGCCTCTATCCTTTCATCTATCCAAATGATCTGGACCTCCTTCTTTAGCATGTCGTTCAAAGGTCTTGCTATCTCTGCAAAATCTGCGATAAATTTTCTGACAAAATTGATCTTTCCGAAAAATGATCTCAACCCCTTCTTGCTATTGGGACGAGGAATTTGTTGTATGGCTTCTATTCTCTCAGGGTCAATGGAAATTCCATCCTTAGATATTATATGCCCCAACAGTTTTCCTTCCATTACCCCGAAGATGCACTTCTTTGGGTTGAGAGATATACCATGTTCCCTGCATCTTTGAAAGACTTTCTTAAGATCCCTGACATGGTTTTCTCTGTTCTTAGAAAATCCAGGAATGTCATCGACGTAAACAATGATGCACTTGCCAATAAGCCCTTTAAAAGCAAAGTCCATAGCTCGCTGGAAAGTGGCACCTGAGTTCAATAGTCCGAAGGGCATTCTCCTGTATGCAAAGATGCCCCATTTTGTCGTAAGCAGTCTTCATCCTATCACTAGGATGGATAAGGACCTGATTATATCCCGAATAACCATCCAGGAATGACATCATCTCCAACCCGTTTACCTTTTGGAGTATTTCATCGATGGTGGGTAACGGGTAGTTGTCCTTTTGGGATGCCTTATTGAGATTTTTGAAATCAATGCACAACCTTATTTCTCCACTCTTTTTCCTCACAGGGACTAGGTTAGCAACCCACGTGGAATGCCTAATGGGAAAGATGATCTTAGCTTCTAACGATCGCTTCACCTCTTTCTCTATCAAGGGTTCTAATAATGGATTAACTCGCCTTTGTCTTTGCCCGAAGGGCTTGGACTGCAGCCCGGTGGAATCGTGTGCATTATGACATTCCGATCATAGGTTTTCAACTCCTTATAACTCCAAGCAATGCAATCTATGTATTCTTTTAATGCATTTGTTATGGAATCCTTCTCCTGCTTGGTACATGCTTTTGCTATGAATACCTCCCGGGGATTTTCTCGCACTTCCAATGTTAACCAAATCACGAGGCCTCTCCAGGGAGATGGAACCCTTTTACCTTTTCTTGGTTTGCATCCGATATCAAAGATTTTTTCTAATGAAGCTATCTCATCAGGAATCCTGTTGTTTTTTATAGGATTTTTATCTTTCGAAACTACCTCCTCTACGTCCCTTTCTTCTTCATCTATGTACTGCTTTTCAAATATATCAGAATTAGTGACAAAATGAAATATGTGCCTATCACTATCAAATACTTGGAAGTTCGTAACATTATCTGGTATCGAGGGACACGGGACCAACTCTATAGAGAACTTCTTGCATTTCTTATGGTCCACTGGCTTCAACATACTCGCTGCTACAGCTAGGGAGTCTGCCAGACGATTGCCCTTTCTCGAGATCAGAGAAATGTTAAAGGCGTCAAACTCATCTATTAAATCTTTGACCCTAGTTCGGTAAAGCCTGAGCCGCCTATCTTTGCATATGTATTGTCCCCTCACTTGTTTCACCACCAGTTCCAAATCACCAAGGACTTTGATATATTTAATTTTCTTCCGAATGGCCAGCTGTAGTACAAGAATCAAAGCCTCATATTCTGCCATATTGTTGGTGGCAGGGAACTGTAGTCTGTATGCAGCGAATATAGGCTCCTGGTCCGAGCATGACAATTCAACACCGGCTCCTGCTCCTTGTCTGGACCTGGATCCATCAAATCTCAAGGTCCAAATGTCTTGATGTCCTTCAGTAAATTTGTGCCCCATATTTTCATCATGGGTATTTTTGAGTGCTTCTATGTCCAAACAGTATGCTCCCAACTCAGCTTCAATGTACTGGATCTCGTTCGGCTTGTTGTAATCTGTGATCATCTCTTTGAGTCGGGGTTCACTGTCAATTCGAATTTGATTGGCCACTCCCCTCCAAGGCAACCACATGTGTGAAGAGTCTGTCACAATGTAACCGTTTAGGTTCTTACTCCAATCTCTTCCCAATACCATGCCATATTTGATAGGAATGTTGAGCACCAATATGTCTATGCGCTATTGAACTCTGGGTTCTGAATTGACTTGAATATGCACATCACCCAACTCTCCTACTGCCTCCATGGTTGACCTGTCCAATCGCACCACCCTGCTCCTAGAAGGCTTTGGTGTAAGTCCCAATCTTTCTGATTTCTAAGGGCATGATAGTAGCCGAGGCCCCCGAGTCTATTAAACAATTGTGCAAGTTTTTACTCGCAATTCTAATGGTTACCAAAAAGGCGGTATATCTCATTTTTCTTTTTGTACAACCACTCGGGACTCAGCACTTTTAGCTTCATGAACTTGTGCGGATGGATTTAATCCTTTTGGTGAACTCACTTCTTGGCCTAATAATCGGGCCATGTCATACATCGATACATTGGCCCTATTCTTCTTCATATCTTCCACCAAATCGTAAGTGAGCTTTTCTGGATTTGGCAAGTTTTGCATCATTTTAGACTTTTCGACCTTCAATGGAGGAGGGGGATTGACATCTCCTTTAGGGTCAGGAGGGATTAATTGATTATTAGGATGAGCAGAGGAAGTTTTGGGCTCTTTAGAACTCCTAGTGTAATATTTGTGATTTGCTTTCCCAAAACATTTGTTTGCATGAACTTCCAAAGCTTCTTCATCTTCGCTTCCAAAAAATTCTACATCCTCCTCTTCTTCACTTTCATGGGAATGTATTACCTTCGTTAGCATAGACTCCGGTTTCACGTGGCCACAGTGCGGGCAATCATTATCACAAGATCCTGCATCTCCACAGTCTTCCGAAATGTCTACCTGGTTGGCAACGGGATTGGGTACCCCTTTGTTGTTAGGTCGCGTGTTATACATTCCTTTTCCTCTATGATTGTGAGGTCGGTTATGGCCCATGGCCTGATCAACTTTTTTATTGACATTCCCCACCGTTACTAACACCTTGGCCAACGTTTCTTTCATATTTTCTATGGCTGCTTCGGACCCTTGTGGTTGAGGCACTGCAATTGCAGGTCCAATTGTGTTGGCTGCATTAGCCACCTCTAGACTGGGTACAATGGCTTGGGTTTGGGTAGGTGGATTCCATCCTGGAATCCCATTTTGAATGGCTTGAGTTTGGGTAGGTGGATTCCATCCTGGATTCCCATTTTGAATGGGAGTGATTGTTGGATAAGTCGTTGAACTTGGCGTGTTAATTGGAGCAAACCCCGACATGGTCAACAGATTATTGCCCATACCAAACCCATGCAAACCCATCGAGTTATTTTGAATCAAACTCGTGTTTGAACAACGGCATTCGGATAACCCGACAATGGCGTAACTTGGGTCGGTGTTTGGAAGTTGTTCAACATCGGAGCCTGTGGTGCTACTACCGGTTCATCATGGAAAATTGGCTGTATGGGCCATATTGTCCCATCCCAGTCAATTGAGACAATCCTGCGCCTGGCAGGTTCATCTGTTGTTCGAGAGTCATTTTTTCTGCATAAGCCAAAGGAAGGGTTGTAACCTGAGGGTTCCTTCTAGTCAACAAAGATGTTAAAGGATCTAAGGCTTCGAAGTATAGCTGCAAGGCAATTGCAGGGTCTACCGCAAAGTGACGAGTCACATTCGTATATAGCTTTTGAAATCTCTGATTAAACATTCGAACGGGCTCATTGGTTTGTCTTTTGCAAGATACGAAGAAATTGTATGTCATGGAGGGATCTACTAACTGTCTGAATTGCCCTATGAACGCAATTTCTAGCTGGGCCCATGAAGTTATGGACCCTGCTGGCAAATTTTGATACCATTCGTTAGCGATGTGGTCTAGAATAGCAGGGAAAACTCGATAGGCAACATCCTCGTGAGTAACCCCCTGCCTAAACATGTAATCTTTATAGATTTGGACATGATCTTCTGCTGTTGTTGGACCATCATGAATGAATTTGGGTAATCCCCTTTCAATGTTTCTAGGCAAGTCATGGACTGCCTCGGGAATATCTAAAGGGGAACTCTGAGCACCATACCAAAGGGCAGGTGGTTGTTGTTGTTGTTGTTGGGCCATGTTATTCAAAGGTGTCAACCCTGTGGGAACAATTGGAACTGTGGAGACAGATACAACTGGTGTTACTATCCCACTTGAACTTAAGGGTTCAGGCCCACTAGAGGTACTTGAGTCCAAAGAAATCCCTAACTCAAGTATACTGGGTGGTATTTCAACTTCTAATGTTTTGTTTTTCGGTCTCCTAGTAGTGGGAGAAAGGCTTTGGAAGATAGTTTCCCCTGTGGTTTTAGACCTAGTAGCAATGTACTCAGGTTGGGCCAGCTTGGAAACTCTAGGACTCTAAAAGATTTCTCAACTCTGCTGCCAGATAGTATGTCTGGTGTTACACCTGCAAGCACAATAGGTGGAAAAAAAACTACCCACGTTAATTGTTAGAACAAATCAAAATTGCAAAGCAATACAGAAGGCCCTCCTTCTAGCGCAAAAATTTTGAGTGTTAATTTGTCATATTACAAATAATAACACGCAACTTAGAGTCTCGAACAAAAGACTCTTTCTTGCAAAGAAATAATTTATTTTATTTTCCTTCCTTTTATTATTTCTCCAAGTTTCTTTGTGAAACAGCTTTTACGTATATAAAAATGAATTTCAATTTAATACATACAACTGATATATCCCAGAATAACTCAAATCCTGCAGATAGCTGTTAACAAGGGGCCTTTGTTGATTCTCAATGAACTTTATAATCTTGACTTGTTTGATTAATCAAAAATAAACAAAAATCCTTTTTATGTTCTAATATTCACAATTTATTCTAAGGTTAACCTGTTCGTTTTATCTCTATTCAATAGTTCTGTTATTTCAATGTTAGTCTCTGACATGAAATTAGGCATATCAAGGAATAAAATAGAAACTGTTATTTTTGAGTCAGCTGGAAAATAATGAAGGATATTAAAATGGTTAACGATCTCCTCCCTACAAAATCCCAAGTTAAGAGATGAAGTCCCCAAAACAACCCAACCGATCAGATCTGTACTAACACACAATCTAATCAGATCAGATGCAAGACTCTAAGGAAACGAATATAACTGCATCATTCTACCATTCACCTATCGTAACCCATCCCATGGCGTAAACGAAATAGATACAAGACAAAATTATGCAACGAAAAGATTGACAGTAAAACAATAGTTTTGGCTTCGATCTCCTTTTGATTTTACACACAAAAGTCGTGTTACCAAAGAAAAATCCTTTATTTCAATAAATGATGCTTTTTGTTACAGTCTCCAGCCCCTGTATCCATCTACATTTCTGCTATTTAACATTTCTGTCGCGCGTTCCCAGCTGCTCCATGACGCTTCGTTTCGACTCTCGGGACCCTTCGCTTCAATTCCCGCCTTTTGGTATTCTAACCCTTGCGTGTAATCGTAATGCTCGATCTCTGCGGCCAGTAACTATTGTTATGAAACGTTACTCTGGTTCTGTCATTTCTTACGCCACGTGTCCTGCGTCTCCTGCACCTTTCGTAACACCTTCCCGCAGAAATCTCGATAGAATTTGCATTTGGCCTCTTCTATTTTCTAGCCGCAATAACGCGACATGTCGTGAAATCGCGACATGTTCTTGGTCCGTACGCCCGTAGTAGCTCGTTGTAGCGATATCGCTACCGACCTTGCTTTGCCTTCCTTTCAAAAAGTGGTAGCGATATCGCTACCACTTTGGTTCCGAGCCTTCCTTTCAAAAAGTGGTAGCGATATCGCTACCACTTTGGTTCCGAGCCTTCCTTCGATGAAGTGGTAGCGATATCGCTACCACTATGGTCTCGAGCCTTTGCTTCACGAAGTGGTAGCGATTCGCTACCACTTTTCCTTCGAGCCTCCGCTTCACGAAGTGGTAGCGATTCGCTACCACTTTTCCTTCGAGCCTCCGCTTCACGAAGTGGTAGCGATTCGCTACCACTTTTACTTCGAGCCTCCGCTTCACGAAGTGGTAGCGATTCGCTACCACTTTTCCTTCGAGCCTCCACTTCATGAAGTGGTAGCGATTTGCTACCACTTTTAACCTTGTGCTTCCTCTCGGCAACTCGTAGCGATGGAGAGACAGGTCGTGATTTCGTGACCCTTTCAACACTTAGGCATTTTTCTTCTCTTCTTCATTTTTAGCATCCGAGTCTTTGAGATCTTCCCTAAAACCTGCAAAAACAAAGGTGGGTCCCCACTTCTGGGGTGTGTTGTGGATGAACCACAACACGTCCTCCCATCGATAGAGAGGCGTATTATCTGTCCTATTGCACTGAATAATAAAAAAGCATTGCCTCCTTCATAATCAGATCCAAATCCTTCACACCCAACACCAAGTTAATCATATCGGCGTAATCATGTGCCTAGG
Source organism: Wollemia nobilis (assembly GCA_028583015.1). Classification (NCBI taxonomy): domain Eukaryota; kingdom Viridiplantae; phylum Streptophyta; class Pinopsida; order Araucariales; family Araucariaceae; genus Wollemia; species Wollemia nobilis. Next base: position 374,394 of record JAQPPZ010001471.1, on the reverse strand, counting down.
GCCGAAGCAAGAATGGGGAAGTCTCAGGGCTTGTGTTTTCCCCTCTTTAGGAGCATTCTTGGGAATGTGGTGTTGAGCATATAATTGGCCTGGAGTTCCAAGGTCTTGGAGTCCATAACTCATGATGTTGTGGTGAGCTTGAATACTTGCCTATCTCGATCTGTTGTCAACTTGGTCAAAACCTAGTTTTTATGGTTGCAGATGGTGCGACTTCTATGGTCATAGGCCATTGTTAGCTAGGCTAGAAGGTCTGAAGAGTGATAGACCTTTGGGTAAGATAACCAGCCCAAATTGGTATTCCATTTTTTGCATATGGGGGATGGCTCGGTTGTATCCCTCTATGCCCTCATAAATAAGCTCCTTAGCAGCGTTGAATAGCACTGATTGTCTTCCTCTGTGGGGTCCAAACTATAAATCATCACCCCCTCTACCTCTCATTGTTGCTCCGTCATGATATCCTAGCTAGTATTTGATGGATTTTCTAGATATTTTGGGTCCTGGGCTCTCCCTGTCCTTCTGGTATCTAGTCATGCACCAGTAATTTTCCTAATCCGTACCTTAACATCAGGCACCACTGTCATAGCCACGCTCGTGGAAGCCATTGAACTGGACTATTGGAGATAGTGAGGGCTTTTTCTCTCTTTACTACATTCGACCTCATCGAGATAATACATTTGCATGTGTCAATGGTGTAGGGGATGTTCACCACCTTCTTTTAAAGCACATGCATTTAATTCAGGTAGGTGGGGCTCATTCACTTTTTCGTTCGACAAGGCTTGTTGATTGGCCAGACGCACCATGTCACCTGCGCCTTTGGCTACACATTATACCAGCTAGATTAAGTTGTGGCTTGGGATGATTTTTGGGACACATGGAAATTTGAGGTTGGCCTGTATAGGGCACACTCAAGGGAAGCGAGTGTGCACACTCTACGTTGCATTAACACTTCACACGCCTTGGGAGGATTGGATGAGTGCATGGGCTCGTGCTTTGGTAGGGGATTTCATGTGCTCTATTGGAATAAAGCGCACAAGCTCTTTTGGGGTGCATGAGTCATGCACCCTATGGGAATCTTGCACGCTCCACCCATGGAACGCGTGGACTTAGCACGGGGTGCACAGAGTTGTGTTCCCTAAAGAAAAAAAAGGGAAATAGACCCAAAAATGGGGACTACCTTTTTGGGGTCAACACCGACTCTGACTAGGATAGGGGGATGGATGGAAGACATGGACCTGAGAACTCCAGACTCTTCGGGTGGACTGACACTAACTTACACACACACTTGCACTTTTTTTTTACACATGACCTCCATCAAGGTGACTGAAGGATTTCAGGTGTTGTCCATTCATAGGTATAGGTACTTCTTCTCCCTCCATGTCCTCAAGCCTATAAGTATGTTGGCCAACTACCTTAGCAACCTGATAGGGTCCTAGCCACTTGGGTTCAAATTTATCCTTCTCACCAGGCTTGTCATTCTTTGGATCCCAGTAAAGCACTACTTCACCCACAAAAAAATTTTGACCCCTAGCCTTTTTATTGAATAGTTGCATGGTCCTGTTGGATTGGGTTATCATCCTTGTAACTACCTCCCTCTTGTCTTCTTCTAATTGGACAAGTTGATCCATCCTCCTTTGTAACATATCTGGTTTTTCATGATCTTGAAGTAATAATGAGAGGGCTACTTTTTCTAGCTGAGGTGGCAGAAGTGCCTTTTCTCCATAAACCAACTCATAGGGTGATTTTCTAGTGGCCCTTTTTATTGATAGTCTGTCTACCCATAAGGCATACTTTAGTTCACTATCCCAACCTCTTTTGTTCTTCCCCAATGATCTCTTAATCTTGGTGATTATATTCTTATTGGAAGATTCAGCCAGTCCATTCCCTTGAGGATAATAATTTGCTGAGTGGGCCAGCTCTATACTGTATTTTGCACAGAAGTCAACCATCTCATAGGAAGTAAAATATTTGGCATTATCTATCACCAACTTCCTGGGCACCCCAAATCTGGTTAGTATGCTTTCTTCCAGAAAATTAATGATAGCTGATGTTGTTGACCTTCTGAGGGGAGTTGCTTCAACCCATTTGGTTAAGTAGTCTATGGTAGTGATAATCCATTTATGACCTCCTAAAGAGTTTGGGTTGATTTCTCCTATTAGATCTATCCCCCATTGAGAGAAAGGAGTTTCAATAATCACTGGCTTTAGTGGCATTGCAGGCAGATTTTTCTTGCTAGTAAAAACTTGATAGTTGTAGCATCTCCTGATAAACTGATATACATCCTTGAATAGGGATGGCCAATAATATCCTGCCCTCATGATTTGGTTGGTTGTTGCCTTTGGAGAAAAATGGCCACCATAGAACCCTATGTGAAACTCTTCAATGATCTTAGGGGCTTCCTTTTTTGTCACACACAACAATAACACTCCACTTGGGTGTCTCCAATAGAGCCGATCTCCTTGGAGGTGGTATTTCTGAGCCTGCTGCTTAATACTCCTCATTCTGCTAGCAGATTTGTCAGGTAAGAAGGATAGGTTCTTCAGATAAAATAGGACATCTCTATACTAGTCAGATTCTTCATGCTCAGGTTGTTGATCCTGTTGTCCTCCTTGCACTAAGATGGCATTATTCATCTCCTCTTCTCCTTTGTAGGCCATATATTTTTCCAACCCTTGGCCTTTAATAATTTTAATTGCTTTAAACTCCACATCATACTACAATAGTTTTACCATCCATCTTGTTGAACTGCCTGTGGGCTCGGGTTGGGTGAGGACATCCTTGATGGCAATGTAGGGGATACAGGCAATCACTTTACTGGAACCAAAGATACTCTTGAAATGTTCTAAAGCCTGAATCAGAGCAAAGGCCTATTTCTCTATTGGCTTATACCTTAGTTGGGCCCCCTTCATTCTTGAACTCATGAATGCTATTGGCCTCTCATTTCCTTCTTCATCTTTCTGGGATAGTACAATAACTATGGTATGTTCTGAAGCAAAGGAATACAGGTTGAAATTCTTTGAATGGTCTAGACAGGTCAACACAGGTGCAGTAGTAATGGCTTCTTTAATTTATTGGAAGGCTTTGATATTGTCTTCATCCCACTTTATCTTTGCATCCTTTTTAATCATGTCATTTACTAGGCTTAGCAATCTCAACAAAATTTGGGACAAATCTTCTGATAAAATTTATTTTTCCAAAGAAGGACCTGACTCCTTTGAGGCTCTTGGGGGTGGTATTTGTGCAATAGCCTTTGTTCTTTCTGGATCAATGCTTATTCCTTCCTTTGAGACTACATGTCCTAATATTTTACCATGAGTGGCTCCAAATAGATATTTCTTTGGATTTAATGAAATCCCATATTCTTTACATCTTTCAAAAACTTGAGATAGGTGGGAGAAATGATCTGTAGGGTTCTTGGAAAAGACTGTGATATCATCCAGGTATACCACCATAATTTTGAACATCAACCCTTTGAAGGTAAAATCCATAGCCCTCTGAAAAGTGGCTCCAAAATTCATCAACCTGAATGGCATTCTCTGGTATTCAAAGGTCCCCCATGGTGTAGTAAATGTAGTTTTGAATCGGTCCTCTGGGTTGACCAAAATCTGATTATATCCTGAGAAGCCATCTAATAGTGAAATCCTAGAGGATCCTACCACTACCTGCAGTAGTTGTTCCATATTGGGGAGGGGGTAATTATCTTTGAGGGAGCTCTTATTCAAGTTTCTAAAGTCCACACACAACCTTATCTCCCCATTATTTTTCCTAACAGGCACTAAGTTTGCTATCCAGGAAGAGAACCTCACTTTCTTAATTATTTTTGCATTGAGCAACTTTTGGACCTCTTTTTGCATGATAGGATGTAGAGTAGGATTAAAATTTCTTTGCTTCTGCCTAAAAGGTTTGGCATCCTCCTTCAGGGGAATAATATGGGTCATCACCTCAGTGTTAAATGTTCTTAAATCATCATAGCTCCAAGCAAAACTATCCCTATTTTTCCTCAGATATTGGATATACTATTTCTTTTCTTTTGCTGGTAATCCCTTGTCAATCCTGACCATCTTTGGATCCCCTGCTGTCCCAACATTAACCTCTTCACCTTCTGATTCATGAGGTGCAGTTCTATGTGCCTTATCAAAATCATCAAAGAGAGATTCCAAAGCTACTAGCCCCTTGGGAATTTTATTAGTTTTGAGTTGTATCACTTCTATGGGGGTTCCTATAACATGCTACAATTTTTCTTCATCTTCCTCATCACAAATCACCCCAAAAAATTGGTTTTGTACTATCATAAAATCCTTGATATCAATATCATCTTGAAAGACTTGTAGGTAAACCACATTATCTGGGATAGAAGGATGATACACAAATATGGTGGGGAATCTATCCATGTATTCTGTATCAATTTCAGGATTGTCTACCCTAGAAGCATTCACAACCAGCAGATTGGCAACATGGTTTTTCTCCCTGGGTATATGTGATATATTAAAGGCCAAGAACTTGTCAATCTCATCTAAGATAACATGCTTGTATTGCTTTAGCCTAGGGTGTTTGGTCTGGTATTTCCCTTTGATCTATTGTATAATTAATTCAGCATCCCCATAGATAGTAAGGTAGTTGATACCCAATTCTTTAGCTTTTCTCAATCCCAACAGTAATGCCTCATATTCTGCCACATTATTTGTGTAGGGGAACTCTAACCGGTAAGGCACACCTAAGTAATTACCTTTTATATCTATCAAATTGATTCCAGCTCTAGCCCTAATTTGTGACTTAGCTCCATCAAATGTCATTGTCCACATTTCAGTGGTGAGGACCCTATCTGACTCAACATCTACAACTACTTTTATTTTGGGATCCAACCCCTCTACATTAGGTACTTCTTTGAGAAATGGAGTGTGCCAGATAGAGTAAACACCTAACTCCTTTTCTTCTATAGAGTTGACCAGATTGATAGTGGTGTTATTAGGCCTCATTAGTTCAATTGAATGTTTGTTAAATGGTTCTCTCCTCAGGGTGGCCTATTATTTAGATGATAGAGGGATGGTGGCATATGACCAGTCTAACTAGATTGATCCACCCAATTGCTCTACCCAGTGTCTAGATAGTAGTAAGGAAAATAATGGGTCTACATCTACCACAACTACATCCATTACAATCCCCTTCTTTGGATATTGATCTAAAAAGACCAAGAGGCCTATAATTATCCCTACACAAGGCACTTGCCTATTGTCCATGATAAAAATGGGGGGAATATTTGGTGCATATCAGTCCCAACTGATCAGCCACCTACTTTGGCATAACATTGTGAGATGCCCCACTATCAAGCATGCAATTGTGTATCACATAGCGGTCACCATACCCAGATGTATATCGGAGGGAGATATAAAAGGGCCTAACTAAAGCAGAACTTCTGCTAGACAGATTAGAAGTTGATTTTGCTAATACATGGCCTTCCCCTTAGTCAGTTAGCCCAAAATCCCTACAAATATGTTCTCTATATTTAGGGACAGTCATTAGTTCCCCAAAGGTTATGTTGATTTTATGCTTGGCCAGTTACCTATGTCAAATTTTGATTTTCTATTTTCTGGTCCACTATTAACAGGTTCAAACCCTTCAATATGGAGTGACTGATGGCCATCGTTAGGTTTCTTTGCATGGGCTTGCTCATTCTCATCAACTGCATTTTTCTTATCTAGCTTGTTAGGGATGGTTCTGTTACGTAGCCTAGTGGCATGGACCCTTTCTAATGTCTCAACTTCCTCAGCTATTGGGGTCAATTTGCCCTATCTTATTTGTTCAAAATGGTTATTCTGGGGCCTTTTCAAGATCTTAACATCATCAAGGGAAAATGTTGTAGGCCTATTATCAAGGCTGGTAGACTGGGTGACTTCTTCTAGAATTGGTGGAGTATCAACAGTTTCTTCCCAAGTCCAACAAGCATTAATTCTAATCTCATCCTCTGATTCTTCCTCAAGGTTTACACCTGAATGGAGACCATGGTATACACCACAATCAGTTGGATTATGGGGGGCATCACATGCTGGATAAAAGAAGGGGAAATCAGAGGCTATATTGATAGAAGTCATGGGATTCGGGATGACATCCTGATCTTTTTGAACTTCCTTCCTCTTCCAGTTATTGTTCGAATTTCTACCACCCTCATTGTTCTAGTTTCTATTAAAATTTCTTCTAAAAGGGGGCCTACCCTCATTCTAGTGCTGTGAGGGTTCTCCATTATCACCTTTGTCCCTCTCAATTTTAGACAGTCGATTGTTCATGGATAGGAACATTTCTGTCACCTGTGATGACAATTTCTCAATAGGGTCGAGTTCTAATTTTTTTTAAATTCCAAACCCCACTTTCTTAGTTCTCCTTTCAGTTTGGTTGGGGCTGGGGTCTACTGAGGTTGCCTTCATCTTCCCACTATCTATCATATCCCTTTCTATCATAATTGCTCTTTCCATGCAAGCATCGATAGTGAGTGTGGGTTGTTGCCTGAGTTCATAGTTAAAGTCACCAGGGAAGGCATTTTTATAGAAGCATATGGACTGGTGATCATTAGGCCTTAAAGCCACAGGGATTCGGTTTCTCAGCTTGGTGAACCATCTATTGAAATCATCCACAATTTCATTTTCCCTCTTTTTCATTGTGGCTAGTTCAGTCAATAGAGACTGTTCATTCTTTTTCTCCCCATATTTTTTGAGGAATGTAGTTTCTAAATCCTGGAAAGTGCCAATAGAGTCTATTGTCAGACTGTTAAACCATTCTCTAGCATCCTTTTCTAAGGTTTGAAGGAATAATCTAAGGATAACATCTTCATGTTCCACCTCTAGGCTATCCATAGCATACAAAAAGTCTTTTACATGGTCCTCCCCGATCATAGTGTTGTCCCCTAGGAACTTAGGTAGGTACTTGTGGGCTTTTGGGGGTAGGGGATTCAAAACTTGTGGTAAAACAAAGGGCCTATACCTATTAAGGTGCCAGTTATTCAAAGGTGGATTGGCCATTGGTGTGATTGGGCCCCTCGGGATAGTAGGTGGGATAGTACTTGGTTTTTGAGAACTTTGAGGAATAAAAATAGTACTACCCTGATTACTAGAAGGAACAGAAACCAAAGTCTTATTTTTACTTTTATGAGCTCTAAAAAGTACCTGTGGATTCGGTAGTTTGGGGTAGAGCTCCTCTTCACTGCGTCTCATGGCCACCATATCAGCTCCCTATTAATATTTTAAATTTCTTTAGAGTCACCAGCACAAGGTGCAAAAAGTGAGGGATGCTCTCTAGCTAAGATTGCTCAGCCCAAAATCTTAAAATATAGGTATGTCATAGGGGAGTAAAATAACAAAAATATTTAAAAGATCCTCCCCAAAAATGGTACCAAAAACTATTGTGGAGATTTCTTGCTTACCCTTTTAAGATTTGTCACATCACAGGAAACTCAAAAATCACAATGAGTATTGTGGATTCTGGTGGATCCACCTCTTTAACCTAGGAATAGATTACTCAGAAGGCTCTAGATAGACTAGGTTGGGTAAGGAAACCCCAGATAGTGGGTTTATATATATTTGATTTAATGGTGCAATCACCCACTTTCACTAGACAAAATGATCTTATGTTGTTTTGATTATTTGTGACCAAACCTAACATTAATGGAGCATATCAAGACCAGATCGGTGCCTTGTCCATTGGGTAGTCATAGCAGATTTATATTAAATGACTTAGAGAAGAAAGAGAAGGGAGAACTAGTTCATTTTAATTCATTCAAATAATGTAATGCAAGAAAATGATTAAACTAGTGAAAAGAAAGTATCATCCACATATTTTGATTGTAGTAATATATAAACAAGCATAACATAGACCATGAACACAGAAGATGCCAAGAATAGAGTTGGAGTTTTCATTAATATAAGAGTTTTTTACATATGGAGAGACCAACAAGGTGCTTGGCTCTTATATGATATTTCATTACAATAAACCCTAGTTCGAATAACGTAACAAGGGGTTGTTCCTCTCCATCCTGATTGTAGTGATGTAAGAGTCTCCAACTCTGGTGCATTCCACAGGAAATAATCTCAGTGAACAATGCTCCTTGGGTAGTCCCTGGTAAATGATAGGAGAAAGGGTGATAAGAAAAATAGAAAGACATACATAAGGAAAATATGACTAACACTTAGACAAAGCTTATACCTAGACTTTTCTCTCTCAGAGGTTTGATAAAAAATCTCTCGCTGTAGCAATCTCCCTTTTATAGTGTAGGCTCATCCTAGCGAGGTTGTAACCACTTTCTCCTAGTTGGATCAATCCCATTGCCTTCAAAAATAAGATGTAATAAAAAATGGGCACGTAGCCCATACCTTCTATCTATGTAGGTGGTGGCTGTGACTATGTATCATCTCCTCCACTACCCTGGGTTGGCGGCTGTGATGCACCTGGTGCATGTGTTCTAGGTGAACTGGGCCCCACTCCTTCTCCGAGGTTTTGTATAGCTTGGTCAATAAAATCCCATGCCTCATCATGGAATGTTAATGAAAATAATAACAAATTTAGGTCCTGCATGGCTTTGTTCACTCTCTCTCTTACCCATTCCATGGTGTTCTCAGTGAAGACACATAGGCGATCCACCATTTGCACCAAGGTTGTAAATTGCTTGGATAACTTGCCACTAGAGTCCAAGTCAAAATCTTGGATTTTTTGGAGCACTAACTCCTTGATGTTGGGGGCCTACATGAACTCATCTAGTTTGAAGCCACAATCCTCCAGCTCATCATTGACCTCTTGCTCAACGTTTACCACTTCTTGATTCCATTTGAGCCAATTTTATCTATTCTGTAAGAATATGAAGACCTTGGTAAATTCCTCAACAAAGAAATAGTGGGAATCATCTGATAATGTAGTTGTCATCCCAACGATTGGCATGTAGTTGTCCCTGAACCTCTTGTATATGGGAAATATGGCATTTACTCTCTGATCTCCTTGCTGCAGTCGATCCTGTAAGAGGCCAATAGTATGCCTAGTAGCATAGATATCTATAAATATGGACTCTAGATATCTCATCTTCTCTGCTATCTTCTCCTTCATCTCTTGTTTGAGCTCTTCTATCGATCCAAGTTGAATACTGGCCTATGCAGCAATGGCCTATGAAGGAGCTTGCATCTTCAATTGATCAACCTCAGTTTGGAGTTGTTGTACTTTGAGTTGGAGTTGCCCCACCTCTACAACCTTAGCCTTTAAATCTTCTATCTCTTTCTCCACTACTGCTACCACCTATGCTTGGGTGGCCACTTAGGATTTCATCATTTCGATGGGTGCAACTTTACCCGTATAACACCTCTACTCACATCGATGGTGGCTTCCTTTAGACTAGGTGGTAAGGGGATATCAAATGTGGTAGTAGATACTTCACCTATCTCTTGCCCAACTTGTCCTTCGGGGCCTACTTATTCCTTTGCTTGGGGACCTTTGCTCCTCCATATCTTGTATTTGGTCCTCTTCATCAGTAGTAAATTGGAATGAGTCCCTCACCCTTGTCAGTATAAGATTCTCGGTGTCTTCAATGGAAGACCTAGTTCTTGCTTTATTTTTGGTGGGGGATCATGTGGGACTCTCTTCTTGCACCTCATACTCTCTAAGTATATTAGACAATCCCCCAACTTTAGTTATTTTCTTTAAGGCCTTGGGGGAATAGGATGTTCTTTTTGATTAATCACTAAGGTGGTAGAGAATAATGAAGGCTGGCCCACTACCACATCGGTCCTCTCTGATGGACACATCAGTGTTAAAGCTGATTATGTGGTGCTTTGAGATGAGGAGGAGACCAACTCCTTCCCTTTTGAGGTGGTAATCGAGGAACTAGAAGAAGAGGAGAGTTTGGCCTGCTCTTGTTGTGCCTCACCCACTATTTTCATCATGACCTCAAAAATTTCAGTATCTTGCTAGACAATTTGGAAAGTGGGGTCCTCAAATTCTTCTAGGGGAGCAGTTGGGACTAGTGGGACCACCTTATCCACCAATAATTCTCTATGCAATCTCAACTTGGAAGGATAATCTCCAACTACTTCTATCTTGCTATAAGGCCTGTTGCTCATTTTCCATACTAATTCCAATGATTGATTTTCCTTGAAGGCCTTCTGCATCTCATCCTCAAAGTCATATTTCTCTATGAGTGACTTGCAGGAGAGCAAGATTGCTAGCAACATTATGTCTGTGGTGACCCTCGGGATCATAGGGCCTCCATGTGACCTCAGGGAAGCAATATGTATCCATATTCCATATGGCCCGTAACATTGCAAAATGGCCCAGGTATGTGTAGGGGCCCATTGAGCATGGGATGGGTAGCCATGGCACACTACCTTTCTTTCTGAGATATCTAATTTTGACTTCCTTGACAATCTGTCGGGTTATCTCCAGGATGGCAATTGAGGTGGGGTAGTGTCTTGGTAATGCCTTTGGGGGTAATTTAGAACCATATATTCTGATGTAGAAAAATATTCTATATAGAAGAAAGCTCCTGCCTTTGCCTCATGTAAGAAGTTTCTCACCCCAACTCCAAATCTGTCTGGCTCTTCTCCACATAGTCGGGTGTGCACTACTGGGAGGACCTTCTCGAAGAAGGTCTTGTAATTGGAGCACCCCTCCTGGATGCACAATAATTGATCTTGAAGTGTAGTGGTGATCACTCCTCCCATCTGAGCCACTAGAGATTTACCCAATTGTGCCATAAATAAATGAATTAAGAAATAATAATAAGAAAAAGGAGGGAGTTCCTCCTTATTAGCCAATATGGCCTTCTGCAAATTTGTTAACTCCTGGTCCATGTTGTCACTGATTACATCCTCCCATCGGTAGAGAGGTATCTTATCTATTCTATTGCATTGAATAATTAAAAACATGACCTCCTTTGTAATTAACTCTAAATCCTTGACACCCAGCACTAGGTTAATCATATCTATGTAATCTTGTACCTAAGGCTGAAGTAAGAATTTTCTAATGGGGAAGTTTGAGGGCTTGCATTTTCCCCTCTTCAGGAGCATTCTTGAGGAATGTGGTGTTGAGCATATAATTGGCTTGGAGGGCCAATGTTTTGAAGTCCACCACCCATGATGTTGTGGCAAGCCTAAATACTTACCTAATTTGATCTACCATCAACCTGGCCATCACCTAGTTTTTATGATCATGAATGGTACGATTTCTATGGTCATAGGCCATTGCCAGCTAGGCTAGAAGGTCTAAAGAGTGATAGACCTTTGGGTAAGTTAACCAACCCAAATTGGTATTCCATTTGTTGTATATGGGGGCTAGCTCGGTGCTATCCCTCTGCACCCTCATAAATAAGCTCCTTAGCAGTGTCGGGTGGCATTGATTGTCTTCCTCTGTGGGGTCAAAACTATAGATCGTCACCCCCTCTACCTCTCTTTGTTGCTCTTTTGTGATATCTCTACTAGTATTTGATGGGTTTGTTAGATCTTTTGGGTCCTGGGCTCTCCTCATCCTTCTAGTAACCAATCATGCACTAGTAATTTTTCTAATTCATGCCTTAACATCAGGTACCCCTATCATAGCCATGCTCATGGAAGCCATTGAAATGGACTGTTAGAGATAGTGAGGGCTTCTTCTCTCTTTTCTATGTTTGACCTCATCGAGAAAATACTTCTACATGCATTAATGGTGTAGGGGAGGTTCACCACCTTCTTTTAAAGTGCATGCATTTAATTTTGGTAGGTGGGGCTTATGCACTTTTTTTTTTGATGGGGCTTGCTGATTGGTCGGGTGCACCACATCATCTACGCCTTTGGCTATGCATTATACTATTTGGATCAAGTTATGGCTTGGGGAGATTTTTGGGATGTGTGGTGATTTTAGGTTGGCTTGGATGGGGTGCACTCAAGGGAAGCAGGTGTGCACAGTCTGCACTACATTAACACTTCATGTGCCTTGGGAGGATTGGGTGCATAGGTTCGTGCACCAAGTAAACCTTCATGCGCTCCATTGGCAGATGGAGTACGTGGATCTTGAAGCGGGTGCATGAACCTATGTGCTCACTTAAACTTCACATGCCCTAAGAGAATGGGGCACATGGGACCCAATGGGGTGCATGAGCTCGTGTGCCCCTACGACCTTTATGCACTCCATAGTGGAGTGCACAATCCTAGAGATGGACACACAACTTTGTGCGTCTGACTAGACCTTTGCATGCTCTAAGGGAGTGGAGCGTACGGACACTATTTGGGGTGCATGATTTTGTGTGCCCCTTGAGACTTTGTGTGCTTCACTAGAGAGTGGAGTGCACGAGCTAGGGGTTGGACGCACAAGCTATGTGCCTCAAGGGCTTTCATGCGCTCCATTAAAATAGAGTGTGTGGGTGGGATCAGGGAGCACATGGAGCTGTGTGCTCCTCAAAGGGCTTTGTGCATTCCATTGTAGTGGATCCCATGAGTTGAAGGTGGGTGCACGAAGGTATGCACCTGATGGGTACTTCACATGCTCCACTCCATAGTGAAGCACATGGGTTTTGGACGAGTGCACGAGCTCGTGTGCCCGTAGGGGCTTTCATGCGCTCCATTGGAATGGAGCGCATGAGGCTCTTTTGGGGTGCATGAGTCATGCACCCTATGGGAATCTTGCATGCTCCACACTCTCGTGGAGTGCATGGACTTAGCATGGGGTGCACAGAGTTGTGCACCCCTTAGGGACTTTGTGTGCCCCATTCCCCAATGGGGTGCATGGGCTACATCTGGGTGCACATGGGTTAGTGTGCACTTGGGTTTTTCCTGTGCTCCACTCTCTAGTGGGGTGCACGGGGTTAGACTCGGGCACACCACCTTGTGCACCCTAAGGAAAAAAGGTAAATAGACCCAAAAAATGGGGACTACCCTTTTTGGGGTCAACATCGGCTCTGACTAGGATAGGGGGATGGATGGAAGACATGGACCTGAGAACTCCAGACTCTTTGGGTGGACTGACACTAACTTACACACGCACACTTGTACTTTTTTTTTATACACATGACCTCCATCAAGGTGACTGAAGGATTTCAAGTGTTGTCCATTAATGGGTATAGGTACTTCTTCTCCCTCCATGTCCTCAAGCCTGTAAGTATGTTGGCCAACTACCTCAGCCACCTGATAGGGTCCTAGCCACTTGGGTTCAAATTTCTCTTTCTCACCAGGCTTATCATTCTTTGGATCCCAGTAAAGCACTACTTCCTCCACACAAAAAAAAATTGACCCCTAGCCTTTTTATTGAATAGTTGCATGGTCTTGTTGGATTGGGTTATCATCCTTATAACCGCTTCCCTCCTGTCTTCTTCTAATTGGACAAATTGATCCATCCTCCTTTGTAACCCATCTGGTTTTTCATGATCTTGGAGTAATAAGGAGAGGGTTTTTTTCTAGCTGAGGTGGCAGAAGTGCCTTTTCTCCATAAACCAACTCATAGGGTGATTTTCTAGTGGCCCTTTTTATTGATAATTTGTCTGCCCACAAGGCATACTTTAGTTCATTGTCCCAATCTCTTTTATTTTTCCCCAATGACCTCTTGATCCTAGTGATTATATTCTTGTTGGAAGATTCGACCAGTCCATTCCCTTGAGGATAATAATTGGTTGAGTGGGCCAGCTCTGTACTGTATCTTGTACAGAAGTCAACCATCTCATAGGAAGTAAAGTATTTGGCATTATCTATCACTAACTTCTTGGGCACCCCAAATCTGGTTAGTATGCTTTCTTCCAGAAAATTAATGATAGTTGATGTTGTTGACCTTCTAAGGGGAGTTGCTTCAACCCATTTAGTTAAGTAGTCTGTAGTAGTGATAATCCATTTATGACCTCCTAAAGATTTTGGGTTGATTTCTCCTATTAGATCTATCCCCCATTGAGAGAAAGGAGTTTCAATAATCACTGGCTTAAGTGGCATTGCAGGCATATTTTTCTTGCTAGTAAAAACTTGACAGTTGTAGCACCTCCTAATAGATTGATATACATCTTTGAATACGGAAGGCCAATAATACCCTGCCCTCATGATTTGGTTGGTTGTTGCCTTGGGAGAAAAATGGCCACCATAAAACCCGGTATGAAATTCTTCAATGATCCTAGGGGCCTCCTTTTCTGTCACACACAAAAGTAACACTCCACTTGGGTGTCTCCAATATAGCCAATTTCCTTGGAGGTGGTATCTCTGAGCCTGTTGTTTAATACTCCTCATTCTACTAGCAGATCTATTAGGTAAGAAGGACAGGTTCTTCAAATAAAATAGAACATCTTTGTACCAGTCAGATTCTTCAAGCTCAGGTTGTTGATCCTATTGTCCTCCTTGCACTAATATGGCATTATTCATCTCCTCTTCTTCTTTGCAGGCCATATATTTTTCTAGCCCTTGGCCTTTAATAATTTTAATTGCTTTAAAATCCACATCATACTACAGTAGTTTTACCATCCATCTTGTTGAACTACCTGTGGGCTCAGGCTGGGTGAGGACATCCTTAATGGCAATGTAGGGAATACAGGCAATCACTTTACTAGAACCAAAGATACTCTTGAAATGCTCTAAAGCCTGAATAAGAGCAAAGGCCTATTTCTCTATTGGATTATACCTTAGTTGGGCCCCCTTCATTCCTAAACTCATGAATGCTATTGGCCTCTCATTTCCTTCTTCATCCTTCTGGGACAGTACAACAACTATGGTATGTTCTGAAGCAAAGGAATACAAGTTGAAGTTTTTTGAATGGTCTGGATAGGTCAACACAGGTGCAGTAGTAATGGCTTCTTTAATCCATTGGAAGACCTTGATATTGTCCTCATCCCACTTGATCTTTGCATCCTTTTTAATCATGTCATTTATTGGCTTGGCAATCTCAACAAAATTTGGGATAAATCTTCTGATAAAATTTATTTTTCCAAAGAAGGACCTGACTCCTTTGAGGCTCTTGGGGGGTGGTATTTGTGCAATAGCCTTTGTTATTTTTGGATCAATGCTTATTCCTTCCTTTGAGACTACATGTCCCAACAGTTTACCATGAGTGGCTCCAAATAGACATTTCTTTGGATTTAATGAAATCCCATATTCTTTACACCTTTCAAAAACTTGAGATAGGTGGGAGAAATGATCTACAGGGTTCTTGGAAAATATTGTGATATCATCTAGGTATACCACCACAATTTTAAACATCAGCCCTTTAAAGGTAAAATCCATAGCCCTTTGAAAAGTGGCTCCAATAATTCATCAGCCCGAATGGCATCCTCTGGTATTCAAAGGTCCCCCATGGTGTAGTAAATGTAGTTTTGAATCGGTCTTCTAGGTTGACCAAAATCTGGTTATATCCTAAGAAGCCATCTAATAGTGAAATCCTAGAGGATCCCACCACTGCCTGCAGTAGTTGTTCCATATTGGGGAGGGGGTAATTTTCCTTGAGGGAGCTCTTATTTAAGTTTCTGAAATCCACACACAGCCTGATTTCCCCATTCTTTTTCCTAACAGGTACCAAGTTTGCTATCCAGGAAGAGAACCTCACTTTCTTAATTATTTTTGCATTCAGCAACTTTTGGACCTCTTTTTGCATGATAGGATGCAGGGTAGGATTAAAATTTCTTTGCTTCTGCCTAAAAGGTTTAGAATCCTCCTTTAGGGGAATAATATGGGTCATCACCTCAGTGTTAAATGTTCTTAGATCATCATAGGTCCAAGCAAAACTATCCCTATTTTTCCTCAGATATTGGATATACTGTTTCTTTTCTTTTGTCGGTAATCCCTTGTCAATCCTGACCATATTTGGATCTCCTACTGTCCCAACATTAACCTCTTCTCCCTCTGATTCATGAGGTGCAGTTCTATGGGCCTTATCAAAATCATCAAATAGGGATTCCAAAGCTACTAGCCCCCTGGGAATTTTATTAGTTTTGAGTTGTATTACTTTTGTTGGGGTTCCTATAACATGCTGCAATTTTTCTTCATCTTCTTCATCACAAATCACCCTAGCAAATTGGTTTTGTACTATCATAAAATCCTTGATATCAACATCATCTTGAAAGACTTGTAGGTAAACCACATTATCAAGGATAGAAGGATGATACACAAATATGGTGGGGAATCTATCCATGTATTCTGTATCAATTTTAGGGTTGTCTACCCCAGAAGCATTCACAGCCAGCAGATTGGCAACATGGTTTTTCTCCCTGGGTATATGTGATATATTAAAGGCCAGGAACTTGTCAATCTCATCTAAGACAACATGCTTGTATTACTTTAGCCTAGGGTGTTTGGTCTGGTATTTTCCTTTTATTTGTTGTATAATTAATTCAACATCCCCATAGACAGTAAGGTAGTTAATACCCAATTCTTTAGCTTTTCTCAATCCCAGCAGCAGTGCCTCATATTCTACCACATTATTTGTGTAGGGGAACTCTAACCGGTAAGGCACACCTAAGTAATTTCCTTTTATATCTATCAAATTTATTCTAGCCCCAACCCTAGTTTGTGACTTAGCCCCATCAAAGGTCATTGTCCACATTTCAGTGGTGAGGACCCTATCTGACTCAGCATCTACAACTACTTTTATTTTGGGATCCAATCCCTCTACATTAGGTACTTCTTTGAGAAATGGAGTGTGCCAGATGGAGTAAACACCTAATTCTTTTTCTTCTACAGAGCTGACTAGATTGACAGTGGTATTATCAGGCCTCATTAATTCAACTGAATGTTTGTTAAAGGGTTCCCTCCTCAGGGTGGCCTATTCTTTAGATGATAGAGGGATGGTGGCATATGACCAATCTAACTGGATTGATCCACCCAATTGCTCTACCCAGTGTCTAGATAGTAGCAAGGAAAAGAATGGGTCTACATCAACCACAACTACATCCATTACAATCCCCTTCTTTGGATATTGATCTAAAAATACCAAGAGGCCTGTAATTATCCCCACACAAGGCACTTGCCTATTGTCCATGATAGAAATAGGGGGGAATATTTGGTGCATATCAGTCCCAACTGATCAGCCACCTACTTTGGCATAATATTGTGAGATGCCCCGCTATCAAGCATGCAATTGTGTATCACATAGCGGTCACCATACCCAGATGTATATCAGAGGGAGATATAAAAGGGCCTAACTAAAGCAGGACTTCTGCTAGATGGATTAGAAGTTGATGTTGCTAATACATGGCCTTCCCCTCGGTCAGTTAGCCCAAAAATCTTGCACATCTATTCTCTATATTTAGGGACAGTTATCTGTTCCCCAAAGGTTATGTTGATTTTTTGCTTGGCCAGTTTTGAACCTATGTCAAATTTTGATTTTCTATTTTCTGGTTCACTATTAACAGGTTCAAACCCTTCAAGGGGGAGTGACTGATGGCCATCATTAGGTTTATTTGCATGGGCTTTCTCCTTCTCATCAGCTGCATTTTTCTTATCTGGCTTATCAGGTATGGTTCTGTTACGTAGCCTAGTGGCATGGACCCTTTCTAGTGTCTCAACTTCCTCAACTATTGGGGTCAATTTGCCTTGTCTTATTTGTTCAAAATGGTTATTCTAGGGCCTTTTCAAAATCTTAACATCATCAAGAGCAAATGTTGTGGGCCTATTATCAAGGCTGGTAGATTGGGTGACTTCTTCTAGAATTGGTGGAGTATCAATAGTTTCTTCCCAAGTCCAACAAGCATTAATTCTAATCTCATCCTCTAATTCTTCCTCAAGGTTTACACCTAAATGGAGACCATGGTATACACCACAATCAGCTGGATTATGGGGGGCATCACATGTTGGATAGAAGAAGGGGAATTCTGAGGCTATGTTGATAGAAGTCATGGGATTCAGGATAGCATCCTGATATTTTTAAACTTCCTTCCTCTTCCAATTGTTGTTCATATTTCTACCACCCTCATTGTTCCAATTTCTATTAAAATTTCATCTGAAATGGGGCCTAGCCTCATTCTGGTGCTGTGAAGGTTCTATTGAGTGTTAATTTTACCCAATTATAAAATTACACTCTCCCTTAGGATTTGGTTCCCAAAATTCTCTCCTACAAAGAAGTTAAACAAACAACTTCTCCAAGGTCTCCACTATATTAGCATTTGCATATGTGTATTAGTAATCTCAAATAAAGATGTATCAATTTAAATGCTTGGAATTCCTTAGTGATTGCAAGTAACTGTAAACAAGGGGCAATGTTGGTTTATTTTACTATGTTACTTTAATGAATGTTCATTGAAACAAAATAAAGAAAATGTGATTTGGCCCTCATATGACCATGATGTAGTACCTTAATTCCTTTTATCTTGAGGATTTTAAATTAGATTTATCTTCCCTTATTAAGTGGATTTAGATCAAGTTTTATATTGCATTAAATCCTACTTTAAATGTGAAAGTAAAGATCAAATCTATCTATGAATATAAATCCAAAATGATGAATAGGCTCCTTGAATATAGCTTCTTATCATGAAGATAAAGATAGCTTTCAATGTGATTAATAAACTATCCCTCTTTGGTGAAATTGATTTTCACAAAGAGATGATAATCTATTGCCTTGAAGTAAGGACTTTAGAATGTCATTTAATTATCCCTCTTTTATGAAATGATTTTCATAAAGAAAAATAATTTAATGCTTTAAAACAGCCTTTTAGTATAACATATAAAAATTACCTCCCTTCAATGAAATCAGAATTTTCATGAAGACAAGGTGCATTTATTGCTCCCCACAGGGTAATTTGTGAAATGTCATAAAACGTAACCCTTTCAATGAAATTGAAATTTTCATGAAGCAAATGTCATCATAGGCTTATGTATGAAATCTGAAACTGAAAAAATGAAATTTGGCCCAAAAATGCAAATTTTGAATTTTTAAAATCTGCATTAAAAACAACAACTTTGACGAATTTTTAAAAATATGAAATGACTCCGAAGCAAAAACTTCTAAGTGCGTAATGGAAGTATGAAGTATATTCTACGCATCCATGCAATTATTTTTGGATTTTGAAAATTTTTTAATGTTTATTTTAATGTCCGAAAATAGAAAAAAAAAAAAAAATCTGAAAATAAAAGTTTGAAAAACTAAAAAATAAAAATCTGCATAAAATCAAATGCTGAAAACGCAGAAATGCAAAGCTCCATCAGTTTGATAGCACCCCGTCCTGCAAAACCGAATATGTGAGAGTTTTATACATGCAACCTAGCCTATTAGACCTGCAAAACAAGCACAATCAAAACAAGTTAGGTGCTAGTTCCTAGGGTACAAAAATCAGTTTCAGATTCCAAATATTCGCATGAAGTAACCAAAAAACAATTGCATAAACTTCATCTATAAATCCAAAATCTGAAAGGGGAAAGATAAAACAATCAAATTCATGCATGCAAAAATTTTCTCATCCTTTCTTGCTAACAAGGCCTGAAATTTCTGAAGTAAAGCTTTGGCATTAAAAAAAATGTTTCAGGTTTAACATTGAAAAATCAGCAGCATCTGACCTTCAAAAGGTCCAGCCCCTTGTGCCTTAGCTTCAATCTGGTTTTAAAAGTTTTCTTCCACATTATTCATTTCAACTTCCACTGGCTTTCCATTTGTTGTTTATTTGACAGTTAATGGTATTTTTGTCATGACTTTTAGTCTTTCTTTGAACTGTTTTACCCTCCCATTTTAATTTCAATGCCTTCCTTTTTTTTGTTTAGCCAAAGCTATACCATTAACTTGGCCATTATAATGGCAAAACATATTATAATGGCTACTTGGTACGTTTTACCTATATACGTAGCATCCACTCTTCCATTGATTTCCTTTTGGCTTCATATGGTATGCAACGTGGACTATATGCCAAGTGGCTTTACATACATGGTAACCTCTACCCATGAATAAAACATTAGTCTAATAAAACGTTAGCCTATATGGACAACAATGCCTCGCATTACCATACACATCGTTTACCATATATTATTGTGGATGCCTTGTGACAAATTTCGTCCACTACTGCGAGTACTTCTGTGGACTACCATTGCTCTTCATTCCTAAAAATGTCGTACTCCACCCTGGTCGGATCGCTTAAGTCGTTGCCGCTATGATTTTTAGTGCACGTAGTGCACCGTGTCTTTTCCTCGTTAGCATCCATGATCTATTTGGCCACTCGTTACGTCTACTCTGTCGGTTGTCCTTGGGTCATTCTCTACACCCAAACTGCTTACCCATTACTATTGTCGTGGCTGTTATACTCGCCATGCTTCCGGTAATTGCCTCGATGGAGATTACCCTAAGTGTCGACGATGTTACCTATGAAATTAAACAACCATCACTACTGTTATCCTCATCTGATGCCTTCATTTTCGCTCCATCTACATCTGCCGCATTATCGCTACTGCGCTGGAGTAGGGTCCACGTCCACTGTCACAGGGGTTTCCTCCAAGTCTCCGTCCAAGTTGGCCTATGACAATTACATCCTGGACGCTCCTCGTAAACACCGCAGTGATCCCTTCCATTCCTAGCACGCTTGTTGCGGCTCCGTCAAACCCTTTGCGTTGTTCTGAACCACGAACGGGCTCAAACTTGGTCAGCGTTCTTTCCGTTCCTTGAAGGTCCAATCACGTGCTGCCACCATGTCGTCGTGTCATCCTTAATGCCTTCCTCTCATCCGCTGGCCACTGTCCAATAACGACTCGCAACCCTGGCTTCCTCTGTTCTCGCGTTGTACCTACGAAAGACAAAGACACAAAATTAACTTATGTCAATAAACACAATAGCCCTTGAGGGATTTGTTTTAGAGACTTAAAAGCATGTCTAACAACTTTATTTGCTTTCATTAATTTTTTATTTTTTTGTTTAATATTAATATATATATAATAATACATATATTAATATATTTTTAATTCGAATTCATTTTTTTTGTTAAAACATTTATATATATAAAATATATATAAATATTAAAAAAAAAAATTATTTAAATTTTCTTTTTATAATTTTTTATCTGTTTTTAGTTTTAGTTTCATATATATATATATATATATATAAAAGATACATATATGAATTTTTATTTTATATTTTTTTTTTAATATATATATATATATATATTAACATTTTAATATATTAATATATTATATATTGAAATAATATACATAAATACATTTTTCATGTTTTATTAAAAAGTTTTATTGATTTAATCAATTTTAAAGGTTTAAATTAATCTAATTTAATCATTAAAATTGATTGAACAAAGCGAATAAATAAAACCAAAACGACAAATGAGACCACCTCCAAGAAATGAAAGGAGAGAAGCTAAACAAACAAGCAAGCCTACCAACATCAAACCTTGAGAACTTGTCGAAATCATCACTCAAAGGACGTGAAACTCATCAAACCTCATTATTGATTTTACAAGCAAACAAAGGAGGCCTTGACCAATCATGCAAACCTTAACATCTTAATTGCAACCTCATGGAGAATGTCAACCAAAGACAAAAAAAACTCTTAAAAACCAAAATTAAAAGTGGATCCCCAAGTTTTGGGGCTAGTTGTGGAGTAGCCACAACAAATGGCCACTCTGCTAGGAAATGCTCCTAAGCATTTCGGTAAGAACCCAACCTGAAACCACACATAACACAACAATTAGCATTACAAGCATCATCAAGTATCTAGAGAATGAAAATAGACCAAGAAGGCATTAACCATCAGAATTATTCAGCATCAGCTCAGTATGTGCAAAGCGATTCATTCCTTATCGTCTGAAACCATTCAACCTTCCATCATCAATTTCACATGGATGTTTGTGTCTTCATGATTTATGCATATGATACATTATGGATGTATTGAAAGGATGCTATAATATGAACGACTTGTTTTGCAGATATTCAAACCTTCTAGTACCATAAATAAACACACTAAAATTGTCTAACCCTCTTAGGATCAAATGTGTGTGCAATGAGTTCATTTACCAGATCAAGAGCTTAGTCATGAACCGCTACAATCTAGAACTAATGTGTGCAAATGGACTCAGAGCTTTGGCGAATCGGATTCTCAACCTAAGTACGATGAGAATTTGACCCTATCCTTACTACTCTGATTTGAGTGTATTACCTCATCTTGACCAAAATGATTAAACCTATTATGGATGAAACTACAAGGCTAGCCTGTCTGTGTGAGTGATCAGAGGTCTCTCTTTTAAACGAGACATGTCACCATGCATGAGCATACTCCATTGTCAGTCAAGCGTCTATAGCCCCGATGGAGGTTAGCCCCATAGTCCATGATTTTGCTTTTAATTTCTTGAATCTTAGATATGACTACCCATCCTTCTGAGGGGACATGTAGTACGATCCTTACAATCTAAAAACTGAGGGGTGCTCTCTGGCTAAGATTGCTTAGTCCAAAATCTCACAGGATATGTCATAGGGGAGTGAAATAACAAACATGTTTAAAAGGTCCTCCCCGGCAATGGCGCCAAAAACTATTGTGAAGATTTCCTGCTTACCCTTTTAAGATTTTGTCACGTCATAGGAAACTCAAAAATCACAATGAGTATTGTGGATTCTAGTGGATCCACCTCTTTAACCCAGGAATAGATTACTCAGAAGGCTCTATACATACTAGGTTGGGTAAGGAAACCCCTGACAGTGGATTAATATATATATTTTATTTAATGGTGCAATTAACCACCTTCACAAAAGAAAATGATCTTATGTTGTTTTGATTAGTTATGACCAAACCTGACAATGATGGAGCATATTAAGACTAGATCAGTGCCTTGTCCATTGGGTAGTCGTAGCAGATTTATATTTATGATTTAGAGAAGAAAGGGAAGGGGAAGCTAGTTTATTTTAATCCATTCAAATAATGTAATGCAGGAAAACAATTAAACTAGTGAAAAGAAAGCATCATCCACATATTCTAATTGTAGTAATATATAAAATAGCATAACACAGACCATGCATACAAAATATGCCAAGAATAGATTTGGATTTCTCATTAATATAAATATTTTTTACACATGGAGAGACCAAAAAAATGCTTGGTTCTCATATGATATTTCATTACAATAAACCCTAGTTTGAATAATGTAACAAGGGGTTGTTCCTCTCTATCCTGATTGCAGTGACGTAAGAGTCTCCAACTCTAGTGCGTTCCACAGGAAATAATCTCAGTGAACAGTGCTCCTTGGGCAGTCCCTGGTAAATGACAGGAGAAAGGGTGGTGAGAAAATAAGACAAACATACACAGGGAAAATATGACTAACACTTAAAGAAATCTTATACCTAGAATTTTCTCTCTTAGAGGTTTGATGAAAAATATCCCACTGTAGTAATCTCTCTTTTATAGTGCAGGCTTGTCCAAGTGAGGTTGTAACCGCTTGTTGCAACTGGACCAGTCTTATTGCCTTCAAAAATAAGATGGAATCAAAAATAGGCACGTAGCCCATACCTTCTGTCTACGCAAGTGGTGGTTGTGACTTTATATCATCTCCTCCACTACCCTAGATTGACGACTGTGTTGCACTTGGTGCATGTGGACCGGGTGAGTTGGGCCCCACTCCTCCTCCGAGGTTTTGAATGGCATGGTCAATAAATTCCCATGCCTCATCATGAAACATCAATGAAAATAATAACAAATTGAGGTCCTACACAACTTTATTCACTTTAACTCTCACCCATTTCATGGTGTTTCAATGAAGACACATAGGTGATCCACCATTTGTACCAAGGCTGTAAACTACTTGGACAGCTTGCCACTATAGTCCAAGTCAAAATCTTATATTTTTTGGCGCACTAACTCCTTGATTTCAAGGGCCTGCATGAACTCATCCAGTTTCAAGTCACAATCCTCTAGCTCATCATTGACCTCTTGCTCAACATTTACCACTTCTTGATTCCATTGGAGCCAATTTTGTCTATTATGTAAGAAGATGAAGACCTTGGTTAATCGTCTAATAAGGTAGTTGTCATTCCAGTGATTGACACGTAGTTATCCCTAAACCTTTTGTATACAGGAAATATAGTGTTTACTTTCTGATCTCCTTGTTGTAGTCGATCCCATAAGAGACCAATAGTATGCCTGGTAGCATAGATATCTACAAAAATGGACTCCAAATATTTGATCTTCTCTGCTATCTTTTCCTTTATCTCTTGTTTGAGTTCTTCTATTGATCCAAGTTGAATACTGGCCTGTGTAGTAATGGCTTATGAGGGAGCAGGCATCTTCAATTGATCAACCTCAGCCTGAAGTTGTTGCACCTTAAGCTATAAGTGCCCCACCTTAGCGGCCTTGGCCTTTAATACTTCTATCTCTTTTTCCACTGCTTATGCCACTTGATCTTGGGAGGCTACCTGGGATTTCATCATTTCGATAGGTGCAGCTGCAGCCCGTATGACACCTCTACTCACATCGATGTTGGCTTCTGTTAGACTAGGTGGCATGGGGATTTCAAATGTGGTAGTGGATACATCACCTATCTCCTGCTCAACTGCCCTTTGGGGCCTACTTATTCATTTGCTCGAGGACCTTTGTTCCTCCATATCCTGTATATGGTCCTCTTCATCAGTAATAAATTGGAATGAGTCCCTCACTCTTGTCAGCCTAAGGTTCTTGGTGTCTTCAGTGAGAGACCCAGTTCTTGCTTTACTTTTGGTGAGGGATTGCATGGGACTCTCTTCTTGCACCTTGTACTCTCTGAGTATGTTATATAATCCCCTAGCTTTAGTTATTTTCTTCAAGGCCTTGGGGGAATGGGACGTTATTTTTGATTAATTAATAGGGTGGCGAAGAACAACGAAGGCTAGCCCAGCACCACATCGGTCCTCTATGATGGACACATCAGCATTAAAGTTGAATATGTGGTGCTTTGAGATGAAGATGAGACCAACTCCTTCCCTTTTGAGGTGGCAACCAGGGAACTGGAAGAATATGAGAGTTTGGCCTACTCTTATTGTGTCTTGCCCACTATTTTCATCATGACCTCAAAAATATCAGTATCTTGATAGACAATTTGGAAGTTGGGGTCCTCATATTCTTCTAGGGGAGCAACCGGGACTAGTGGCACCACCTTATCCACCAATAAATCCCTATGTAGTCTCAACTCAGAAGGATAATCACCAACTGCCTCCAGCTTGCTATAAGGCCTATTGCTCATCTTCCAACCAAGTCCAACGATTGATTTTCCTGGAAGGCCTTTTGCATATCATCTTCAAAATCATATTTCTTATCGATAACTTACAAAAGGGTAAGCTTGTTGGCAATGTTATGTCTATGTTGACCCTCAGGATCATAGGGCCTCCAAGTGACCTCTGGGAAGCAATAGGTGTCCATGTTCCATATGGCCCACAGCACTATGAAGTGGTCTCGATAGGTGTAGGGGCCCATTGAGCACAGGATGGGCAGCCATGGCACACTTCCTTTCTTCCTAAGATACCTAATTTTGACTTCCTCGACAATCTGTCGGGTTATCTCCAGGATGGAAATTGAGGTGGGGCAGTGGCTTGGCAATGCCTTTGGGGGTAACTTAGAACCATATATTCTAATGTAGGAAAAATATTTTGCATAGAATAAGTCTCCCACCTTTGCCTCACACAGGAAGTTTCTCACCCCAATCTCGAACCTGTCACAGTCGAGTGTGCACTACTGGTAGGACCTTATCGAAGAAGCTCTTATAGTTGGAGCACCCCTCCTAGATGCACAACAACTAATATTGAACTGCAGTGGCAGTCACTTCTCCTATCTAAGCAACCAAATATTTTCTCAATTGTATTATAAACAAATAAATTAAGAAATAATAATAGGAAAAAGGAAGGAGTTCCTCCTTATCAGCCAATATGACCTTCTACAAATATGTTATCTCCTGGTCCATGTTGTCACTGATTACGTCCTCCCACCAATAGAGAGGCATCTTATCTATCCTATTGCACTGAATAATCAAAAACATCACCTCCTTAGTAATCAGCTCTAAATCCTTCACACCCAGCACCAGGTTAATCATATCGACATAATCCTACGCCCAGGGCCGAAGCAAGAACTTTCTAATGAGGAAGTTTGAGGTCTTGCGTTTTCCTCTCTTCAGGAGCATTCCTGGGAATGTGGTGTTGACCATATACTTGGCCTAGAGTGCCAAGGTATTAGAGTCCAAAACCTGTGATGCTATGGCGAGCTTGAATACTTACCTAACTCAGTCTGCCATAAACCTGGCCATTGCCTAGTTTTTATGGTCACGGATGGTGTGACTTCTATGGTCATAGGCCATTGCTAGGCAAGCCAGAAGGTCTAAAGAGTGATACACCTTTGGGCAAGTTAAACGACCCAAATTGGTATTCCATATGTTGTATACGAGGGCCAGCTCAGTGCTATCCCTTTGTGCCCTCATAAATAAGCTCCTTAGCAGCATCGGGTGGCACTGATTATCATCTTTTATGGGGTCAAAACTATAAATCATCACCCCCTCTACCTCTCACTGCTGCTCCACCGTAATATCCCAACTTCTATTTGATGGATTTGCTAGAGCTTTTGTGTCCTAGGCTCTCCCCATACTTCTGGTAACCAACCATGCACCAGTAATTTTCCTAATTCATACCTTAACATCAAGCACCCCTATCGTAGCCACGCTTATGGAAACCATTGAAGTGGATTGTTGGAGATAGTGAGGGTTTCTTCTCTCTTTTTTGTGTTTGACCTCATCAAGAGAATACTTTTTCATGTGTCAATGGTGTAGGGGAGGTTCACCACCTTCTTTTAAAGTGCATGCATTTAATTCAGGTATGTGGAGATCGTGCACTTTTTCTTTTGATGGGCTCACTGATTCATCGGGCACACCACATCACTTGCACCTTTACCTACGCATTATACCAGCTGGATCAAGTTGCGTCTTGGGGCAATTTTTGGGATGTGTGGCAATTTGAGGTTGGCCTGGATGGGGCACACTCAAGGGAAGTGGGTGTGCATAGTATGTGTTGCATTAACACTTCATGCACCTTAGGAGGATTGGGTGCATAGGTCCATGCACCAAGTAAACCTTCATTCCCTCCATTGGGGGATGGAGCGCGTAGACCTCGAAGTGGGTACATGAACCTTTGCGCTCACTTAAACTTCATGTACCCTAAGAGAATGGGGCACACAAGCTTGTGCACCCCTACGACCTTCGTGCACTCCATAGTGGAGCGCGCGATCCTGAAGGTGGGCACACAACTTTATGCACTCGACTAGACCTTCGTGCACTCTAAGGGAGTGGAATGCACAAACATTGTTCAGGGTGTATGAGTTCGTGTGCCCCTCAGGACTTCGTTCACTTCACTAGAGAGTGGAGCGCATGAGCTAGGGGTTGGATGCACAGGTTGTGCACCTCAAGGGCTTTCGCACGCTCCATTAAAATGGAGAGCACGGGCAGGATCGAGAAGTGCATGGAGGTGTGCACTCCTCAAAGGGATTTGTGCACTCAATTGGAGTGGAGCGCATGGCCTAAAGGTAGGTACGTGAAGGTGCACACCTGTTGGGCACTTCATGCACTCCACTCCATAGTGGAGTGCATGGGTTTTGGATGGGTGCACGGGCTTGTGTGCTCATAAGGGCTTTCGTGTGCTCCATTGGAATGGAGCACACGGGCTCTTTTGAGGGGCATGAGTCATGTGCCCTATAGGAATCTTGCACGTTCCACACTCCCATGGAGCTCATAGACTTAGCACGGGGTGCACAGAGTTGTGCGCCCCTTAGGGACTTTGTGTGTCCCATTTGCCTAATGGGGTGCACAAGCTACAGTTGGGCACACAGGTTAGTGCACCTTTAGGTTTTTGTGCGCTCCACTCTCTAGTGGAGCGCACGGGGTTAGACTTGGGCACACCGCCTTGTGCACCCTAAAGAAAAAAAAAGGTAAATAGACCCAAAAATGGAGATTGCCCTTTTTGGGGTTAACACACCCGCTCATGACAATGGCCGCATAAGGCTCTCAAGGTGTGGGATGAATGTGATACCATTCATTTACCCTCATTGAACCTAGTACACTGCTTGGCCGATATTATCGTACACCTACTTGTAGCACCAAATCCTCGCAAGCAACACTTCTTTGTAGGCATTGGTGGTGAATAGCTGGGTTTTCTCTTATTCACCAATATTCTCCCCCACTTAAATCGATGACACCCTCGGTGTCATGGAAGACTCCACCACTACATCAACCCTAGGGAATATCTCTTTTGTTCCAATACTAGACCAAGGGATCCTCAACACTCCTTGCACCAACTGTACATAAAGTTTTCCAACCTGGCCTACTTGCCCTGTCCATGCACACCCCTATACACCAGAATAAACACAACAAAAATTTCTCTCTACATGCGTTAATTGCACAAAGAAGCAATCCATTTCCACCACCCTATCCAGGTGCCCATACACCTAAGAGTAGAAGACATCCGAGTTCAGCCTGTCGCTCTCTTTCCTTACTTACTCTATCCAACCACAACGTAAAAGCTCCACTAAATAAAGTGTACACCAAGCATAAGAGCGACCAACCTTGCATGGCAAGGACCATGCTTTTCCAAGAGTCAAGTACAGTGGCAACTTCATCTACCATACAATCATGGTACACATGAAGAACCTCCTCCATGCCTAGTGAGATAGGAACACAATATCCCTTTTCTCCATCTCGCTCTACCACAAGCACTGCTAGATCCCTGAGGTCTCACCTTTCATCCATGCAGCCTTCATTGCATTACCTAAATTTATTTACCACTGCAGCTTCCTACAAACCAAGGAACTCGTTGTGACTTCATCCTTTGCGATAACTCTTGACCAAGCATAAGCTCAAACCATCCATCAAAATATTGACTAAACAAGTTTATCCTTTCCAATTATGGAGGTGCACTGACTTGGTCATTACCGCAATAAGTAAATTGACTGCTTTTGAACCTTTTAGCACCTTTGGAGGCTAGGAGGTCAACTTTTCTTAGGTTCATTGAATGCTTTCATTGTGATCAGTGCCATATCCATTGGCACCATGGCTCTCATTCCATTGATCACCACCATCACAATATTCAACCAAAGAAAGTCCCTTCACCCCTGACTCAACCCATCTTGGCATTGAGCTTATGAATGACCCCCATACTCGGCCACTCACACATCCAACTCTACTAGTTGAACACCCTCACGATGCCAATAGCCATTATGGATTCTCTCTCTAGAGATGACTATCATCTATCCTTCACACCTCAATTCCCACCTGATGTTCCAGAAGACTAACTCAACCCTCTTCACACACTCATTCCATTGAGCTATTGGGGTTCCTAGTATCCTTTGATGACTTCGTTCTTGAAGATAACACACTTTTTGCAACAACAAAGGCCCTTTTGACATCCTCTGATGTGTGACTCATGAACTTGATCAGAGTCCATGACATCTTGCCAGCCACACCGCATACCAAGTTGAAAGTCTTATCGCTCCAACCTCTTCCTTGTGGGTTTTGTATGCCATCAGATGGTCAACCAAGTTTCTCCACCAAACCTAAGTCGTACATTACAAGTACCATTTCCAATATTATATGCTCATGCTCTCTTCTTCAAGAATGTGTAGTATTTACTTTATTATAGCACATAAAAATCCTCAAAAGGAAATATTGAGGTTATGCACTTGAAGTTGGCCAAGACTAGATTGTGACAAGTGCTAGCTAATCCTTGGAAAAGGTTGTACCACAAAGTGCTTACACTTTAGCTCAATTTGAGGTATTCTACTAGGCATGCTCTTAAATAATTATTTTACCTATATGCATAGAAAAATAGGTCATCATTTCCTATTTTTACTACATTATTCATGTTCTCATACCTTTGATACATAGATTGGTCTCTAGTGACAAAAGGTATGTGCCTTTGATTATCATAATTTGGTTAATTGGTGTGCCTTGGCTAGTTTTACCTCTCAAATATGGCAAGCTTATTGGACAATTATCTAATGACTAGTTCATACTTTAAATTTGCTTTTGGATCTTATCGATTTGATCCTCCTTTGAAGGAACAAGTAATGCCAAATAATTTTACTTTGACCTATCACTTATGGATGCTTGGTAGAATATAGTAGGATGGATGCCTATAGTGGTGGAACACATTATAATTATTACAAATACTAGAACACGTTCTTAATTTTTCTAGATTAGTAGATTTAACCTAAGCTCTATTGAGAGTGCCATTAATAATTTTGATATTATGGTTCCTATATTCATAGGATTTTACCAACCCTCTCTACCTCCTGATTTATTTCTAAAAAAATATGTATATCTATGTTTACAATCATTATAATTAAGTTTACATATAGGGCTTTGAGATTATACATTGCCTTCTATGGATTCAAAGATCTTATTTCTATAGGTATTATTTTTCATTCTCTATGGAAGTGCAAGTTAAACTATATAATGACTTCGATAATATGTTTAAAGATGTTATTGAATTACACATATAATATATATTAATTAACTATTTGATCAGTTTTTCATATCAATCCACTAGCCAAATCATGTTAGCTTTTGATGATTCCTTTACTGAGGCTATAACACTAGATGACAAATTTATCTCCTAGAGATAAAGCAAGTAGTTCCAATATCATATGTCCATTATCAATGGTATGGATAGTCTTTAGGTCAATAAGATGTTGAAAATAATCATATGCTATTTTTTCTCAAGTCCAAATAATGTTGGCAAGTGATGCGTAGTCGTTATACCATCATTAATTCTCAATGAATCTGTCAATCCAGGGCAGTGTACAAGGCTATCTGCGGGAGAAGAAGTGAAACAGCTATAACTTAGGTCAATCTAGGGCAACAAGTCTTATTGGTGGAACTGATTGTGTGGGGGGTTTTGGAACATTCCTATCTCTAAATTGCATAAATTAAATCTGAATCTAAGTTGCGGAATTGGAAACTAATCATTAACTACAAAAATGAAGTCCTAATTACAATTACAGAATGAGACCTAATTATATTGCAGAATTAACGGTTGCAGAATTGAAAGTCTGATCCTAATTGCAGAAAGGAAATCTAATTACTTTTGCAGTAATGAAAGTTTAGATCTAATGTGGAAATAAAAACTATCAAAGTTATGTAACGAGAAGGTTGTCAATCTTACGTTCGATTTTGATGGCAAAACATAAAATGCGGGAAATTGCTGAAAAACAGTAAATTAGGAAATAACAATCTGAAAATAAAGTGGAAACTTTCTTGAAAGTAAGATTGCAACTAAAACTTTAAGCACAAGATTAATCTAAGCATAAATAAACTAATACTGCAAATATTGTCAACTATTTACAAGCAATTGACATAACAAGTTCTACAACTCATTCTAGCTGCAACAAAATCGAGAATAAAAACACTGCTTTGTTAGTCCTCCTCCTAGGTGTGGAAGTGGCGAGCCTCTTTGTCCAGAAGAAGGTGTAAGTCTCTCTCTTTTTCTAAATCTTAATCACATTCATTTACAAGTAATTTGAAATAGAGCTGGTGCACTTTATTGATCAAAAGACATGATTACAAGAATTCTGCTGAAAAACTGTTACAGGACTGTAACAGTCAATTTCTAGTTATACTCTGTATTTTCTGCTAGCTTCCTTACTCTATTTTCTACCTCTTTTTCTATCTACCTCGCTCAACCTGAACGGGAGCAATATTTATAGCTATCCTATGATCTGATTACAAACAAAGAATATCAAAAAGATCTAATCCTACAATGCTGCAACAAATTCTGGTTTTATCCTAGAAGAGGACTAAAACTTGATCTTTTCCTTAATGATGGCTTTGGTCGGCAATGACGGCAAAGACAGATGGAAGATATTTCTCTTTACTTTTTCCAACCTTTATTTCCCTTTTTCTGGCTTCAAAAATCGGTCAAAAGGTCAAAAACACATTCTGTTCTTCATTACGAAGATAAGTGGCTTCATTACGAAGACAATGCGGTTTTCATTCCGAAGATCGCTCATTAGAAGATCTTGCATTCTCATTCGAAGATCGCTCATTTCGAAGATCTGCATGCTTCATTCCGAAGATCCGCTCATTCCGAAGAGTGCATTCTTCATTGACTCACGAAGATGTTGTGTTCCTTCATTCGAAGATATCTGTTCATTCGAAGATATCTTGGTATGAACAAATATATGCTTTTCCATTGATTTCTTCTGCATCTCTCAGGTGGGTTATCTCCTAAGATCAAATTCTAATGGTCTTCATCCCTTTCCTCATGTGAATTCCATGCCTTGCTATTTATGGACAGCTGGCTGGAATTTACATGGGAAAGACCGATTTTTTTGCAAGCAACGGTTTGCTTACTTGTTGCAGATTTAGGTGAAGTAAATGCTTGAGACAAATCAAAATATGATTAGTGAAATCCTGCTATTATTCTAAGCATATCCCATTGTAGCAAATCATAGCAAAAAGAACACAAAACTATGCAAAAAGCTGTAAAATCAACATATAATATTTCAAATACATTGATCATGCAAAATGGTTAATATACAACATATTAAATCAACTTAACTAACATATCAGATAAAACATAAGAGTTTATAGGCATTTTTAGTGTACAAAACATGTTATGATTGAGGCATTTCCAGGCCTCATCATTTTCCCCCAACTTATATTAATGCATGCCCTCATGCATTACTTGAGCTATGGAATCGCATATGTCCATGTTTAGATTCCATGACCTGTAGAATAACTTCTTGCCTATGTAATACCCCCTATTTTCTTGAATGTTTTCGAGCCAATCTTCAAATTGTTCATCAAGTTGGGCATCTTCCTCAAAGTAGAATGGAACTGGAGTAATGATGGTTGGAGGCCTGAACTTGAGACCTATCCAGTTATGTTGCATGATCTGGATCAGTTGGACTACACCTTCTGCTCTTCTTCTGGACCACTCTAGATTGATGGGGGAGATAGGTTCTCTTTTCCTCAAAGACATGGAAAGTTCATTCCATCTGTCTCGCATACTGACAATCTTTGGGAAGAAATTGTGATCACAAAAATTGTTAAATCGGCCACACGAGTCCCTCAAATTGTTCAAGTACATTCTCTTAATATCATCCCTGTTCATCATTGAGAAGTCTTTTGAGTGATATTTAGGTGATTTGGCTGGATTACTCGACTAACAACTCAGCCCTTGTTTCAATCACTTTATTCTGCCTTTTCTCGTGATCCCAATAAAGCTGATTTTGCAAAGTAGACATAAATGCTCTCAACTGAACATCTCCAATGTAGATTTGAGGATGAGAGTCAACTTCCTCTGGAATGAAGAAACTTATGTAAAAATAGTTCACATGGGAGATTTTTTTTCTCAAAAATTTGTTAAAATATGCTTCCAGAAAATCTTCAATAGTGTCCAATTTATAGGGAAGATTTGAAGTAATCCTCATGACCTGCCATCTGAGGTACTTTTCCTTCAAAATAAAGCTGTAAAACCTGGCTGGTCGTCTAAATTGGACTAAAAATTCAGCAATTTGACATAAGTCAGACACCTTTTCTTTCAATGCCTGAATTTTTGTGTCCTTGGCTTCTAGCTGTTTTGCTTCCAATTTGAATTTTTCAGTTTTATTGGCAAGTTGTTCATATCTAAGCATCCAGCTAGCTATGTGCATTGTACTGCTCTAGAGACACAGTATTAGGTGGTCTTACTATAGGGGGGATCCTAGGCAACAGATTTGTCTGAACTCCTTTTTTGCCACTTCCCTGTTGTTCATCTATCAATAACTCTACTTGCACCCCCTTATTTGCTATTTCTATGGGGTTGTCATCAGATAGTATTTCTACTTGTACCCCCTTATCTGCTGTTTCTACTGGAAGTGTAGCAAGTTGAAATGCAGGGACCTCAGTAGGAGTACTTACTTGAACATTTTCTTGTTGTTGGGACTGTTTCTGTGTTGGTGGCTCATTTTCAACATCCTCTGCAATATTCCTCACCATTTCTGAAGTATCTTCTGAACAAGAAGGCAATGCTTGAGAATAAGATGGTGCTGCTTGAATGAACGGGCACTTCTTGAGAATGAAGGAGTGTTGTTTGAGATGGACTCCCATGTCTGCTTCATCAGAATCATCTGCTCTTGATAAACCCGAGAAGCAATTGAGCCAAATTATCTTCATCATGGGATATAGTGTTTTTTGATTGTGACAACAACTTTTTTTAGTTGCCACTTCTTGAAGTTCTGCAATTTCTTTCTTGCATCTCAATGATGCTTTCTTTCTCTGTGATCCATTTGGTCTGTGTTTTGACAACACTTCTTGCTGCCCTCAGTTGCTCAGTGATGTCTTCCACTTTTTTACTTGAGGCGATACGAGACAAATCGATTGCGGTTGGCTGCTCAACCAATATCTCTTCTTCTGCAACAGGTTGTTCTTTTTCGGGAGGCTCTGTGAGACTGTCTATAAGGATATCTACCATATCTGTAGCTGTTGAACTGTAGCCTCTTCCAAACCAACTTGCTCAGTTTCTGCCTCAGCTATCTGTTCAAGGAATTCTGGAAAGTTGTCAGATGCTGGTTGTATCTCTGTGACATCTGGGCTACTTGGTCTATCTTCTTCCTCCATGACCCGTTCTGTAGTTTCTTTCAAATGGATTCTTGTAGACCTCCTAGTTCCAGATGCAAACTTCTTCTTTTTGCTCTATTTTTGGTGACAACAGGGGTCATGGGGTCAGTTTTAGATGCCTCTGTTTCCCTTGTTTCACTTCTCTGTTCTGACAAATCAGTTGCAGTTTCAGCAAACCGAACTTTCTTTTGTTTTTTTGCTCTGCTGCTAGTTCCAGATCCTCTTCTCTTTTGTCTCTTAACTTGTGAAGTTGAGGGTTCAGGAGCAAGGTTTTCTTTGCTGGGGTGTAGTTATAACGACTTAGGGGCACCTTCTAGCTTCTCGCATCCTCTGCAACATTTTTAGCAACTTCCAATACTTTCGCGAGTTGTTTCCTCTTCTAGACAACATCGATGTATTTGGTTCTTCTTCTTCCTCACTTTCATCCCCAAAAATGACATCATTTAGGTTAGAGTAAAATCTGTCAAAACTCCTAGGGTTTCCTCTAAAATGGTGTTGGCAAACTAATTTGATGAGGCCATGATGGCGAAGGCTTCCTTTACCCTCTTGATATCTTTTTGCCATGTTCTTTAACTCTTGATACGGGATACGAGGGAAGATTTACCCTAACTTCCGGTTGTTGTCTACCATGTACGAGATGGTTTAAAATTCGTAGATGATGCCCCGACAACAACACATACGCCCTTCACAGGGTCAAAAACTTAATCACCCGGTGGCTACTTCATCCCGGGGTTCCTGTGGCTGGCCCTTTTTAACCCTTTGCATGTGTTGTTATGGGTTAAGTATTCAGGTTCTCTATCATTTTCTTCTACAAACTGATTAACTACATTTGCCAATGTGTTCTTGCCAGATCTAGTAATTGAAATCCCTTCTAATGGCAGCTCTGTAATCTGACTTAAAATTTTAGGGCTTACCTCAATAGACATGTCGTTGACATGTGCTCGGTTGTTTCTGAACGTATGGGCGAACATGCCAGCTAAATCTTAGAAGACCCATTGAATTTATCCAGAAATGTCATAAACCCTCCGTCTTCAAAAATCTGCACATGCGGATTTTCTCGGAGGTAATTGGTATCTGCAGGCTCTGTTCTGATCTTTCGCCCCATTTTTCTCTGTTTAAAAATTGTACACTACGACTGCTGTTCTACTACAGGATTTTTGGCTGTTTTTTGTTGCAAATTTGCAGAGTTTTAAGTTAAAACCCTCGTTGCCCTGTTTCTCGTCTTCTTCTTCGGAATGAACCGTATCCTGTGCATTGTACCTCGCAACACGTCTTCGAAAAGAAAGATGGCACACATTTCTACTTTTGCTTTACACCTGTTTGTTGATAATTGCATGGATGTCCTTGCCGTCAGATCCACCTCATTAGTTTCTCACGTGCATGTTAATTGACATTAAAAACTGGTGGCATATGGTTGGTCATGTTCTCCGTATTTCCAATGAGTGCAAAAACAAACCATGTGTTGATTGACACGTGTCCCTTCCTCGCATGCAACTAAGAAAAAATCTTGATTTTGTCGTATCTTACCTTCTTGGATGCCACGTGGAAATGCTCTTTCCGAAGATTATAACTTATTGCGCAAACAAAATTTCATTCTGAAGATTATGACCTCATTCGAAGACAGGTCTTCATTTCGAAGACAAATCCTCATTCCGAAGATTATGACCTCATTCGAAGAAGGTCTTCATTCCGAAGACAAATCTTCTTTGCAAAATTTTCATTCAAAGATAGATCTTCATTCAAAGATCAATCCTCATTTCGAAGATTAATCCTCATTCCGAAGATCGAGTGTATTGTGAAAGTAAATCGTCATTCCGAAGACAGACCCCCATTTTGAAGACAGATCTTCATTCCGAAGACATATCTTCATTCCGAAGATGATGCGACAAGTCGTCATTACGAAGACCAAGTTTCATTACGAAGACAAATTGTCATTCGAAGACAAAGTTTCTTTACGAAGACAAAGTGCAACATTCATTTTCTTGTCATTCTGAAGACAATTTCATTCCGAAGATAATACAACAGGTATTGTTTTTGGCATTCTTGTTCGAAGATTAGGCAGAAATCAATATTTTCATTCTCAAAACATGTTTTTAAGTATGCCAACTCTTATGAATACCTTTTATGCTAATGGTTAATTGTCACATACTATATACCAATCATTTTAC
The DNA here is from genome assembly GCA_028583015.1 of Wollemia nobilis. Classification (NCBI taxonomy): domain Eukaryota; kingdom Viridiplantae; phylum Streptophyta; class Pinopsida; order Araucariales; family Araucariaceae; genus Wollemia; species Wollemia nobilis. The sequence continues at coordinate 337,758 of JAQPPZ010001471.1, read as the reverse complement.
AATGAAGAAATGTAAGAAATATATACCTGATAAAAACAGTTAATGCAGTTTTGAAGAATGACTACTTTTGTTGATATTCTGCTGAGATTTTCTGCAACATTTCAAAACAAGTGCACTAGGTGAATTTGTACAATGATGGTTCAGAAATTTCTCAAGGTTATGCATGCCAGAAAACTGGTTTTCATGCACACCAACTCAGTAGTGCCTTAAGAAAAGGTTTTCACTGCTGGGTTATTCATTTTTCTCTTTTTTTTTTTCTTCATTTTTTTTTTTTACCTCTCCTTTTCTCTTTTTTTTTTCTTGATCCTGACTATGCCCATGAAGGAATTTCATGATTTCCCCTGAAACCATGCCCATGAAGGAATTCATACTCAGAATTTATTCATCTTTTTGTTTTCTATTTTTTGATTTTTTTTTATTTTCTATTTTTTCTTGAAATCCTTGATCATGTTGATTGTTTTGAAGTGGAAGAAGGAATCTCTTCCACCTTTGTGTATCCAAACTATCAAGTTCTTGCAAGAATTCTTCTTTAGTCAGAGGTGTATGGTATACCCTGAGGCGATGTCCATTCACTACCAACTTTCTTCGTGACCCATCAATGGGGGATAAACGAGCTGCTCCGTTGTTAAATACCTCTTCAATCCAGTAAGGTCCCAACCATCTAGTTTTCAGTTTTCCAGGGAAGTCTTCATATTGAGAATCGAACAGTAAAGCCCAATCTCCTTGTTGAAGTTTCCTCTTTGAATGTGATTGTCATGCCACAACTTCCTCTGCTCCTGAATTACCTCAGTTTGGTGCAGAGCATCCAATCTAAGTTCATCCAATGCATTCGGCTAAGAATCCTGTCGTATGTACTGCGACAATTCAATTCCAATTTCCCGTGTTGTGCGCAATGTTAGTAGCTCAAATTCAATAGGTAAGAGAGGCTTTTTACCAAAGACTAGTTCATAAGGTGTGAATCCGGTAGTGGACTTCCAAGTAGTATTGTAGGCCCAAAATGCTTCAGGTAATTTGTCTAGCCAATTTTTCCTATGAAAAGCTACTATTTTTGTCAAGATGCGTTCTAGTTCCCTGTTTGTTACTTCAACTTGGCCATTTGCTTGTGGGTGGTAAGGTGATGATTTCCTATGTTTGATTTCATACAATTCTGTAAATGCTTTTATGACTTTGGATGCAAATTGGGGTCCTTGGTCTGTGGTGATAGACCGTGGAGCTCCAAATCTCTGAAAAATCCGAGTATACAAGAAATCAGCGACCTTCTCTTCACGAGCATGTTTGAAAGCACGCACCTCTACCCACTTTGTCGGGTAATCGGTGCATACTAGAATATGCACCTTTCCTTGAGAAGGTGGATCAATAGGTCCTACAAAATCAAGCCCCCACCTCTCAAATGGTTCTAAAACCATTTGAGGCTGCGATGGCATCTCATTTGTATGAGTGGGTTTCCCCATTCTTTGGCATGCATCACAATGCATGATGTACTTTTTCACATCCTTGTGAAGAGATGGCCAATAATATCCTATCCCCAAGATTTTTCTAACTGTGCTTTTTACGAAATAGTGTCCACTGAGGGTTCATCATGACAAGCTCTAAGGATATCATACACTTCATCCTTTCGGATGCACCTACGTAACACATGGTCAGGACTGCACTTAAAAAGCATACCCTTAATCCATTCAAAAGAAGAACTCTGTTTGATCAATTGTTTTTTTTTTTGAAGTAAAATGTGGAGGAACTTTCCCTGTGACCAAATAATTGGCTATATCTGCAAACCAAGGTGATTGAACTGATATAGCAAATAGTTTTTCATCAGGAAAAGTGTCATCAACTAATTCCCCTTCATCTGTGTTCTGCAACCTAGACAAGAAATCTGCCACAACATTAGCTTTTCCTGGTTTGTTGATTATGGTGATATCAAATTCTTGCAGCAACAACAACCAACGAATAATTCTTGCACTTACCATAGGTTTATTCATCAAATACTTAATGGTTGTATGATCTGTGTGAATAAATATTTGATAACTTTGTGATATAATGCCTGAATTTGTTGATGGCATAAATTCTTGCTAGGAATTCTTTCTCGGTTGTTGTATAATTTTTCTCTGCTCTGTCAAGTTCTTGCTAATGTTGTAGATGGTATAATGTTCACCATTATCAATTTGTCCTAATCTTGCTCCAATTCGTTGTATTGGAGGCATCGATCTGAATGTGAAATGGTAATGTCCAATTAGGTCCTCCGAGCACGAGGTGGAGTTATCAATTTCTCTTTCAAAGCTTCAAATGCTTCCGACATTTTGCGGTCCGGGAGAATTCAGAATCTTTAGTCAATAAGGCAAACATAGGGTGGCTATTGTACTAAAGTTGGGAATAAACCTGCAGTAAAAACCAATATGTCCTAGGAAGCTTCGACATTAGTACGAGTTTTAGGAGGAAGGAGATTCTTGATAATTTCAACTTTCTTTGGATCAACTTGGATCCCTTCTGGAGAGATGTGATGACCAAGAACTATCCCTTCCTTCATCATCATGAAGCATTTATCTGGATTTAAGGATAAGTGGTATGTTTCACAGCGAGTTAAGACTTTGTCAAGATTTTCCAATGTAAAATCAAAAGTTTGTCCACATATTGTGAAATCATCCATGTAAATTTCAACACTTTTGGTGGTCAGATCAGCAAAAATTGCTAGGACTGCTCGTTGAAAAGTTGCTGGGGCATTACACAAACCAAAAGGTAAAACCCTATAGGCAAATGTTCCCCATGGACATGTAAAAGTTGTCTTTTCTTGATCTTCAGGTGCAATCTGAATTTGATTATATCCACTAAATCCATCAAGAAAACAAAAGTATCTTTTCCAGTAAGAGTATCTAACACTTGATCTATGAAAGGTAATGGAAAATGGTCTTTGTATGTCACCTTATTCAATTCTCTATAGTCTACACATACTCTCATTTTTCCATTTTTCTTAGGAACTATTACCAATGGAGAAACCCATTGGCTATCGAAAATTGGGTAAATGAATCCTACTTCCAGGGAGTTTTTCAATTTCTTCTTTCACAATATCTCTTAAGGCGAGGATTCAATCTTCTTTGAGGTTGTCGACTGGCTTGACTTCTTCGATATAGATTCTATGGGTACATATATCGGGATGAACTCTGACATATCTTTGTAGTTCCAAGCAAAAGCATGAACATGCTTCTGCAAAACAACTATCAATTTTTCTTCCTCTTCCCTAGTAAGCTGGCTGTAGATGTTCAAAAATTTGCCTGGCTGGACTTCTATTTGTTTTGTATTTAGAAGGACTGAATTCACTCCTTCATATTTGGTGTTTAAGGGATTAAGAGGACATTTTTGAGATGGGAGAAACGAAGCGAGTTTTGTTTCATTCTTGCTTGAGGGAAGCATATCTTGTATGGAACAGTGAGAAGGAAAAATTAGATGATGGTGCCATCCATGTGGTAGTGAAGCAAAGTTTCCCTGTGATAGCATAGATGATTCATCTTCAGATTTTTGATTCTCCTCATTACTTATCAATTGTTGGATATTTGTTGCTTCCCCTTCTAAACCTTGTTCATGCAGAACATTCATCAGGATTGTTTCATTTTCTAAGTTTTACGTGTCCTTGAGGTCTTACGTGTGTTCTCTTACTACTAAGGTAGCTAGTGTAGAAATGACCTCTTCCGGTTCTTCATCTGAGTCGAGAAAACCATAAGCTGACCTGAAAATTTGCTAGATGGTTTTGCGGGGAGGATATAAAGAAATTTGTTTCAGCTCAATACCATTTGAAATAGTCATATTTCCGGATCTGCAATCTATGAAGGCTGCTGCAGTTGCAAGCCAAGGTCTTCCCAAAATAATGGGATATCCATGTGCTGAATTTCTTGGCTGTAAAACCAGAAAATCTGCAGGGAATTCCCAAGAAGAAACTTCTATAGGGACATCTTCAATGATTCCTTCAGGTTTTGCAACTGACCTATCAGCCATTTCTAAAGCTGTAAATGTGGGGCTGAGATGTTTGAGCTGTAATTGTTCCATTGTATCTTTAGTCATGACATTTATTGCGGCTCCTAGATCCACTAAAACATTTGATATTGGTCTTGAACCTATGGTGTTTGTGATAAGCTGGGCTTCCTGGATCACTATACTTTGGAGGTAGTAGTTTTCCAGATAAGAGATCAGCTATCTTCCCTTCAACCTGCAGTCTTGGGGAATGCTTTCTTCTTTCTTCCTGCTCTTTTAATGCACAAATTTTGGACAATACTGTTAATTTTTGGTATTTCCTTAATGGCTTGCAATAAGGGTAATGAGATAGTCAGCTTTTTGAGTTCTTTGACCAATTCTGACTCAAAATTTTTGGTATTGCATTAAGTCTTTCGGGATATGGAACTATCCTTGGTAATTGTTCCGCTTGTGTCTCTTTTTCTATTGTTGGATCCAATTTTTCTGTTTCTATTGTTGGTTGGATTCTCTCTGGTTCTGATGATTCTTGCTTTTCATTATCTTTGATTTCCATTAAAACTGGTTCAGGTACAACTTTCCCTGAACGGAGTTGGATATCGCTACAATCAAGAACATTAATTTCAATATTTTCTTGACTTGACCACATAGACAGGGAGGTGTCTGTCTTACACTATTTGGATTAGTGAGTGGCTGAGTGGCAATTGAGGTTGTTTCACTTGTTGTGTTTCTTGTTGTTTTTCTTGAAAATTCTGATTAGGTGCGAGGCAACAAATCCTGAGTTTGACCTTGATTCCTTTCTTGCCTTGGATAGGGTTGGTATTGCTTGATTCCACTGTGGTTGGTTTTGCACCCAATGTGGATTAGTCGATTCTGATTCCAAGTTGGATTGTTTTGATTCCATGAGGGGTTGTTTTGATTCGATTCAGGTGGGTTACTCCAATTTGATTGTGGCCATTCTTGGGAATTTGTCCATTGAGGATAATTCCAAGGACGTTGGGGTGGTTCTAATTGTCCCCAAGGCATAGTATCGGGATTATGCCCCCAATTCATAGGAAAACGAGGGGGATTTTGATATTGAGAGAAATTCCCCCCTTGTTTTGGTCCAATATAGTTGAGTTCCTCAGTCTGGTTTTCTAACACAGTTTTGAGTTGTGGTAGCGGGTGGCATTGATCGGTTGAATGCCTTTTTGAACGAGATACTACAAATGGTGAGATAGATGTTTTATTCAAAGGACATTCCTGCAAAGCATGTTTACTTCTACATCTTGGGCAATAAATTGCCAAAGGTTCTATGTTTTTAGCTTTTGCGAGAGATTTCCCCTAAAGTAGTGTTTAGATGCACTAGGATATCAGTTTTGAAATTTGCAAGTTCCTCTATCAGGTCCTTTACATCAGTGCCATTTGTGCGGCTTTTTCTTCTTCTCTGCTTAGTGCGAGAGTAATTCCTGCAGAGATCCATAATTTCCTCATTACTGAGAGTGGTTACATCCCCTTTTCCCATTAAATCCAGAACTTCTCTGGATTCATCTTGCAATCCTCTCAAAAAGATAGTTTTACACAATTATGGTTCTACTAGTCCACATCTCCTTTGAACAAAGGAGAACCTATCAAGATAATCTTCCAAGGTCTCATCATCTTCTGCTTGATTCTAAATAACTCATCTTTTCTATTCCTTACACGGCGGTATTCTCGATATTTGTCTAAAAAGACAGTCTCCATTTGATCCCAGGTTCTTATGGAATTTGGCTCTAAGCTCATGAACCGGCGTAATCGTTGAATCCTTGAGAGTTGAGGGGAAAAACCTTAAGTTTTTTATTGTCATTTATATAATCATAGGTCCGACACACTACCTTGAATTCAAACAAAAACTGATCGGGATCTTCGGATACAACACCTCGGAAGGTTGGAAGTACTGAAGGTGAAATGGTCTTCATGGGAGAGTTTTGTGTTGGATTCAGATGAATAGGATATTCAAATGTTCTGGATGGTTGGAGTATATCCTGATCATCCCCTTCATTATGAACATAGCCATGCTGGCCATCTGCATTGCCTCCTTCTGCCATAGTTTCTTGTTTCCTAGGAGAAGTTAAAGCTTTCCAAATTGTTCTCTCAAGAGGTCCAAGCTTCTCTGTTGATGAGTCTGATGAATTATCTTCCTTAAGATATTCTGTTGATAAAATTGGTGATTTTCCTTTCTCAAAATGTTCTCCTGATGGTGAGGCTGGTGATTTTTCTATCAATCTTTAAGGTAGTTCAAACACAGGTGATTCACCCCTTAGGCGTGAAGATCTCCTTAATGGGACAAGCCAGGGATCCTTTGGAGTATCCCTAGACTTACTCATTCATGTTTACTCCTAAATGACATAAATTAAGTCAATAGTTGTTATCTTACTCTGTTGTTATATTCATTTTAACTTTGAATGTTCACGGTTTAGTCCGATTACAGCTATTGGACTATTTGTTTTCTTCTGACAACACTATTCCTCGACAACGGTGCCAAAATGATGCGTAGTCGTTATACCATCATTAATTCTCAATGAATCTGTCAATCCAGGGCAGTGTACAAGGCTATCTGCGGGAGAAGAAGTGAAACAGCTATAACTTAGGTCAATCTAGGGCAACAAGTCTTATTGGTGGAACTGATTGTGTGGGGGGTTTTGGAACATTCCTATCTCTAAATTGCATAAATTAAATCTGAATCTAAGTTGCAGAATTGGAAACTAATCATTAACTACGAGAAATGAAGTCCTAATTACAATTGCAGAATGAGACCTAATTATATTGCAGAATTAACGGTTGCAGAATTGAAAGTCTGATCCTAATTGCGAAAGGAAATCTAATTACTTTTGCGGTAATGAAAGTTTAGATCTAATGTGGAAATAAAAACTATCAAAGTTACGTAACGAGAAGGTTGTCAATCTTATGTTGATTTTGACAACAAAACATAAAATGCGAGGAAATTGTTGAAAAATAGTAAATTCTGAGAAATAACAATCTAAAAATAAAGTGGAAACTTTGCTGAAAGTAAGATTGCAACTAAAACTTTAAGCACAAGATTAATCTAAGCATAAATAAACTAATACTACAAATATTGTCAACTATTTACAAGCAATTGACATAACAAGTTCTACAACTCATTCTGCTACAACAAAATCAGAATAAAAACCTGCTTTGTTAGTCCTCCTCCTAGGTCTGGAAGTGGCCAGCCTCTTTGTCCAGAAGAAGGTGTAAGTCTCTCTCTTTTTCTAAATCTTAATCACATTCATTTACAAGTAATTTGAAATAGAACTGGTGCACTTTATTGATCAAAAGACATGATTACAAGAATTATTGAAAAAGCTATTACGAGATTATATGAGTCAATTTCTAGTTATACTCTGTATTTTCTGCTAGCTTCCTTACTCTATTTTCTACCTCTTTTTCTATCTACCTCGCTCAACCTGAATGGGAGCAATATTTATAGCTATCCTATGATCTGATTACAAACAAAGAATATCAAAAAGATCTAATCCTACAATGCTGCAACAAATTCTGGTTTTATCCTAGAAGAGGACTAAAACTTGATCTTTTCCTTAATGATGGCTTTGGTCGGCAATGACGGCAAAGACAGATGGAAGATATTTCTCTTTACTTTTTCCAACCTTTATTTCCCTTTTTTCGGCTTCAAAAATCGGTCAAAAGGTCAAAAACACATTATGTTCTTCATTCCGAAGATAAGTGGCTTCATTCGAAGACAATGCAGTTTTCATTCCGAAGATCGCTCATTACGAAGATCTTGCATTCTCATTCCGAAGATCGCTCATTCCGAAGATCTTGCATGCTTCATTCCGAAGATCCGCTCATTTCGAAGACGTTGCATTCTTCATTCCGAAGATCCGCTCATTTCGAAGATGTTGTGTTCCTTCATTTCGAAGATATCTGTTCATTCGAAGATATCTTGGTATGAACAAATATATGCTTTTCCATTGATTTCTTCTGCATCTCTCAGGTGGGTTATCTCCTAAGATCAAATTCTAATGGTCTTCATCCCTTTCCTCATGTGAATTCCATGCCTTGCTATTTATGGACAGCTGGCTGGAATTTACATGGGAAAGACTCGATTTTCTTTGCATGACAACGGTTTGCTTACATTGTTGCCAGATTTAGGTGAAGTAAATGCTTGAGACAAATCAAAATATGATTAGTGAAATGCTTGCTATTATTCTAAGCATATCCCATTGTAGCAAATCATAGCAAAAAGAACACAAAACTATGCAAAAAGCTGTAAAATCAACATATAATATTTCAAATACATTGATCATGCAAAATGGTTAATATACAGCATATTAAATAAAGTAGAGAGGGGAGGGCTCTGGTCCCTCCCCTGCTCCCCCTCCCATGGCTCCTGGTTCCTGCCCAGTCCCTGGCTCAACCTAGGTCATCCCTCCCGGGGAGTGGTTGTTTGCAGATGATCTCCTGGGGGGAGATCCTTCTCCACTATCTGCGCCCCTCCCGGCCGGCTAGGGTTTCCTTGGTTGTTTTTTCGGACTGGTGCTTCCCAGGGATCCCTGTTTGGTTGGGGATCCCTTCCCTTTTTCCCTCAGGCTTCCCCCTGGGGTTTTTTGCAGGTTTTTCACGTGGATCTGGTCCCCTACGTTTCTCGATGCGATGGAGGTGACGGTTTAGGGTTTGGACAGCTTCCCCCTTTTTCTTGTGAATTCTCGACGGACTCTATGCTTGGACGGGATTCTTGGTCCCTGCTGCTGGGATCCTCTTCTGTTTTCCTGGGGTGGGTTCCTTGTGGTGCAACTCTCTGGTCACTTCCTAATGGGCTGGATCCTCTCTCGTCTTTGGTTGTCGGCTTCCTGCGAGGATGGCTCTCGGCTGAACCGAATGTTTTCCGGTGGGCGGGATGGTTTCTCCACGGGCGGGATCGGCCAAATTCGCCGGTTTTCTGCGAGGCGGGATCCTTTCTTTCTCGCTGGTTTCCGGGATGGCGGGATTTCCTCGTTGCTTCCCGCTAGGCGAGACTATTTGTGGTGGTTTTGACTGCTTCCCGTGAGGCGAGATTTTATTGTAACGGTTTTTTTGCTTCCTGCTGGGCGGGATCTTCTCGATGGTGGTTTTTGGCTACTCCCCGCTGGGCGGGATCTCCAAAACTACTTTCTTTCTTATTTGTTTGTTTCCCGCTAAGGGGGATTGTTTCATGCTTACTGTTACCGCTGGGCGGGATTTGCATTTTGGTGTCCAGTTTCAAGGGATTGATGCCCTAGGTCCATTGCTTATGTAATCAGGTTTTGGGATCCTTGTTAAAACCCGTTATAAATACAAACACTTACCAAAAAATATACAGCATATTAAATCAACTTAACTAACATATCAGATAAAACATAAGAGTTTATAAGCATTTTTAGTGTACAAAACATGTTATGATTGAGGCATTTCCAGGCCTCATCAGCAAGGATTTTAGGATATTAGATATAATTGAGTTATCCTTAGCCAAGTAGGGAGGCCCAATGGTATCCCACTAAGGTTAATTAACTTGCGGCTATTACTAATATTGATAAGGTTGGGCCATGCTAAGGGTCATTGGTGGAAATGTAAAAATGTCCTTTCTATTGATGTAGGGAAGGAAGTAGAAGTATTCTTAGGGTTTTTGATAAATTAGAGGATATAGATCTTCTATGTGAATACCTTAAAAGTCTTAGGGGTAATTCTTGAACTTTTAGTATGTATTTTAGCTTTATGCACATGAACTTATTATCATGAATAATAATAACCTTCTAATATCTAAAGAATAAAATAATTCAAAATACTAATATTGGGTTCTAAACTAACTGAGTTGCCACAAAATCAAGGTGTAGTAAATAAGATGTGGGTATTTGATAAATAATTTTTAGAAAAAGAAAACATATTTTACTATCCTACCTAGCATGAAAAAATTAAACTATTGAGTAATTGATGGTAATCAAGTTTCTAAGGTGATCACATGTGCCTCGGTCTCTAGTTTATTAAATGTCTAGAATCTATCTTGCACAACCTCTAGTATGGTTGGTTTTGTGGATGTTAATGTATAATTTAATATAAATATTCATAAGGTTATTTCATTGTAAAAGGATTGAGACACTACTCTAATATTTAAGATGAAGGTGATAATGTACAATCATATCTTAAAAAATAGAAACCATAAGATAATGTGAGTTTAATCACAAGGAACTTGAAATGTTAGAATACTTTTTTTAAAGAAGAATACTTTGAGATAAGAGGACTAATAAGGTATGGTGCTCATGATGATAGGTATATCATATTTACATAACACCAACATACAGTCTCAGTGGGATCAACATCCATGCATAATTATAGAGAATAATGCAATAGTCAATAGAAACATATTCTAAGAAATACCATGCTTATGATTGTTAGGAAAGAACTAACAAAAAGAAGATATATCTTATATTATAGTCCATAAACACAGTTCAAAAGACTATTATTACTCTACAAGAGTGCCTCATAACACTTAAGTTCGATATCTCATTGTTGTAAGACAATATCCCCATGCAAAATCTTAAATAGATATAGAAGGTTTACTAGTAAAGCACATGTATATTTCAATTCCAACAAAAGAAAGTCAATATTATAGTTTGGATTTATCCTTCCAAATTATATGCATCAATTGAATATTCAAAGAGGATATTTTTAATCTTGAAGGAACCTATTATGATTACAAAAGTGGCCAACTTCTAATATTAGTTCCAAGATATCTACCTAACATAACGTTGAATTGCAAAAATATCTAACTTCTAATGCACCCACAATTTTGTTTCAACAGTTGGAAGAAGGATGATCATGCCTCCCTTACACTTTTAATTTAGACAAGATTCCCAATAACATAGTTAATATAATATAAACTAATGTAGAAAGTAAGTTCAAGAAAATAAATACTGGAAGGTAAGGATGCAAGAAATTTAGAGTAAATACAAAATATTAAAACACAACTATAGTTTTAGCAAAGAGAGTGTAAAATAAATCAACACATAAAAAATCAAATAATATTAATGAACATCAACACACATGAATAAAAAAAGAAGAAGAAAATGACTAATATAAAGTGAAAGGGTAGTGCCACAATTACTATGTATTCCATAATTCAAAATGAACATGCCACAACTAAAGAGCAAATGCCATGTATATTTTTTATATTATTCTAGCATTAGATTAAGAGTACAATGGGGAATCCACAAAGTGTAGTGCTACTTTTTTTTAATAACCAGAAGATGTTTACAATGAATCCCTTAGATCTTATTTATAGAAAATTATTCACTTATGAGTTACCTACGATAATTAAATTCTACTCCTAGTATATTTTCTAACTTAGGGACATATTTAGAAAAATGATACACTACCGAGTATTACATTCCTCCAAAATTATCTCTAAACTAGTTAGAAGCCTTCTAAATAACATTTGATGCCATGAGATGACAAAAATTTTATTTTCCTAAAAATTTCCTTGGGTTTTGTACTCCTTATCCCACTTACTCCAAAAAATATTGACTTGCTCATCTAAAAGGAGCAATTTGTGACTCTAAAAAATAATGATTCACACCTTCTAGAAAAATTAAACTTTTGGGCAAATTACAAGATTTGAGTGAATCATTACTTCCATGATTAGTCATTTAAGTAATTCTTCAAAATTTTAAGGACTTTAAAATATATTCTTGGAGCTCTAAAACTATGACTATTTATTTTTCATGGCCCTAATTATTGGAAATTTGAAGGTAGTAGCTAAGCTATTATATTTTTGGAAAATTCTCAAGGAACCAAGATCAATTAGTAAAAGATCATGAGTTTTACCTTTATCCTTGGGTGTAGAGTCTACAATATTGGGATCATGTTGCTGCAAACTTTTAAAATTGTTGGGTCTCCTAGGTATTCTATGATAATATTTTTATCAACACCTACTAGACCTAATCACCTAACAACTCTAAAATTACAAGCATCTCTACCTCCCCAATGTGATCTTCTTAATGGATTTATTGGAACCCCTTATTTTCCCCTACCATCCTCTTTATACTCTAGCTACTATTTTAGGTTGGTAACTAGATCAAGTGAAGCATTGCTTTTAGATTTTTTATTTTCTTCTCAAGATTTATTTTTGCCATTGAAGAAGTGCTAGATTCCAACACTATTTCCATATGATCTCAATATCACATATTCAAAACAATTCAAGAAAAATATCATAGAAATATTTTATTGATAAATATCTACTTTAAGTAATGCGTAAATGTAATGCTTATTCTTCGATACTCTATTACAATGTTTTATATTCAATATATACATACATGAGAGTTTTTATGTTCTCAAGACTCTTGACCTTTACACTTATATAAACTCTTCATCTCCTCATACTCATGGGAGATCTAACTCTTCATATTTCTTAATACATAATAATAAATCTCACATATTTACATAAAGACAAAGACTCTCATGATTGCACATACTACATGACAAACTCTTCACAACTCATAACTCCACACTTATTAACATGACACATAACTCATACTTACTAACATGACACCTCACTTACATAACTCACACTTATTTACATGACACATACTGTATCCTCAAATATTAAGCTCACAATATAAACTAAACTATTTACATGGTCCTTGCATTAATATTGCAAGGTATCAAATAATGTAATACCTCCAACAAGAAGTTAGACAACCTAATGCCCAATAATTGCTAAATTTCATCCACTATTTTTTGAATGGATAACTTCAATGTATTATGGGTGTTTTGGTAATCTTGTAGCCTTCTCTAATATAAAAAATTTCCTTTAATTTCTTTACCATATTTTTCCTATTTGCCATCATAAGCTTTGAGCTTGTTTTATTGACATTGAGGTCAATTGTTACAATATTTCTTGGTACATTATCTTCATAGTTAGTTTTCTTCTACTTTATGGATTGATTTGGATATTTGATCTATGATAGTGCTTTCTCTACCAAGAAATTTGAAGTAGGCCTCGAAATTTAAGATAATTTTTATATTGTCCCATAGGAACTTGACTTGCTTCACTATCAAGGTTTGCTCTTTGGCCACTTCTGCCCCTTCATTTTTTGTTTTTCTTCTTTAATTGAGAAATTTTCTTATTCTTTTCTTATGAGGCTATTTGTGTTTGTTCCAACTATAGCTTTAGCTCCTACTTTTATTGCTTTAGTTATTGCCAAAGCTGATTTTGTCCTTGTGCTAGTTGCACTAAAAGATCTTCCAACTATTTTCTTACTTATCACTGTTCATTACTTTTATTTTCAACTCTCAATATACTTTGATAGCTAGCCCTCTTTATACACATCCTTATTTATATCCTCCATATATTTCTAGAGATACTACCATTTAGATTTGAGGTAAATTACCACCTAGGAAATATTAATGGCCTACTTATAATTTTCAATATTTTTCCACCACCTAGGCATATCTCATGGATTCGTATTGATGTAATTATCCTACCAGTAGTAATATTTATAAAGTATTAATATTTTTTAGGTCCAATTTAGATACCCTAGTGATGTAATCAATAAAATCCATGGAAGACATGGTTGGGTGTTTATGGATAACCTTTTATATTACTATTATTTTTCTACACTCAATGAGTTAAGATCACAAGACTATGGGTGCCTTGAAAGTAGATTTTAGCTTGAAAAAAACATATCTTATCTTTGTTTTAGTCTCCTTCATATATTCTATAACATCTCTTGTCTATTTTCTCCCTAGGGTAATTGTTTTCTATTAGATGAATGTCTAACTATATTCTATAATAGCTTGTTTCTCTTGGGTGGTTTTAATTAGCTTAGTTACTCATGATAATGTTTGTACTAGTTATGCAATTACCATTTCAAGAAATTGATTGGTGGAGAATCTTGGAGTTGAAGGTGAGTGGGGTGATACAATGAATGGGGAAAATTAGATGGTAATGGTAGTTGGTTATGGGGGAAGTGCGGATATTGATACATGCATGGTAATTTGCCTTAGCATGATGGATAATGGGGATATGAGAATAGATGAGGTAAGAACCATAAAATAGGAGCTAAGTGGTTGATTATTCATGATTCGTATGGTTGGATTGCTTTAGGTATATGAGGTGCTTGGTGATGATGACATAATGGTTGGTTGACTCAAAATTAGATGTGGTATACCTCTGAGACATCCAATGGCTATGCTTATTGATGGGTATGGAAGTGTAATAGAATATGTGGGAGAAATTTGAGAAGTGGAAAGATAAGAAGTAAGGGAAATTAAGGAGCAATAAAAAAATAAGTTACATATGGTTAAGAGATATAAATAGAAGAAAGAGAGTACGTAAAGGTTATTATAGCCTTTGAATTCAGGCCTCCATCACCATGGCTCTATCCTTTGCTAAAAATATTATGTATCATGTCATTACTTCTTACAAGATTTCTCCTTCTAAATCAAGCATACCTTTAACTAGGACCAGTTTTGTTCATATCATTATGGGGATTCCAATTCATTATTATAGTATCCTCATCCAAATTGACCTCTTTCTCCATTCTATGTCTTCTTTCATGGGCATAAAATGTGTTGAGGACATACACTATTAGTTAATTAGTGAAGATATTATCAAGATCATAAGACTAGAAATACTTTAGTAGGATCATTCCTAAGCTCCTCACCCTATCATAATGAATACATGAAACCCCCTCATATTTGGTGTGATTTCCATAATCATCTTCTTGGTGTCATAAAAGGTGGCCTTCTTTCATCCTTTGAAGTATTTTTGGTCAATATAATTTAGCTTTCATCCTTTGAGATTATCTCTAGTAATTGATGATGAACATCAACAATAATATTATTTGTTATCCAGTCTCCACACCCATTTTTGTTAATAGCATTGATGATAATTTTGAGTCCCCCTCAATTGAAATATATTTCCATCCTTTTTTTGTTGCAATTTTAATCCTTGTAAGAAGTCCCTAACCTCTGCATAGTTGTTAGTTGAAGTTCCATATGATTCTAAATAAGTGAGAAGAATTTTGCCTTCACTATTTCTAAAAAGACCACCTCCACTAGCTTTTCCTGGATTTCCTTTAGAAGCACCATCAAAATTAATTTTGATACCCAATTTTTGGATATTTCCATTTTACCATAGATCGAAGTAGATCCTTTGTTTTAATGCTATTGTTGCATATGACTCTTACATGTATGTTCAAATCTTGTAGCCAAATTATTAGCACCTATTTTCTTGTAATTAAGACTTCCCATGATGAGCACCATATTTGTAGACATTCTGCAAGAGAGGCACTAATACGGTTTCAAACTTGGGCATGATTTTGATATTTGTTTTTAAAAATTATATTATTCCTTTCAAGCCATAAATTTCAACAAATAATGGTAGGGCCAATCCTCCAAATAATACATAATGATTTAGCTTTGAAATAATTTATCCAACATTTTATCAACTCTTTCAATGGAGCTACCCAATATAATTTCATATTTAAAAAAAAAAACCCAAATGGTGTGAGCAAATGAACAATGAATAAGTAAATGGTTTGACATTTTTAAATCCTTCTCATACAAGGCACATCTGAAGGGTCCATAATATCCTCTTCTTTGTAGACTGTCTCTCGTAAGAATCTTACTTTGAACTACTAACCAAAAAATGTTGAGGCCTTAGGGAGAGCCTCTAATGACCAAATGTTCTTCCAAGGAAAATATTTGGGAGAAGGAAATTTTGATTGTTCTAAATCCTCATATCCCAACTTGACCAAGTATCCACCATCCTTTGATAAATTCCAAACCAACTCATTCTTTCATGTAAAAATTGGCAAATAAAATTCTCAAAGCATATTTTGAAGTTCATTTGCAATTTGTTTGAGTTCCTCTCCTTCAACCAGGTTACTAAAAAAAATCCATGATTTGGAGTTTTTGCTCATAATAATTTAATCTTTAACCTTTGAACCTTTACATGCTAGGTATGCCTGAGCCAATGATTTCCATTTTGATTCAAAGATAAGAGGATCAGGCTTCAATTAAGCATCAGACCAAATATTTGCATAACTTCCCCCATTGATTGACTATCTAATATGTTTCTTTATCAATTGCAAACTCTCTGATATGAAGTTCCATGTTGATGATCCTTTGGATAGAGTTATTTTCCTAAACAATTTCATTGCATTAAGAGAACCTATATATTTTTGAAGTAATATTTTTACCCAATTATTTCCTTGATCTCTGAATAATCTCCACCCAAGATTTTCTCCTAATGCCAAATTTATAAGTCTACAATTTTGCAAGCCTACTCCTTCAATATTCTTTCCTTTGCAAAACCTATCCCACTTACAAAGAGGAAACCTAAATTGTTCCTCACATCCTTTCCATAGAAAGTCTCTTTGAATTCTATCAATTTTTGATGTAATACCTATTGGCAATCTTGAAAGTGACATCATATAAATAGGAATGGATTGCAAAGTAGTATTTATGAGTTGTAGCCTCCCTGCCATGATTAATAACTTACCTTTCAAACCTGCCAAACAAGCTTTCATTATATCCAAAAAAGAGATCCAAAGCTCCTTTTTATTTCCTTTATCACACAAAGGAATACCCAAGTAGGTTGATGGAAATTTTTTAATTTTGTAGACACCAAAATCTAGCCACTTGTCATCCATCCATGTTTCCCAATCCCTATCATCCATTATATATATATATATATATATATATATATATATATATATATATATATATATATATATATATATATATATATATATATATATATATATATATATATATATATTTTTATTTGTTAATATATATTTTAATATTAATATTATATATATATATATATATATATATATATATATATATATTTAATAAATATATATTTATATGAATTAATCCTAGTCGTCCATCATGTGCTAATCATAGCCATTAATCCACCTTAATCCATGTCAGTTACCCATTATTACTCTCCACCCTTCCTCATGTTTTAATCTCGGCTACTCAAATTGTGTCATCGAAACCCTAACATGTCTAAGGGAAGATTATAAAGAGTCATTTTGATGACTCAACCCCTAACACTTTTAAGTCCCTAGAATCCCTAAGATCCTTGAGTACCTAAGTCCCCCTTAAGATCCCTAAGTTAACCTTGGAGGTATTAAACCCTAGCCCTATGATTTCATCCTTGTGCCCCATCACCTTCGTTCGCATCTTCTACATCCATCGTCACACACCTCACGTGAACCAAATTTGGTTCTGCAACCTTTTTCTTAGCCATCGAATGCCCACCAGAGCTTCTTGAGCACCCACCAGAGTTTCTTGAATGCCCTCCTGAGCTTCTAGAGCACCTTTGGGAATTTTTGGTCATCACCAAGCACCCGCGAGAATTTCCCATCCTAGATCTATAACCCTACGGTCCTCAGGCACTGTTAGGGCATATTTGCAACCCTCACTGGTAGTATTTACGTTAGAAAAAAATGGAGACAACAAGTTTTTTAATAAGGTAAAAGTTCATTGCACTTATTTCATGTTTTTATGCTTTATTTATAGCCTTCATTGCAATATTAGGGTTTAGTGATTTTATTCCTCTTGAGGATATCAAGCAGTGGAGCCCTCATAGATATTACTGATCCTTGTTATTGTTTGTTGTGTGCAGGTGGTTATTGAAGGTTGTTGAAGCTTGGATGACCCTGCATAGGATACAATAGCCCATCCACAACTTGTTGGGATCGAATCAAGCATGAAGACACCACCATTATTTTTAACTAGGGTTTCGAAGAATCCTAGTACATGTAACAATTGTATCAAAAGAAATAAACAATGTAAAACCTCACATTTGGGGCACACTGGTTGTAACACTTGAGATCTACTGATAATAATAAAAGAGTTCATTTGTATTATGCAATTATTATGTTACTTTGCTTATTTAACATTTCATAGTTTATAGTTGTTTAATGGATATTTTAAATTCCATTAAACTTCAATCCCAAGATCCTAATGACTTTAGCAATTTTGTGGGGAGCATCCAAACATGTATGGAGTCTTCCAACATATTCTGTAATTTTGATATTAAATCAATACCATCAGATTTGGTGGATCCTCCATTGCATATTATGGCTCAAATTTATAGGAAGCCATTTAAATGAGTTTTAATTGACACCTACCCCTACATCAACATCATCACCACATCAGCCCTTCAACATCTTAAGCTTCCACCAAATCACATCATCAAATCCACTTTCACCTTGAAATAATTTAATGATGCTCTCTGCTCTATAGTTGACACTATCGTTTTACCCATTGAAGTGGGGGTCAAAATTTTGCACACCATGTTTCACATCTTGGAAGGGTCCATGGCATATAATTTACTCCTTGGACAACCTTGGATGAGGGAAATGATATGTGTCCCTTCTATACTCCATCAATGCTTGAAATACGTACATGAGAGACAAGTACATTGCATATCGACAGATGTTGAACCATTTAAGTATTGCAATTTTATTTCAAACCCCTATGAATCCATGTTGCCTTCCACTCATATTTTTCTCACATCATCAAACACCTCATCAACCACACCATCACATCTTCATCAAAAGCTCCCATTTCTAAAGAGCTCCCCATCACCACTTCACATCAATCTTCCACTTCCATACCCCCATAACCATCCATTGACTACATGTACATGTGGTAAAAATCAATCCGCATTAGCCACATCATCAACATCATATTCTAGAACTCTTTCTTCCACATCATAATTATCCATCCAACAATCACTACAACCAAATCTATCTACATCCCAATCAGCCAATGTCTCACAAGTCGAATTGACATATTGTGAGACACCATCCCAATCCACACATCTTTCATTCCTCAAGCCTTCAACCAACCATGAGATTCCCACATCTACATCCAATCCATCCACATCATCCCAAGTTGAGTTCCACCTCAATAATCTTGGTATTGGTGAATATGTGGTCAAAGACATCACAGTCACACCACTCAACATTTGAACTGCTAAGGATTACAATCACCCACATGATCCACCCTTATCTATAGAAGTGGTATATAACATAGGTTCAATGTATAATAGTATTAATTTTGTGTATTGAGTACTTGATTCATCATCCAATCTAGTTACCCCAAATGAACCCAAGCAACCAACACCTACCAATATACAACATATATCGGGTTTTCCATCTTGGTATTTTCACATAGTTAATTATCAAGAACATGGCCTCGGACAACATGAACAGGGAATGCATGAAATTATCGATGTTTCATATCGAGAAGCACATGACCATTTGGGTTTAGGATATCATCCACTTTCATACACTTATTATCTTGAACAAGCCTTTCAAAATTTATAGTTAAATTTAGGAGAAGATATCCATCACATTGATGACTCTGAATATGAAACCTATGAAGAATTAGACCTTATACCGATAGCTTCTAATGAATCAGAGGAGGAATCATATCCCCTCATTCCACACACTAAATAGGATGATTTTTACCTCAAAATGTTCCCATCCATCAACCCATCATTCGCTTGCTTCTTTCACAAGAGCGAGCTGAACCAACTGGTGAACCACCACCTCCACTTCATTGATCCACATCATCAACTATTTTTCTTATAATATATGTACATAATTCAAAAAAAAATCAAAAAATTGCATTGCATATACATGGTTTTTTTTTTGCCAATTGTATTCATTTGTATTGCTTTCTATTGATTTAGGTTCCCAAAATTCTAGCATTGGTTCTTAGAAACAGGATCCACCCATCCATTCACCTTTTCCAACCATCCATTTTCCCCTTAATTCAACATGAATCTTTCTAACTTATTCACCCTACTCTGTAATCCATATGATTTGGCAAAGCCAATTCCAATTGACATGAGCCTTATTGATATGGACTGCATTTCCTCACCGCCATCCTTTTCTAAATTTTTCCTTTCTAAGGAATTTTTAAGGGCTTCCACCAACTACATTCCTCCATCACCTCCACCTCTGCCTTCACCTTCACCTTCAGATCCTGAGGTTTTCTAGGTAGACATAGATGAGGTTGAGTTAGAAGAGTTTGATAATGTCATAGACGACATTCATCTGATCCCAACACCCCATCAACTTGAGGAAGGTTTTGTAGACATGCAAAATTTATCCACTTTAGTAGGCAATCTTCCTTGAACCCTCTAAGAGGCCTCCAAGGTATGGGATAGGCCCCTTTCCCTTTATTTCTCCTTTTTTCCTCCTCTATGCGATATCGTACTTGGTTAATATGGGATGTGACTTCACATAGGTGAAGTCGTGATCGGCCAAGATGGGGTGCGACTTCACCTTTTTAGGGTTTCTCCTAAAAAACCCCTAATTATTCTAGCTAGCATGTTTTGGCATCGGTCTTTTTGGTGTTTTCCTACCCTTTTAATCTTTGAACTTGTTATAAAAGGAGGGTCTAATCCCTCATTTTGAGACACGACTTAATGGTTTTTACATGCAATTATTCTAACATGCTCGTAACTATTTTCTATCTACTTCCTTTTCTTCTACAAGAAAGCTAACTCTTATGTGCAAATTTTGTCTTATGCTACATTGATTTGATTTTATTGTTCGCCTTGGTGGATTCATGTCGTAGCTCGAGAGAGAGATTAACTACTCGAAGGTCTCGACCCTTCTGCCTACTTCTGCACAATTCACTAGGTATTTTTATTTAGTTTAAGATGTCTACATTTCAATTCATGTTTTGCTTCTACTTTTCTTGCATCTTAGGTGAAGTCACGCCAAGTATTATCGGGGTGCAACCTCATAGGCCCGAACTTAGGATTTCTTTTTTGTAGAGGCAAATCATGTTCAATCTATACGAGGTGTGATTTTACCTTCTACGTTGTTGTGCCAACTCTCTGAGGAGCATGACTTCACCCAGAGTCAATCTAGGGCAACTTGATATTTTTAATTGCATGATAGCATCTTAGGCTACATTTTTATCATAGTTGTATGCTCTGTATTCTATTTGTATTTTGTTGCACTGCTATTTTATGATTAATATCCAAAGATCAATTTCCACTTCTGTTATTAAAGGTCATCTAAAAGGACCTAGGGGGCTTGACTGTTGCACCTCCAATCATTATTGTACAATGACCTAAGTAGGCCCCCTAATGCTAATTCAATTTTCAAGTGTTTCTTGAGTTATCTTATAGGAACAAGAATTTTTGATATCATTGGACAAGAGGATGAAAGCTTGGATCAACCACTGATCAAGATAAGTTTTCCCATTAAATTATAGTTTGTTTGTTGAGTTCTCATATTTTTGGTTTAAAACCCTAGATCTAGTTTTATATTAATTGCTAGGTATTAAAAGGATAAACAACATATAGTGTGCATCTAGGATTAATTCTATTTATGCATTCTTCCTTGAGACTGTGCTTAAATATTTTTTATTTTGAAACCCTAGGTTAGAAATAATTTAAATAAAAATTCATTCTAGGAATAGCTCTTGTATTCTTGCATTTTGTATTTCTGCATTGTCTTTTATATTTAATAGCATAGATCTAGAAAGGACAAATTTAGGTGATTGCTTTTAAACTGAACACACCAAACATCCCCAAAATTCTAGAGGATTTGGAGTGAGTCTTTAAACTATTCCTGTTGAACCCTTCCTCCCCATCCTTCACACTCAAGTGTAGAGAACAACACAGCCCCCATGGTTCACCCCAAAGTCTTTCTCTCTTTTACATCCAAATTTTGGGAATTGTACGTGGTAGGGTAGTTTTCCCCCTCTACATATTTGGTGAACCCAACGTGAACACCTCCTTTCTTGTAAAACATTAATCAAGATCATTAATTTTTCTTGTGTGTGGTTAAAAACCTCTAATAACATTATTAACCCCCTGTATTAGTGTTTTCCTCCATCGTATTCACTCCTTCTAATGGCTCCTTTCCTTAGAAGTCAACGGAGACAGTTGGAATTTGATTATGTTCCTCTTGAAGATGATCATATTGATAGGGAAGATCCTAATGTATATCTAGAAGAGCAGAATAATATGGATATTGAAACTGACACAAATTTTGATCCTTATGAGGGACCCAATGGTGGATTTATCTTTTCATCATTTGACCATATTTGGGGTTTCATGAAATCTAATAAAAAGAAGCTATTGGAATGTATAGAATTATAAGCTCATCTTGAAAAAGAGGATGATCCTCATTCTCCTCCAGTTAGACCTCTTTTTGCTTAATCAAGATAATCCTATGTCTCAATCAATGCATTTTGGTAATCTGAAAAACCAAGTGACTAGTGCTTCTACTACAACCACAAACATTGGAAGGAATCTACAATTCCCTCTAGTTAGTAATGGCACCCATAATTATTTTCAATTTCCTTCTCAATATCCAAATATCAACACTTTTGTTTCTGTCTCATCAAATGTTAATCATCCATTTTCACAAAGCATCATGAATAATAAAAGTATCCAAATTCCCAACTTAAATCCTCAATATACATACATTCCTTCTTTCGGGAATCTAGGGAACACACATAGCAATAATCCAGAAGTGCAAAATTTGACAAATATGGTAAAACAATTGGCTTCAAATATGGAAATGATTCAACCTTAAAGTTTCATTTATAGTTATAAAGAAATATGTAAGCAGCCATTGGATCCCATTGTTGCTTCCAGACCTTATCCTAAGCATTTTCCTACGCCAGTGTTACCAATTTATAAGGAGACAGAAGATTTGATAAAGCATTTAAGAAGATCCATAATAGCTTACCACGATCTCTTTTATGATGATATGTTATTATTGAAAATGTTTCCAAAGAGTCTTGCTACCATGGCATTAGAGTGGTACTATCAGTTGCCTAATTATTCTCTAAACAGTTTTGGAGAGACTGCATAATTGTTTGTTCATTAGTTTAGTGCATATATCGAAAAAGAAGTGTCAATGAAAGATCTTTATAATTTAAAGCAAAATAAAGAAGAGAGTTTTTCAAATAAATTAGCTCATTGGAGAAGTTTAGTTGGTTGGTTAAGACATCCTATATATCTGAAATACATGCTTGACATATTTATTGGTAATTTGCAAGAACAATTATCTTATGCACTAGAAACTACTACTGTCACATATTTCGATCAAGCAATTGAGTTAGCAAGAAAAGTGAAACAGTCCCTTATTAAAAGGGGCCAAATTAAGGTTAAAGAAGATAAGCCCACTAAATCTCAACATAAGAATAAGAATACAGGAGGTGATAGTGATAGTAGGCATGTTAATAATGTCACTAATAGCCTACAAAAGATAATACTTCAAAAACCTCCTCAAAGGAATTTTACAAGGCTTAACATATCTATGGAAGCAGTTTTGAAGCAACTTTTAGAATCCAAGGTAGTTGAGTTACCTCCCGTAAGGCAACCAGATACTACAACTCACTGGTATAAGGTAGATCAATATTGTGCATATCACAGAGGAGAAGCACATTGGATGAATTCTTGTAAAAAGTTAAAGCATGTAGTTTAGGATTTAATTGATGCAAGGTGTATTGATTTAAGGAATGCTCAAACAATAAAAAATTAGATTCCCACTCAAAAAGCTCCAACTACTAATCAAGACATGGGAATATTCAAAGATCCGCTACCAAAACATGACCAACAAATGGAAAACCAAGTGGCTCATCATAATGAGCCCCCGTGTCACAATAACATGGTTGATATGGTTGGGATAACCACAAGGAAACAAGCTCAAAATCAACAAGATCAACAAGGAAAAAATTTTGGGTCACATCCCAGCTCATCTTTAAAGGAAAATCAAAGTAAGGATTCAGCTACAAGGATTCCACCTTTAGTGTTGAAACCACAACCCAAGGTTTCATTTGATCTTCAAAAATAGTTGATGTCGTAGGTTCTCTTGGGATACATCATGTTTCATTCTCAGATAATGATAAACCTTCCTCAAACTTACATGGATATTATTCACTTTACATCACTGCACTTATTGGGGATACCCTTATCAAATGAGTCTTGATTGATAATAGCTCCTCCCTCAATTTGTGTATATATCAATTCTTTCAAAAATTTGGTTTAAGAGAGGAAGACTTAACAAAAACTGATATCATCATAAAAGCTTTCAATGAGTCCCAAGAGGCATGTGGTGTCATTTCTCTTCCCCTTAGAGTTGGACCTAAAATATTGGATACTTTATTCTATGTGGTACATTGTCTTGCATATTTTAATCTTCTTCTTGGGTGTCCTTGGATCCATGCAATGAAGGTCATCCCTTCTACTCTTCATCAATGTCTCAAATTTGAATATGGTAATCAAGTTATCACCATTTCGGGTGATCCTCGACCATTTGAATTTTTTTCAAATATAGAGTTAGCTCAATCTGAAGTCAATTCATGTCCTTCTATTTCTTCAGCAATTTCGCCATGTTCCTCATCTCAAATCTTAGAACATTTTCAAAGTCTAAAATTGAGTGAGGAACATACCTTCAATTTTTTCATATATGGATCATGATAATCAGTTTCTTCAAGAACCTCTTCTGGATCTGGCTAAGCTACCACCCTCACTGAGAACCATGGGCTTGCCCCATAAGAAAGGTAATGTTGTACACTTTGGCACATGTACCTTTATCTTCAGAGGAACTACCTTTGAATAAAATATTCGTGGTAGCAATCCCTCTCCTAGTGAGTGGTCTTTTGCTTAGTTTTACCTCACTAATGAGTATCCTCTTTCTAATAAGATCCTATCTAGTATGGGATATGTAGGTAAAGGTTTGGGGCCACAACAAAAGGGCATTCAAGAACTCTTGGATGTCGAGATTTGGTCTAGGAGATGTGGCATAGGTTTTATACCTAATAGAAACCAACCTTTACCATTTGAGGATGATGATCATCTTATAACTTATTTAGAATATATGAATTATCAGAATTCAACAACAAATAAAAATAAAATTAAGAATGAGGATTCTCCTTTGTCTTCAAAAATAATGTTATGTAATATGGTTGGTTTTATTTGTTCTAACACAAAGCCTGTTACCTTAAAAGAAAATTATGATTTGTTATATGGTGTTTCTCATGTTAAAAAGAATGGTTATATTCAAAAGTGCATTGATTATCGTGTTATGGCTAACAAAGAAAGAGCTATGAAGGAACTTTTCCATAATTCTAATTATCGATAAGGCTTGCATTTTGGATATTTCTTTGATAAAACAGTCGATGGCATACCTGTTATTTTTGTTAAGAAAGGTGGCACACTTAAATATTGTGTCAACTGTCATTATGCTTGCTTAAATTAATTAATTTAAGTTAGTAATAATAAATCAAAATTACATCAATTAATCATCATTTAGTTATACATTTGCATTTCCATCTACTTGCTCATATTGCATTTTTGCATGTCATACTTGCATGATTGCTTGATATCTAAAATAACTTGCATGATTGAGGGTCATCAAACTGCATGACTAATTGTTCATGATATCTTGATCATATAGCTTTCCAAAGATCTGCTGGTAATAGCATGTGATGATACCTAGTTAGGTCATAGCTCACATGCATTGCACTATCACTAGGACTCTAATGCCTAGCTAGATCCCCACCTAGGGATTCTTCTTTCATCTTCTCTTTTATGTTGCTTCTTTCTCCTTGTTTTATCCTTGCTCTTGAAAGGAAACACAACTTTTATTTTTCTCTTTGATCTCTTTTTCACACTAGAACACACTCACGATGTTCTTTATATTCTTAAAAATCCCTAGCAAGAATAGCACTTACAAAATTTCATACTACACCCCACATGGGATACTTGTACATCCTAGTGGGTATTACATCGTCTATGATCTTCTATCGGGTCATACTCTCTTTTGACTCAATAGGCTCAACACCCCATTACAGGATAAGCTCCTTGATCGGTATCAGTAGACCTCGATATACATCCTTGTGGGTAATCACCTCATAGTAGTTAATAAGAGATCAACTACCCATAGTGGGTCATAATCTTAGTATTATTGCACCAAAAGCAAGTGATAGGCCCATAGCGGGTTTAGCCCTTCTTTTATGGTATGATCCATGGTATTTAACTACACTGGTTCCTTGCAACCTATGCTAGTTTTATATTTTTGATCGCTCATCCTTCTTTGTTTTAGATGATTGACCTTTGGATCTTCTTGTTCTTCTTCTTCTTATTTCTTCTTCGTCTTTCTTCTTCTTTCTTTTTCATCCATGCATTTCAAGTAGTTTTCCATATAGATAGTTTTTTCATACATAAAAAAAAATTAATGAACACAATGAATTAAATCATCATACATGCATACCACATTGTTGGACATTTTGAGTCAAAGTTGTCATTGATGTCAAGGAACGAAGTTGTCATTGATGTCAAGGAATATGTCAAGGAACAATGCAAAGGTTAATGGCAAAGAGCTTCATAATATTTTTAATATTATGTGGAAGCATATGAAGGCGGGTTTTTATTAAAACCATGGATGAGCAAAATAAAAGGTTTTTCATATGAAGGCGGGTTTTTATTAAAACCATGGATGAGCAAAATAAAAGGTTTTTCATAAAAACCCAAGGAAGCTTTTTGAAAAGCTAAAGGAGGTTTTAATATTTATTTTATAAAATATTTAAATTCAATTTGAATTTAAATTTTATAAATAAATATTACTTATACAAGGTGGTAAATTCAGAAAAGGCTTTAAGCCTTAATAAGACCCAAAGGAATTAAATATTAATTTATAAGATTTAAATTCTAAAGAATTTAAATAATTTATAAATTAATTATTTAAATCAAAATGCGTCGACATCTAAGGTTAAGGTGAAAAATCGAAATGCACCGACGTCCAAGGAAAGGGGAGGCATTGTATATTAATACATGCCTTAATGGCAGTTTTAAAGAGTGTTCGAATAATGTTCTAATCATGCAATTTTGAAATCGAAGGTAGCAGAAGGGAAGAAGACAAAGTTACTTTTAGTGAAGTTACCATAGGAGGAGAACCCCATCCAACTAGGCGGAGTGGCCTAGCGGCACTTGGCTGGGAGTTAAGGTGCTTGGGCAGTGTGAGATCCGCGTTCGAATTGCGATGGGATCATTTTGGCGTGAGGAGCACACGATTTGTTTTGGTGTAAGCAAGGATTAAGGAGCACGTGGTGCTCGTTTGGTGTTAAACGAGTGCCTAGCGCTTGCAGCATCCGAGGCCATGGCTAGGGTGCACGAGGAGGTGGCAATCAAAGGTTCAAGTCTCACCTAAGGCGGAGGTAAACATTTTTAATTTTAATTTTTATTAAGCCTAAGTTTTAAATATAATTTAAAGGAGTTATAAGGGGTTAAAGTTAAAGGGGCTTAATTTAAATTTTAATTGTTGATTAAAAGGAGAGATAAGGGGTAAACTTTATTTTTACATGAAGTTATTTTTACATGGTTGATTTATCAAAAGGGTAAATTGAAGATTGATTATTTTGAGAAGTGAATATTCAAACTATTGTGGTGTTGGATATTATTTTAAGAAAGGAGTAATAAGGTGTATTTGTGAGTGATTATATGATTTGTATTGTTTGTCTAACTTCCTTGAGATTGGCAAAGAAGTGTTTGTGGTTGTGGCAGATATTTGAGGTTCCTTCATCATCAAGAAAAAGGTATGAGCACATTCTTCCATAATTGAGTTGATTGGTTGGTTTTCTGGAAAATAAGTTTGGAGTGAAAAGGACTTGATTAGGGCTTCCTTATTGAGTGTGTTGAGTTAATGCTTCAAGGTTTTCTGGAATAAAGAGTTGTTATTAAAACCTTGTTTTATAAGCATTGTTGTTGAAGCCATTGGTTGTGTGAAGAACTTGAACTAGGGTTTGAAAAGAACATGAGTATCATTGTTATGTGAGTGTTGTTTTATAAGCATTATTGTTGAAGTGAGTTGTTGAGTGAAGAACTTGAACTAGGGTTTGAAAAGAACATGAGTATCATTGTTATGTGAGATTTGTTGATGAGCATTGTTGGAAATATTTTGAGTGAGTGTTCATATGCTTGGACTAGGGTTTGTAAGCAAGGATTGTTTCATTGAGTGATTGGTTGAGTAGAGTTGGTTGAGCCTAGTCAAGTGGATGTGTGAAGTGATTGTTCAAGTTCCATAAAATAAACTATTCTATATTCTGAATTGATTTGAGAAAGTGATTGAGTATTGAGGTGATTAACATATTGAGTCTCTAACAATTCTCTGTATGTTTTTAAAAGAGTGATTGAAAGTGATTGAGCATTGTGATGAGTATAGAGCATATTGAGTCTCTAACAATTCTCTTTATGTTTCTATGATATTGGACAAGTTCTAGTGTGGACTTGTTGAGCAGATTTGAGGTAAGTCTTTGAGAAGACTTGTGGACAGATTTGGGTAAGATTTTGTGGAAGATTACAATATAGATTGAGAGTATATTTGGATAAGTTCTTGTGAGGACTTATTGAGCATATTGGACAAGTTCTAGAGAGGACTTGAGGACAGATTGGTGTGAGCTTTTGTGGAAGCTTACAAGGTAGATTTGAGATAAGTCTTTGAGAAGACTTGAGAGCAGAGTTGATTGATTGATTTGTTCAAACCTTGAGTTAAGGTTTGGGGCAGATCTAGCAGAGTTGATTTGAGATTGAGTCAAGCTTTGAGTTAAGGCTTGAGGATAAATATTGAGGAATAATTTGTGCTAGATCGAAGGACTATGTTTAGTACAGATTTGAGGATATATTTTGGTGCATATTTGAGGATAGGTTTGAGACCAAAGATAGAGATTGAGGATAGATTTGTGCTAGATCGAAGGACTGTGTTTAGTATAGATTTGAGATAGAGCTTTGGAGGTGATAGAGTATAGAGGATGATAGTCTCTAGTGGATAGAGATCCATTAGCCAGGGTAGTGAGGACAGGAGTGAGGATAAGAGTCTTCAATGGATAGAGATCCATTAGCTAGTGTAGTGGAGGTAATAGTTCTTCTAGAAGATCACCAGCCAGAGCAGAGATTAGGAGATTGGTGTCTCCTGTGGATAGAGATCCATGAACTTGATTTAGGGGATTGGTGTCTCCTTTGGATAGAGGTCCATAAACATTGTAATAGGGAAAGGATTCCCAAGATATTTATTGAGAAAATATTAGTGAAATATTTTCTCCGTGGAGTAGCCCACATTGGGTGAACCACGTTAAATTGGTGTCTCTATTGTGTGTGATGATTTGTGCATTGCTTTGGTTATTGCTATTGATATTGCCATTGATTATATTGGATAATATTGTTTGGAAAAGAAAAGTAAAAAGTGGTCTTATATTGTTCACCCCCCTCTTAGTATAAGCTTGTGTTCTTCAATTGGTATCAGAGTTGGTTCCTTCGAAAAAGGTTTAACAACTTGAAGGAAGATCTTACAAGAACACAAATGGCAAAGAAAGGCAAAGGTAAGAACCATGAGACACAAGAAGAAAAGAACACACATGGTCATGAAAGAAAAGGAAGATGAATTTGATATTGTTGTTTTGGGAGGAAAAATGGAAATAGATTCAAGAGATGAATCAAGCAGTGGAGAAAATATCAGATTGATAAAGTTTTGTACCAGATGTAGGAATATAGGTCACCATGCAGCTTATTGTCCACAAGAAGGTGAAGAATGTTTTGTTTATGGTCAACTCGGTCATGATGCAGGTTATTGTAATGGGTTTAGTAGTAGTGAAGATGAAGATGATATTTTAGAAGTCCTAGAGGTTGGTTCATAAAAGGATAATAGGGATAATCAAAATAGGTATGAAGAAGAAACTCTACTTTCAATAATAGAAGAAAAAGGAGATACTCCTATTGAAGATCAAAGAAAGAAGAGAGAAATTTAGAAAAAGAAAAGGAGGAAGCCACTCTTAAGGAACTTGTTGAGTTGAAAAAGGAGAATTTAGAATTGAAGGCTCAAATACAAGAGGATGAGAAATGTAAGACAAAGCTTCTACAAGATCTCTCTGACTTGAGAGATAAGGTTGAAAAGGCAAGGAAAGTTGAAAAAGGTATGGTTGAACAATCAAAGGTAAAAGAGCTAGAATGTGAAAGACTTATTGTTGATCTCGAAGAATTAAAAAGGGAGAACTCAGGATTAAGGGTTCAAGCTCAAGAAGATGAGAAAGCAAAAGCAAAGTTTCTACAGGAACTCACCAACTTCAAAATCAAGGTTGAAGAGGCAAGAAAAATTGAAGAAGGTATGGCCAAAAAATTAAAGATAAAAGATCTAGAGTGTGAAAGATTAGAGCATGAGATAGTTTCACTAAGGATGGAAGTAAAAGGTTCTAAGGACAAGCTACACAAGGTTGAGGAAAATTCAAAGACTTTGGACAGGATTATCAATGCACAAAGATCATCAGTCACCAAAACAGGACTTAGTTTTGAAGAAGAACAAGGGAAATAGGAAGCAAAAAAAGGAGAGTCAAGCTCAAGCACCAGAGAAGAAGAAGCATCAAAAGAAGTAAGTAAAAGAGAGAGTGAGACTTCTAAGGATAAGTTGGACAATAGAAATTTCAACAAGGAAAGGAACAATACACAAGTAAGGAACATATGGAACAAGAAACATGGACAGGATAGAAGAGACTAAGAGACCAATGGGGTCTAGGCAAGGATTCTTCAATGGACGATGCTTCTCATGTCACAGGTTTGGGCACATGGCTTCACAGTGCAGGACACATGAAAGACAGGAATATGGGAATTTAGAAACAGAACTTTTCCATGGGTATTGCTACTCATGTAATCAGTTTGGTCACAAGGCAATGAATTGCAGGGTTCATGACAGAAAAGGATATGGCTTCACTAGGAGAAATCCTAAGACATTTGCACCTCCAAGGAATAATAACATTAAGTGTTATAAGTGCAATAATGATGGACATACAACAAAGTGGTGTAGAGCAAACATTCCAGAATCAAGTATGAACAGGAAGAAAGGAATAGGAATATGGATATGAACATGAACAAGAACAGGAACATGAACATGAATATGGATATGAACATGAACAGGAATAGGAATATAGACATGAATAGAAACAGGATTCAAAAGAATCAAAAAGATCATAAAATTAGAAAAGAAAAGATGATAAAGGTAAAGACCATTGCTTGATGGGAGTAGAAATACTCCCACCCCAGAATTAACCACCTCAAGAGGAGGTGGGGGAGGGGCTAAGCTAAGAGGCTCATTCTTAGCCCCGAGCCCCAAAGGTGACCCTTTGCCATTGATGTCAAAGGGGGAGAGATTTGAGTAAGGGGGAGAGATTTGGTATTTGAGTAAAGAGAAGAGAGCATTGAGATAGGGGGAGCAATGTCCCAGGGGGAGCAGAACAAAGGAAAGGTTAAGTTTTTGGTAAAAATAATTTGGGTTGCCATCAATGACAAAGGGGGAGATTGTTGGACATTTTGAGTCAAAGTTGTCATTGATGTCAAGGAACAAAGTTGTCATTGATGTCAAGGAATATGTCAAGGAACAATGCAAAGGTTAATGGCAAAGAGCTTCATAATATTTTTAATATTATGTGGAAGCATATGAAGGTGGTTTTTATTAAAACCATGGATGAGCAAAAATAAAAGGTTTTTCATAAAAACCCAAGGAAGCTTTTTGAAAAGGTAAAGGATGTTTTAATATTTATTTTATAAAATATTTAAATTCAATTTGAATTTAAATTTTATAAATAAATATTATTTATACAAGGTGGTAAATTCAGAGAAGGCTTTAAGCCTTAATAAGACCCAAAGGAATTAAATATTAATTTATAAGATTTAAATTCTAAAGAATTTAAATAATTTATAAATTAATTATTTAAATGAAATGCATCGACGTCTAAGGTTAAAGTGAAAAATTGAAATAGTGATAAGGAAATTGGAGGCATTGTATATTAATACATGCCTTAATGGCGATTTTAAAGATTGTTCGAATAATGTTCTAAATCGTGCAATTTTGAGAATTAAAGGCGTAGAAGGGAAGAAGACAAAATTGTTTTTAGTGCCAACGAAGAGGTTGAAGTTACCATAGGAGGAGAAACCCCATCCAACTAGGTGGAGTGGCCTAGTGGAACTTGGCTGGGAGTTAAGGTGCTTGGGCAGTGTGAGATCCATGTTTGAATTGTGAAGGGATCATTTTGGCATGAGGAGCACACAATTTGTTTTGGCGTCAGCAAGGGTTAAGGAGAACATGGTGCTTGTTTGGTGTTAGACGAGCACCTGGCACTCACGACAGCCGAGCTCATGGCTAGGGCACATGAGGAGGTGGATTCGAAGGTTCGAGTCTCACCTAAGGCAGAGGTAAACGTTTTAATTTTAATTTTATTAAGCCTAAGTTTTAAGTATAATTTCAAGGAGTTATAAGGGGTTAAAGTTAAAGGGGCTTAATTTAAATTTTAATTGTTGGTTAAAAGGAGAGATAAGGGGTAAACTTTATTTTTACATAAAGTTATTTTTACATGGTTGATTTATCAATAGGGTGAATTGTAGATTGATTATTTTGAGAAGTCAATATTCAAACTATTGTGATGTTGGATATTATTTTAACAAAGGAGATTATAAGGTGTATTTGGTCAATGATTTTTATATGATTTGTATTGTTTGTCTAACTTCCTTGAGATTGGCAAAGAAGTGTTTGTGGTTGTGGCAGATATTTGAGGTTCCTTCATCATCAAGAAAAAGGTATGAGCACATTCTTCCATAGTTGAGTTGATTGGTTGGTTTTCTGGAAAATAAGTTTGGAGTGAAAAGGATTTGATTAGGGCTTCCTTATTGAGTGTGTTGAGTTAATGCTTCAAGGTTTTCTGGAATAAAGAGTTGTTATTAAAACCTTGTTTTATAAGCATTGTTGTTGAAGCCATTGGTTGTGTGAAGAACTTGAACTAGGGTTTAGAACATGAGTATCATTGTTATGTGAGAGTTGTTGTTGAAGTGAGTTGTTGAGAACAAAGATTGAACTAGGGTTTGAAAAGAACATGAGTATCATTTTTATGTGAGATTTGTTGTTGAGCATTGTTGGAAATATTTTGAGTGAGTGATCATATGCTTGGACTAGGGTTTGTGAGTAAGGATTGTTTCATTGAGTGATTGGTTGAGTAGAGTTGGTTGAGCCTAGTCAAGTGGATGTGTGAAGTGATTGTTCAAGTTCCATAAAACAAACTATTCTATATTCTGAATTGATTTGAGAAAGTGATTGAGTTGATTTGAAGCATATTGAGTCTCTAACAATTCTCTGTATGTTTTTGAAAGAGTGATTGAAAGTGATTGAGCATTGTGATGAGTATAGAGCATATTGAGTCTCTAACAATTCTCTTTATGTTTCTATGAGATTGGACAAGTTCTAGTGTGGACTTGTTGAGCAGATTTGAGGTAAGTCTTTGAGAAGACTTGTGGATATATTTGGGTAAGATTTTGTGGAAGCTTACAATATAGATTGAGAGTAGATTTGGATAAGTTCTTGTGAGGACTTATTGAGAATATTGGACAAGTTCTAGAGAGGACTTGAGGATAGATTGGTGTGAGCTTTTGTGGAAGCTTACAAGGTATATTTGAGACAAGTCTTTGAGAAGACTTGAGAGCAGAGTTGATTGATTGATTTGTTCAAACCTTGAGTTAAGGTTTGGGGTAGATCTAGTAGAGTTGATTTGAGATTGAGTCAAGCTTTGAGTTAAGGCTTGAGGATAGATATTGAGGATAGATTTGTGCTAGATCGAAGGACTGTGTTTAGTATAGATTTGAGGATAGAGTTTGGTGCATATTTGAGGATAGGTTTGTGCTAGATCAGATATAGAGATTGAGTAGATTTGTGCTAGACCGAAGGACTGTGTTTAGTATAGATTTGAGATAGAGCTTTGGAGGTGACAGATTATAGAGGATGAAAGCCTCTAGTGGATAGAGATCCATTAGTAGGGAGGAGGATAGGTGTCTTCTATGGATAGAGATCCATTAGCTAATGTAGTGGAGGCAGTAGTTCTTCTAGAGGATCACCAACCAGAGCAGAGATTAGGATATTGGTGTCTCCTGTGGATAGAGATCCATGAACTTGATTTAGGGGATTGGTGTCTCCTTTGGATAGAGGTCCATAAATATTGTAATAGGGAAAGGATTCCCAAGAGATTTATTGAGAAAATATTAGTGAAATATTTTCTCCTTGGAGTAGCCCACATTGGGTGAACCACGTTAAATTGGTGTCTCTATTGTGTGTGATGATTTGTGCATTGCTTTGGTTATTGCTATTGATATTGCCATTGATTATATTGAATAATACTATTTGGGAAAGAAAAGTAAAAAGTGATCTTATACTGTTCACCCCCCTCTTAGTATAAGCTTGTGTTCTTCAATTGGTATCAGAGTTGGTTCCTTCGAAAAAGGTTTAACAACTTGAAGGAAGATCTTACAAGAACACAAATGGCAAAGAAAGGCAAAGGTAGAACCATGAGACACAAGAAGAAAAGAACACACATGGTCATGAAAGAAAAGGAAGATGAATTTGATATTGTTGTTTTGGGAGGAAGAATGGAAATAGATTCAAGAGATGAATCAAGTAGTGGAGAAAATATCAGATTGATAAAGTTTTGTACCAGATGTAGGAATATAGGTCACCATGCAGCTTATTGTCCACAAGAAGGTGAAGAATGTTTTGTTTGTGGTCAACTCGATCATGATGCAGGTTATTGCAATGGGTTTAGTAGCGGTGAAGATGAAGATGATACTTTAGAAAAGGTGGTTCATAAAAGGATAACAGGGATAATCAAAATAGGTATGAAGAAGAAACTCTACTTTCAATAATAGAAGAAAATACTCCTATTGAAGACCAAAGAAAAGAGAGAAATTTAGAAAAAGAAAAGGAGGAAGCCACTCTTAAGGAACTTGTTGAGTTGAAAAAGGAGAACTTAGAATTAAAGGCTCAAATACAAGAGGATGAGAAATGTAAGACAAAGCTTCTACAAGATCTCTCTGACTTGAAAGATAAGGTTGAAAAGGTAAGGAGAGCTGAAAAAGATATGGTTGAACAATCAAAGGTAAAAGAGCTAGAATGTGAAAGACTTATGGTTACTCTTGAAGAATTAAAAAGGGAGAACTCAGGATTAAGGGTTCAAGCTCAAGAAGATGAGAAAGCAAAAGCAAAGTTTCTACAAGAACTCACCAACTTCAAAATCAAGGTTGAAGAGGCAAGAAAAATTGAAGAAGGTATGGCCAAAAAATTAAAGACAAAAGATCTAGAGTGTGAAATATTAGAGCATGAGATAGTTTCACTAAGGATGGAAGTAAAAGGCTCTAAGGACAAGCTACACAAGGTTGAGAAAAATTCAAAGACTTTGGACAGGATTATCAATGCACAAAGATCATCAGTCACCAAAACAGGACTTAGTTCTGAAGAAGAACAAGGGAAACAGGAAGCAAAAAAAGAGAGTCAAGCTCAAGCACCAGAGAAGAAGAAGCATCAAAAGAAGTAAGTAAAAGAGAGAGTGAGACTTCTAAGGATAAGTTGGACAATAGAAAGTTCAACAAGGAAAGGAACAATACACAAGTAAGGAATATATGGAACAGGAAACATGACAGGGTAGAAGAGACTAAGAGACCAATGGGGTCTAGGCAAGGTTTCTTCAATGGACGATGCTTCTCATGTCACAGGTTTGGGCACATGGCTTCACAGTGCAGGACACATGAAAGACAGAAAAATGGGAACAAAAATAGCAACTTTTCCATGGGTATTGCTACTCATGTAATCAGTTTGGTCACAAGGCAATGAATTGCAGGGTTCATGATAGAAAAGGATATGGCTTCACTAGGAGAAATCCTAAGACATTTGCACCTCCAAGGAATAATAACATTAAGTGTTATAAGTGCAATAATGATGGACATACAACAAAGTGGTGTAGAGCAGACATTCCAGAATCAAGTATGAACATGAATAGGAATAGGAATATGGATATGAACATGAACAAGAACAAGAACATGAACAGGAATAGGAATATGGATATGAACATGAATAAGAATAGGAATAAAGACATGAACAAGAAAGAGGATTTTCAAAAGATTCAAAAAGCTATTATTTTAAAATTATGGAAAAAGAAAAGATAAAGGTAAAGACCAGTGCTTGATGGGAGTAGAAATACTCCCACCCTAGAATTAACCACCTCAAGAGGAGGTGGGGGAGGGGCTAAGCTAAGAGGCTCATTCTTAGCCCCGAGCCCCAAAGGTGACCCTTTGCCATTGATGTCAAAGGGGGAGAGATTTGAGTAAGGGGGAGATATTTGGTATTTGAGTAAAGAGGAGAGATTTGAAAAGAGCATTGAGCCAGGGGGAGCAATGTCCCAGGGGGAGCAGAACAAAGGAAAGGTTAAGTTTTTGGTAAAAATAATTTGGGTTGCCATCAATGACAAAGGGGGAGATTGTTGGACATTTTGAGTCAAAGTTGTCATTGATGTCAAGGAACAATGCAAAGGTTAATGGCAAAGAGCTTCATAATATTTTTAATATTATGTGGAAGCATATGAAGGCAGGTTTTTATTAAAACCATGGATGAGCAAAAATAAAAGGCTTTTCATAAAAACCCAAGGAAGCATTTTGAAAAGCTAAATGAGGTTTTAATATTTATTTTATAAAATATTTAAATTCAATTTGAATTTAAATTTTATAAATAAATATTATTTATACAAGGTGATAAATTCAAAGAAGGCTTAAACCTTAATAAAGCCCAAAGGAATTAAATATTAATTTATAAGATTTAAATTCTAAAGAATTTAAATAATTTATAAATTAATTATTTAAATAAAATGCACCGATATCAAGGTTGAAGGTGAAAATTGAAATGTGAAGGATATGGTAGGCATTGTATATTAGATACATGCCTTAATGGCGATTTAAAGATTGATAATGTGCAATCGTGTATTGTGAAATCAAAGG
Source organism: Wollemia nobilis (assembly GCA_028583015.1). NCBI lineage: Eukaryota > Viridiplantae > Streptophyta > Pinopsida > Araucariales > Araucariaceae > Wollemia > Wollemia nobilis. The sequence continues at coordinate 300,947 of JAQPPZ010001471.1, read as the reverse complement.
GTGAAGGGAAGAAGACAAAGTTACTTTTAGCGCCAGCAAAGAGGTTTAAGCTACATGGAGAAACCCCATCCAACTAGGTGGAGTGGCCTAGAGGCACTTGGCTAGGAGTTAAGGTGCTTGGGCAGTGTGAGATCCGTGTTCGAATTGCGGAGGGATCAGTTTGGCATGAGGAGCACACGATTTGTTTTGGCGTCAGCAAGGGTTAAGGAGAACATGGTGCTCGTTTGGTGTTAGACGAGCACCTGGCACTCACAACAGCCGAGCTCATGGCTAGGGCGCATGAGGAGGTGGATTCGAAGGTTTGAGTCTCACCTAAGGCAGAGGAAAACGTTTTAATTTTTATTTTTACTAAGCCTAAGTTTTAAGTATAATTTCAAGGAGTTATAAGGGGTTAAAGTTAAAGGGGCTTAATTTAAATTTTAATTTTTGGTTAATAGGAGAGATAAGGGGTTAGCTTTATTTTTACATAAAGTTATTTGTACATTGTTGATTGAGTTAAAGGGTGAATTGAAGATTGAGTTATTTTGAGAAGTGAGATTGTATTGAAATTATTCTGGTATTGAATATTATTTTAAGTGAAAGGAGTAATAAGGTGTATTTGTGAGTGATTATATGATTTGTATTGTTTGTCTAACTTCCTTGATATTGGCAAAGAAGTGTTTGTGGTTGTGGCAGATATTTGAGGTTCCTTCATCATCAAGAAAAAGGTATGAGCACATTCTTCCATAGTTGAGTTGATTGGTTGGTTTTCGGAAAATAAGTTTGGAGTGAAAAGGATTTGATTAGGGTTCCTTATTGAGTGTGTTGAGTTAATGCTTCAAGGTTTTCTGGAATAAAGAGTTGTTGTTAAAACCTTGTTTGATAAGCATTGTTGTTGAAGCCATTGGTTGTGTGAAGAACTTGAACTAGGGTTTGAAAAGAACATGAGTATCATTGTTATGTGAATATTGTTTTATAAGCATTGTTGTTGAAGTGAGTTGTTGTGTAAAGAACTTGAACTAGGGTTTGAAAAGAACATGAGTATCATTGTTATGTGAGATTTGTTGTTGAGCATTGTTGGAAATATTTTGAGTGAGTGATCATATGCTTGGACTAGGGTTTGTGAGCAAGGATTGTTTTATTGAGTGATTGGTTGAGTAGAGTTGGTTGAGCCTAGTCAAGTGGATGTGTGAAGTGATTGTTCAAGTTCCATAAAACAAACTATTCTATATTCTGAATTGATTTGAGAAAGTGATTGAGTTATGAGTTGAAGCATATTGAGTCTCTAACAATTCTCTGTATGTTTCTGAAAGAGTGATTGAAAGTGATTGAGCATTGTGATGAGTATAGAGCATATTGAGTCTCTAACAATTCTCTTTATGTTTCTATGAGATTGGACAAGTTCTAGTGTGGACTTGTTGAGTAGATTTGAGGTAAGTCTTTGAGAAGACTTGTGGATATATTTGGGTAAGATTTTGTGGAAGCTTACAATATAGATTGAGAGTAGATTTGGATAAGTTCTTGTGAGGACTTATTGAGCATATTGGATAAGTTCTAGAGAGGACTTGAGGACAGATTGGTGTGAGCTTTTGTGGAAGCTTACAAGGCAGATTTGAGACAAGTCTTTGAGAAGACTTGAGAGCAGAGTTGATTGATTGATTTGTTCAAACCTTGAGTTAAGGTTTGGGGCAGATCCAGCAGAGTTGATTTGAGATTGAGTCAAGCTTTGAGTTAAGGCTTGAGGATAGAGATTGAGGATAGATTTGTGCTAGACCGAAGGACTGTGTTTAGTATAGATTCGAGGATAGATTTTGGTGCAGATTTGAGGATAGGTTTGTGCCAGACCAGAGATAGAGATTGAGCAAATTTGTGCTAGACCGAAGGACTATGTTTAGTATAGATTTGAGAGTAAGTGAGCCTTTGGAGGTGATAGAGTATAGAGGATGAAAGTCTCTAGTGGATAGAGATCCATTAGCCAGGGTAGTGAGGATAGATATTTTGAGTGAGGACAAGTGTCTTCAATGGATAGAGATCCATTAGCTAGAGTAGTGGGGGCAATAGTTCTTCTAGAAGATCACCAACAAGAGCAAGAGGTTAGGATATTGGTGTCTCTTGTGGATAGAGATCCATGAACTTGATTTAGGGGATTGGTGTCTCCTTTGGATAGAGGTCCATAAACATTGTAATAGGGAAAGGATTCCCAAGAGATTTATTGAGAAAATATTAGTGAAATATTTTCTCCATGGAGTAGCCCACATTGGGTGAACCATGTTAAATTGGTGTCTCTATTGTGTGTGATGATTTGTGCATTGCTTTGGTTATTGCTATTGATATTGCCATTGATTATATTGAATAATACTGTTTGGAAAAGAAAAGTAAAAAGTGGTCTTATATTGTTCACCCCCCTCTTAGTATAAGCTTGTGTTCTTCAATTGGTATCAGATCTGGTTCCTTCAAAAAAGGTTTAACAACTTGAAGAAAGATCTTACAAGAACACAAATGGCAAAGAAAGGCAAAGGTAGAACCATGAGACACAAGAAGAAAATAACACACATGGTCATGAAAGAAAAAGAATATGAATTTGATATTGTTGTTTTTGGAGGAAAATTGGAAATAGATTCAAGAGATGAATCAAGCAATGGAGAAAATATCAGATTGATAAAGTTTTGTACCAGATGTAGGAATATAGGTCACCATGTAGCTTATTGTCCACAAGAAGGTGAAGAATGTTTTGTTTGTGGTCAACTCGGTCATGATGCAAGTTATTGCAATGGGTTTAGTAGCAATGAAGATGAAGATGATACTTTCGAAATGAAGTCCTAGAGGTTGGTTCATAAAAGGATAACAGGGACAATCAAAATAGGTATGAAGAAGAAACTCTACTTTCAGTAATAGAAGAAAATACTCCTATTGAAGACCAAATAAAAGAGAGAAATTTAGAAAAAGAAAAGGAGGAAGCTACTCTTAAGGAACTTGTTGAGTTGAAAAGGGAGAACTTAGAATTAAAGGCTCAAATACAAGAGGATGAGAAATATAAGACAAAGCTTCTACAAGATCTCTCTGACTTGAAAGTTAAGGTTGAAAAGGTAAGGAAAGCTGAAAAAGATATGGTTGAACAATAAAAGGTAAAAGAGATAGAATGTGAAATACTTATGGTTACTCTTGAAGAATTAAAAAGGGAGAACTCAGGATTAAGGGTTCAAGCTCAAGAATATGAGAAAGCAAAAGCAAAGTTTCTATAGGAACTCACCAACTTCAAAATCAAGGTTGAAGAGGCAAGAAAATTTGAAGAAGGTATGGCCAAAAAATTAAAGATAAAAGATCTAGAGTGTGAAAGATTAGAACATGAGATAGTTTCACTAAGGATGGAAGTAAAAAGCTCTAAGGACAATCTACATAAGGTTGAGAAAAATTCAAAGACTTTGGACAGGATTATCAATGCACAAAGATCATCAGTCACCAAAACAGGACTTAGTTTTGAAGAAGAACAAGGGAAATAGGAAGCAGAAAAAGAGAGTCAAGCTCAAGCACCAGAGAAGAAGAAGCATCAAAAGAAGTAAGTAAAAGAGAGAGTGAGACTTCTAAGGATAAGTTGGACAATAGAAAGTTCAACAAGGAAAGGAACAATGCACAAGTAAGAAACAGATGGAACAGGAAACAGGACAAGGTAGAAGAGACTAAGAGACCAATGAGGTCAAGGCAAGGAAATTTCAATGGAAGATGTTTTTCATGTCACAGGTTTGGGCACATGGCTTCACAGTGCAGGACACATGAAAGATAGGAATATGGGAACGAAAGCAACTTTTCCATGGGTATTGCTACTCATGTAATCGGTTTGGTCACAAGGCAATGAATTGCAGGGTTCATGACAGAAAAGGATATGGCTTCACTAGGAGAAATCCTAAGACATTTGCACCTCCAAGGAATAATAACATTAAGTGTTATAAGTGCAATAATGATGGACATACAACAAAGTGGTGTAGAGCAGACATTCCAAAATCAAGTATGAACATGGACAGGAACAGGAATAGGAATATGGATATGAACATGAACAAGAACAGGAACAGGAACAGGAATATGGATATGAACATGAACAGGAATAGGAATATAGACATGAACAAGAAAGAGGATTTTCAAAAGATTCAAAAAGGTATTATTTTAAAATTATGGAAAAAGAAAACTAAAAAATGAAAGGAACATTGCATGATGGGAGTAGAGATACTCCCACCCCAGAATTAACCACCTCAAAAGGAGGTGGGGGAGGGGCTAAGCTAAGAGACTCATTCTTAGCCCCGAGCCCCAAAGGTGACCCTTTGCTATTGATGTCAAAGGGGGAGATATTTGGTATTTGAGTAAAGAGGAGAGATTTGGTATTTGAGCAAAGAGGAGAGAGCATTGATCCTAGGGGGAGCAGAACAAAGAAAAGGTTAAGTTTTCGGTAAAAATAATTTGGGTTGCCATCAATGACAAAGGGGGAGATTGTTGGACATTTTGAGTCAAAGTTGTCATTGATGTCAAGGAATGAAGTTGTCATTGATGTCAAGGAATAAGCTCAAAGAACAATGTAAAGGTTAAAGGTAAAAAGAGCTTCATAATATTTTTAATATTATGTGGAAGCATACGTTAGAAGGGTTTTTATTAAAACCATGGTTGAGCAAAAATAAAAGACTTTTCATAAAAAGCCCAAGGAAAGTTTTAATATTTATTTTATAAAATATTTAAATTCAAATTGAATTTAAATTTTATATGTAAATATTATTTATACAAAGTGGTAAAATTAAAGAAGGCTTTAATAAAGCCAAAGGGATTTAAAAATTAATTTATAAAATTTAAATTCTAAAGAATTTAAATAATTTATAAATTAATTATTTAAATCAAAATGCGTCGACATCTAAGGTTAAGGTGAAAATTTGAAATACACCGACGTCTAAGGAAAGGGGAGGCATTGTATATTAACACATGCCTTAATGGCAGTTTCAAAGAGTGTTCGGATAATGTTCTAATCATACAATTTCAAAATCGAAGGCAGCAGAAGGGAAGAAGACAAAGTTACTTTTAGCACCAGGGAAGAGGTTAAAGTTACATAGGAGGAGAAAACCCATCCAACCAGGCGGAGTGGCCTAGCGACACTTGTCTCAGAGTTAAGGCACTTGGGCAGTGTGATATCCGCATTTGAATCACGATGGGATCGTTTTGGTGTGAGGAGCACATGATTTGTTTTAGCGCCAGCAAGGGTTAAGGAGCACATGGTGCTCGTTTGTTGTTATACGAGTGCCTAGCACTTATGGGAGCCGAGGTCATGGCTAGGGTGCACGAGGAGGTGGATTCGAAGGTTCGAGTCTCACCTAAGGCAGAGGTAAACATTTTAATTTTAATTTTTAATGCCTAAGGTTTGAGTATGAGGTCCTAAGGAGTTAAAAGGGGTTAAGTTAAAGGGGCTTAATTTTAATTATTATTTTTGGTTAAATGGAGGAATAAGGAGTTAGCTTTATTTTTAAATAAAGTTATTTGTGACATGGTTGATTTATTAATAGGGTTAAAGTTTGAAAGGACTCTTGCCATTGAGTTATTTTGAGAAGTGAATGTATTGATATTATTTTGTATTGTTTTTTTTATTGGGATATTAAAAGGGGGATTGGGGGTTTTTTTTTTTTTTTTTTTTTGGGTGTTTTTTTTGAGGTGGGGTAAAAAGGGGGGGGGAAGTTGGGGTGTTTGCATTGTAATATTGAGAGAGAGTTTTATCATCTTCTAACCTTCCTTTGAGCTTGGCAAAAGAAGTGTTTGTGGTTGTGGTAGATTTTTGAGGTTCCTTCATCATCAAGAAAAAGGTATGAGCACATTCTTCCATAGTTGAGTTGATTGGTTGGTTTTCTGGAAAATAAGTTTGGAGTGAAAAGGATTTGATTAGGGCTTCCTTATTGAGTGTGTTGAGTTAATGCTTCAAGGTTTTCTGGAATAAAGAGTTGTTGTTAAAACCTTGTTTTATAAGCATTGTTGTTGAAGCCATTGGTTGTGTGAAGAACTTGAACTAGGGTTTAAAAATAACATGAGTATCATTGTTATGTGAGAGTTGTTTTATAAGCATTATTTTTGAAGTGAGTTATTGAGTGAAGAACTTGAACTAGGGTTTGAAAAGAACATGAGTATCATTTTTATGTGAGATTTATTGTTGAGCATTGTTGGAAATATTTTGAGTGAGTGATCATATGCTTGGACTAGGGTTTGTGAGCAAGGATTATTTCATTGAGTGATTGGTTGAGTAGAGTTGGTTGAGCCTAGTCAAGTGGATGTGTGAAGTGATTGTTCAAGTTCCATAAAACAAACTATTCTATATTCGGAATTGATTTGAGAAAGTGATTGAGTATTGAATTTGAAGCATATTGAGTCTCTAACAATTCTCTATATGTTTCTAAAAGAGTGATTGAAAGTGATTGAGCATTGTGATGAGTATAGAGCATATTGAGTCTCTAACAATTCTCTTTATGTTTCTATGATATTGGACAAGTTCTAGTGTGGACTTGTTGAGTAGATTTGAGGCAAGTCTTTGAGAAGACTTGTGGACATATTTGGGTAAGCTTTTATGGAAGCTTACAATACAGATTGAGAGTAGATTTGGATAAGTTCTTGTGAGGACTTATTGAGCAGATTTGACAAGTTCTAGAGAGGACTTGAGGACAGATTAGTGTGAGCTTTTGTGGAAGCTTACAAGGCAGATTTGAGACAAGTCTTTGAGAAGACTTGAGAGCAGAGTTGATTGATTGATTTTTTCAAACCTTGAGTTAAGGTTTGGGGCAGATCCAACAGAGTTGATTTGAGATTGAGTCAAGCTTTGAGTTAAGGCTTGAGGATAGAGATTGAGGATAGATTTGTGCTAGACCGAAGGACTATGTTTAGTACAGATTCGAGGATAGAGTTTGGTGCAGATTTGAGGACAGATTTGTGCCAGACCAAAGACAGAGATTGAGCAAATTTATGCTAGATCGAAGGACTGTGTTTAGTATAGATTTGAGACAGATCTAAGAGTAAGCTTTGGAGGTGACAAAGTATAGAGGATGACAGTCTCTAGTGGATAGATATCCATTAGCCAAGGTAGTGAGGACAGGTCTTCTAAGTGAGGACAAGTGTCTTCAATGGATAGAGATCCATTAGCTAGAGTAGTGGGGGAAGTAGTTCTTCTAGAAGATCACCAGCTAGAGCAAAGATTAGGAGATTGGTGTCTCCTATGGATAGAGATCCATGAACTTGATTTAGGGGATTGGTGTCTCCTTTGGATAGAGGTCCATAAAAATTGTAATAGGGAAAGGATTCCCAAGATATTTATTGAGAAAATATTAGTGAAATATTTTCTCCATGGAGTAGCCCACATTGGGTGAACCATATTAAATTGGTGTCTCTATTGTATGTGATGATTTGTGCATTGCTTTGGTTACTGTTCTTGATATTGCTATCTTTATATTGCATAATATTGATTGGAAAGAAAAGTAAAAAGTGTTCTTATATTGTTCACCTCCCTCTCATTATAAGCTTGTGTTCTTCACACGTGAAGTAAAATAAAAGAACAACTTTGTATTACTTGAGATAAAAAATATACAGCTTAGTGTTTGGTTGGTGTACCACAATCTAGACTCGATACACTTAACCTAGGGATGCACACTATAATCCAAAATTAGTGTGCCATCTTGATCCCTAGCCTTAGCTTTGGGAGCCTGCTCCCTCTGACCCGTCTTGAGGAGAAGGTAGCCTAGGCTGATGCATGCCCATGGACTGTGTAGTTGATACTGTCTAAGATTGAGATCATGACCTACTATCCAATTGGAGGGATGGAGGGAGTAGCATCCTCCACTCTGTTGGGACCATTTCATACTATACTATCTCAAAAAATGTAGCCCACTAAATAGCTACCTCCATCCTCTCTCCTGTACTATGTATCTCTGTATGTAAGAGTTGGGCTCCATCGCCCACTTGGCTGCTCTCGATGATAGCCATTCCCTCAACCTTGGTCCTATAATTTTCCCCATCTATATGGGTCACCTCACCTCAGATTTTATCAACCTCTACCCAAGCTACGCCCCTCTCTACCTCTACGACACTCAGTGAGCTTTGTAGTCCCTCTAGCCTCCTAGCCCTATCCTCCTGTATTTGGGCCATATACCCTTGTAGAGTCACTACCTATACCTGTAGCTCCTCTATCTCTCCTTGGTCCTTTCCAACCATTGCTATAGATTTCAAGGCCTCCCTAGGATCTCTACCCTATAGCCTTGTGGCCTCTGTGGGGGTAACTCTCGTCCCTACCTCCTAAGCTCCTATAGAGTTGGTGGCCTCCAGCACCAACACAATTACAACACGTGTCTACCTCTATCTCAGTTCTATAGGACCCTATTATGCCCTCTTTGTATCTTGATGAGCAACCTCTTAAAAATATCGTTGCCTACCCAAGCTCATAACCTAGCACCTCTATATCAGTACAAGTAGGGAGATCCTCTAGGGCACAACTCCTCTATACCATCTCTTGTACTTGACAACCACTCTTGCATTTTCTACACTCAGGTCAACATAAGGAGGATCATACAAGTCCTCCTCGGCCCACCTAATGAGGTTTGGCTCACCTCTAACCCCTACTGGGTCCCGATATACCCTCTGGTACCAGTAGTCCCCCAGGTTCGAGAGTCCTTGCAAGATACTGAACTACCTCAGGACTTTGTCAAAGCAGAAGACCTATGGCTCCCCCTTCTCTATCGTTAGCCATCTTGTCCTCCTCACCTTAGCTAGCTCCATCATATCCTCAACCAACCCAGGGTGAAGGTGCCATGTTCACCATATGATATTCACTTTCCAAAGCTCATCGATCACCCGCCTAGCTAATGTCAAGTTCCTAACATAGGTCCTCACAGACCTCTCAAGGGACCTCAGCCAGCTGTATGCTACCGGCCACTCTGATTTGGGTAGTGGACCTGGTAGTGCATGTGGTATCTAAACCGATATGTGCTTCTAGTACCACAACTGGAGCAAAGTCATACAAACTAACCTTGTACGCCGCTTGTACACAATGTTATACAATATCCTATACAAACGAGCCAACACATATGGGCCCCATGTGAATCTCACTCCCTGGTCGCGCATGTCTACCACTACTTTTTCCATGGTCCACGATAGATATCACCTACTAGTATGGCACATCAGTATCCCTACCACCACCCCATAGAGCATAGTTGTCAGTGGATCTACCCCATATCTACCCACCAGATCATAAACTGCAATGGTGCTCTCTTGCACCTGGTGGGTCCAACCTCCTAAAAATCACTAAAGTATGATTGGCTATCCTCGTGCCCTATAAACTGATGATCCCTTGATGGGTAAAATCTACCACACATCCTCCTGTGTGACAGTCAGCTCCCCTATTGGTAACTAGAAGGTGGATGACTCTGGGTACCATCTCTCTACTAGGGCTACCAGCAAAGCCCTATCTATCTCAATGTGAGGCATCTTCGTTAGGTGGACTAGCCCCACCGCCTCTAGTCAAGCCATCTCCATCAACCCCAATGCATCTAGCCCTACCTCTAGTGAGCCCGCTCACCGCTCCCAACTCTCGAGTACACCGAGCTGCATTTGCAAAAAGAAAAAAAATTATTAGTCTCATAAATTTAATAAAATTTTAATAGAAATGATAGCCAATTAAAATTGAGTTTTTTGTTATCTTGCTTCCCATTTTCCTTCTCTTCTTCTTTGTTTTCTTTTTTTTTCTTTTCCTTTCTTTTTTCTTCTTCTCCTTGATGAAATCGCATCCTATTTTTTGGATGCGCGACTTCACCGGAGCGAAATCGTACCTTTTATTTCGAAGATGCAATTTTACAAAATTGCGCCCAATTTTCTTTGAGCAAGATTTCACCACGCGTCAGCCTGAGCAAGGTCATGGCCAAGATACAAGGTCACACCTCGGTTGAGCATGAAATTTTCCACCCTTCACAGTGGCGTATTTTCCAAACCCCCCTAAACTCAAAAAATATGCTAAATTAAACAAAAATTGGCATAAAAGTGATAGTTTTTGGGTCTCCCTATGCTCGGTCCACCTCTGTGTCAGCCTCACCTCTCACAATTATGGAACGGTGCACTGATAGCACCATCACCATTTTTCCCAGAGTTCTATTTTCCTCTTTTGTGTAGTGAAAATGAATTAGGGTTTTACCCTTTTTCACCTTTTTAACCCTATTTGTTCTACCCTCTTTTTTCTTCGTTTTTCATCTTTTCTCTCTTTATTCCTTTGTGTCTACCTTTTCATGTTTTTATGAGGAATGTCTCCCTCACAAATCTTGAGGGGGCACCTCGGCCTATAGAGGCATTAAAGTCCCTAATGCCTCGATTTACGTGTAAAACAAGAAAGTGTCCGGAGTGACACCATTTTCACACCATCCCTTACTTCTAAACCAGCTACCCTCATTTTTGCTTGTTGTTTCTTGTTTGAATGTTTGTTTACATCTCTTATTTGACACATTTATTAGTCCATAAATGCGTCAAAGAGGGGGTAAAATGTAGACACATAAAATTGATTCATTTTAGTGGGCATTCTTCCTTGAACCCTTTAAGAGACCTCCAACACTTGCCCAAGGCATGGGATAGGCCCCTTTTCCTTTGTTTCTCCTTTTTTCCTTCTCTATGTGAGATCGTGCCTAGTTAATATGGGGCACGACTTCACATAGGTGAAGTCGCAATTGGCCAAGATAGGGCGTGACTTCACCTTTTTAGGTTTTCTCCCACAAAAACCCTAATTCTTCTATATTGCGTGTTTTGGCATCGGCCTTCCTGGGTTTTTCCTGCACTTTTCATCTTCGATCTTGTTATAAAAAGAGGGTCTAATCCCTCATTTTGAAACATGACTTAATGATTTTTACATGCCATTATTCTAACATGCTCACAACTATTTTCTATTTGCTTCCTTTTCTTCTACAAGCAAGCTAACTCCTAAGTGTGAATTTTATCTTCTACTACATTGATATGATTTTGTTGTTTGCCTTTGTGGATTTGTGTCGTAGCTCGAGGGAGAGATTAACTACTTAGAGGTCTCAACCCTTCTATCTGCTTATATGCCATTCACCAGGTGTTTTTATTTAGTTTAAGACATTTGCATTTTATTTTCAATTTTGCTTATGCTTTTCTCACATATCAGGTGAAGTCACGCTAGGTATTACCGGGGCACGACCTTGTAGGCCCAAACTTAGAGTTTCTTTTTTGTAGAGGTAAAATTGCGCTCGGTCCAGACGGGGCATGATTTTACCTTCTGCATTGTCACGCTAGCTCTTTGAGGAGCATGACTTTACCCAAAGTCAATATGGGGGCAACTTGACATTTATAATTGCATGATAGCATCTCAGGCTACATTTTTATCATAGTTGTATGCTTTGTATTTTGTTTGTATTTTGTTGCACTATTGTTTTATGATTAATATCTAAAGGTCAATTTCCACTTTTGTTATTGAAGGTCATCTAAAAGGACCTAGGGGGCTTGATTGCTGCACCTCCAAGCATTATTGTACAACATCATAAGGAGACCCCCTAATGCTAATTCCATTTTCAAGTGTTTCTTGAGTTATCTTACAAGAACAAGAATTTTTGATATCATTGTACAAGAGGATGAAAGCTTGGATCAACCACCGGTCAAGATAAGTGTTCCTATTAAATTATAGGTTGTTTGTTGAGTGCTCATATTTTTGGTTTAAAACCCTAGATCTGATTTTATATAAAATGTTAGGCATTAAAAGGATAAACAACATATAGTGTGCATCTAGATTAATTATATTTGTGCATTCTTCTTTGAACCCATGCTTAAAGATTGTTTATCTTGAAACCCTAGGTTAGAAAGCTTTTAAATAAAGAGTCGTTCTAGGAATAGCTCTTGTAATCTTGCATTTTGTATTTTTGTATTATCCTTTATCTTTTATAGCATAGATCTAGAAAGGCCAAATTTAGGTGATTGCTTTTAAACTGAACACACCAAACATTCCCAAAATTCTAGAGGACTTGGAGTGAGTCCTTAAACCGTTCTTGGTGAACCCTTCCCCCCATCCTTCACACTCGAGTGTAGAGAATAACAAAAACCTCATGGTTCACCCTAAAGGCTTTTCTCTCTTTTGTAGATACAGATTTTGGAAATTGTACATGGTAGGGTAGTTTTCCTCCTCTACAATTTCTCACATGTTTATTGAAGATACCATCGATGTGAACCTTAGTTCAGATGTAGACAATACCCAAATTGTTAAACTTGGTAAAATTTTATCCATATATGAACAAGATCAATTAATTACTCTCCTCAAGAAGAAGGACATTTTTGCATGGTCATACAAAGTCTTGATCCTAACTTGGTTGTCCACAATCTCACCTTACATTCTGATGGTGATCTGGTCAAACAAAAACTAAGAAGGATGCATCCTACCATGGCCTTCATTGTCAAATAAGAGCTTCAAAAACTTTTAGATGTGGTTTTCATTATCCCCATTGACTATCCTGAGTGGCTCTCAAACATGGTACCCGTTTGTAACCCTAACGGGGCGATACACATTTGCACTGGTTTTTGAGACCTTAACAAAGCCTGTACTAAGGATGATTTTCCTCTTCAAAACATTGATACTCTTTTTGATACCTGTGCTAGCCATGAAATGCTTTCTCTCATGGATGATTTTTTAGGATACAAGCAATTTCGAATCAATCCTTATGACCAACACAAAACAACATTCACCACACCTTGGGGAACTTTTTGTTACAAGGTGATGTCCTTTAGCCTAAAAAACACAGGTGTCACTTATCAACGTGCCATGACATAAATATTCCATGATTACATGCATAATATTATCGAAGATTATGTGGATGATCTCTTGGAAAAATCTAAAAATCGACAAGAGCACGTTGGTGTATTGGAAAAAATATTTGATTGACTTTTAGAGCATAATGTAAGGTTGAACCCCAAGAAATGTGTCTTTGGTGTTACCTTTGGTAAACTTCTAGGATTCATTACCTCCAAAAGAGGCATTGAGGTGGACCCAAACAAATTCAAGACCATCATGGAGATGCCCCCCAACAAACAAAAATTACGTAGTTTACAAGGAAAGATTCAATCGATCCATCGTTTCATTGTGCAACTTTCTAATAAATGCATATCATTCAATCACCTGCTACAAAAGGGACTGATGTTTTCATGGATATATGAGTGTTAGAAAGCCTTTGATTACATTAAGTAATAACTAGCTTCTCCACCAGTCTTAACTCCTCCTCGTCTGAGGGTCCTCTTCCATATTTATGTTTCAGCAACAAACTTTGCATCAGGGATAATGCTTGCACAAAAGAATGAAACAATTGAGATCAAGTTGTCTATTATATTAGTCAAATATTAGTAAGCTATGAAACCAAATATGCTTATGTGGGAAAATTATTCTTAGAAGTGGTTTTTACCACTAATAAACATAGACATTACATGCTTAGTCACACCACATATGTCATAGCTCATGAAAATCCTCTACGTTATATCATGTCTCGCACTTACAATAACACCCCCACCGCTAGATGGATAATTTTTCTCACTAAATTTGATCTTGAATTCATAAACCAAAAATCTATTAAAGGTCAGGTTATAGTCGATCAGCTTGTGGAAGCTGCATTTCCTAGTGATCAACCCTTGATTTTGAGCTCCCAGATGATTTGGTATTCATTGTCACTGAACAAGAAGAAGATGTCATTCTGAAGGAAGACATCGATATCACACTATTCTTTGATGGTTTTAAATGTAAAAAAGGTCATGTTTCTAGAGTCATGTTTCATACACCCCAAGGGATGCCTATCCCCTTATCATTCAAAATAGACTTCCAATGCACAAACAACAATGTAGAGTATGAATCCTTAATCTTAGGTCTTCAAGCAGCTATAGCTATGGGCATAAAGCATATCAGGATATTTGGTGATTCTCAACTTGTTGTTAGACAAATCAATGGAGAATACCAATGCAAATAACCTACCATAAAACTTTACCATGAAGTAGCAATGTCATTGCTCTCTAAGTTTTATTGGTATGAAATTGATAGTTTGCCACATTCGACTAATAGATTTGTAGATGCGATGGCCTCTCTTGGATCATTGATTCCAAAGGACTCCTTAGGAGAGGTACAACCACTCATTGTCACAACTATCTCTAAATCTACAATTGTCTATGCTAAATCTAAGGATGAAAATGATATTTTCTTTATCCATTCGAAGCCATATGAGCCTTGGTCAAATCAAATAATAGCCTTTATCATGTTTGGGAAACTCCCATCAGATATGTCATGGATTGCTAAACATACTTTCAAGCAAAAGTTAGCTCATTTTACTCTCTTGGGGGACATTTTGTATAGATGTGGTTATGATGGAATCCTCCTTCGTTGTCTTAAGCCTACAGAGGAACAAAGAGTCATAGTTAAATATCATAATGGTACTTGTGGTGGTCATTTTAGTGGAATGGCCATTGCATATCATTTTCTACGCATGGGTTACTATTGGCCCATAATGGAACTTGACTATTACACATATGTCAAGCATTGTAAGCAATGTCAAGAGCATGCTAATTTATCTCACATTCTATCATAAGCATTACAACCTATTCAAAGCCTTTGGACCCTTTCACAATGGGATCTATATTTAATTGGTAAAATCTTATCTCCTTCCTCGAGACAACATACATTCATCATCACAACCACTGAATACTTCACAAAGTGGGTTGAGGCAATTCCTCTAACTAGTACGACAAGACCAAGAATTATGGAGTTTACACTTCATCATATAATTTATCCTTTTGGTATTCCCTCAAAAATAATCTTTGACAATGAAAAATCTTTCAAAAATAAGGATTTTCAAGCACTTCACAAGAAATATAATATCCAACACACTTCCTCGACTCCTTATTACCCACAAGCAAATGGACAAGTTGAGGCTACCAATAAGACCTTAATTGTTATTCTCAAGAAACTTATCAAAGAAAATCATAGATATTGACATACTCAAATTCCTTTGGCATTATAGGCTTATCGAAAAAGCATCCACACGCCTACTGGGGTAGCACCATTTTCATTGGCCTATGGAGCCAAAGCAATCATGCCTCTTGAGCTCGATATCCCCTTACAAATTTCATTGTAGTAATTCATAGATGACGATATTGCAAGACAAGCACGCCTTGACCAACTCACACTTCTTGATGAGAGGTGAGTCAATGCTTTAGAGCATGTATGAGTTTATAAAGACTGACTAAAACGTGCTTACAATGCCAAAGTTCATCTACATGAATCCCAAGTAGGAAATCTTGTTCTTAAATATAATCAACAAAACACCAATGCATTACTGCATATTCATGATAAATTCATGGATAATTGGTTAGGTCCATACATTGTCACTCAAAAAGTGGGTAAAGAAACTTATAGGCTTGCTAGTCTAGAGGGAGTTAAAGAGTCCAAACCACTTAATGTTATCCACTTGAGAGCATTCTATGCTTAATGTGATTTATATATATGTGAAAGCATGAGATTTCGAAAACAAAAAGGATAGACTAAAATGTGATGTAAACGGAACTAAAGATAACGCTTAAAGCCTATGTATTGAAAAATGCATGAAAAGGAAAGAACATGAACACAAGATATAAAAGCGATATAAAATATGGCCCTTTTTATTGATATGCTTTTCAAAGTTGTGTTACAATACGTCTCCTTCCTTTTTAGGGGATAGGAGCATTAAATATTGATCCTTTACAACTTGTTTTAGAATTCCTTCTTTCGCGTGCCCACATATAAGATGGGCGGACCAAAACGTCACCGTCGCTTGTGTTGATAAGCCTCGACTCCTTGCTGCTCCTATGATGTTTGAAGACCTACGTTCAAAGAAACAAACAAAGAGTCAGTAGCACCTGTGTATGAAAATGAAACTCGCGAATCTGAAAGGTTACTGTTAATGAATGTGAAAGATAAATATAACGATGATTAAAATGAATCCAAATAAACTGAAAACTTGACAGAAGCATAAACATGTAACTAGCAAAATACTACAAAAGAAACAGTCACCAAATTTGATACAGATCGGTGTTCACTCCGGGGCGGGACGAGTAAATCTGCAACAAACTGGTATTCGTTTCGGGGTGAAATGAGTAAACCTAAAATAAGGCAGGGGGTGCCCGAGGGCAAACTGCCCATCGGTTGAGACCTTGTTTCGACACCAATCCACTTGGGATGAGTCCGAAACCTGTTGTGATGTATTTTCAGAAAATTAGTGGTATTTTGTGGCCAAAAATCGGGTTTTGGGTCTTGATTCGCACTTTCAATACTCACCCAATAACCTCCCTTTCGAATGAGAGATTATGGATGTGAAAGTACAAATCACAAGTAAGTAAAATGGCAGCACTACGTTGCTCAAATTCTCCTTCTCTCTGTATCTTTTTTGGGTGAGGAAACTCACCATTTTATAGACCCAAGGGATCTCTTGAATTAACATGCAGAAGTGTTACTTAGCATGAATGCATTTTGTGAAGAGAAGACTTCTTGATCAAGGGCTTCTTAACTGCCTCTGTGTATGTCTTTGTAACTGGCACTGTAACTGCCTCTGCATGCCTCTACATGCTCAGAAAAACTCACTCGCACTCCCATGCAATGAAGGGATAGTTAAGTGGCAGATCTGAGTTGTCATGTGCCGAGATTTGACTTTTTGTTGGTCAAACCTGGTATTCGTCCCACCCAGGAGCGAGCGTGAACTACAAGTCCGTATTCGTCCCTAGGTGAGACGAATAAGAAGTAGAGTGTCTGAAAGGTGCCAAAATGGTGTCTGACCTTCCAAAACTACTGTGAGAGTGGTTAGAACCACTATTTAACCTCTGGGGGCTGCCCTGGGGGCTGTGTGTGTCAATGCGATCAATGTTTGCAGTCACTTAATCGGATTGGTGCTATTTTGGTGTCTACAAATGCCCCTTTTTGGGATGCGCTGTGTGTGGCGCAGTGCTAAGCAAAAATAGATAACCAAAGCACTAATGATTAATGCTTCTCAGTAACTTAACCAACTTGTGATGCCCCAAGTATGGAAAGGGCATGCATTCTTGAATCCTTGTTTCGAACGAGCTAAGGAAATTGATTTCAAGTGTTAACCTGTTTTGGTGAGGTGTGACTTGAGCTTGGACATTGATCAGTCATGAATAGGCAAAGGGCACAACCTTTTGTCTGTGGGAACCTTGAGTTCATGATTCATGAATGTCAAGCGCTTGATCAGTGTGTGATTGTTGCTTTGTTTGCTACCCCAAGCAGGAGTGTGATTGTCTTTGTCAATGATTCTTTGAATGCATGTCATTGCCTTGATTGGGTGTGTGTTTGCTGATTGGTAACTAAGTGTGACTACCCCCTCAAGCGACGAATTGATGAAGGAATGACCGACATGAGAAAAGCGATGAGTCGCTTGACCCAATATGACTTAAGTGAGAGTGCCTTTAGATGTTTGTGCGTTAAATACTTTAAGCAGTTTCTTGATTTTTGAACCTATTTTTGGTGGGCGTTAACCCATTTTGCGACGCCGTATGGGATAAAAATTGATGAAAATCCGATCTCCCATGGAGCGGTCCGGCCATGGTAGCCTTCTTAGGGAGAAATATAGTGACAATGTAAACCATGACATCTATTTTGTTTTATGCCAAGAATGTTAGGTGCAAAAGCACTCTGGTCTAGCAATTTTTAGTGTTTTTGTTGTGTTGCATTTTTCATTTTTTATTTTTGTTGTTTTTGATTTTTGGTGAATTTGGAATTTGTTCCAGGGTGGGACGAACTCTATGTTGGTACTCATCCTAGGGTGGGACGAGCGCTCTTTCGAAGAAAAAGTGCTTGTCCCAAGCAAGAACGAATACCGGCGAATAGAAAATATAAAAGCGCAAAAATGACGGGTTGGGTTCATTTGTGTTGTTCATCGCTAGCGAGTTGGAGCTCTGAGGAGGAGGAGGGAGATTTTTTGAAGTGAAGTGCTGCCGGGTTTTCCAGCCACCATGAGTGCACATACTGGGTCATCGAGCGGTAGAGCCGAAGCAAGACCCGTAAGTGCACTATCTCCTTTAGTTTTATTTTTAACAGTTTTTAAAATCGTAATGTGTTTTTATTGTGTTTTTATTTTGTTTAAGAAACGAAACCCCAATTAATTAATTAAAAAAAGGTGAATGAATTGATTTAAAGACCATGAAACAAAATGAAACGTGTATGCAAACCGTAGGGTAAACCAATTTAAACCTAGATGGAAAACCTTAGGATAAACCAAAGTGAAACTTAGAGTAACACCTTAGGGTAAACCATGGTTATAAAAAAAATGTTGTTTTTGTGCAATGTTGGCGATGGTTAAACTTAGGTCGAAACCGTAGGTAAACCATGTCAGTTTTTTGTTGTGTGTTTAAAATTAAAAATGAAACCCTAGGTGAAAAATGGATGAAAATTTTTGTGAATGGTTAAACTTAGGTCGAAACCATAGGTAAACCATGTCAGTTTTTTGTTGTTTTTATGAAATTAAAAATGAAAACCTAGGTTAAAAATTGATGAATGTTTTTTGTGAATGGTTAAACTTAGGTCAAAACCGTAGGCGAACCATGTCAAAAAAAAAATTGTTGTTTATGAAATTAAAAATGAAAACCTAGGTTAAAAAATGGATGAAAAATGTTTTTGTGAATGGTTAAACTTAGGTCGAAACCGTAGGTGAACCATGTCAAAAAAAAAATTTGTTGTTTATGAAATTAAAAATGAAAACCTAGGTTAAAAAATGGATGAAAAATGTTTTTGTGAATGGTTAAACTTAGGTCGAAACCGTAGGTAAACCATGTCAGTTTTTTGTTGTTTTTATGAAATTAAAAATGAAAACCTAGGTTAAAAATTGATGAATTTTTTTGTGTGAATGGTTAAACTTAGGTCGAAACCGTAGGTAAACCATGTCAAATTTTTTTGTTGTTTTTGTTGTTTATTTTTTTTGTTAGTTTAAACTAGGATTAGAAACCCTAGGATAACTGTTTTTTTGTTTTTAATGTATGAAAAATAAAATGTGTTTTTTTGTCAGTTTAAACTAGGATTAGAAACCCTAGGATAACTATTTTTTTGTTTTTAATGTATAAAAAGAAAAATGTGTTTTTGTACATGTGAATGAATGATGTTGTTGTACAGTTGTGCATTTTTGTACATGTGATGTGTTTTGTTGTTGTTCATGTTTTTGATGTTTTTGCATTTTTTGTGATGTGCAGGTGGTGAAGAGTCGATATCGGGTACCGACTGTGTTCTCTGACGCCCGAGAGGCGTTGACAGCGGAGGACTGGGAGTGGCTTGATGCCTTAGGGCTCAAGCATGTTAGGGCTCAAGCATGTAGATGAGCCAACAGCAGGCGGGGAGGGTGCGGAGGCACAAGGAGAAGGTTGGGGAGCTCCCATGGCATATGTGGAGATGGTAGAGGTTGCGAATGCAGGGGAGGACTTTGGTGGAGGGGAGTAGCCAGAGATGCAGGATGCTCCAGAGTAGGCTGGTGCTCCATAGAGGCTGATGCAACCGATAGTTCTAGGGGAGACAGATGCGGGGTTGCGCATGAAGGTGGCATGGTTGACAGAGTTACTGCGCATCGAGATCAAGAGCTTAGGGATGCACTATGGGAGAGGGATCTCCTGCGGGCATAGTTGGGGCAACGTGATGCTAATCTTGCGACAGACCGTCAGCGGGCGAGGGACTTGGTGCGATAGCGATACGAGCTGGAGGATGAGGTTATCTGCCTTGGTGGGCATGTTCCTACATTTTTTGGAGGTGGATCATCGCGACGCTCGAGAGGGAGCGACACGGAGCAGACAACATCCTCTCGACAAAGGCGGCGGGATGAGGGAGGGGCCAACGGGCATGATGCGGGGGTGAGCAGTAGCCGCCCTGAGAGGTCCCAGAGGACCCACACCACGGGGGGTAGTTCCCATCACACCGATCCTACGTGATCATGGTGGACGATGCCCTAGGCTTGGGGGTTTTTGAGTTTTTGTTGTATGATTGCGAGGTCAGAGGACCAGTTTTGTAGCCTACGGGCATCTTTGTTTTTGATATATATACAGATGACATTCTTTTTGTGGATACACTTGTCATGTTTTGCTTTTATGCACAGTGATTGATGTTGATGTATGCATGTTAATTTACATTGATGGATGCACATGTGATGATGAATGTATGTGTTATGATGAATGCACATGTCGCTAGTTTATATGATATGCATATGGAATGGATGAAATGACTTGTTGATTTTTAGTGGTGGCACCATAGACTATTTTAAACTTATGGCTTTTTGTAGTATGCAATGGCTGTATGAACTGACTTGGACAGTTGAGTTTTCTCTTTTTTTTTTTTGTTTGAGATGAAGTTTGTATGATGGTGATGTAAGAATGGAATATATATAACAGTTGGTTTAGAATGTAGTTAAGTTTTTCGGAGATTCAGATGGTTTAACTAACTAGCCAAGACTGTATTGTTATCTTACAAGACTTTTGTATCAAGGTATGAATCGGACTTGTTTTTGACCAAGTTATTTCACATCCCTGTGTGTGCAATTGAGTTCGTTTATGTGGTATTTGTCAGGATACCGCCAGTGCCGAATAGGCTATCAACCAAACTCGTATCGAGGATCACCTAATTAGCTCCACTAACTCCTTTGTTGTATTTAGTCGGATTAATTTGTTTTGCTATCTAGGATACCATAAGCTAGCTCATCCACATGCAAACATTGATCTGCACACAAGTAAATGTGACAGATATATCGTCATGCGGGAGGTTTGCCACCAGTGACCGATAGGCTATCCACCAAACCGGTATTGAGGTTCACCTCATGACCTTTTGAATGTTGAGAGTTCTAGGGATTCAAGTTTGACTCCCTTCTTTTCTTCATTTGTATTGGGATACTTGCTCTTTTATAGTGATAAAAATCACTGTTTATTTTTGTTTGTTTGTTTTTATTTTGAGCAAGGGATTTGAATTTTGGAGTGATGAGAATCACTATTGCTTGTGCTTTTTGATGTATGCACTTTGTGGGATTTGATGTCAACTTTTGTAGTATTGACTTTTGCAAATTTTTGTGATATTGACTTTTGCAAATTTGTGTGATGTTTTGCAACTTTTTGAGAACTTGGGATTCTTGGGGAATTGGGTAGGGAAGATTCTTGTCCTTTTGCCAACTCTCAACATTCTTGGGGTCATTCGCATAGGGGGATGAGCGAGATAACCTTTTCACTATTTGGTATCCTGAATTGCTTTACAGGTTTCATCTTTCGTTTACACAACTTGGGAATTGTTTTATGTGTTTTTAGCTTGTGATGGGATGCTACATAACAAGATGTTGTCCAAGTAGAACTCTACCTTTGTAAAATCTATTTGACTTTGTACAATGGTGGCTAGATAGCTAAAGACAACTGAATGACGAAAACTCTAGATACATTAGATGACAACTGACGCATGATATGGTGAAACTATGGATGATATTTATTTTGGTTGTATTGCTTGCAAAATGGAAAATGTGCAAAATGGTGGATTTGCCAAGGAATGACAGTCTATGGTGCCTTTGAGCCGTATGACCAACAAATATGCAATGTATGGATGTGATGCCTAATGCAGCTATTTTTTTGTATTTTTGATTTTTTGAAGTATGCATGAAAGTGAAATGCAGATTTTTTTGTAATTTTTGGTTATTTTGTTGTTTTTGAATTTTCTTGATGTTGACCAAGTGATTGCGAGAATCCTTGGAGCTTTTGGTTTGACCAAAGGTTGGATGGACACCTTTGGAGCTTTTGTTGTGACCAAGGGATTATTGGAATCCTTGGAGCTTTTTGGTTTGACCAAAGGGTTTATGGGAACCTTTGGAGCTTTTGGTTTTGACCAAGCAATGAGGGAAATTCTTGGAGCTTTTGGGTTGACCAAGCGGTTATGAAATCCTTGGAGCTTTTGGGTTTGACCAAAGGGTGGATGGACACCTTTGGAGCTTTTTGGTTTGACCAAAGGGTGGATGGAAACCTTTGGAGCTTTTGGTTTGACCAAAGGGTGGATGGACACCTTTGGAGCTTTTTGGTTTGACCAAAGGGTGTATGGACACCTTTGGAGCTTTTGGATTTGACCAGAGGGTTTATGGAAACCTTGGAGCTTTTGGGTTTGACCAGAGGGTTGATGGACACCTTTGGAGCTTTTGGGTTGACCAAGCAATTATGGAAATCCTTGGAGCTTTTGGTTGGGGCTATGGCTCTTTTAGATATGGAATGGCCTCAAATGACTGATGTTCAAGGGTTCTAGTTCCTTGATTCCATCAAGAGAGGCTAGCCGGTATGTTCCAGGTCCTATCTTACTATCAATCACGTAAGGACCTAACCAGTTTGCCGTGAACTTGTCCCTTAGATGGGGCGACAAGTTAGAATTCTGTTGGTTCTCTTTTAAGACTAGGTCTCCAACCTGAAAGTCCCTCAAGTGAACTTTCATGTTGTATGCTCTCTTAAGTCGCTCTTGGTAGATACGCAAATGCTCGAGAGCATTGATGCATCTCTCATCAAGCAACGTAAGTTGATCTAACCGGGCTTGTCGCGCGGTGTCATCATCTATGAATTCTTGCATTGATATGCGCAGGGAAGGAATTTCCAACTCAAGAGGCATGACTGCCTCAGAACCATACACCAAGCAAAAAGGAGTGGCCCCAGTGGGTGTCCGAATGCTAGTGCGATAAGCCCAAAGAGCAAGTGGGATCTGAATGTGCCAATCCTTATGACTGTCTACGATCGTCTTCTTGAGGATGGCAACTAGCATTTTGTTGGATGCCTCTGCTTGCCCATTTGCTTGTGGATAGTAGGGTGTTGAAAAGCTATGCTGAATCTTGTACTTTGTGGTCAAAGCATGCACGTATTTGTTCTTGAAGGATGTCCCATTATCCGAAAGGATCTTGGATGGAATACCAAAATGACATATGATGTTATGTAAAATGAACTCCGCAATGCGGGCTCCAGTCGTAGAGGTAAGCGAAATTGCTTCCACCCATTTGGTAAAGTACTCTATGGCCGTAATGATGAACGTGTGATGGTCGAACGATGCAGGGGAGATCTTTTCGATTAGATCAAAGCCCCACTACGAAAATGGCCAAGCCGATTGGATCGGTTGCAAGGCCTGAGAAGGTACATGTGTGAGATTAGCATGGTGTTGACACTTCACGCACTTCTTGACATAAGCACAACAATCTCGCTCTAAAGATGGCCAATAATAACCCATGCGAAGAATGCACTTTGCGATGGCCATACCACTGAAGTGGCCATCGTAGGTACCATCGTGCGCTTGGGCGATCACCCAAGTGGACTCCTGCTGGTCCAAACAATGGAGGAGGATCCCCTCGTAGTTGTGACGGTACAAAATGTCTCCTAACAAGACATGCTTTGCCACTCTCTGTTTGAATGCTCATTTTGCGGCATGCGACAATCCAAGTGGGAGGCTACCTAGCTTGAGGTAGTCTCTGATGGGTGTATACCAATCCTGCTGATCGAAAACCTCGATGGTATGAATAGCCAATCCCTCTTGCAAGTCATCCCTAGCAAAAGTTGAGTGGGAAATAATCTGCAAGAACAACGTTGTGTTGCTATTAAGGGGAGTAGGGGAGAACAAGGACCCCCAGTTGGCATGTTTCAAACAGTCATGGATTCGAGAGAACTTATCCGAAGATGGTTCAATCTGGATCAAGTGGATTCCTGGCATTAAATCAGAGCTTGCACGCTCCATCGCGGATTGCGATAATGTTTTGACTTGAATGGTTGTCATATCACCAGTCATGTCTTGCGGGATTAATGACCCCAAGGAGGCCATAGTATCCACAAAATGATTTGATGATCGAGGGAGTGCCTCGATGTCATACCATTCAAGCTTTGCCAAGAATTTGTCCACAAGGGCTTTGTAGGCCTGTAGAACTAGGGCATTTGCATTGGAATACCCCTTTCACTTGGTTGACTATTAACAACGAATCACCAAAGATGTTCAGGCATTTGATGTTCATGGTGATAGTTGTTTGAAGACCTATGAGCAAGGCTTCATATTCGGCATTGTTATTGGTGCACGGGAAGTCAAGTTTAAATGACAAGGGTATCGGAGCCCCTTGCGGTGTGAAGAATACAATTCCCATGCCACCTCCTTGCTCACATTTAGAACCATCAAAAAATAGGGTTATGTCAGCCTGTGACTCAGGCTCATCAAAATCTGGCGATTCTGAAACATGGAAGACCCCATCATCCGGTAGCTCTATGACTAGAGGCTGATCGTCTTCAAGAGGAGCCTCTGCTAGTTGATCGGCGATGACTTGACCTTTGATAGATTTTTGTCCAATGAATTCTATGTCAAACTCCATCAACAACATGATCCATTTCGTCGTGCGGCTACTATGATAAGTATGACTCATCATGTATCGCAATGGATTCTCCTTAGACACAACATACGTCATGTTACTCAACATGTAATGGCGTAGCTTTTTGGTAGCAAACACCACTGCCAAGTAGAGCTTCTCAACGTATGCATAGTTAAGTTCATAACTGACCAGGGTGCGGCTAAGATAGTAAGTAGCCTGTTCTTTGTGAAGTTCATTCTTCTGGGCTAGCATGGCGCCCAGAGCTACCTCAGTGGCTGAGATGTATAAGTAGAATGGCACTCCTGGTCTCGGTGGTGCCAATACTAGTGACGAAGCCAAGTACTATTTGATGTCGTCGAAGGCTGATTGGCACTCGTCATCCCAGTGAAATGCTACCCCCTTGTGTAATAATTTATTCATGGGTCGGCACTTGTTAGATAGCTGCGCTATGAAGCGCTTGATTGACGCGACCTTTCCCTGTAGACTCCTGAGCTGCTTGATGGTAGTTGGGGGAGGCATTTCAAGGATTGCCTTGACTTTGTTTGGGTCCACCTCGATCCCTCGTTTGGAGACTATGAAACCCAAGAGCTTTCCAGATGTGACGCCAAAGACGCACTTCTTGGGATTTAGTCTGACTTTGTGTTCAATGAGGCGATCGAGGATCGTGCTTAAGTCACCGAGATGATCTGGGCACAAGAGAGACTTGGCCAACAAATCATCCATGTAATCTTCCAAAGTTTTGTGCATGTGATCATGGAAGATGTATGTCATGGCACGTTGGTAGGTGGCACCGACATTTTTAAGGCCAAAGGGCATAACCCTATAACAAAATGTCCCCCAAGGCATTGTGAACGCCGTTTTTAGTTGGTCTTCGAGATTGATACGAATTTGATTGTATCTCGAGAAACCATCCATAAGGGAAAGCATTTCGTGGCCCATTGTAGCATCTACCAATGCGTCGATGCTAGGCAAGGGGAAATCATCCTTAGGACTCGCTTTGTTTAGATCTCAAAAATCAGTGCATATGCGAATCCTCCCATCGGGCTTCTTGATGGGCACCATGTTGGACAACCATGGTGGATAATCCACGTAGATGACAAACTGTGCATCCAACAGCTTTTGTAATTTGTCTTTGACCATCAAGGCCACCGTTGGATGCATCTTACGTAGTTTTTGCTTTACTGGCTTGACTGTCGGATCAAGCATTAAATTATGCGTGACTAGCTACGGATCTAGCCCCGACATGTCTTTGTATGACCATGCAAAAACCTCCTTCTTTTCCTTGAGAAGGGCAATGTAATCGGCTTGCTCTTTGGGGGACAAACTTACCCCCAACTTGATGATCTATGGAGCTATTGGGTCAGAGCCGATGTCTATGTCAGTTGTTTCCTCAATTAACATGTGGGATCCATCCTCCAACTGGTGTGGAGTTGGGATCAAGTTGATATCATTTGCTGAATTAAGATCTGCGTTGGGAACCTCGGGTTCCTCTTCAGCATGGAAGATATCTTGAGTTGGTCCTGGGGTGTAATGAAGCATCTCATCAAAGGGCCAATACTCTGATGGGGATGGTGGTGAATTAACGTGATCCCAGTCTATGGCATCCATGTCTAGATACAATGACCGTGTTGGATCGGCTGGATTGCGGATGGGGGCGGTTAAGTCAATGGAGATCATGTTGATGAAATGATTTTGGTCTCCATTACCACGGGTGTGGTTTCTCGGACATCCTTGATGATCTCTGTGCTCAGGATCTGGCTCTGGAGGTATGGGCACAAATGGATCGGCCCTATGTGCGGATAAAAGGACAGGGTCTGCCCTTGGCACTGGTAACTCGATAGGGTCCCTAGGGGGAAGTTGCTCTCTATGTATCCAATGTGGCGTATTCAACACTTGTTCCTATTGCGCTGGATCTAAGTGCCACTCATGCCCTGGCACTATGTTCATTTGTTCAAATATGTCATTAATGTCCAAAGGGTGTTGTTGCGGTCACAAGCGATTGAGATGGGCCATATCAATTTCATCTTCATAATCACTGTCGGAGATCGACAGATCTTCGTTGGCTCCGATAGCGTCCTGCGACATGTTAGGCTCATCTTGCTCAATCAAATTAATGTGGTCCCATCGGGGTTGTTTCGCTCTCTACGAGGGGACCTGATTTCCTTGGAGTGGCACTTGCTCGATCGGAGCACCCAAGGGGAACATTGTTAAGAGGCTCTCTTGATAATCATCCATGGGAGTCACTTGTGAGTGATTGCTATCCGATTCAAATGGATCCCATGGTGCTACTTCATATTTCGATTCATCCTCTAAGGATCCTTCCTGATTGTGTCTATACCCCTCTTGTAGGGGAGCCCTTGAATTTTCTCCTTTTTCGAGGCGAAGGGAAAGGGTTGTTGAGGTCAACAAGGTTGTTTGTCAACAATGGGAGATAATCCCCCAATGTGTATGTCATGTTAGGATTGGCATAGGGATCCAATGCCAACCCATCCTTGTTGCCTATCCCTAGGCCTTGCATGTTCTCTACCAAGATGTCCAAGGGTAGGGGGTGGTTGAACCCTACTCCCGACTTGTCATAAGGCATCTGGTATCTCGGTTGGCAAAGAACACGCACTCCTTGCTCATACCTGCCTAACCCATATCCGTGCCAATTGCATTGGCCAAGATATTTTAAAGCGAAGCCTGGATTAGACAAATAATTGACATCTTCCGCAAAGGGCTCTTCATCTTCTTCTTCTTTCATGGAAGGTTCAATACCATAATCAAGGCCCCCATACACAAAGTTTGTCTGGTTTGGCGGGTAGCCTAGAGGAACAACACTGTCGATGGGAAGGCGAGGTCTCCCCATGTCTTGCACAGACTCAAGTGTAGGCGTTGCAACAATGTTCCTCACTAAATACTCCCCCAGGCCCGTATTGGCCATTTCAACAGTGATTGTTGGCGATTGAGGGGGAGAGAACGGAAGTCCTTCTGAAGTCCACTCCATGTCGGGTGGACTAGGCATCTCAACTTCCATCTTGCTAGGTATCTCTTCAGTAGAGATGGTTGAGACCGAAGGTGGTACTTCTTCCATGGGTTTCTTGCCCTTGTCCTTCGTTGTGGCCACCATAGGTGGCGCTGTTGATGAAGGACCAGCCGATGAAGATGGACCTGGCTGAGGATCCAAGGGCTTTGACAATGGGGATGCCTACAAAATCGGACCCTGTTTGGATGGATTCAACTAAAAATCCACATGCATTGATGGAAGGGTCGATTGCGGCATTAATTGCATCGAATTGCAATATTTGAAGGGTTCCAGGTCTGCTGGAACTACGTGCACTTCCCCTTCAAAAGTGTACTTGAGGCACTGGTGAGCTATCGAAGGGACACACTTCATGTCCCTGATCCATGGTCGGCCCAACAAGATGTTATAAGCCATCTCACCCTCCAAGATGTGGCACAATGTAGGAATTGTCTTTTGTCCCACTTGAATGGGTAGGACAATTGTGCCAACTATTGAGCATATTGCATCATTAAATGCTCGCAATGTATATGTGGAGGCTACTATGTGAGATGCAGGCAACTTCAAGTGTTTTAATGCCACTGTTGTGATGATATTACTGGACGAGCCAGTGTCTACCAACACTCTTTTGTACGGAATCCCGTTGACCCGCGCGATGACGTGCAGGGGTGGATCCGCCATGTCACCAGCTACTGATTTTATTTCATCATCTCTGAAGGTGATAACTAGCTCCGTGCACCTTTGAACGTGTCCCACAAAATTGTTGAAGGCATTTGCCTCATGGGGTTGCAACTCAATGGCCTTTAATATATCCATTAGAGCTTCTCGATGAGGTGGCGATTGTTGTATAAGCTCATAGATGGAAAGCCTAGCCGACGTGGTCCGCAAGCTTTGGGTAAGCTTGCTCTGAATCGTGACCACTGGTCTAGGCGAAGGAGAGTGTTGTTGGGGTGGTAACGTTGTTGGCACCTCTCCTGCAGCTACTCGGGAGCAACTATGCTCGGATGCCTCTTATTTCGAGTAACGATACTGATCATTCCCACATACCCTTGCATAGGGCAGTTTTGTGTTACTTCGTTGACTTGCACATTCTTTGTTTGTGTATCATGGGTGGGTAAGGGATCCTTGAAGACTCCCATCTGTTGGTTGCCCGGTGCTACGGGATTGTCCACCGCTAATGTCTTGTTATCAATTAAATCTTGCACCAAGCCTTTGAATTTCCAACAGGCATTAAGATCATGCCCTCTCCGTCTGTGAAACCTACAATATAATTCTTCCCTATAACCTTTAGGTTTTGGCGCATTGGGATCTATGTGTTGAATCTCGGGTAGGTTGATCAAATTTGCCATTGACAAGCGGTCAAACAGGGAGTCTCTGGACTTCGTGTAGGGTGTGAATTGTCGCTGAGGGCGACGCTGTTGATTCTGCTTTTGCCGATTATTCTCTTGTTCATAATTGTTAGGAGGGACCGCCTGATAGTTAGCCTTTTGGGGCTGTGTTGCTTGTGCAGGCGTAGGTATGTTAATAGCAACTTGATTGACCGCGGTGGGTTTCTATTGCGTTGTCCCTGTCTTGTTGTTATTCTTAGTCCATTCTTTCTTTTTTGGCTTAGCAATTTCACCATCTTGAATTTTGATCTCTTCGATAATTCTGGCTTGCGCCAGGGCTTCTTCTAGAGTGGCATATTGCTGCAGCTACAATAGCACAGAGATCGATCTCAAACAGCTTTTTGAGAACATTTGTGTGAGGTCGAACATAGGAGGGAGGTAAGGCAGCTTTGAAAGCAAAGCCCTCCACCGGTTCCCATAGGCCGCTATAGTTTCTTCCTCATACTACTTGAGGCTGGCTAGGTCACTAAGTGATGCCTTCTTCTTGGTGTTGAAGGCAAAGCATTCGAGGAACGCATCCACTAACTGATCTAAATTACAAATGCTATGCTTTGGCAGGTGGGTGAACCAATCCGAGGCAGGGCCTACGAACGTGGTTATAAATGTTCTTAATAACAAAGCATCATTATCCTGAATGCCGAAGCATTGGCTCAGGAATCTGGTTACATGTTCTTGGGCGTCCTCCTCCCCTCTAAAGAGTGCCAACTGGGGCAGCTTAAAGTGCTCAGGGTAAGGAGGTGCTGGTACTGATGGATGCACAGGGTGGCTACGGAGTTGGCGTAAGGTGGGATTTTGGGGCCCAGAAGTTTTGATCTCCATAGACTCTAAGCGCTCTAAGAGTGCTTTATAGGCATCGGAAGACTTGATTTCTTCCTCTTGAATTGGTCTCCTCTGAGGGTTGTAGGGAACTTGAGGCCTATAGGGAGGTGGCTGAATAGCAGCCCCTCTGTCTTGATAAGGCATTTCAGCCCGCTCTTCTTCCTGTTCATACTCCTCATAATCTTCTTGAGGAGTTTTTGGGCGAGGCCTATGAACATAGATGGGTGCCCACGGAGGGTGCCCATCATGGTTTCTAGGAGTGGCCTCCCGTTCAAATCTAGGAGGTCTCGGAGGCCACACTTGGTATGTTCTATTTTGCACCAAAGGGTCATGCCTCTCGTGCCTCTCGTGCCTCTCTATCCTTTGTATTCGAGGGGTTGGGACCCTCTCATGCACATTGTTGTTGAGCAGCTCATCTGTTTGGCGTCGAATGCGCTCTTTATTAAGGTTATATAAGTGCTCTAGCTGTTGTTGATCTTTCTCAAGCTTCGTGATTTGCTCTTGGCAGGTGAATGCTATATCAATTTGCTCTACTGTGTTGGGTCTAGGAGGCCTAGATGCCTCACCTACATGTTTATCTCGGTCATGATGATCCAAGATCTCTATATGTCGCTTCCCTCTGTCGAGGTTGGCAGCATTCACTCGAGGCTCTTGCCTCAATGGGTGGTCTTGATGAAAAGCAGGTGCGGAAGCACATCGCTCCCATGTTGTGTATTGCTCTTGAGGGACGTAATGGTCTTCCTCATATTCCCCTTCATATATGTGAAAGGGGAGGGCGGAATTGGCTCGCCCAGGTTTAAGAGCCTTGTGCTCTAGATGTTGCTTGTTGTTTCTAACATTGATGCGTGCTAAAGGAGGGATGACGAAATCATATGGCTCCTCCTTGGGGACCCTAGGCTGTTCTGGCGCTTCATTGCATGGTGGGTACTCATATCTAGCATCTAGGGGTGTTTTCTTTTGGACGTACTCTTCCTGGAAGAGTGTGTGCTCAAAGAGGTTGTCCCTTGAAGGGGTGCCTCTATAGTCTCTTTTCGTCGCGGCGTGAAGGGGACTGTTTAATTGAGTTTGCCTAAAAGGTGGTATGACCAAATCTTTGGAGCTGTATCGGAGGTGACTTGTGCCCCCTTGTACTCCCTCTGTAGCTTCTGCCCATGCTTGGGCTTGGCTACGAGTGAATACCATGGTGATGTCTCTCTACGAGCTATGTAGATTTTTATCTTTTTTATGATTTTTTGATTTTTATGCTACACTAAACAGAAAAGATCACACACACACAAGCAATGATTATCTCTTTTAAAGATTAAAAGTGTGCCCTAAATCTGGTTTAGTGTGTTTTGATGTTTATT
This sequence comes from Wollemia nobilis, assembly GCA_028583015.1. Classification (NCBI taxonomy): domain Eukaryota; kingdom Viridiplantae; phylum Streptophyta; class Pinopsida; order Araucariales; family Araucariaceae; genus Wollemia; species Wollemia nobilis. The sequence goes on along the minus strand of JAQPPZ010001471.1, from coordinate 270,037 downwards.
TTTGAAAGCTTTTTGAAGAACGTTTAAATGCAATATGAAGGCTCTTATGACTCCCATAAATGGTCGCCCCTTCGATATACCATTGCCAGGCCGATATACCAACCTCTCTATATACCCGCCCTTACGTGAGGGAAACTATTGGTACGTGAGAGTAGATGGTACGTGGTACGTAGGTGGTACGGAAGGGGAATCACCCTGTTTATGACACCTACCATAGAAGACTTATCCTCATGCGCTAGGAATCACCCTAGCTACACTTGGTCAGCTTTCGTCAGGATTTACGTCTAGCAATAGTCACGATCGGGGTAATGGATGCAAATATTCAAGCCAACGTGGTGATGAAATCCACCGTTGGTCTTGCTCAAGGGCTGGGGTTTTACGACCAGCTCCTTGGTTTAAATCACCACGTGATGTGTGGGGTTCTTTTTATTTTGCAAAGAAATGAAACATGCAGCCAAAAGAAAACTTTCCCTAAGCAATACAAAAACTAAAAATCAAAAAATAGAAAACAGAAAATTGACAGAGGCTTGTTAAAAACCCCTACCTCTTCTCTGCCCAAAAGGATGCCTCTGATTTGCTATTCTAAAAATGCACAGAGCGCTATTCATCCCTGGGTGAGACGAATAATAGAACAATATTCGTTCCAGGGTAGGACGAATTCCTATTCGCCCTTGGGTGAGACGAATCCCAATTCTGTACTCGTCGCAGACCGAAACGAATAACAGTCTAATGTTTGAAAAATAGGTACCTATAAGCAAAACAAGCAATTTCAGATCAAAAATCTAACCTAAAAAAAAAAGAGGACAGAGGTCCCACCGTGATCGCCATTGAAAGCACGAGATTCCAAAAACAAAAAGGATAAACTAAAATGCGATGTAAACGAAACTAAAGATAACGCTTAAAGCCTATGTATTGAAAAATGCATGAAAAGGAAAGAACATGAACGAATGAACACAAGATATAAAAGCAATATAAAATACGGCCCTTTTTATTGATATGCTTTCAAAGTCGTGTTACAATACGTCTCCTTCCTTTTTAGGGGATAGGAGCGTTAAATATTGATTCTTTACAACTTGTTTTAGAATTCCTTCTTTCGCGTGCCCACATATAAGATGGGCGGACCAAAACGTCACCACCGCTTGTGTTGATAAATCTTGACTCCTCGCTGCTCCTCTGATGTTGAAGACCTGCGTTCAAAGAAACAGAAAAAGAGTCAGTAGCACCTGTATATGAAAATGAAACTCGTGATTCCGAAAGCTTACTTGTTAGTGAATGCAAAAGATAAATAAAACGATGATTAAAATGAATCCAAATAAACTGAAAACTTGATGAAAGCATAAAAATATCACTAGAAAAACACTGCAAAAGAAACAGTCACCAAATTCGATACAGATTCGTATTCGCTCCGGGGTGGGACGAGTAAACCTGCAACAAATTGGTATTCGTTTCGGGGTGAAACGAGTAAACCTACAATAATGCAGGGGGTGCCCGAGGGCAAACCGCCCATCGGTTGAGACCTTGTTTCGACACCAATCCACTTGGGATGGGTCCGAAACCTGTTGTGATGTATTGTCGGCAAATTGGTGGTATTTTGTGGCCAAAAATTGGGTTTTGGGTCTTGATTCGTACTTCCAATAGTCACCCAATAACCTCCCTTTCGAATGAGAGATTATGGATGTGAAAGGCACAAATCACAAGTGGGATGTAAAATGGCAGCACTTCATTGCTCAAATGCTCCTTCTCTCTATATCTTTTGGGTGAGGAAACTCACCATTTTATAGACCCAAGGGGTCTCTTTGAATTAACATGCGGAAGTGCCACTTAGCATGAATGCTTTTTTGTGAAGAGAAGACTTCTTCTTGATCAAGGGCTTCTTAACTGCCTCTGTGCATGTCTTTGTAACTGCCTCTGCATGCTCAAAAAACTCACTCGCACTCCCATGCAATGAAGGGATAGTTAAGTGGCAGATCTGAGTTGTCATGTGCCGAGGTTTGACTTTTTGCTGGTCAAACCTGGTATTCGTCCCACCCAGGAGCGAGCGCGAACTACAAGTCCGTATTCGTCCCTGGGTGAAATGAATAAGGAGCAGAGTGCCTAAAAGGTGCCAAAATGATGTCTGACCTTCCAAAACTACTGTGAGAGTGGTTAGGACCACTGTTTAACCTCTGTGGGCTGCCCTGGGGGCTGTGTGTGTCAATGCGATCAGTGTTTGCGGTCACTTAATCGTATTGGTGCTATTTTGGTGTCTACAATATGTATATATACATGGCTATTACACAAAAACAAAATTGCATTTCATACATTGCATTTTGCAGACATTTCATTTCACACATTTGCATTACACTCATTCTATTCACAAATTGCATTTCACATACAGATTCATACATTCACATTTCATATTATGGATCATTTATTCAGTTCAAATATTAATTGGTCTAATAAATTCATGTTACCTTAATCAGGGTCACTTTCAAATCATCATCCACTCATTGTACCATGCTAAATTATCATTTGCAACCACATCTCCATAATTCCTAGGCATTTTCAGTCACTCAACCACTCGTAGTGTTTCTAGCAACATCCAATGCATGTCGATTTTTCTTTAGTACCATGACACATTTTCACTAAGAAAATCTTGAGTTATGGGAATTGACTCCAAAAAATTCTTGAACCAAACACAATTACATATCTTAAAAACATCTTGTGTCAAAGAGGGATAACACCATACTTGGGTTGTACGTCGAAGTGAAAAGGGTATTCCTTGCTTATCCCATTGTAGAACATAGTCCACAAAAATAGTGGTTTTCACCACTATCATAGTTTCTAAACAAAATAAAGAGTAGAGTAAAACCCCTAAAAACTCTAAATATTTTACACATCATACACCACATAACCTCAAGTTGTAAGGATAGTACTGCATTTCCAATCATACGATAAAGTATTCATCCCCAAAACTTAGAGATCAAATTCTTGAACTATGGAGCTAATATCCACTGGGGCTATAGATGCTTGAATAGCAGTGGAGTATGCTCATGCGTGGTGACACATCTCTTTTAAAGAGACCTCTAACCACACATAAGGACAAACTAGCTTCTTGGTTTTCTCTATAATAGGTTTCACCTAATTTACTCAAGATGGGTTAATGAACTCACTTACACACATATTGTTTCTTGATTGCCTCGAGTCATTACCATGCTCATAATTTGGTAAATGAATTCACTGCACACACATTTGGTCTTAGATAATTAGGCAGTATTTAGTGAATTTGTTTGATATCACTAGTATGTCTGAGTCTCTAAAAATAGTCAGCTTTCCATATCAACATCCATATCTTCTTCCATATCAACATCCATGTCTTCTTCCATGTCAACATCCATATCATTGCATGAGTCATCCATTTTCACATACCATTAGTTTGGTGCCCCTGATTAAACAACAATGCTAAACATGGCCAAGCAAAATCTAAACTATGAATGAACATTAGAATATTTGCATTCATACACATTATCATTTGCATTAATCATCTATACATGCATGCATCCACACAAAAACATCCATACAAAAGCATAACACAAAAGTAAAAGTCTGTATGTATATATATATATATCACATGTACAATGAATGATCAAAGGCTATATACAATGGAGCACCAAGGCTCATATCCAAAAAGTGCATCTAAGCACTAGCTAATGCCTATAAGAGGACCCTTATGACCCCTAAGGAGCCCTAGACCTAGAGCTATGCCTAGACTATATAGGGTGGATCTAGAAGTCCAATGTTGTGCTCCATCAACTGATCCTCCAATAATAAAATATATCCATCCCGATCTTGAAGGTGTGCTACATCATGTCTCTGCCAATGAATCTTCTCTAGCAGCTCTACCTAGAGCCTCGTAATCCTATCATCACCTCCACCTATAGTCGGTCATACCTCCAACTTTTTCCATAGTTGAGCTATCACTACATCTTGAGCTGCTACCATCACATCCTGCTCTATAATCCTCCTCACTCTAGCTTGGAGGTCCACATAGAGCCTCCCCCATATCATCCTCGCCATCTCCATCCCCTCCTATCCTAGGTGCCTTCTCAGATGTACCCCTAGACCACATCCTTTTACTACTAGATCGAAGGTACCTTCGATGCTTAGGAGCCTCATCGGCCTCCTCGACCCCTACCTCATCCCCATCCCCATTTCCCCCATCCACTACCAAACTTGGTACCCATGGTGGTTGTGCAGTGAATCATGCATCATACTTCGTATTAGTCCCCACATCATCCACATCAAGGAGGTCCATAAACTCGACATCCGTGTAGGTCACTCTCCATGCCTCAGCACAAGGTACACATGTCTCATCTTGATTATGCTTATAGAGTACTGGCACCTCAAGAACTCCCTACCTCAGTCCAAACTACGTCAGCACCTATGAGAACTAGATCAGCTTCAACTCACTCCTATACCTCCCAACTACCCACCTAGCCTACTAAACCCTCCGTAGTTGCTCCCCATCACCTATCCACATGGCACCTCACCATGGCCTCCATATCATCTAAGCTAATGTCAATCCATCCCATAGATCCTTGTATCATTGACTTGTCCAAATAGGATGACTCAATTGCACCTCCTCTGCCATCGACCATCTCATAGAATAGGGATGCTCCCTATACCATGACTCAATAGGAAAACCCATAAGATGAGCCACACTAAAATGCTCCCAACCCCAACACTATAGTAGCACGCTACACCCCAGTCCCTTTTACCTCTACCTCCTCACCTCATACAACTCCTAGTACAACTACATCAATAAAGTAGGAGCCCATGCATATACCCGAGGTGTAGTGATCATATTGCACACCAACCTGATAAGGTTCCATGGGAATCGACAACCAGTATTGTTTAGGGCCACTATGTTAGCCAACACAAACATCATCAATGTGGGCAGGGTATCCAACTTCTTGTCCACATACATGGACAAGTATGTTATCCTTCCACCCGTCACATCCACATCCCACCACCCATCTTCAAACATGTGATTCATCTCATATTCTTTATCGTGTCCTACTTCGACATGTAAGCCCTCCACTAGTAACTTGAGGATGTGTTCTACATCCTCAAGTGTCACTATAATCTCTCTAGTAGGGATTTGAAAGATCCCCTATCTATATCCCATCTCTCTGCTAAGGTAGAAAGATACCCCTCATTCACCCTCAACACATCTATCTTTGCTACCCCCACTAGCCCAAAATCCTCAAGCCACTCCCACCGGTCCTCCTACAATGCCTTCCTTACCCCAAGGATGAGAGGCGAGAACCAATGTTGAGGCTCCAAAATCTTTAGCTGCAACACATTAATGTCACATGCATTACATAATTTCAAAAAAAAAGCAATAAATTTTTTTGCACAAAACAAAGAGTTTTAAAGGCATTTACCTTAGCAAATCGTACATCTGCTCCTACTACCACATCCGCACCCACCATCGCCATAGCTTCAATTCACTTCACCCACTTACTTCACTCCACTCCACTCTACTACCTCAGATGTAACTTCAAAAATTTGCAAATACAAGAATGAACCTGATTTGCCTTCTATAGGCTATTTATAATTATTTCAAACGTATTGAAATGCCCATGGGCACTTCTAGGTGCATTTAAACGCATCCCTACATTTGGAGAACGACAAACTCTGGTGGGTGTTTACACATGTGATAGGTGGCCACCGATGTTTGGTATCAAAATTAACAAAAGACCAAAAATGATCCTAAAAGATAGCTTACCTCCACAAAATCTTTCCAAATTGCATCCATACATCACTTTCATCACCATATCATATTTTGTGAAAACCAAAATTGATTTGGATACATAATTTTTGCTTGCAATAAAAAGACAAAAAAATACATTAAAAGTTACAAAATGCTTCAAAATGGTGCAAATTTTCACAAAACACCCATTTTTATCATTCTCATCATCCATTCCATCATTGCATTCAATTTCGTGATAATATGAATTGATTTGGATGGCTAACTTTTATTTATGCCCAAAAAGCATAAAATTATCCAAAATTGCTTCAAAATGCCCCAAATCAAGGTAAAATTCACAAATTCGTTCAATTCAGTCATCAATACATTTCTCATCATCACATATTCATTTCCACATCATTCTCATGCATCAACCATTGCATTTGCATATTTGCTAAGTTTATACACAAATTCAAGTGAACCTCGTCTCTAGTGGTCTATTTTATTTCCTTGGTGATTACAACAATTTGCATTAATGCAATTCAGTAATATAAATAAATCACCACAAGGACACTTGGTCATCTTCATAATCATATATTTCACAGTTCAATAACAAAATTATTTTTGGTCCCTCATTTTATGAGTGAGACTATGTCAAGACCAATTTGCTCAACAATTGTCATTGATGGCCTTGTCCATGGGCTAGAAACATGGATAAATCACATTACATCATTCTCCTTAATGATCATGAATTGTGCAGATTCAACTAGGGGTGGCCTCCTAGCAATCATTCAATATTAAGGTGATTGGTTCCTGATATTTTGCATTTTCATCATTTTGCATTTTCAATGACATTGAAAGGCAAATTCTTCAACAACATGGAATCACCCCCAACTCGGGGCACCCACATTTGATTTGGATTTTCCACAATGGGATACATCTTATATGATCATGGCATTTACACTTGGCAAAAACCCTTTCTCTATTGGGGTAAAAATAGAATCATTCATTTGTATTTATCAATAACCCCCTTCCTCCGTTGGGGCAAAAACGAAATCATTTTACATCATTCATATCATGTGTATTTACATCATACATCCACAATTTGCACAAATCTATCAATTGGCTTGTGAGATTTATTCTTCACTCATTTTCCAATTGAGGAGGTAAACTACACAATCAAAATTCTTTTGTCTTCAAGTTCAACTTCACATCCCAATGAAAGAAAGTTGCTTCTACATAAGGCCAAACCAGGTGTCTTGTATTTTTGCACCGCATTGTGTTTCATGCAACATGATACAAAAAGGGGTATCTGTAGACACCAAAATCTAGCCACTTGTCATCCATCTATGTTTCCCAATCTCCATCATCCATTATATATATGTTAATATATATTTAAATATTAATATTTTATATATTATATTATATATATATAAATTAATTCCAACCATCTGTCATGTTTTAATATTAGTCATTCATAGGCCTTAATCCATACCACTTACCTAGATTTAATCTCCACCCTTCCTTATGTTTTAATCTCGACCGCTCAAATTGTGTCGTTGAAACCCTAACATGTCTAAGGGAAGATTATAAAGAGGAGTCATTTTGACAACTCAACCCCTAACATTTTTGAGTCCTTAGAATCCCTAAGATCCTTGAGTACCTAAGTCCCCCTTAATATCCCTAAGTTCACCTTGGAGGTCTTAAACCCTAGCCCTATCATTTTCATCCTCGCACCCCATCACCTCCGTTCTCATCTTCTACATCCATCGCCACACACCTTGCGTGAACTAGATCTGGTTCTGCAACCTTTTTCTCAACCATTGAATGCCCACCAAAGCTTCTTGAGCACCCACCAAAGTTTCTTGAATGCCCTCCCGAGCTTCCAGAGTATCTTTGGGCATTTTTGGTCATCACCGAGCACCCATGAGCATTTCTCATCCCAGATCTGTAGCCCTATGATCCTCGGGTGTCATTAGGGCATCTTCGCAACCCTCACTGGTAGTATTTATGTAAGCAGAAAACAAAGACATCAAGTTCGTTAACAAGATAAAATTTCATTGCACTTATTTCATGTTTTTATGCTTTTTTTATAGCTTTCATTGCAATATTAGGGTTTAGTGATTTTATTCTTCTTGAGGGTCTCACGCAGTGGAGCCCTCACAAATATTACTGATCCTTGTTATTGTTTGTTGTGTGCAGGTGTAAGAACAACACTTATTGAAGGTTGTTGAAGCTTGGGTGGCCCTCCATAGGATACACAAGCCCATCCACAACCTATTGGGATCGAATCAAGCATGAAGACACCACCATTATTTTTAACTAGGGTTTTGGAGAACCCTAGTACATGTAACAATTGTATCAAAAGAAATAAGCAATGTAAAATCCCATATTTGGGACACACTGATTGTAACACTTGAGATCTACCAACAATAATAAAAGTGTTCATTTGTATTGTGCAATAATTGTGTTACTTTGCTTATTTATCATTTCATAGTTTATATTTGGTGTTGCTTGATTTTTGTATTCACAAATTTTAAAGCCTAAAATATTCACAATGATTTGTAAATTTAATAAAAAAAATATTGGATTTTGAAGTATTTACGAACTATCCAATAGCATTCTCATAACATGATAAAATTGATTTAAACTCCATGGCCTCACTGACTAAGGGATGGCCCAAAATAAAAGTATCATCAACAAATTGGAGATGAGATTCAAAGGGACCATTTTTTGCAACTTGAATACCCTTGATTTTTCCTTCCATTTTTACCTTTAAAAAGGCTCTCCCTAATGCTTCCACCAAAATAATGAATAGATAAGGAGAAAGAGGATCACCTTGACGAAGTCCACAAGATGACTTGAAGTACCCAGTAGGAGAACCATTGATCAAAATAGAAAAATTTATAGTGCTATAACAATATTTAATCCAGTCGCATCGTAGAAAATTCTAGGAAACTCTATCATATGCTTTGTTCATATCTAATTTCAAAAGCATACCTAGTTTTTTCATAAAATGAAGAGAATGTATGGCTTCTTGTGCAGAAATTATACCATCAAGAATTTGTTTACCTTGAACGAAGCCACCTTGTTCCTTTGAGATAAGACACCCTAGAATGCCCTTCAATTTGTTTGCCATAATTTTTGAAATGATCTTATAAATCATATTACAAAGGCTTATTGGACGAAAATTAACAAAATATTTTGTGTTGCCTTTCTTGGAAACCAATGTAATAAAAGTATCATTGATCTCACTTATTATAGCCTTATTTTTTTTGGGAGTCTTCAACCGCATCTAACATATCACTCTTCAATAAATCCTAGATTTTTTGAAAGAAAATTGCAGGATATCCGTCAGGGCCAAGTACCATGTTAGGATGGAAAGAGAAATTGCTTCATGGAGCTTCTCCATAGATATCTTCTTCATCAAGCTTTCATTTTGTCCCTAAGTGATAATTGATGGAATATTTTGCAAAAAAAATTCTTGTGTCTCCTTATATTGCCTAGAATCTGATAAAATATTTTTGAAATAATGTATTGCTTCCTTATATCTTCTTTATCCTCAATATTTCTTCCATCTGGAGTTATAATATTTTGATAGGACGAACAAAAAAATTTGTTTTTGTTGTAGCATGAAAAGAAATTGTATCTCTATCTCCTTGAGCCATTTCTCTCTAGATTTTTGAAACCAATATGACTCCTCCTTTTTCAATGCATTATGATAATCATAAAGTAATTGTTTTTCTTTCATATAAGAATCTTGGTCCATTCCATTAATTTATACTATCTCTTGTAAATTTTTGAGCTTGGATTCAATTTTTTTTCTTTAAAAATGTTACCAAAATATTTAACATTCCATTTCTTCATTTGCTCCTTTAAATATTTCAACTTTTTAACTAACTTGTACGTACATGATCCTTCAAATTTTGACTCATCCCACCATAGAAAGCAAGGTCTTAAAGCCACATAGACTGGAAGAGAAATGGCGATGACCATTGTTAGGTGACTCACAAGTCAAAATAATGGGTTTGTGATCTGATCCTACTCGCAATAAAATATCTGAAGAGATTGTATACTTTGTTTGCAACAATTTATTGGATAACAAGAATCTATCTAATCTTTATGTTATATGTTTTTTTCCAATGCGTCTATTATCCCATGTGTATTGAAAGCTTGAGGGACTAACATCCCAAAGGTCATTTGAATTGACAAATGAAGCAAAATCTTGCATTGATTTAGACCATCCTAGAATGCCACCCTTCTTTTCCAAAGGAGATATAACAATATTAAAATCAACCCCAAGAATCCATAGATCACAATTATTTGACAAAAATATACTAAGGTCCTTCCAACATCTTTCACGAGGAGTAACTATAGTTGGAGCATATAGATTTATAACCCCAACTTTGATGTTTTCCTCTTTCTTGAAAAATAATCTAGCAACCCAATTACTTTTTTTTTCTAATAGTTGTCCATACCATTTGCATTTATCCCATATTATTGCAATATCGCTTGAAGCTCTTGTAGAAGAAACTGCTAAACAATCACGTGTCTTCCAAATCTTCTTAAAAGCATCCTTACATTCCTCATTGCTTAATTTTATTTCTTGTATTAAAATAAACTCAGGGCTATAACAACATATTAATTCCTTAATAACTCTTTTTTGGGGGTTTTATTCATACCCCTAATATTCCATGATATCATTTTCATCATTAACACTTTATTTGTATTAGTGGGCTTAGCCCCACTTCTTGTAACTTGTGATATTTTTATTTGGCTTCCCATATCAATATCCTATTGAGTTTATTTTTCTCTTAGTTCTTACTTTGATGACATTCCTCTCATTCTTCCATTCCCACCAACACTCTAATCTTCATCAATCTCTTTCATTTTTCATATTGTTTAAAATGAGACTTATCTTCTAAGGATTTATGTTGCCCTAAAGAGTCAAAAGTGCAAGGAATAGCCTCATTAGCATTTTCTTCTTTATGTTGCCTTGAAAACTCTAAATTGCATAGATGATCCTCCATAGTCATCACTTTCTTATGTTGGCCTGAAAACCCTAAATTTCCTTGGATATCCTCCATAAGATTTTCTTTACTATACTGCTCTTGAAAACCTAAAGTGCAAGGAATACACTTTGTACTACTTTCATTTTTATGGTAAGGAGAAATTTTTAAGCTACTTGAGGATAATAAAGGTGATTTACCTAGTTTGAGGTTTTTGGAGAAAGGTGCTTTAGGGAGGAATGTTGCGATGGTGTTGGGCCCATCACAAAGGGTGCATGCTAGTGACATTTTTTCATTTAAAAATGATTGGAAGGAACAGGATTTCCCAATGCATGTCGAGAATCATTTGTTAAATAACAATGGATGTTTGGATCTATGTGAAGCCAGGTCGGTTCTAGTGGTTCAACTAGACTCGATGGTGGAATATGTGGAGTATTTAACCAAACATGCCCTTATTGGTAAATTTATGGGCATCAAAATTTCTCTTCCCTTTGTGGAGGCTTGGGTTAGGAAGACATGGAACCCTGACGGCGACGTGGAGGTGATGTTGAGTGTGAATAGCTATTTTATGGTGGTTTTCTCTTGTCTTACATATTGTAACAAAGCATTTTAAGGGGTTCCCTATTTCTGGAACCAAGCTAGACTCTTTCTTAAACCTTGGCATGTGGGTTTCAACCCATCAAAGTAGCAGTTGTCGCGGGTTCTAGTGTGGGTTCGGATCTCATTGGAATTCTGGAGAAACGACATCTTGCATATGATTGCCCTTCTTCTTGGGAAGCCGATTGGACCATCACAACAGACGATGGAGAAAAAGGTAATTTTTGTTACCCGTATCTGTGTCAAAATTGATTTAAACAATCCTATTCTAGATTTTGTTGAAATATAGTTTGGATCGTCTACATGGGTTCAACAACTTGACTATGAAGCTCTTCCATTTTGTTGCTAGATCTGTCATGAATATGGCCACCTACAAAGAAAATGTACTAAGTTTGTCCTACATGTGGCTTCAAATCCCGGGCCCTCTCGATTTGCACAAAATCTATATAAAGGAAAAGCCTCAATAAAGGAAGGGGATCGAGATAAGGAAGACTTTGTTCATGTAAAACCCCAAAACAGAGGAAGAAGGGTAAAAAGAGCCCTTAAGGATAGCTAGCCAGATGCTCTGCTCAACCATTTTGAGATATTGGATGATCTTGATCAGTGCATGGAGTTACCTGAAATGTCGCTACCTGATGTAGATATAACAAGGCCGAATCATATGTCTCTTCTTGAGGTGGAACCTAAGGAATCAAATCTAGTGGGTTTAAATGAAGAACATATGGCTTTGGTTCTGAGTATAGGTGATATGGTTGGCTATAGCCCTAGAAGGAAAACTATTTTGGAAAGTGGCACAAATATAGTTGTGCTCTCTCCTACTCAAGCACTGATGCAATCATCCTTGGATTGCAAAACTCCTACGATGCTAGGATTGCAATAGAAAACAATTAAAAAAGGTACTTCATATAAGAATATGAAGGTGGGTTGAAAGAAAGACAAAGACACAATTTATTTAATGGGGGAGACTTTGGTGGAGTCAAGCTTGGTGAGAACATTGGAATCCCATTTTTATAACGCCTAGAAATGATTATCCTCTCATGGAATGCAATGGGGTTGAACGACATCCCCACACAATTTTTTTTTTGTGATTTGATTCGTGTACATTCTTCGGATGTGGTGTTTATTCAGGAGACTAAATTAGCTATTGATAGTATGTTCAATATTCCTCACAAGTTGTGTAGAAGGGGTCAATGGTAGTGTATTGGTGCATGTGGATATGTTGGTGGCGTTGCTTGTTTATGGGATCCGGTTAAGATCTCTCCTCTTACTTGGATTTTTAGTGTATGTTCTATTTTGATGATCAAGCATGATAATGAATCTGGTGAAACAATCCTAATTACAAATGTGTATGCTCCTATTGATTACAATGGTAAAGTATATTTGTGGGAGAACATTGGCTTTGTGAGAATTCTGGCTCCCTTGTACCCATGTATTTTGGCTAGAGATTTCAATTCTATCACTTGTCTGGAGGAGAAACGCGGTGGAGTTGATCGTCTCGAGCCTTTTTCTTCTATCTTCAGTGCTCATATCTAGGCCCTAAACTTGGTTGACATCAAGCTAGATAATGGGATCTTTACCTGGCACAATAGAATATGTGGGGAAGAGTCCATATCAAAGAGACTGGATAGGTTTCTAATCTCTAATTTTTGGATTGGTAATAACAGAAGCTCTAGTTATGTGATTCTATAGGGTAGAGGATCTGATCATTGGCCTATCAAACTCTTTGCTCTTGAGTTTGGGCTAAAGAAGAATCCTTCCTTTAAGTTTCAACTTATGTATCTTCGGGATCCTAAGATTTATGATTTCATGCGAGGCTGGTGGACCGATGGTAAACCTTCTCATGACACTGCTATGTACTCCTTTATGAAGCGGATATAATTTGTTAAGCATAAATTGAAGAGGTGGAATAGTCTAAATTTTAGAAATATTTCCTTGGCTAAGTTGGAGGCTCTTAAGAAGGTGGAAGAAGCTTCAAGGAAGATTAGAGATCATGGACTCACAAAGGACCTTCTCTTTGAGAAATTTGAGGCTACGAAAGAACTTGCTGAATAGGAGTTGAGGGAAGAAAATTTTTGGAAACAAAAATATTGAATGGATTGGCTTCAAAAAGGCGGTAGGAACACAACCTTCTTTTTTAACTCAGTTAAGGCTCACCGTAATGGTAACCTGATTTCCTCTCTTGTGAATTCTCAAGGTGCCCTTCTCTCTTCTTTTAGGGAGATTTCAAAAGAGACTAGGAGGTATTTTTCCTCTCTCTTCAAGGAGGACTCCCTCTCGGATGATGAGGATGAAAATCTTATTGTAAACTGTATTCCCTCGATTGTTTCTAGAGGGATGAATGAGCATTTTATGGGTCCAATTTCCCTTGAGGAGTTGGAAAATGTTGTATTCAATATGAAAAGGGAAATCTCGAAGCCCGGATGGATTCTCGATTGAGTTTTATTAGGAGTTTTGGGAGTTAATCAAATTTTATCTTCTGGAGGTGGTCCATGAGTCCCAAAAGAACAAACAAATTCTAAGCGCCCTAAATGCTACCTTTGTGGTGCTTATTCCTTAACAAGAGGGAGTGAATTCTCTAGATATGTTTAGGACTATTGCTTTCTACAATGTTGTGTATAGGATAATTACAAAAAATAATTGCTGAGAGGCTGAAGATATGGTTGAGCAAAATCATCTCTGAGGAGCAAGGTGGGTTTGTTGTTGGTCGACAAATCCTGGATGGGGTTGTTATTGCTATAGAATCTATTCATTAGATGGAAAATTCTAAGGAGAAATCTATGTTCATTAAGTTGGACATGGCCAAAGCCTATGATCGGGTCAAATGGTCCTTTCTTTAGAAAGTTCTTATTGCTTTTGGCTTTGAGGAGGAATGAATTAGATGGGTGATGAGTTGTGTTTCTTCTTCCTCGTTCTCTGTTCTTGTTAATAATGAGTCATCGGAGCTATTTGAGGCCTCGAGGGGATTGAGGCAAGGAGATCCTCTATCTCCTTATTTGTTTATCATTATGGCAAAAGGGTTGGGAAGACTGCTCAAGTATCAGGTTAGGTATGGTCTCATTCAAGGTTGGAAGTGGGATAGCAGTTCATCGCCTCTTTCCTACCTTCAATTTGTTGATGATACAACTTTGTTAGGATTTTCCACTACTAGGGAAGCTGGAAACATTAGATGATCTCTTGACATATTTATTGGTGCTTCTAGGCAGTTGATTAATGAGGACAAGTATTATATTTTCTTCTTCAATACCCATCCTCTTATTCAAGCCAAAATTGCTCGAATTCTAATATTCTAGGTCGAGACTCCCCCATTTATTTATCTTGGTATTCCGATTTCATCTCATCCTCTGCCTAGATCTTCTTGGAAGTCTATGCTTCATAATTTTAGAGGGAAGGTGAATCAGTGGACCATCATATGGCTCTCCTTTGTAGATAGAGTGTTGCTTTTAAATATGTTGTTCAAGCTTTACCCATTTATAGGTATTTTGTGCAAACAACTCCCTCTCATTTTATCAAGGACATGGATGCTTTGTCAAGACAATTTTTGTGGTCTAGAAAACTTGCTCAATATAAATGGAGTTTGGTTAGGTGGGATTCTATTTGTAGGTCGATTCAAGAGGGAGGCCTTGGGTTGCGACATGTGACTCTTTCTGGGTAGGCTTTGGTTTTGAAACTCTACTGGAGATGGTGTACTTCTCAAGATCATATTTGGGCTAAAATATTATCTTGTAAGTACTTGAGAGGTATTTCTGAGGTTGATATCCCTAGATTCAGCTTGGTTGGGAAAGGTTCGATTATCTGGGACACTATGAAAAGAGGGACTAATTTAATTAAGTAGGGTTTGTTTTGGATTTGCAATCGAGGATCAGATCCTCTTTTTTGGGAGGATTCTTGGGATGGCCACCCTCCTATCTTGACTCAATATCCCAGGTTACATTCCCTAAGCGTTTGTTTCTTGGAAGCGGGTTGGTCTTGTGTGGAGGAATTTAAAAGAATCCAACCTTTTGGTAATCTGGAGATGTACAAGTGGAAATATTTGTAGGAATGGACCCAAGGGGGATTGGCCGAGGATAGATATGTGCTTACTCTTATTATTATGGTGAGGCCCTGCTCTTCATTGAGGGATAAAGACATTTTGGCTTGGAACCCTGATCCCAAGGGAACCTACTCTGTAGCCTATGGTTATCAGGTTCTTGATATGCAAAAGTTCAAGAGCCTCCCTGTCACATGGTGGAAAAAGGTGTGGAATAGATTTGCTTGGCCTAAATGTAACTTCTTTCTCTAGATGGTAGCTCATAATAAATGCCTCACTTGGGATAACGTGAGGAAGAGGGGATTTTAGGGTCCCTCTTTTTGTGTCCTTTGTGGTAATAATGAGGATGAATCTTCTCATTTATTTTTTCAATGCTCCCTTGCTAGAGACATTTGGCACTGGTGGTGGAGTTCCTGGAGCCATCCCTATTTTCATGTGCTCTCCTTGGTGGAGTTTTGGAGCAGTATGGGAAGACCTCTGGCTAATGCCCCCTTCCTATAGGTGGCTTGGAATTTGGGCCCTTATTGCATCATCTAGCATATTTGGATCGAACAGAACCATCACATCTTTTAGGGTAGATATTTGGTTGTTCAACAGATCTAGAAAAGGATCTTGTGTATGGTTCAAGAAACTATCCATAGCAAATGTGATGTGGATCCTCTTTTGGACTCTAGGGAGGAGAAGGTACGATAGACCCTTGGTCTCTTTGGGGTTGGTGCGAACTCTTCTTGCCCTAGCATGGTTCCCCTGCTCAGCAAGAAAGTTCGAAGAGATGGTAGGTGGAGGCTGCCCCTGGAGGAGTTTTAAAAATTAATATTGATGGATCGTCCAGGGGCAATCCTGGACATGTTGGAACTGGCGATGTTGGGAGAGACTCTGCTGGCATGGTCAAAATTTTCTTTTCCATTTATAAAGGTGTTCACTCCAATTTTATGGAAGATCTTACGATTCTTGAGGTCTTGCAAAGGGGGTTTTCTCTTGTCTAGCGCAAGAGCATCTGCGAGTCCAACTCTCAAACTTTGGTTAATATTTTAAACAAAAAAAGGTTGGAAGATGTTAATTGGTAGTTGACCTCTGTGGTTGTTCAGATTCTTAGAATTAGTGAAGAGTTTGAATTTATCTCCTTTATGCACATACCAAGGGAATGGAATGGGGTTGTTGATTATTTGGCCAAAAGGGTTTTTGAGCTTTCAAGTCCTTAGATTATGGATAACGAGGAGAGTCTCCCGACTGGGGACTCTTAGTGCATCTAGGAGTTGATCCACAAGGATGTCCAGACTTAATGTGGTTTGTTCTTGTTGTCTTCTTCGGGTTTCAACCTTGTCTGGTGGTTTTAACCTATTTTGTTGTTTATTTGAGTCCTGGTTAGGGGCTTCATTGTACTTTGTAGTCTTGTCTTCTTATCAATAAATTTTTACCCATTTATTAAAAAAAAGGTGATTTACCTGGATTAAGCTTGACCTCCTTCACCTCATTTGCTTTAGAATTCATCTTCCTATCTTCCTTTGTATTAAAATTTGCCTTCCCCTCTTCCTTCGCACCTTTACCTCCTTTTATATTTGAACTTGTGCATTGTACTTCCTCATCCCCCATATCATTTTTTTCTTCTAATGGCTAATTCAAGTGAACTATAATGGCCTTTGCCATCTGATGATATAGAGGGATTTTTCTAACCACTTTTTTAGGAGTGGAAAACCCTTGATTTGACCTAGCTTCTCCTATGATAAAGTCTCCTTATTTCAAATTGAAGCTACCCTCATGCCCCAAAAATTCCATCTCTTCCTCCATTTTCACTTTGCAATCTTTTGCCATGTTCCTAGTTTCATGACATTTACGACATCAAAATGCAATGTTTTCATAATCCACTTGCTGATCCCATTATCTTAATTCAGATTTAGTCCTAATTGACTATGAAAAAGGTTTATAAATATCCATGACAACACATATTCGAGTGTATACAACATGCCTTCTCTCCTTAGTAGTCAGTCCCTCCTAATGAATTCACCTAGAGTATTACCAATATTCTTCAAAACCTCCTTATTGACGAGTTGATAAGGAAGTCCAAAAAACCTAATCATACCAAAAGCCTTTTTTATATTTTCTATGTCCATAAAACAATTCTCACTCCAAGGTCTTAAATATAATGCATCTTTGCCCTTAAACCATGACCCTCCATCCATTATTTTATCCCTTATTTTTGAATTGGAGAAAATAATGAGGAAAATTCCATTTGGAAAAAAAATTCATGGAGTAATTTGAATTCAATCCCCACTTCCACTTAATCCAATTTTGAATCTCAGAAAAACCTGGCCAATATCCATGAAACTTACATTTTAACCCTATGGTTTTAAGAAGCATAATATCATGCTCAATCATCTCATCCTTGATAATAACTTCTGGTGTAGAATTTGCTATCTGGATTGGGTTTGCCATAGATTATCTCTTCCTCTCATTGCTAGCTAGGGCATCCAAACTTCCAACTTGGCCATTCATATTTTTAGTAAGGACTTTCACAAATGACTTTCTTTCCATGTTACCTAGATTTTTTTAAATGAATCCTTTAAATTCTCCTAAGATCTGGAACAAGAAGTGGTACTTGTTACTTGATCACACTTTGCTTTCTAATTTTTGCTTTCCTGCTCACACTTCCTCCTCACTCCCAGCTTGTGCTCGTACTCACTTTTGGTTGCACTCACTCTCGACTCATGCTCGCACTCATTTTTGGTTACCCTTACTCTCAGCTCGCGCTTGCACTTACTAATGGCTGCAATCACTCTCGGATTGCACTCACACTCTTGAATTTGGTTGCACTCACTCCCGACTTGTGCTCGCACTCGCTCTTGGCTTGTGCTTTCACTCTCTTCTGGCTGTGTTCACTCTCGACTACGCACCTAGGGATTTATCCTTATCAAAAGAGCAAATAACTAAATGAACTTATTCTAGAGTAATAGGCTCCATCAATTTCCTATTGTTTTCATCTATTATAACCGAAGGTATTTCTTGTAGTAGTTTATCATTAAGAACTTCAAACTCCTCTGATCCTAGAATATTCTGGTAAAAGAACCTTACCTCATTTTTTATTTCACTTTGGTCTTCAATCCAAACCCCTTCTACCGATTTAATTCTATTAATTTTGGAAGCTACTTCCATCCTATGAAAATACTTTATATTTTTATTCCCTTTTAACCAAGTCTATCTCAATTTTAATCTCCAAAATTTCTCTTCCTTACTCAAAATATTATGATATTCACTAAGCAACTCTCTTTCCTCCAATATTGGATTATTATGCTCACCTTTTTAAAATTTTGAAAGTTTCTCTTTTAGTTCTTTCTTCTCAAAAATATTTCCAAAAGTGTTATTGTTCCATTCTTTTAATCTAGATGTCATTGATTTAATTTGTTTTGAAAGTGTATACAACCCAACGTTTCTAGAAGAATCCCATGCTTGTGCTATCATATCAACAAACTAAGGATGGTCTTCCCACATCTATTCATATTAAAAATACAATATTTTTTAAATTTTTCTTACCACCATTTTAACTCTTACTGGCTAGTGATATGAACCAATCCTTGTCAAGGCATTAATTTTAGCACAAGTCCCTCATCTAGTCAATGATATTAGAGTACACATATGTCTAATTTTTCTCAAACTCAACCTCCCATAGATTATTGTTTTGAATTAAATCTAAGAAATCTCTTAAACTTTGGGTTATTTTCCTGATTCCCCCAAAAATTTCATCCAACTTGGCTATGGTATTAAAATCTCCTATGATCATGAATTGGATTTCTTGGTCTTTACTTCTCATAAAGGCTTCAATCCCACTCCATATTTCTAATCTACCTGACTGAGTTGTAGGTCCATAAACATTGATAAGGATGAAATAAATATTTGCAAAGTAGCATGTGACTAATGAGGATATACAATGCCTAGTTTTATGAATGGTTGCATAAGAGGTTTTAACAGGATTCTAACATGTTAGAATTTCCCTTGTTGCTCCTTCAAAATCCACAACATCCCATTCACATCTTGCCCATATTGCTTTCATAGTTTTGAAAACTTCTTAGTTTATCATTTTAGTTTTCTGGATACAAAGAATATTAGACTTGTAACTTAAACAAAGGTCCTTGATACACCTCTACTTTGAGGGGGATTTAACACCCCTTATATTTCATGAGATGGTAATCATGTCTCATTAGGGGCTACTGGTGTCACTTGAGAATTACCAATATCATTTTGTTGGTTGGTAAAGAGAAGTTCAACCAACTTAGATTGTATTCCTTTCTATATTATTTGCTCTTGCTTCCCTGGTTCTCACTTGATAATTTGAGGATTTTTCTCTTTTTGCCAGGCCTACAATGGGAGTAGGTCTCATTATTATATTCCTCAACATTCTTTCACAACTTTCCTTTTCATTATATTTATCCTCTCTCACCTCTACTACATAAGATTTTGACTTGTCCTGCTCATTTTTTGGTATTTCCTTATTAATGGCAGAGGTATTAACATCTAACACTACATTTTATCTACCACTTTTCTTCTCCTGAATGATGCATGGTACTTCAAGAGAGTCTTCCAAGCTTGATGAGACACATTCCTTAGGTTCAATGACAATGTTCATCCCTAAATCATGATCATACCGAATAGACGGTTCCTTGTTAATATTCTAATATTGTTGTATCGTATCTTCTAAGCTCTAATATGTTTTTTCTTCATAGGACAAATCCTCAAAAGATTTGGTATTTCTTCCAATATCCTTCCTTTTTGGTCTCCATTGTTTATTTACTTTTATTTGTTTGGACCTACTACTTTTGGAAGTTGAAAACCATCCTCATCCATATCCAATTGTAAGTTTCTTTAATGATTTTCTACACATGTTTCTATTGAATTCTTTTTAACACATGATATTTCAATATGCCCCACCTTATGACATCTTCTACATCTAAAAGATATGTTTCATAATCTATGGTTTGGATCCACAACTTACCCCCATACTTAAGAATGATTGATTATAGTAATGATTTTCTTATATCAATTAGGTCCAATATCCGAGCATAAATAGCCAAAAATCCATCTTTTGTAGTTTCTAAAATCTCAAGCAATTCTCCGAGAGTGTTGCCTATTTCTTTGAAGGTATTTATTTCCCATAATAGACAACATATACATCCTTACCCAAACTAGTACTAGGGATAGATTTATGTTTTCAAGTGCAAAGCCTTCGTACCAATGGGTAAGGAAGAGTCTTGCACTTCCCATGAACAAAGGACCCCTTTTAGAAATCACTCTCTTTCCTCCCTAGGAACAAAAAAAAGATTAGGAAGAAATCTTTTGAAAGAAATGATAGACTCATTCCTAAAGACCTCCAACTCATATCAATCCATTTTCTTAAGGTTGAGCATCCCCATCCCACCACGACCTCTCCTAAGAAAAAAGAGCTGAACTTATCAATAAAGAATTTAATATACAACAACACACTCCAGTTTAAATTTATATAGCCCAAACCTAAACCATAACATTGTCTCCCTATCCTTCAAGACTTTAAATTACAATATTAATCCTAACTTAAATTTTTTTCTCAAAAAAATAATTGATGAACAACAACAATTGCACCACCTTATTCCTATTTCCTAGGAATGTATTTACATGGACTTATTATGCACTATATTGTCTGGATATATAGACATTAACCTGCCCTCCACGTAGGCTTTTACCAACCCTTTGATTTCCTTCTACTTATGTTCACCATAATAACCTCTCCTTATTTGATTAAGGGATGTTTCGTGGAAAGCCCTTGTGCTATTTTTATTTATGCTTCGTGCAGGCCAACCAAGCAAAGACCATCAATGAGGTGGATTCAGTCCAATTCGGATATCAGTAGACCAACGACATCAGTCGCTGAAAGGATACGAATTAATGAGCACGACTGCTAACGGCCTCGTGGGGTGGGCCGCCAGATTCTGCAACGAGGCAACAAATTTGAATATTCAGAAATCGGCACTGGCAGGCCTTGGGAGAGGAGAAGACACACCAGAATCGCCATGGCCATAGCAATGACGGCGATGTCGAGTAGTGGCTCATCCACAGGCGGAGGAGGAGGAGGGGGAGGTGGAGGTGGAGCAGGAGGCGGCGGCGGCGGCGGGGGAGTGCCGGCGTGGTGGGAGACGATCGCGAAGGCGCGGTCCGCAATCCAGTCGCTGAGCACCATCCTGGGCGCCCTGGAGGCCCTCGAGGCGGTGCAGGAGTCGGAGCGCCCCGCCAAGGGGCTTCTCGAGAGCCACGATGTGGCGGCCTCCATCTCCGCGCGGCTCGACGACGCGGCCTCGGGGTCCGCCTCCGACGCCCTTTGCCAGTGGCTCTACGATACCTTCCAGGCGGGCGACCCCGACCTCCAGCTGGTGGTGCTGCGCTACGTTCCGCAGGTGGCGGGGCTGTACCTCTCGCGCGTTGTGTCTCAGGGCGGGCGCGCCGAGCCACTGGCGGGCTTCGAGGCGGTGCTGCTGGCCCTCTACACGTCCGAGGTGAAGGCCCGCGGCGGGCGCCCCCTATCAGTCCACGTGGCCGATCTAGGGCAGGCGAGCCTCTACCACCAGCCCCTCAATGCTTCCCCCGAAGCCTCCCTGCGGCCCATCGTCGGACAGCTGTGTGCCCCGCTGGAGCCCCACGCCGCCCTCAAGTCCACCAAGCGCGCCGCCGTCGTGGGCGTTGCGCTCGACCTCTTCTACCGCAAGATCGCCCTCATGACCCCCGCCGCTAAGGCCGAGTTCTGCAACTTCGTCCAGGGCTGGGCCGGCCAGAACTGCTCCTGCGTCCATAAACTCGATCGGCCCAGTGACGTGGCACGGCCGGCCGAGAATAGATTCGAGGACGAAATCGTAGAAAGCCCTAATGGGAAAATCGGCAGGCTGAGCAATGACGTGGCGAAATTCGGCATCGAGGACGGCAGTTCTGGCACTGCGAATGGCGGTGGCAGTAAGTCTTTGATTCAT
This sequence comes from Wollemia nobilis, assembly GCA_028583015.1. NCBI lineage: Eukaryota > Viridiplantae > Streptophyta > Pinopsida > Araucariales > Araucariaceae > Wollemia > Wollemia nobilis. The sequence goes on along the minus strand of JAQPPZ010001471.1, from coordinate 247,690 downwards.
CTGGCTTCTTCTTCTTCTTCGTCCGATTCTTGGAATTCTAGTTCTGCTTTGGCGGTGGTGGCCATCGGGGAATCGAGGGCGAAGGGTGCCAGAATTCCCCTGCCGTGGGAGCTTGTGCAGCCGATCCTCAGAATCCTGGGGCACTGCCTTCTAGCTCCGCTGATTTCGCAGGAAGTGAGGGACGCCGCGTCGGTTGCCACGCGGATGCTGTTTGCCAGGGTGTCGCATGATCTGGTGCCCGAGGCGATCTTGGCCACGAGGAGTCTCGTCAGGCTGGATGTAGCTGCCCGCCAAGCGAACGCCATTGGCAGATCAGGCGTCGCGGGTCCTGTCGCCATCAGTGCCACGTCTTCGGTCAAGTACACTAAAAAGCCCGAGGTCCTGTTGGTATCAAAATGACTTAATGCTTTTCTCTTTTTGCTTTCACTATTCCCGTTCGATTTGTTTTCATCCAAAAGAGTCGAGAGATCCAACACGAGAGGCTTGCGGCCATAGGATGCGGTTTCCTTTGGTCTAGTTTTGATGTAATTGTCTGTCATTTGTAAACACACCGTGTATTGGGTCATGTTAGACCTAGGAGCTTTTTTGGGGTTTCAATTCTTTGATGGTGTTGTTGTAAATTAGGCGAGAATGAGATTGCGTCAGTGAGATTTGTCTTTGGCAAAGGATTAGTTCGAATTTTCGGGTTTTGTTGCTTCGTAATTTTCCTTTGCATTATGAATTTGTTATTTTTGTTTCAGTCTATGTATCGCTTTATTAAGACATTCCCATTGGAGGTCACTTCGACTTTTGCCAGTGACGAACATTAATATTATAACTTAATTGAAGTAGATTTGGGACAATTTGAAGTCTGAAGAGTATTGTGCTAGGAGCCTGAAATTTGATGTTCGACTTTGTCTGTCATAAGAAATTTAGTTGACTTTTAAAAATTCATCAAGATTTCAGTTATGAGCAAAAGTAGCTCAATATCAACTCGCAGCTCTCTTCACCTAATTGAGCTACAGTTTCTGTCCCCTTTATTACCAATGCATAACCAATTGCCTATGGAGACGGTGGTGGTCTGTTCTGTAATGTCGGGATTTTCTCAACATTTCTTTACAATTACTGTTATAACAGCATGGCCACTTCACATAATTTGTAGGAAAGCTTGACCATTCAGTCATGCCAATCTCACCACTACTTAAGCTGGTGCTGCATGCATTTTTCTTGTATGAAAGCTTAACCATTCACATCATGCCAATCGCCAATCACAACATTACTTAAGCTGGTGCTGCTCTGCTTGTCCCAAAAATATAATAAAATATGCAATTGCATTGTCAAAAATCTTTGCATAGGACTACCTGCTCCTTGAAAACAGAAGTTGTAGGATCCCTTGTGGGACCACTCTGAGTTTGTATGCTTCTGGATGCATCCTCCTATCCAGTACAAGTTAATCACAAGTTTTCCATTTTATGTACAATCATGAGTACAAAATGGATGACATTGTGTTATATTTTAAAGAATTAAAAAACGCTCAAACTGAACGTGTAAGTCTACTATTCCTCTTTAAAATTATATATTCTTTTATACATTCAGATTTATGCTGGGTGAGTCTAAGATGGACATGTCAATTTGACAGATAGTGATAATAAAGAGTTCTTCGTGTTTAACCTGACGTCGACTTAAAAAATTTGCCAGTATTTTGATAGTTGAATTTGTCAGATGGTGATACTAAAAAGTTCTTCCCGTTTTACATGACATCCTCTTAAAAATTTTGCCAGTATTTTGATGATAGTTAAATGGTCCCCATAGGCCATGATGGATATTTAGCAGTCAAATTCCAAGCGTGCTTCTGGTTGTTTTTCTAATTGTGCAATTGCAACACATGTAATGATAGGTGGGGAGTGTTGAGTGCAACTGTCTGCCTCATAATGTTGGGGATGTAGCCAATGAATTTTTGACATCAGAGGAATCCACAAGGAAAGTGTTTGGTCTTTTGGTTAAGGACAACCCATACCTGCAATTATGAATAACAAATTTTCCATATCAAACAGATTCACAAGGAAAGTGGATAATGTTACTAGTAATTAGCTCAAAATATTGCGAAGGGAAATAAGTAGTAGCTTTTAGGGAAAGAATTAAGAAAGTATAGCTAAGACAGGATAAGGTAAGCAAGCTAAGAGAATAAAGCAAGTAAAGTTGGAGAATAAAGCAAGTATAGTTGGAAAATATAGCAAGTTTAGATAAGAGAATAAAGCAAGTGCAGTTGGGAAAAATTTATAGAAATTGTAGCTGGAAAATATAGATTGTGTTGCTGGAAGGAGAATCTTCTTGAATCTGGAGTGGCTCACCTGCGAGCTTGGGCTATTCTGTTTATTGGTTGTAAGCAGAATAGATTTCTTTTGCTTTTCTAATAGGAGTTTATTTTTCAGATCTGTTCCATTGTATGTTTAATCTTAGCATCTATAAGAAAATTCTGTGTTATAATTTATATGATTCAGTCCAAATTTCAGCAATCAGTTTCAGGAGTTTCAGTTTCAGATCTTTGTAGGTTCATAAAATTACTGGGGAACCTGGTTTTGTCTTTTGGATAAGAAGCCATATTGAGAAATGCAAAAAACTTTTTTTTTTGACTCAAAACGGAAGTGGCTGTCTTACCATGGAACCCACTTTAGTCTTTTGTTCGAGGAGCCATATCCCAAAGTATGAATAATGATTCATCCACATTGAATAGATGCACATCAAAAGAAGTGGGCACCTTGCTGGTGACTCCCCTGTTTTTTTTTTAATGGGTTATATGGGATTAAAACAGGCCTCACCCATATTACATCATGATCACATAGTGGTATTACAACAGCTTGGCAATTATGCATGTCTTACTTGGCAAGATTCGAACCTTGGTCTCCTCCTTGAAAGTCAAGGAATTTAACCAGTTCAACTAATGCCATTTGATGAAGACTCTCCTGTTATTTTATAAGGACTTATATCAATAAATACAAAAGAATAAATTTTCCACATTGAACAGATTCAGAAAGAATTGGTACCTTTCTCATAGGCGACACGTTATCCTTCGTAAATTTTCATGCTTTTAATTTGGTTTCTGAGTATCTCCAGCTATCATAGTAATTGGAGAATAGTTTACTTGCAGACTCATGGTTTTGCATATGGTTTGTGTGGATCCATTGATCTGTAATTCAACTTTTTGCTTTTTCTCTTTTTATCATTGAAGTGAGATGTGATGTTAAGCTTGACCTTTTCCCCAAAGGATTTTAGCAAGATAGAGTTTCATATGTTCTTGGATCATTTAAGCCCTCTAGTATTTATGCAGAGTTTTTATTTCTAAGAATGGTGGATGTCAAATCTAGGGCAAAATTGGAGATACTAGCTTTTTTTGGTTGGGTAGGTCAACTTAGCTTAATAATGTCGTCTTCCTGACATATTTTATTTTAACGTGGATAACACGTCTTACTTTTCTATTCTACAAAAGCAAGCATCTATTCCTTTGAGCTGCCTAATATGGGCAACTCTTTCCAAGGTTTAAAACTTTAATGTCTTCATTGCTTTTTTGCTGTGTTACTAACTTGCCAGAAATGGGTTGAGCTGAGAATTGGTGACTTCAAGGTTTCAGGGTTAAGAAACATTCTAGGATTTTGTTGATACAAATGCAGGACTAATTAATTTTTAACAGTGATCATACAATTAAATGTTACAATTTTTTTATAAGGACAATATGTATCATATTTGATTCATGAATCATAATAAAAATGTGCAACCCCAATATCATAATCACAACACAAAGTTTCTATAACAGAAACCTGAGAGTGAGCCAGCAGGAGAATATTCAAAGGCAAATAATGCAGCTCTAGTGACTTTGTCTTTAGCAGAATACCTGCATTGATGAATAACATGGAAATCGCTGTCAAAATGGCAGAAGAAGCTGTAGATGCATGTGGCAACGTAAAAAAGTTTGATGAACTCAGTTTAGAGCTTTTTTAAGAGTCTAGATGCATGTCAAAATTGCTTGTATTACACCAGGAGGTGGAAGAACTTTGACTTTCTGCAGCAATGGTCAGGGAACAATGACATATGTGAGGACTAAGGAAACAAAGCATCATGCAAATGAGGAACTTGAAAGGCTTAAACAGGAACATGCTTTTATTGGAAACTTGAAGTCCAAGATTGCAACTGCATCGATTCTTGTAGTATAGCTTAGAAGTGGAGCTTGCGTCGCATAAGGTGGATGAGTCAATTTAGCTGCAGAATTTGTCAGAACCAAAGAAAACCTTGCAAAAGCATTAGATGAATTGAAACAAATATAACTTGCAGAAGCAAATCAGTTGCAGCTCTGGAATCAGCTGGAACAGAATTAGAAAAGATAAAGAAAAACCTTAAAAGGAAAAAAACACCAGACAAAGTAGCTATTTTGACAGCCTGTTTCTCAAGAAGCAGTCCTGAGAATCATGTACATACATTTATTGAGAAACATTTTAAGCAAGGGTGAAATGGGATGGAAAATTCAGAAACACCTGTTTCTGTTCTTTTCTATCTCTGAGTGGGACAGTGCCCTCCTGCTATGTTTATGACAATTAGGGCATTCTATAAATTATGTTAGATTGTGTAAGAGAGAAACTTTCTTGAGAAACAATCAATAAGGGGAAAATGGTTAGTGCAATGATGCTTCAGTGTTGGTAGTTGCTTTCACTGGGATTGTGAAAGAGAAGGAGATGCGCTGAGTATTATTTTTGTTTAACATGACTTTTGATCATAATGTGGTTGGACAAGCAGTTTGTGGTATATGTTTAAGCATTTACTGCAGTGATGCTTCAGTCTTGGTAGTTCCTCTGAATGGGATTGTGTAAACGGAAGAGGAAGCGATGTGCCGAGTATGAGTATCTTTGTTTTATATTATTTTGGTTTAACATGAATTTTGATCATAATATCGTTAGACAAGCAGCACCTGGTATATGTTTAAATATTTACTGCTGATGCTTTAGTGTTGGTAGTTTCTCTTGATGGGATTGTGTATAACTGCAACACAGGGAATGAAAGAGGAGGAGATGTGCTGAGTGCAAGTATCTTTGTTTTATGTTATTTTTGGTTTAACATGAATTTTGATCATAATTTGGTTAAACAAACAATACCTGGTATACAAGTAGATTCTTTCAATGGGCTTGTGTAATTGCAACTCAGGCAACAAAAGAAGAGGAGATGTGCTGAGTACAAGTATCTTTATATTATTTTGGCTTAACATGAATTTTGAGCATAATGTTGTTAAACAAGCAGTACCTGGTATACTTTTAAACAGTTACTGACAATTTGGCAAGAAGATGCAATATCTGTCTGCCTTATCTACATTCTTGTATGGTGTTAGGAAGATCTTTGGTTTGCAAGTTAAAGCAGTCAGCAGCTACTACATTTATGTGTCAAAATTAATATTTTCATAACAAATCAATTTGTGTTCATTTGTTATGTTTCATTGCACTCTAGAAAGGAAGGAATTTTGATTACATAGAGAGGTATGCAGTGATGAAATTTGAAAGGCATTATTGCCTGTCATTGAAAACTGAAGTGACATCTGTGAACAAAAAGCGGCCTTCAAATGGTGTTTAGTTTTCAATTTTACATGTCAAGTTTGTTAAATATTCAAAATTGAAAACAATATCTTTAAAAATTAGACACGAGGAGTTTTTGGTGTGGACACATAAAAGCTTTGCTTGCAGTTTTTAATATTGATTATATATAAGGATTCTGTAGAGTGTAACACAAAAAGAAATGCTGCACAGTTATAAATTCCATTATATCTTTAATGCTTGGAATTTTTTTGAATCTGATAAAATTTGCATTTTTAACTTAAATGGACGAGTTTGGTTAAAGTCATTAACTTGTTAAGGTCATTTTTAAATTAACATACATGTATACATATCTTATCTCATCTTGGACCACTTATTTGAAGTATCCAAGTCAGGCCTGAAATTTGACTGGTGACCTGTCTGAAAAAGAAGGAATGATGTGCATAAATTAAAGTTGTCCTTCTGTTGACGTTTAAATTTTGATTTTACAAATTGAAAGCGTTAAAAATATTACAACTCAAAAGCCACAGCTATTTGAAGATATTATTTCAACAAATGTTTGTCGGATTATTTATATAAATGACATCATTTTATCTTTAGATACTGAAGTGGAGAATAATTGGGGAAACTGAAATGGCTACTTAAAAAGGCATTTGGGAGGCTGCACCTTTTTAATTCTTTGAATATATGATTGAGTGGCCACATCAACCTACTTTGCAGCAATTGGCTGGCTATCTATGATATGATTCCATCATTTGGCTGGCTATCTATGATATGATTGAACATTGTTGGGCAGTTCCGCAACATGATAAAATGCTTGCAAGCATCAAGATCTCCCTTTATTCATTGTCATTTCTTTGGTAGTTTACCTAGTTCCATGTCAGGATGACCAATATGTGTTTAAAGACAAAGTCCAGATTGCTGGCTTGTGACCTTTCTATTTTAGAATGCTTTCAATTCTGGGTTAGCTGATTTGAGATCAAATACATAGAACACTTTATGTCATCATATGAAGCCTGTGTACTGTCATATAACTTGTGCATTACCACTTTGTTTATGTGTCATTGATTCTGAAGTCCATGGAGCACTGCCATGTTATGTTGGGAAATATGTACAAATAAGAGTACAGTGACTCTATCTCAACAGATTGAGCTTGTGTTTGAAATTATGTTTAAACAAGCTAAAATGACAGTTGTTACTATATCCTATTTGGAAGCTTTAACATATTAGATGCCACAGAGGAACTACTGAGGTGGGAAGTTGAATTTTCATTTTGAAAATTTATCTTATTTTAAAATACAGTTATCTGGTCTACCATGACACTTTTAGTTTTGAGTGGGGATGTTACTTTCTGTGAATAATACCTTTTACCATGAACTGTAGTTGCAGGAATTCACAAGATACAAGAGTCTGCTAAGAGTGCAGATGTGAGGAAAATGGCTGTATTAAATAAGACTAAAGTTCAGAGAACATCTTAATATAGGGTTAGCTTAGACTAGATAAAGCGTATTCTTATGTGCAGTTTAAGATAATCAGACTCTCATCAGGCTCTCATCTAATTTTATTGTCGTTTAAATATTTTGTACAATATGTATTCTTAATTGATTTATTCACCAAATGTATCATTTTTTTTGGTATAAGGTAGAGGTGGTTATAAGGTCCACAAACCTTTTACAAAGTCAAAATGGGCTGGTTCTAGCATCAAGCCCGTATAATCAAAATACAAAATGGATCTTTCTAAGACTCACATTAAGCCATACTTAGAGTCCACGGTCCTATACTTGTCGCTTGACTATTCAGGATAAAACAAAAACCAAACAACACCTAGCACTTACTAACACTAGGTTGCTGTATTGTACACTTGTCACCTCCCAGGCCCCAGCAAATGGGATGCCTTTTCTGCCTAATTCCAACTGTCGGATTACTCATCATCGGCCCCTCCGATCTCCCGATGCTCTAACGGGTTTGATCTTAGCTCTTCTCTATCGGCCAACACCAATAGTTCTTGAGGGAAGTTATCCTTCCAAATTTGCATCTCCCCAACGAAGCTGCAATATTTGCCATTAGATCCGCCGCTTTGGTTCCCTTCTCCGAAGGTGTGTTGGATTCGGGCATTAACCAAATGAGATTTATGAATCTTTGCTTCTAGGATAAGCTCCAATATGGTCCAGTGGGGTCTTTATCCTCCTTAATTGCCTTGATTATATTAAGCGAATCCCCTTCAAAGATAACTTCCTTATAACCCTCAAGTCTGACAATTCTCATTGCTGCATGCAGGCTCGGGCTTCTGCAAAATGATTTGTTTGAGTTCCCAAAGGCTCTGCAAAGGCAAGGACCACTTTTCCTTCCTCATTTCTCAAAACTCCTCCTGCTCCTGCAGCCCCCGGATTTCCTTTAGCTGCCCCGTCAAAATTAAACTTAACCCACTTTTGTGTGGGGGGTATCCACTTGACACCATCCCGTGGGTTGGTTGTAATGTCTAGGTCTGGAAGTTCCTCTCCCCAGTTCCGCAAAATCCTCCTTTCCCTTAGAGACATGGTCTCATTTTTGAAGAAGAAAGTTTTCCAGTTTTCTTTCAAAGCTCCGATTATTTTATTACCACATAACCCGGGATCTTTCTTACGTCCTTTAAATACTCTCTTATTTCTCTCATTCCATATCCCCCATAAAAAATGGGGTAAGCTGAGCTTCCCGAGCCAAGTCAAAAGCTTTGCCCGGAAGGGGAAGCCCATTGTATGCGAAGTCGGACATGCTATTTGGACGAGACCCAATCTATATGAAATTTGGACGGGATCATTTGGAAGAGCTGTACAAGAAAAATCACAAGTTAGAAATATATGACTTACGGATTCTATTGCTTTCTCACACAAGATACATCGATTGATGAATTGGAAACCTCTCCTTTGCGGATTATCCGTTGTCGGGATCTTATTTTGAGCTGCCAACCAAAAGAAGAAAGCTATTTTTGGGGTTAAATTATTTAACCAAATAACAGAAGTCGGAGTCCGACCATTGAATCCTGAGTGGATTAACTTATAGGCAGTTTTTATTGAATAGATCCCACTTGTAGTTTTGCCCCAAATCGCCTTGTCTCTTCCTCCCCCAGGAATGATCGGGAACACCCTTAAAGCATCATTGAGTTTGGTTAGGGCCACCTTCTCTTGCTCCGACGGATTATGAGCTGTGATTTTCTTCCAAGAAGAAGTTTCCTGTGCTACGGCAATAAAATCCCCTACTTTTCCTCCCATTTCCTTCGAAAGTTTATGTTGGAGGACACGAAGGTCTAAGTTATCTTTCGGAGGGGCCTCTTCCAACCACGGGTCTTTCCAAAAGTCCACTTGTCTTCCATTACCAATTCTCCATCGATGCCTTTCCGACTACCTCCCGACATTCGAGCAAACAATTCCAAAAATAGGATCCTCTAGGAAGATTATCGGCTTTCGGGAAGTCTCGATTATTTCCGATATATTTTGCCTTAAGAAGTTTTACCCATCCCAATTGATCATTATTGATAAATCTCCATACCTGTTTGCCAATCAGAGCTTGATTCATTTCTTTCATTCTCTTTAACCCCGAGGCCCCACGGTCCTTGCTTGCACACACGATTCCATGCTACCAACGAAATTCTCTTTCTCTCCTCCGAAACTGACCACAAGAAGTTGCGTTGAATTAGCTCCAATGTAGCTTGGACCTTTGCGGGCATTCTAAATAGAGACATGCGATAAATTGGAATGCTACGTAAAGTAGTTTGAACTAATAAGGCTTTTCTGCGGAGGTGAGAAGGCTGCCCTTCCACCCTGCTAACTTTTTGGAGATCCTGTCAATGACCGAGTTCCACAAAGTAGCCTTCATTCTTCCTTCGAACATAGGCATGCCTAGATAAGTTCTTTGGTAGAAGCTCCTTTCCACAACCGAAGAGGTTAGCTATTCTTTCCTCCCTCCCACCGGGCGTGTTAAAGAAATAGATGCTACTCTTCTTATAGTTTATGTCTTGTCTCGCTTCGTCTCATACTTGGTTAGAATTCTCTTCAACTTCCTAGCTTGAGGCAACGAGGCTTTGGACACAATGATTGTATCATCCACAAAGCTGTTGGTGAGACACGGCTCTGCTTGTTGAGGCTGGTTTAAAACCTTCCAATTGACCATCCTGCCACCTTTGCTTGAAATGTTCCTACCCAATGCTTCCGCTAAAATAATAAACAAGTATGGAGACAAAGGATCTCCTTGTCGCAACCCCCTTCACTCTTAAAGTAACCGGAGGGTGACCCATTCACCATGAGAGAAAATCTTGTAGTAGAGATACAACTAAAAATCAACTTAATCCACTGGGACGAGAAACCAAACTTACCCAAAATCTTGGTGAGGAACCGCCATGAGACCCGGTCGTAGGCTTTATTCATATCAAGCTTTAGTAACATACCCGCTTCCTTACTAGTCACCATTGAATGAATAACCTCATGAATTGTGATGATACCATCCAATATTTGTCGCCCTTTCACAAAGCCACCTTGGTTCATATCAATGATGAAAGGAAGGATAACCTTCGACCCTATTGGCGATTGTTTTTGTGAGAATCTTCATCGAGTGTTACATAAACCGATAGGGCAAAAACTGGAAAATTCCATTGCTCCCACTAGTTTAGGGATGAGGACTAAAAAAGTAGCATTAACTCCTTATGGGATTTCCATGTCCTTTTGAGCCTCAATTATAGCTTCCACTACATCATTGCCTAGGATATCCCAAAACTTCTGGAAGAAAGCTGCGGGGAAGCCATCCGGTCCTGGGGAGCTGTTACCATCCATGTCAAAAACCACCTTCTTGATTTCCTCCTTTGTGAAAGGACTAAGTAAGAATCCATTAAGATTATCGATTCACGAGGGGTGGAATGGCTGCCAACGAGAGAGTCCTCTTCTTCAATAGTCGGATTTACATCTTCTAGCAACGATTTAAAGTACTCAACCGCTTCCCTCCTTATGTCTTCCATATCTTTGGTGTTAGACCCATCGGCCATCTTGATCTCCTTAATTTTGTTAGTACTCCTGTGGCGAAGAGTAGAGACATGGAAGAACTTTGTATTTCTGTCACCCTCCTTTAACCAACGCAGTCTGGATTTCTGCCTCCAAAAGGTTTCTTCAAATCCTAGCATCGTGTGGTATTCGGCTAACAGCTCCCTCTCCTGGTTTCTCAGATCCTCTGTAAGCTGCTCTGACTTCAACTTCTCCTGTAGTTCATTGATCTTGTCTTTTAGTTCTGCCTTTTTAACAAAAATATTGCCAAAGGAAGTTTTGTTCCACTCTCTAATGTTAGCCTTCACATTCCTTAGTTTACATGCCACTTGGGCCTGTTTCGAACCATTATACTTTTTGTCCCACCATTGGGCAACCGAGATCCTTGAGATCCGATGTTGGAACCACATAAGTTCGAATCGAAAGGGTCCGATGTATCTTTTCTTAGAGTCCTCCCCTGTTTCCCACGGAATTGGGTTGTGATCGGACCCGATTCTTGGGAGTGCCGTTAATGAAGAGTCCCCAAACCTCTCCGGGGCATTCTTGAGAAAGAAGAAACCTATCTAATCTTATCTGAATTTGGTTTTCCTTCAATCTTTTGTTAGACCATGTATAGGAGAATCTACGCGAGGTCCACATCCATCGGCTCATGTTGCTCAACAAAATCTCTAAACTCGTAGATATCGGCGAGTTATTCTTTGAGAGCCCCCCAATTTATCTACGGGATTAAGGTAGCAATTGAAATCCCCCGCCACAATCCAAGGGTAGTTGGGGACCGTCTCCCTCAATTCAGCTAGGTGACTCCAAAGAACCCTTCTCGGTCCCTGTCTAACTGGAGCATATACATTCGTTAAGATCCACTCTTCCTGCGTGGTTTTATCCACACATAAGAGACAAATAAACCAACTAGACATCAGAATCACTCTACTATCAATCACATTTTTGTTCCACATAACCAGTAACCCTCCTGCTGTTCCAGTGGCCTCTTGGCCTACTACTTCAGCTTCTCGCCAAGTCCTATTCTTAAAAGGAATAACTCTACTCTCCTCCATTTTAGTTTCTTACGGTAAAATCATATCCGGTTTGTGTTCTTGTCTAAGAGCATACAAAGCTCTTATTTTTGTGGGATTACTCCCACGAATATTCCATGAAAGAATCTTCATTTATGGGCTTTGGATCCTCGAGCCTTCGCCCCAAAGAGCAATCTTGCTTGAGTGCCATCGGCCACTCCTCGCTCTGCTTCTTTACGCCTTAAGGCGGCATTGCTAGGTTTCCCTCTTCCCTACCGAACCATATCCCCATACATCCGCTCTAGGTTGAAGTTCCTTGGGATTCACTTGGCTTCTAGTAACCATCTTGGGTAGGTCGGTCTTGGTCTTTGGGGTAACAATCGGCTTTCCGGGTTAAGCTGGTCTTTTTGACGGTGGAGATGATTCCGTGCTCTTAGCTTCTTGATTAGTAGATTCTTTTTCCCCTGCTTTGGGGTTACAGCGATCTTGGTGGTTCACCTCTTCCTCCCGAGTATCCTTTCCTGTATTATTAGTTTCCTGCTCCTTCCTCTGATTTTTCTCCTCTAAATCCTTCTCTTGAGTCTCCTCTACCTCAGATTCCACTTCTTGGCTGTCCATCTGATCTCCCTTCAAATGATTTAATGCATCAAAGCTGTTCTCCACTGGGATGTTGATCTCCTTGGAATTTCTTCCCATAAATTCCTCTGCAGTACATGGGACCACTTCCACCGAGCCTCCATAGGCCTCCCGTATCACCCAATCAAACTTACTTGCCCCAGGGCGTTGATCTATGGGGTTCTTTCCTTTGTGATTTGGCTCCGAGGCTTGCTGTATCATCTTAGGAGCGGAGGTTGAGCTTGAGGGTTCCCATCAAAGGGACCGGCTCCCCTGTGAGAGGGTTTCGGGGCATAGGAATTTTTGGGAGGAGGGTTAAAACGTTGCCTCTTGCTTACAATAGGGCGAACAGGGTCTCTGATATTCGGATTTCGAGCTCCACGTCCTTGAGGCCCGGGTTGGGTAGGAATGGAGATCTGCGGGGGAGGGATATTATTGCGGGTTTGAGGATCAGTATTTTGGAGTGGGGGCTGGTTCTTGGAAATGCAGTGGATACCCTGGTGCCCTACCTTCCCACAAACACTACACTTAAAAGACATATTTTCATATTCAAAGACCCGAGTATGAAGGCCAAACATAGACGACAAAATAATGGATTTAGGGAGCTCTTTACTCAGGTCCGCCAACACACACATGCGAGCAGACGGGAGTCTTGTTTTGCTCAAGGTTGCGGGATCAATAGCTATTAGTTCTCCAATCTCCGTAGCTATCCCGGCCAAGATTTGTTCGTTCCGAGAAAGCGAGAGGTAATCCTGGCATCTTAACCCAAATAGGAGCCAAATCCGGCACACTGAGTGCAGGGGTTGAAATCGGGGGACCAACGCTTCGAGATACAAGCCCCTTTTCCCAAAAAACCAAGGACCTCCTTGGAGAGTCCTTTCCATGTCCTGTTCACATTGAAATGTCACCAAAAGAAAACTCTTGGGTAAAGCCTTAATCATCATACCGGCCCTTGGCTGCCATTTTTGGATGGCCCATCTCCTTATGACTTCCATGTCTGGCCTCACCCCCATAAATTTAGCCACCGAGAGATGTTACGCCCTCCATAGCCACATGCTTTGAGCTAAGGAATCCGGGACGTGCAACCTACCATTGACAGATTTTAGATTAAAACAAGAGTCGGATAATTTTTTCTTACCGCGAAGAGCATTAAGATATGAAGGTCTCCTGTTTCTAGGTTTCTCTTTGTCTCCTTCTTGGGTCTTCCTTTGATCCTGACGCATAGAGTCCTGGTCCCCCTCAGAGAAATCTTCAACCGCATCCGCCCAACGCCCTTGGACCGGTTCCAATAGAACTTCCTTGTCCACATCCTCCGCCCGGGGGCCTGCTATCTCGCCAGAGCCCCCACCTGCCGCGTCTGCTGATCTGCCCTCTGAAGTCCCACACCTAGGGTTTGATGCCCCTAGACCTCTCGCTCCTCCTCCTTGCTGCTCCATCCGTCACAACTTGTTGCCTCCAAAATCTGCCATTTTTTTTTTTTTTTTTTTTTTAGGGCCAAAATTTTTGTGACCGCTACCGTGCACGGACTGCTAAAGTGGCGGCTGCTACAGTATGCAGGCTTCTACAGTGTCGGCTGCTACAGTGGCGAATTTGATGGGAGACTGCTGCTCCCCTCTCCGACTGATGGCGGCTGCTGCTTCTGCTGCACTATTGCTGCTGCACTAGATGCTGAAATTATAATATATTCACTATTCTCTTATTCAAAGTTATACGATTATCTTGATTGAATATAATAATTTCAAAGTAAGTCCGTTAGATTTGAAATTTTGGAGTTTATCATTCATATTCATATATGGAGGATTGATCATTTGGGAACTGATTCCATTTCATTTTAAGTTTACCTTCACCAAATGTATCATTAACTTGGCGAAGTGTTGGAATAAACTTGTCTTTGCTGTTGTTTTCTTTGCCGGTTGAATAGTGTGAATTTGTTAGTTCCTTGGGAACTCTAATGGAATTATGGCTGGATATTGTGGTTTCTCAAGGGGGCTAATATTGTGTTCTTGACTTGCAATGAGTTTTATTATTACTCATTGTTACATGATAGATGCAATGTCTTATCATTATAGTGGTGTTATGGATTGACACTAACAGGATTGTTGAATTGATAGGTCACTCAACGCAATAAGGTGTTCAATAAGAACATTGGTAAGCTGTATGTTTTACAATAATGCATGGTCACTTACAGCATATGCCACTGTTCATCATTCTACGTTTCTTATTACATTTATGTCAAGAAGCAACTTCAAAGGCTGCAAGTTTTTACAAAAATAACTTAAGCAGGAACCAGCGGAAAACATGTCGACATAAATTATTTCAAGGTTCCACGAGCCTGGGGGACGGGGGGATGCGTTTCGGGGACGGCGGGGGATGGCAGGCCGATTTTAGGGGACGGCTGGGGGGACAGCTGGTATTTTTTTTAAAAATTTAGAATAATCTACAAATTCTACACACAACAAAAATGAAAAATACTAAAAACCTAAAAAGTATGCATGTTCTTAAAACATGTTTCAATCTGAAATGAACTCAGCTATTAGCCTATTACTGAGTGCAGCCATTTCAACAAATGTAACTTGAAGGTTCAGCCAAGGATATCAAGTGCAATCTCTAACAGTCAACCAAAATAGTTGCTATTGCTCAAGTAATGAATGCCACACTGTTCAGCTTTTAACATTCAAACAATAACAGTCATCATTTTTAAAGCCACCAATGTTCAAGCAAAGACCATTTTTAAATTTTTTTTCAGTCACCAATGTTCAAACAAAGACAGTTCTCAGTTTTTTTTGGCCATCAATGTTCAAGCAAGATAGTCATTGGTTTTCACTTTTCTCTGTTCAGGCAAGATAGTTATCTATTTTTTCAGCCATCAATAGTCGATCAAGACAGTCATCAGTTTACAGCCCTCAATATAAATTATAAAAGCACCCACGTGTTGTAGGTTAGTTGGAGAGGGTAGGGCAATCCTCCAAGGGAGGTCCTTGGTTCGAATCTCCATCCTACCAAACGTACATCGGGTACCCAAAATCCAGTTGATAATGCTGGTGTGGTCAGGGCCGGGCGCGACTCCCGGGTGATTTTGACGGTGTAGAACCCCCTGGTCATGGTTTCTCAGACCAAGGCGGCCCCGCAAGGGGTTTTTCGCTAAATTCAAAAAAAATAATATAAATTATAAAAGCAAGATAGATTTACTGTTCAGTCTCTAGCAATTCTGCACTGCTGTCCAATCACTAAAGTAATATTTAAACATTGACAACCACCATTGTTCAGTTCCCACCATGTAAGCAATGACAGTTACTCCTAACTGTTCAAATATGACAGCCCTTTTTTTTAATTTAAGTTTGTATATTTTTTTTTTTTGGGCATGAGATGCCCAGGGGACATACCTGGACGTCCCCTAGAAAGGGACTTCCCGGGGACGGCCGCCTGCCGTCCCCCAAGGGGGACGGAGGACGCAGGGGACGGGGGGACCGTGGAACCCCGAATTTTTTTGATTATATCCATCTGCCAGCCATTCATGTCATGCTGTGTCGATCATTCAAATCGTTAGGTTATAAAAATTTTGAGTGGAAACTTCTTGCGTTTTACAACACAGTGTCATCATTCTATTCTGCATGCCACTATGTTCCAATTAAGCTATTTCTTTCTGCGGGTTCAAGTATAGTTTTAATCCATCATTCATCACATGTATAGTATTCAAATAGATACAAACCATGACAAGGGTAGGCTGAGTAAACTATAGTGGAATTCCTCCAATAACTGAAGATGCAATTATACATACAAATATAATTGTAATCAAAATGAAATGAGCAGAATTGTTTGTGATGTGGGCATGCTAAATCCCTAAGCTGTATGAAAATGTCTTAAAGGTTATGTGATTCTGTGACTGTCAATGTCATGTGCGCGGCTTATGTCCGGGGGGCTGATGCATAAGGTGGTTGGAAACATTTTTAAGAATTGCTGAAGCGGTAGTGGCAACATTTTTAAGAATTGCTGAAGCGGTAGTGGCAATCTAATGAAAGTGCATGTCATCCTAGTTCAAACAATTTCTTCTGAGTTGACCATTTCATGTCACCACCATTTATAAAATGAAAGTCATTTTGCATTTTACCATTTAAATGTGTACGCGGGGTAGATATCTGAATTCTTGGTCTCATTGTAATTTATGGAGCGAGGTCCTAGACATTAGTATTCGGATGGATAATCGGTTGATTTTGCATTTTAGTATTCAAGTATGTTAAACGTGTGAAAATATTTAAGATTGCATTTTGTCTTATTGGATTTTTATTTAATTTTTTTAGCACGAAGGATAAACCCTAGACATTGGTATTCAAATGAATACTTTAGGGGTTGTCATTACTTATTTTTGTAACTTGATTGTAGTATCAAAGATGGAATCTAGTCAACATATATTTTGATGTAAAGGTTTACAAACAATGTTGGCTTTGATTTGTACTGATCTTGAAACTCAAGGGAAGCTAATTCAAAGAACAATGGTAATGCATGTGCATAACACTTCATAACACACTTATCTATAAGAAATGATGTTCGATTTATTTTTTTAATTTTTAAAATGGTTATATGAGATTGAAATGGTTCCATTTGTATTACGTCATGAGCACACAGTGGTTTATAACAATGTTTTTGGTAATTATACATGCATCTCTTGGTAAAGATTTGAACCTAGCTCTTCTCTTTGAATGTTAAGATATTTAATTGGTTGAGCTCATATCTATGGGTGTGAAACTCTTCGCACCCAATAACCTACCCTCAATCCCATGGACAAGGTTTGATTTATTGATATGTATTTAATCATTCATGTATCATAAATATGGCCACAAGGAGATTGGGATGCTCTTGTCATTGTTTTGAGATTATTTTAAACATGAATATATTCTTGAGAAGAAAATAAGCCTAACTAGTCACTAGATAATGAGTATTTGTTTATATGCATTTAAACAATGACTATTTTGGTAAAGACCTTGTACCTTTCTTTGTGTAGGCTATTGTGATTATTGGTAACATCTCTCTTTATTTTGATGGTTGTAAGCTTTTAGGCATCATGAATGCAATGACCTTGATATGGCCATGCCATTTTTTGGCTCAGGCCCCAAGGTTAAGATGGTTGATCTTTGAGCATTAGAGTTAGATTTTGTTACTTTCTTAGACTATAAATAGGAGAGGTGTGATATAGGTGGATCATCATTCATTTTAATCCAACTTTTATTGCCTTTGGGACACGGAAGAGACTTTGCCCTCTCTAAGTTTCTTGGATTTTTCAAGACTTGGAATCTAGATTTGTTATACGAATTTGGGATTTGTTGTTTTGGAATCTCAATTTTGTTGTGGATATTTTTTGAACTAATTGTTTTAATCACTTTTTTTTTTGGAAGTTGCTTCATTTTAAGTGGTATTAGAGCTTTGATTTTGGCTCCTTGTGGCAATAGAAAAGGGCAACAAAGTGGTGAGCAAGCTATTTTAGAACCTCCAATCAAATTTGTGTCTTCCAATTGGGTAACTCTTTACCATCTTTTTGGCTACCAATCTTCTAACACAATTGTCATTTGTAATTGTTTATCTTTTTGGCTACCAATCTTCTAACACAATTGTCATTTGTAATTGTTTACGTTTCCAGAACCTAAAAGAGTATATATCTCATCTATATTGTCTTGTTGAGCTGATCAAAACAAGATAAATATCTTGTGACACTTTTTTTTAGACAATTTAAGGCCTATTGTTTAGTTAGTGGTGTATGTTTGATCCCTCGTCTTCCATTGCTTGGACATGGGTAAACAAATATTTGTAGTGAACATATTTGACTTATGATGTTTATATGAGCCAACAGAAGCATCAACCAAGAGATCAAGACAAGCTTTGCAATGTCCTAGAAAGTTATCCTCTTGTTGGCTTATCCATTGGCCCCATGAGTTCTTCCACCCATCTTGCGGAACATCGTGAACTATTCGACCCTTACCCAAGCCTAGAACCAAAGATTCACCACTACCTTCAGTCATCGGTAAGAAATTTAAATGATAGGATTACTTAGGTCAATGATAGTCAATTCACTTGCAATGGGTCTCTTAGATGTATCAAACAATGCTTGAAGAACCTTCTTGTTCAACGTAGTGGAGGGCAATAGGACTTAGACCTTCCAAAAACAAAGCAGGCACTAGAAGTCGAAGACTAGCAAGTCTCCCTTGAACATAATCCAGTTCGATAAAAAGAACTTGAGATTCCTAAGGATGATTTGTCGCTCGTTGGGCATTTCTAATGTCAAGATCCATGGCACTTTCAAATGATGAACTTTGAGCAAGATCTAGGACACTTCCCATGTCAAGATCCGTGGCACTTTCAAATGATGACCTTTGAGCAAGATCTAGGACACTTCCAATGTCAAGATCTAGGACACCTCTAGCGCTAGGATCTAATGCCCTTTAAACAATTGACTTTTGGGCATGATCCTAGGTGTTTTTGCTTTCACCAAACCCTTTAGAGAAACTTATACATGTATGATTTTGCTATTGATTTGGTTTCCATAGTTGGTGGTCCAGCCTATTTGCTTGACTAACCTCATGATGTTGTGGTTCCTCAAATTGATATCTTGATTTTTGATGTCAATGACCCTCTTATATGGATTTCTGATATGCTTGCATTGAGTTCCTAAATAGGGCACGATTATGCTGGTTGCCTCTAAGCCAGGTACCCATGCTCATCGACGGCTTCTTTGGAAACTAAAATGTTGTGGATGTTATCTTTCTTGGTCATATTTTAAGATAAATTGTTCCTACTTAAGTTTGATAATGGTCCTTTTTTTAATGGGTTATATGGGATTGAAATGGGTCCCACTCGTATTACATCATCACCAGATAGTGGCATTACAAGAAAGCTTGGATATTATTTATGTATCGTTTGGAAAGATTCGAACCTGGATATCCTCCTTGAAATGTTGAGGAATCTAACCGGTTGAGCTAATGCCACTTGATTTGATTATGGTCCTTTTACCTCTTATATAATCAAATTAATACACAAAATAAACAAGAACAACAAATGAGTATTGCACAAATTTCATGAGCATACTCATATACACATCATCTAGATCTTGTAGTGGTGGTTTCAACATTTTGACATAGGCTTAAGGATGAAATATACACTATTTGTACACCCTCCATGATATTGAGTGACTGGCTTGAGCAATTGAACATAAGCTTTGGTTACCTGGATTTTGATGACACTACTTCAATCCTTGTAGAGCTTCAATAATTACAATGCGGAATGCCCACAAGGATACTTTGTTTCAAAGGTTGATCATGACATCCATTTAATCAAAGATGTAACTTTCACATGGAAATAGAGTGAAGATGCCAAAAAGGAGGTCCCTGTCTCATCATAGTAGGAAGAACCAACAAAACCCGATGAGCCTAAACAAGGTATGTGTACTATGACCAACATTTTTCCTAATGGCAATGCAAGCCCATCACACTATCAAGGTGCAAGGCTTCATAAAACATCAACAGGTCAATATCTTGATTGATGCGAACAACATTCACAAATTCATTGATCGTGATATATCCAAAGCATGGGGTTGTATATTGATAATTCTTACAAGGACAAATTCCATATGTTGATTGCCTATGATGGTAAGGCTCAATGCATGGGTTGTGTTGCTATTGTCCACATCTAGATGAGTAGCTACACTTGGATTAGTAACCTTTATATAATGGATCTGAGTAGTGCAAATGTTATCCTTAGAGCTCAATGGTTGTCTAAATTTAGGGATGCTATTTTGAACCTATGGTAGTTGTATTTCCAATGGACATAAAATATTAAGGTCATTCATCTCTAGGATATGTAACCTACACCTTCCAAAATTGTCAATTCCACCAGAGGAAAACTTATTGAAGGGTAGCAAGGATATCTTTGCTCATATTTGTTGCATATAAGTCATGGCCATCGAGCAATCACTTCCTGCTCTTTTGAAATGTTGTTTCTTTTGAATAAATATACTTTGGTCTTCGAAGAACCCAAGGGCCTTCCACCCAAGTAGGCACATGATCATGCTATTCACCTTATTCCAAGAAGTCAACCATCCCATGTTTGTCCTTATTGAAATCCCTAGCCTTAGAACATGAAATTTGAAAAGCTAGTTCAAGAGGTGTTAGAACAAGGTATTATCCGCTCTAGTACCAGTCCCTATTCATCCTTAATAGTCATGGTTAAGGACAAGGACAATTCTTGGTGGATGTGTCCCAATTTTTGACCACTCAATAAGAGACTGTAGTCAAAGATAAGTTCCTTACTTTGGTTATCAATGATTTGTTGGATGAATTGCATGGTGCAAAGATTTTTACTAAGCTAAACTTGTGTGCAAGGTATCATCAAATTAGGGTTAGACAAGAGGATATTCTGGAAACTACTTTCGTACACAAAGGTCAATATGAGTTTTTGGGCTTGGCTTTTGTTCTTAGAAATGTCTCTTTCACCTTCAAGAGTAATGAAATTTATCTTTTATTGTCTTGTTTAGAAATTTGTATATCTTTTTTATGACATCCTAGATTATAGTAGCTCTTGGGAAGCCCATTTCCATTATGTCGAAGAGATGCTCCAAATTTTGGAGTGAGAACATGTGTCAAAAGGTCCAAATGTTCTTCTTGTGTTTTTGAAGTAGAGTACCTTAGTCACAAGAACAAGACCATGCAAGATTGATCTATGCCTAAATTTCTCAAGAGTCTTAGTTTTTCTTTTAGGTCTCATTGAGTATTATAGGAAAATTTTCACGAATTATGGAAAGATTGTAATTCCCTTGACGATTCTCATCAAGAAGGATGTCTTTGTCTAGTCTAATGAGGCTACAAGATCCTTCAATGCCTTGAAGAGGGATATATGTACCACTCCTGTTCTAGCTACTCTAAGCTTTAACAAACCTTTTGTCATGAAATGTGATGCTTCTAGAACGTGTATTGGTGTACCTTAGTCACATAGTGCTTCATGAAGGTGTCAAGGTGTACCCTAACAAGAACAAGACCATGCAAGATTGAACTATGCCTAAGTTTCTCAAGAGTCTAAGTTTTTCTTTTAGGTCTCATTGAATATTATAGGAAATTTGCCATGAATTATGGAAAATTTCTAATTTCCTTGATGATTTTCGTCAAGAAGGATGCCTTTGTCTAGTCTAATGAGGCTACAAAATCCTTCGATGCCTTGAAGGGGGCTATATGCACCACTCTTGTTCTAGCTACTCTAAGTTTTAACATACATTTTTTCATTAAATGTGATGCTTGTAGAATGTGTATTGGTGTTGTTTTAATGTAGGAAGGTATCCCCTAGCATTTCAAAGCAAAAAACTCTTTGGCAAGAACTTGGGTTGTTCTACTTAGGAGAAGGAGATGTTAGTTGTTTTGCATATGGTTTACAAATGGAAGCCTTGTTGGGCCTAATATATTATTGTCAAAATTGATCATAGTGGTCTCAAGCACTTTTTGGAACAATGTCTCTTATTCAAAACAAAACAAATGGTTGACCAAGATTTTGGGCTATGACTTTGAGATTGAATATAATAAAGGGAAGGAGAATGTTGGAGCAAATGATCTTTCTCACAAGTAAGGATATTTTGTCGCTGTCTATGCTATCTCTAGCCCCCTTACCCTATGTGTCACTCAAATTTGAGATGAATGACATTTGGATCTTAAGACTGTTTGATTCAGGGTGTTAAGGCTGGTAACCCACCTAATCCTTTGTTCACTTGGTTTGATAAGATTCTCAAAAAGGACCACATTTATCTCATTTAATCTTCCCAAGTCAATAATAGTATTATTTAGAAATTATACGCTTCTCCCTTGGCAAGACATTTTCGATTTCTCAAAACCTATTAGCGGGTTAAGTAATATTTTTCTTGGAAAGGAATGGAAGCTAATGCCCGATAATTTGTGGCAGTGTAACATAGTTAAGTCTTTGAGATTGAATATAAGAAAGGGAAGGAGAGTGTTGGAGAAAATGCTCTTTTTTGCAAGTAGAAGATTTTATTGTTATCCATTCTATCTCTAGCCCCCTTACCTTATGCATCACTCAACTTTGAGGTGAATAAAATTTGGATCTTGAGACTGTTTTATTCGTGGTGTTAAGGTTGGTAACCCACCTAATCCATCGTTCTCTTGGTTTGACAATATTCTCAATAAGGACCACATTTATCTCATTTAGTCTTCCCAAATCAAGAATAGTATCCTTTGGGAATTATATGCATCTCCCTCAAAAAGATATTTTTGATTTCTCAAAACCTATTAATAGGTTAAATTTTCTTTTTCTTGGAAAGGAATGGAAGTTGATGTCCAATAATTTGTGGTAGTGTAACATAGTTAAGTCTTTGAGATTGTTGCAACCCCTTCTATTCTGATCGTCAATGGGAACACATCTCCATGGACTTGAAGGTCTTTTCAAGTCATAAGGTAAAACCATGACTTTTGTGGTGGTGGATCACCTTTCCAATTATACCCATTTCCTTACCTTACAACATCCTTTCACTGCCAGCAAGGTGACCAAGGTATTCATTGATTTTGTTTTCAAACAACATGGTATGCTCAACTCTATTGTCTATGATAATGATCCTATTTTCACTAGCAACTTTTAGAGGGATTTGTTCATCCTCAATTGTAGCTTAATATGATATCTTCTTATCACCCTTAGTTAGATGGCTAAATAGAAATAGTGAATAAGTCGCTAGGTATATATCTAAGATACTTTTCCCAAGTTAAGTAGTATCGATGGGTTAAATGACTTCCCTTAATAGAATGATATTACAACACTCCTTATCATCTTTCCACTAAGATGTTCCTATTTGTCGCATCCTTTAAAAACATTATATATTTCTCCAACTCCTCAAGGATGATCTTTGTTAGACCCAAAATTGTATGAAGTAGTAACAAAATTTAGATATCTTAATGACACTTTGAGATGGATGATATGGTCTCTTTGTGACTTCAACTATATGAGCAACTTTCTTGAAAGACCAAATCCAACCAAAAACTTGCATCCAAATTCTATGGTCACTACAAGGTGATTCATCAGATAGAGGGGGTGGCATATCAATATGAGCTTTCTCGTACCTTCAAATTACACCTTATTTTTTGTGTTTATTGTCTTAAGGAGGTACTTGTTTAGAAGGTGCAATCCTAGATAGAGATTTCAAAGTTGAATGAAGAAGGATCAATTAACCTACAACCAGAAGCAATGTTGTAGTCCCAAATTTGTAATTTTTGGTCTTGCAAAGTGTAGGAATTCTTGAATTGGTAGGACCTTCCTAAAGAATATGTGATGTGGGAACCCATAATAATTCTCTAGAAATTTCTAGCTTTAACAATAATTTTTGAGGGAGGGGACATGTGATGACCCTGATATAGCCATGCTAGCTATCTTTGTTCATTGTATTGGATCCCTATGTTAGGACTATTGGCACTTGAGCATCAGGGTTAGGTTTTGTTACTTTGTCAGACTATAAATAAGAGAGACATGATGTTATTGGATCATTATTCATTTTTTCTAACTTCTATCACCTTTGGTGTGCATAAGAGACTCCACCCTCTTTACGTGGCCAAAAGAATTTTCCCTCTCTAAGTGGCTTGGTTGTTCTAAGACTTGGAATTTGGATATAATATTCTTGTTCGAGATTTGTTCTAGAATTAGAATTTAGTTGTGAATATTTTGATGCATGTTGTTATGTTGCTATATTTTTTGAATTTACTATTGTAATTGTTGTCTTCTTAAAGTTGTTTCATTTCAATGGACCTCCATGATAAATTAAAAACATCAAGAGAGGTTTTAAGAGGAATGTATGGTGGGGTAGAATTTGAGAAAGCTCAATCATGTGAGATATCCATGTTGCTTCAAGAACTTCATAAACATGCTTAAATTCCATATTAAACCTGTGTTCAATGGTGAAGACCATTGAAAGATGAGGCTTAATTATTATAATTATCATATATTTGAGGCTTTTATCAATGAAATATAATAATATTTGTTATTTGTATGTATTTTAAGGTATTTTTTTGTAGCGATTTTCTTCCCCTCTTAAATGTGATGAGGTAAATTAAATTAATTGTATGAAATACATTAAAAAAATTGATCTAAAATAATTGGTTTTCAACATCTACTCAAAAGTAAAAGAAGAGAAAAGTCTAGTTAGGTATTTAGTACGTATTTTAATAATTAGCTTGATATTATTATGCTAGTTTTATTTCAACAAGTCATTTGTATTTCCATCTTATAACACCTATATGAAAGTTTGTTTTAGCTATAACATTTTAGGAAGATGAGGATGAGCTTCTTCTATGTTTAATATTCACATATTTGTTCTTTTGGATAATCCATTTTGTTTGGAGAGCTTTTTATTTTTGGTGACCACTTGAGCCATGGCACAAGCCTCATTTTCCAATTGTGTGGTTGAGCTTGCCAACATTATGGCCATATTAATAGAATAGGTTAATGACACAAACTAAGACCCTCCCTCGATAGGTCAAACTTGAGGTTCCCATATATGATGGTTCTTAAGACCCAAACATTTTAGCCAATTAGATCATCCAACATGAAAATCTACTGTGAATATAACTAGATTTTTGATGATAAAAAACTCCTTTTGGAAAGTTAAAACTTATAGGTTTTTCCAAATTGTTGATTGAAGATCACTCAAGAGAGAAAAAATCCATCATCACTTAGATTAGGCTTGTGAACGCCCTTAATTTTGCATTATATCCTTCTAGATATAAGTAGGACATAAGAATGAAGTAGTTGTGTCTACATCAAGTTTTATATATGCTTGTGTAGGATTACATTTATTAGTGTAATCATGTGAGAATCCTTTTTCTTATTGAGATCACATAAGTTGATCTTTAAGTTTAAATTTGGGTTATAAGATATTTTGTATCAAGACTTGAAATAAATGAACACCACCACCCTTGATTATGCATGCAACTAGGTATGCTTGGGCAAAGAGAAGTTTTGACACATAGCAAGACATTTTTGTGTTCTTCCTTCATGACTCACTTTAAGCCTTAAGTTTCAGAATCAGCTTCTTCATAAAAGACAAAGAACTTTTCTTCCTCTTCTTCTAGTTCCCAATCTCCTCCATCTTCCATCTTCTCATCCCAAGAAGAATGCCAAATTTTTTCCTTATTGTAATAAATGTGGTGATGAGAAATTTGAATGTTTTTAATTGAAGAAAATATTTCAGTAGTAACATCTCATGATGAGAAACCCAATGATGCTTCCATCAACATTGTTAGTGATGAGAAAAATTATGATGAATTGTGTGATCGACTAAACATAGTTACTTTGATGTAGCACCATTATTATAAAGAAAATTATGATCATTTGCCACATAAGATTACCTTACATATTACATGACTATGGATTAAATCCTCATAGAAAAAGCTTCTTGTAAGATTATTTTTTGACAAGTTGCATATGCTAATGAGTTCACATTGTCATACATAAATGCAAGTTCTAAATCGATCACAAATATTTGCATGATCTCCTTTGATTTTGGTACATAATTTGTGGAATAAGGTCATGGTTTGTTGTAGTTTCTTTCATGCAAAACCTTACTAGTATCGTACGAAAGCTCAGTAGAATACATACAACATAACTTACACATTGCCAAAAAAAATAAAAAGTAGCAAAGCTATAGCACAACAAAGAAAAAACTCATATTCATATGAAAACAAGCATAAAATATAATCAATCAAGTGATAACTTTTTCATTAGTCCTTTTTGTTCACAATTAACATCAATCAAACAAATATAAATGTTTCTACAATCCTATACAAATGTGTTTTAAAATCCGAAGACACTCCCTTCAAATAAGGCAATCAACCACACCATTGATATTCTTTCAAATGCCCCATTTTACCACAATTCAATCTTGTAAAATGATGTAATCAAATGACAAATCCAAGAGCTTTTGGTTAAATTTTTCATCAATCCAAGTATCCCTCATCGTGTATAACCTATATTTCTTGTCAAAATAAAGGATCACACTTGAAGATTTAATATGGAATTTAGAGCATTGAACAAAGTTGTAATAAAAAACAACTAATTCCCAATGTTGACAATTTGTTTGATTGAATTTAATGTGCAAATTTAATCATTGAAATGAACTAAAAGTGAATATTATTAGATTGGAATCCAAGCTAAGAACATATGGAAAACTATTTTCAAGACTAAATGGGTCTTTCTAAGTGGTTGGTTATGCTTATTGGGCTTATTAATACACTATCTACCTTCATGCGATTGAGGAGGGATGTTTTTTTGCGTTACTTTGACCAATTTGTTATTATGTACTTAGATGATATTATTATCTTCTTCAAAACATGAAAAGCACATCTTAAACACTTGGGACATGTTCTTTTCACTTTGCAGCAACATCCATTGTATATTAATTTATCGAAGTGTTCCTTTGGCTAGATATCCATCCATTGCATAGTTAGGTTTCATTATTAAAGCATAAGATGTTGAAGAGGATGTTGCTAGACTGGAATTAATTTTCAAATGGTCAAGTCCTTCCACACATTTGGTTAATACTACAAGTTCTTTTTTGGATTTTTAGATATTGGTTTGCCTTTGCACCAACTAACATAATCACTTTCTATTTTCATTGGAATAAGGTTCACTCATGGATAGAGACACACAAGAATCTATCCTCAACCACAAATAATTGTTTCTTATTGTAATAGCCTAGGTGCCACATTCAAATTCCATCATTAAATTGGCCATGAAGAACAATGAGACCAAGTTTTGCATCCTTTTGAATAATATTATATTGTAATCTAACTTCTGACCAAGGTAGAAATGGTATGATATAATCTTGGATATGCCTAAGGGTATTTCATTTTACAATGTATTTTATTTATTTTAATATTTTATTATTTAATTCTTATAACCCACAATTAACCTTGTTATGGTTAAAACCACCATATAAACTTGTAATTAACCTTAAATACTTTCTTGTTATGTCAGAATAAGGTTAAGTTCATTTATGTATTTGGGATTTTGGCATTGATACCAAGAACCATATCACTCTCTTTTCTTATCAAAGTGTTGTGATTCTTATCTATGGATAAGATAGTGATTATTGATGGGCACCCACTAATATCTATGTATCTTTTCCTTTCTTTCATCCTTTTATGTTTTCTATGGATTGATTCCATTCATTTATAGAGAATATTGTGATTTCTAACATGGTATTAGAGTGGGTTTCGAGTAGCACTATTCAATCATGTAGAAATATTCTTCAAAGCCTTTGATTCTTCCTCTAAAGTTTAGAACAAATTACTTCTTAAATCTTCACAAGCATCTTCGACATAAGGAGTAGAGAGGATATTATAATTCTATTTTACTCATTTATTTTTATGAATTTTTTGGAGAATTTATACTTGTAAAATTTCACTACACTGGAAAAATCTCATCGGAGGGACTAATTTTTGAGCAATATTGCCACCCAGAGTTGATTTAAAAAAAAACAAGATGAGAGGACCTAAAGCTTCATTGATCTATCAAGTAGCTAATGTTGTGAAAATACCAAGATGCTGATAAGGGAAGGCCTTTACTGAAAGCTTCTAGTAAATTCTAAGCTCCTTGAGCTATATTACTATGGCGACTAACTGAATTAGACAAACAATGGATCATAATTTTTTTGGTGGCAACTAAGCTAGACCTTGCTATTGGTAAGAGTCACAAATCCCTTTTGGCGATAGCTAAAAGGGATCTACCTTTGGTGGAATTTTTTCCTATATAGTGGTTGCAGACTAATCCATCATCTAGATGGGTGGGTTTACAAACTGAGATTCACTCCACATCTGATGAGACCCATAATGACTATCCAACAAGGGTCCTCAATAAAGAAAACTTAGGAACAATGGAGGAAGAGAGGGGAACCGAGATGTCTAGTCAAGGGATCAGTAAGATAAGCTCCTATTTTCATCAAGAGGAGCTTAGTTCTTAGCAATTTGAAAAAACACAAGCATCGTGGAGATTTCAAATTGTGAAACCTTCATAATTATCTAGGCTTATTGGTCCATATGAAGGACACACTGAAAGTCATGGCAAAAAGGAAAAAAGGAAGTGAATTGGCCAAAACTAAATGAAGAGACAAAGAGAATATATTAGGAACAATAAGAAGTCTAGTAATCCTTATTTAAAAGTAACTTTGGAGCATAAAAAGGAAACAAGAAGTGGGCCAACAACAAAAAGACGTTCCTCAAATTGAAATATGCTCAATAAGGCAATAACTAGAACTTTGGCTAGAATTCAAGCTTGAAGGACCTATCCAAATCCATAATTATTTTAAGTATTTTATTTTGGAGGCCTAACCAAGCAATTCTAAGCTTAAAAAATATTTAAAATTGGCCTACTCTTTTAAGCTAGAAGCTTTTGTTTGAAACAACTAGATGTTCTTTAAGGATAAAATTGCAAAAGGAGGCAATTTGGAGCTTTTGGACTGTGATAGCAATGCACTTAAAATCTTAGGCACAATGCAAAATCCTACAGATCATTCTAGAAGTAGACAAGCCAAAAATTTCAAAGTGATGATGTTAGTCCAACCTCCAAAAAATTTTGGTTTGGTAAAAATCCTACAAATATCTATCTAGAGTGCGAGTAAAAGGAAACGACACCCTAGACTAAAGTTTCTCAATAAGAAAGGGTGGCATCAACACTCAAAATGTCTAGCATTCTTACATCAAAGAAAGAAAATATAGAAAATAAAGAAGTGAAGAACACAAGCTTATATTGAGAGGGAGGGTGAACAGTATAAGACCACTTTTTGCTTTTCTTTCCCAAATAATATTAATCAATATAATCAATGGCAATATCAATAGCAATAACCACAACAATGCACAAATCATCACACACAATAGAGACACATATTTTAACGTGGTTCACCCAATGTGGGCTACCTCCACAGAGAAAATATTTCTTCTAAATATTTCTCAAATAATCTTTTGGGAATCCTTCCCAATTACAATGTTTATGGACCTCTATCCAAAGGAGATGTTGATCCCCTAATCTCAAGTTCGTGGATCTCTTCCACAGGAGAACTCTTTCCCCTTCTGCTCTGGCTAGTGATCTTCTAGAAGACTCTATCTCTCTATTGCACTGATTGGTGGATCTCTCTCCACTTGAAGACTCCTCACTCAGAAGATCTATCTTCAATTTTCCTGGCTACTGGATCTCTATCCACTGAGACTCTATCCTCTATACTCTATCACCTCCAAAGCTCTATCTCAATACTGTACTAAACATAGTTCAATCGGTCTAGCACAACTCTGCTCAATCTCTTGCACTAAACATAGTACATTTGGTCTAGTACAATTTTGCTCAATAGGTCCACACAGAACCTACTCAAATCTGCTCAATAGGTCCACATAAAACCTACTAAATTTTGCTCAATAGGTCCACTCAGAACCTGCTCAAATATGCTCAACAGGTCCACACATAACCTGCTCAAATCTGCTCAATAGGTCCACTTAGAACCTGCTCAAATCTGCTCAATAGGTCCACTCAGAACCTGCTCAAATCTGCTCAATAGGTCCACACATAACCTGTCCAAATCTTCTCAACAGGTCCACACAGAACCTTCCCAAATCTACTCAACAAGTCCACTCAGAACCTGTCCAAATATGCTCAACAAGCCCACTCAAAACTTGTCCAAATCTGCTCAATAAGTCCTCTCTAGGACTTGCTCAAATCTGCATAGCAAGCTTCCACAAAAGCTTACACAAAATCAGTCCACAAGCCTTCTCAAAGACTTGTCTCAAATCTGCTTAACAAGTCCACATAGAACTTGTTCAATCACATAGAATCATAAAGAGAATTGTTAGAGACTCAATATGTTCTATACTCAATGCTCAATCAATATCTCAACTCAATCTCATAGAAGCATAAAGAGAATTGTTAGAGACTCAATATGTTCTATACTCAAATCCCAATCTCAACTCAAATCAATCTCATAGAAGCATAAAGAGAATTGTTAGAGACTCAATATGTTCTATACTCAAATCCCAATCTCAACTCAAATCAATCTCATAGAAGCATAAAGAGAATTGTTAGAGACTCAATATGTTCTATACTCAAATCCCAATCTCAACTCAAATCAATCTCATAGAAGCATAAAGAGAATTGTTAGAGACTCAATATGTTCTATTCTCAAATCTCAATCTCAACTCAAATCAAAATATAGAATAGTTTGTTTCATGGAACTTGAACAACCACTTCACATCCACTTGACTAGGCTCAATCAACTCTACTCAACCAATCACCTCAAGGAACAACCCTTTCTCACAAACCCTAGTCCAAGCATGTATCAACCAACTCAAAATGTTTCCAACAATGCTCAACAACAAATCTCACATAACAATGATACTCATGTTCTTTTCTAACTCAAGTTCAAGTTCTTTGCATAACCAATTGGCTTCAACAACAATGCTTATAAAACAAGGTTTAATCACAACTCTCAATCCAGAAAACCTTGAAGCATTAAACCAATCACTTTCGAAAAGGAAACCACAATCAATCCTTTTCACTCCAAAGGTATTTTATAATCAACCACCATAATCAATCAATAGGAGAATGTGCCCATACCTTTTATGAAGATGAAGAAGCCTCTTTGGAAATCTGCCACAATCACAATATTCTTTTGCCAATCCTCACAAGGGTTAGAAGATCACAAAATAATCAACATTACTCCACTTCACAATAATATTCACCAAGGCTTTTAATTAGAAAACCTTCTTAAGAATTAATGCACAACTTCCTTATCACTCCTAAAACCACTTGTACCATAAAATAAAATAAATCAAAACATTGCATAACCTTGTCACTCCAAAACCACTTATACCATAAAATAAAATAAATCAAAACATTGTAACCTTGTCACTCCAAAAACCACTTATACCATAAAATAACTCAAATATTTTATATCCTTCCTTTCAACACTTTTGCACTTAAAAAAATAATCACAAAGCCTTCTTAGGCAATATCCCACATTAATCAAATATCAAACCTTAGCCATATGCAAAAATTAAATCCACTATACTCTCCGTGAAAGTCGACACTTAACACAACCTTAGCAAATTCAAAATATTTCATGCACCCAAAAATTTTGGCGATCGAATTATGGCATACCTTGCAAAATGGCTTCGGGTGGTTTCGACCCCGTGTTCCTCCTCGTCATGCGCCTTAGCACACTCTCCACCCACCGTGTGGGCTAGGCCTCCCATGTGGAGGCTTTAAGCCTTTGAGACTTATATTTCCGTCCTCTCCACCTATGCCTTGAAACTTGCTCCCTTGTTCCACGTGCAGTGCGCAAACGAAATCGAAAGGGGGGAATCGATGATTGCGAAGGAGGGGATAATCGAATGCGGACAATATTTCTTGTCACCTCCTTGGTTGATAAAATCAACCCCTTTAAATATTCGAACCTTTGCATGATAAAATATATGACGTCGGCGGACATGGCGGGAAAACTCTTTTATTTAATTTTAAAATTTAAATTAAAATTTTAAATAAATTAAAATTTAAACTAAACCTTTAAAATTAAATTTCTCCATCACCGGGGCACATTTTTCGATGAAACGAAAAGCCAACTTGGGTTTTAAGAAAAACCCATTTCAAATCTGCCATCCATGGTTTTAAATAAAACCTTTCCTTACCTTCCTTGGTTTTCATAAAAACCTTTTGCTAAGCTTCCCTTGAAGCTCCTTTTGGAACCAAATGCCATGCATCCCTTCTTGAACCTTTGATCAAAACCTTTGCTTCTCATGAAGCTCTTTGTGGAGCAAAATCATAGTGCTTACTTACATAGGTCCTTTTGACATCAATGACAACTTTTAGCTTAGGGACTCAAAATGTCCAACAATCTCCCCCTTTGTCATTGATGGTAACCCATATTCATTTTACTGAAACCTAACCTTCTTTTATGCTCCCCATGGGACTTTGCTCCCCCTGGCTCAATGCTCTCTCAAATATCAAATCTCTCCTCATATCAAATCTCTCCCCAATACACAAATCTCTCCCCCTTTGACATCAATGGCAAAGGGTCACCTTTGGGGCTCGAGGCTAAGAATGAGCCTCTTAGCTTAGCCCCTCCCCCACCTCCACATGAGGTGGTTAATTCTGGGGTGGGAGTATTTCTACTCCCCAAAAGCATTACATCTTTGCCTTTATATTTCTCTCTTCTTTTCTGAGTTTTTTGAATCCTCTCATTGTTTCTTTCCAAGTCATCATCCCTGTTCCTATCATCACTTCTGTTCCTGTTCCTATTCTTGTTTTCATCCATGTTTCTGTTCCTATTCCTATTCTTGTTCTTGTTCTCATCCTTGTTCCTATTCTTATTATTTTCTGAGTCTCTATTCCTTTTTGAGTCTCTATTCTTTTCTGAGTCTCTATTCTTGTTCATCTTCTTGTTCCTGTTCATATTCCTGTTCCTGTTCATGCTTGATTTTGGAATATTTTCTCTACACCATCTTGCTATGTGACCATCATTATTGCACTTATAACACTTAATGTTATTATTCCTTGGATGTGCAACTATCTTAGGATTTCTCCTAGTGAAGCCATATCCTCTTCTGTCATGAACCCTGCAATTCATTGCCTTGTGACCAAACTCATTACATGAGTAGCAATACCCATGGAAAATTTGTCCTTTCCCATATTCCTGTCTTTCATGTGTCCTGCACTGTGAAGCCATGTGCCCAAACCTATGACATGAAAAACATCTTCCATTGAAGAAACCTTGCCTAGACCCCATTGGTCTCTTAGTCTCTTCTACCTGTTTCCTATTCCATCTGTTCCTAACTTGAGCATTGTTCCTTTCCTTGTTGAACTTTCTATTGTCCAACTTATCCTTAGAGGTCTCACTCTCTCTTTTACTTACTTCTTTTGACTCTTCTTCTTTTCTGGTGTTTGAGCTTGACTCTCCTTTTTCTGCTTCCTGTTTCCCTTGTTCTTCTTTAGAACTAAGTCCTGTTATGGTGACTGATGACTTTTGTGCATTGATAGTCCTTTCCAAGGTCTTTGAATTTTCCTCAAACTTGTGTAGCTTTTCCTTAGAACCTTTTACTTCCAACCTTAGTGAAACTATCTCATGCTCTAATATTTCACACTCTAGATCTTTTGTTTTTAATTTTTTGGCCATACCTTCTTCAATTTTTCTTGTCTCTTCAACTTTGATTTTGAAGTTAGTGAGTTCCTGTAGAAACCTTGCTTTTTCTTTCTCATCTTCTTGAGCTTGAACCCTTAATCTTGAGTTCTCCCTTTTTAGTTCTTCAAGAGTAATCATAAGCCTTTCACATTCTATCTCTTTTACCTTTGATTATTTAATCATACCTTCTTCAACTCTTCTTGCTTTTTCAACCTTATCTCTCAAGTCAGAGATATCTTGTAGAAGCTTTGTCTTGCATTTCTCATCTTCTTGTATTTGAGCCTTCAATTCTAAATTCTCTCTTTTCAATTCAATAAGCTCCTTAAGAGTGGCTTCCCATTTTCTTTTTCTGAAGCATCTTCTTTTTCTTCTATTATTGAAAGTAGAATTTCTTCTTCATACTTATTTTGATTGTCCCTGTTATCCTTTCTTGAACCAATATCTAGGATTTCATTTTTGAGAATATCATCTTCATCTTCACTGCTACTAAACCCATTACAATATCTTGCATCATGGCCAAGTTGACCACAAACAAAACATTCTTGTGGACAATAAGTTGCATGGTGACCTGTGTTCCCACATCTGGTACAAAACTTTATCAGTCTAGATATTTCTCCATTACTTGATTCATCTATTGAATCTATTTCCATGTGTCCTCCCAACACAACAATATTAAACTCATCTTCCTTTTCTTTCATGACCATAGGTGTTCTTTTCTTCTTGTGTCTCATGCTTCTACTCTTGCTTTTCTTTGCCATTTGTGTTCTTGTAGGATCTTCCTTCAAGTTGTTAAACTTCTTCCGAAGGAACCGACTTTGATACCAATTGAAGAACACAAGCTTATACTGAGAGGGGGGGTGAACAATATAAGACCACTTTTTACTTTTCTTTCCCAAATAATATTAATCAATATAATCAATGGCAATATCAATAGAAATAACCACAATAATGCACAAATCATCACACACAATAGAGACACAGATTTTAACGTGGTTCACCCAATGTGGGCTACCTCCACATAGAAAATATTTCTTCTAAATATTTCTCAAATAATATTTTGGGAATCCTTCCCAATTACAATGTTTATGGACCTCTGTCCAAAGGAGATGTTGATCCCCTAAATCTCAAGTTCATGGATCTCTTCCATAGGAGAACTCTTTCCCCTTCTGCTCTGGCTAGTGATCTTCTAGAAGACTCTATCTCTCTATTGCACTGACTGGTGGATCTCTCTCCACTTGAAGACTCCTCACTCAGATCTATCTTCAATTGTCTTGGCTTCTGGATCTCTATCCACTGAGACTCTATCCTCTATACTCTGTCACCTCCAAAGATCTATCTCAATACTATACTAAATATATTTTAATCGGTCTAGCATAACTCTACTCAATATCTTACACTAAACATAATACATTCAGTCTAGTACAATTCTGCTCAATAGGTCCACATATAACCTACTCAAATCTTCTCAATAGGTCCACATAGAACCTACTCAATTCTTCTCAATAGGTCCACATAGAACCTACTCAAATCTTCTCAATAGGTCCACATAGAACCTACTCAAATCTGCTCAATAGGTCCACTCAGAACCTGCTCAAATATGCTCAACAGGTCCACTCAGAACCTGCTCAAATCTGCTCAACAAGTCCACACATAACCTGTCCAAATCTGCTCAATAAGTCCACTCATAACTTATCCAAATCTGCTCAACAAGTCCACTCAGAACTTGTCCAAATCTGCTCAATAAGTCCTCTCTAGGACTTGCTCAAATCTGCATAGCAAGCTTCCACAAAAGCTTACTCAAAATCAGTCCACAAGCCTTCTCAAAGACTTATCTCAAATCTATTAACAAGTTCACATATAACTTGTCCAATCTCATAGAATCATAAAGAGAATTGTTAGAGACTCAATATGTTCTATACTCAATGCTCAATCAATATCTCAATTCAATCTCATAGAAGCATAAAGAGAATTGTTAGAGACTCAATATGTTCTATACTCAAATCCCAATCTCAACTCAAATCAATCTCATAGAAGCATAAAGAGAATTGTTAGAGACTCAATATGTTCTATACTCAAATCCCAATCTCAACTCAAATCAATCTCATAGAAGCATAAAGATAATTGTTAGAGACTCAATATGTTCTATACTCAAATCTCAATCTCAACTCAAATCAATCTCATAGAAGCATAAAGAGAATTGTTAGAGACTCAATATGTTCTATTCTCAAATCTCAATCTCAACTCAAATCAGAATATAGAATAGTTTGTTTCATGGAACTTGAACAACCACTTGCACACAATCACTTGACTAGGCTCAATCAACTCTACTCAACCAATCACCTCAAGGAACAACCCTTTCTCACAAACCCTAGTCCAAGCATGTATCAACCAACTCAAAATGTTTCCAACAATGCTCAACAACAAATCTCACATAACAATGATACTCATGTTCTTTTCTAACTCAAGTTCAAGTTCTTTGCACAACCAATTGGCTTCAACAACAATGCTTATAAAACAAGGTTTAATCACAACTCTCAATCCAGAAAACCTTGAAGCATTAAACCAATCACTTTCGAAAAGGAAACCACAATCAATCCTTTTCACTCCAAAGGTATTTTATAATCAACCACCATAATCAATCAATAGGAGAATGTGCCCATACCTTTTATGAAGATGAAGAAGCCTCTTTGGAAATCTGCCACAATCACAATATTCTTTTGCCAATCCTCACAAGGGTTAGAAGATCACAAAATAATCAACATTACTCCACTTCACAATAATATTCACCAAGGCTTTTAATTAGAAAACCTTCTTAAGAATTAATGCACAACTTCCTTATCACTCCTAAAACCACTTGTACCATAAAATAAAATAAATCAAAACATTGCATAACCTTGTCACTCCAAAAACCACTTATACCATAAAATAAAATAAATCAAAACATTGCATAACCTTGTCACTCCAAAAACCACTTATACCATAAAATAACTCAAATATTTTATATCCTTCCTTTCAACACTTTTGCACTTAAAAAAATAATCACAAAGCCTTCTTAGGCAATATCCCACATTAATCAAATATCAAACCTTAGCCATATGCAAAAATTAAATCCACTATACTCTCCGTGAAAGTCGACGCTTAACACAACCTTAGCAAATTCGAAATATTTCATGCACCCAAAAATTTTGGTGATCGAATTATGGCATACCTTGCAAAATGGCTTCGGGTGGTTTCGACCCCGCGTTCCTCCTCGTCGTGCGCCTTAGCGCACTCTCCGCCCACCGTGTGGGCTAGGCCTCCCACGTGGAGGCTTTAAGCCTTTGAGACTTATATTTCTGTCCTCTCCACCTATGCCTTGAAACTTGCTCCCTTGTTCCACGTGCAGTGCACAAACAAAATCGAAAGGGGGGAATCGACGATTGCGAAGGAGGGGATAATCGAATGCGAACAATATTTCTTGTCACCTCCTTGGTTGATAAAATCAACCCCTTTAAATATTCGAACCTTTGCATGATAAAATATATGACGTCGATGGACATGGCGGGAAAACTCTTTTATTTAATTTTAAAATTTAAATTTAAATTTTAAATAAATTAAAATTTAAACTAAACCTTTAAAATTAAATTTCTCCATCACCGGGGCACCTTTTTCGATGAAACAAAAAGCCAACTTGGGTTTTAAGAAAAACCCATTTCAAATATGCCATCCATGGTTTTAAATAAAACCTTTCCTTGCCTTCCTTGGTTTTCATAAAAACCTTTTGCTAAGCTTCCCTTGAAGCTCCTTTTGGAACCAAATGCCATGCATCCCTTCTTGAACCTTTGATCAAAACCTTTGCTTCTCATGAAGCTCTTTGTGGAGCAAAATCATAGTGCTTACTTACATAGGTCCTTTTGACATCAATGACAACTTTTAGCTTAGGGACTCAAAATGTCCAACAAGAAAGCAACAATAGCAATTAAGAATGGAAGGCCTTGGTATGAAAGACATCTAGTGTCATGGAGAAGAGAAATTAGGCCATGTGGAAGTTGTCAGAGCTTGAAAGCAATGAACAACCCACTCAAGTAGGTTTGATGACTATGTAAATCATAACTGCCTATCAAAAGATTTACTAAAGATGTCGAGTGGTGCCAACTCATCCCTAATTATGCAGAGCCATTTTTGCTCATAATTGTACATAGTAGTTAGTTTTATTTTAGTTGAATGAGAGATATAAATAGAGGTATGCTCATTATAAAGGGTTGGATGTTTTAGTGTTTGCCTACCATAGGTTGTATGTTTATGCTATTCAAATGCAACCAAGAGTTGTTTGAATTAACTCAATCGAAGTAGAAATAATTGTTATTTTTGTAATAATAGATAGTTTCAACATTTTGAATTATGCTTTAATCAAAGTATTTTTGTTAGGTTTGAAGTTGTTTGGTATAATTCAGTAATTGAGGTGTTATCTGTTAGGCTTGAAACTATTTGAATTTATTTAATTGGAGTGCTTGGAACATTGAATGTTATAATACTTGTGCTTATTTTAATTCCTTCATATATTCGATTGAATAGTCTATTAGGCTTTGCTTTTACTGAGTAGCTAATGCTTATTTAGCTGAAAGCAATGTTGTTAGCTGAGATTTGACTACATTTAACCTCTTCTCTAACCCTACTCTTTCTCAATATTATCCCTTGTTTTCTTCTTTTTTCTTGTGCACAGTAGGATTAAAATGAACTTTTTTGAAGCTTTATTAAAAAACAATTCTAAGTCATCCAATATTGACCTCAGTGTAGGTCACACATTCCATACCTAGGTATATTAAGCAATCAAGAGTTTTGGCACACCCAATGGGACCAAACCAGTTTGGATTTTCCCACAAAGAAACACTGATGGGACGGAGGATATTAATCACCTAATTAGAAGTTAAAATTTCATAACCACCATGTTATCAAGAGCTTTGACACACCCTCATTCTTTGATAATCAAGATTATAATGAAGATCTTGGTATGACAAAAGGATAAGCAATCTATTCACTTGGTGACTTCACACTTGAAGAACCCATGAGTTTTAGCAACTTCACTAGAATATATAGCCCCATAATATTATGATCACAAGATTAAAATCCTAGAAGCTAAAAGAACCTCTATAGTTTGTCAAGCTATCAACCTTCAAAATATACAAGAAAGGTAAATCACTTTCACTTATCCATATCTCCTCTGTCCAAAGAACAACTCTTCTGCAGGCCATATATCTATTAGATCCTTACCTAGAACTATGGTTAAATGAATCTACCTTGACTAGAATAGTTCCATAGCCCTCAATATCCTAAATTAGCATGATATTCCATAAGCCACATTAAAATCCTTACCCTCATATGATGGTAGCAAGAAAATGACCTATGAACAATGTTAACATATAAACACTCTAGCCACAATACATAACATCATTCATGAAGATGTAATGGTTAGGTTATTAGCATTATCTTTCAAAGGGAAGGTAATTGCATGGTATTTCTCTTTTAAAGAAGGTAGCATCATCACATGGGTTGAGTTGTCTAAGCCTTTTATCTTGAAATTCAATGATCCAGGTGACTCCTTTTCACTCCTAATACAATTTACTTCCATACAAAGGAACCCTCAAGATAACATCATGAATTTCAACCTCTAGTATAGTAAGACTTGGATGAGAATCCCTCAAGAAGTGAGACCTTATCAAGCTCAAGCCTACATCTACTACCTCCAATAATTTAATTTAGATCTAAGATTGCAAATCCAATAATAAAATGAGATGAGATTTTCATAGAGATTTTTTTTATCTCAATCAATTTGCCACCTCCAAAGCAAGCATAATCAACAAACACTTCTTTTGGGTCCCTCACTTCCTATGCTACCTACTCCACATACACCTAAGGCATTTTATCAACTCATAATATTGACTATCATAATATCATCTTTGACTTCTTTAAAATCAAAAGAATAAACAAAGATGCAGGAGCTAAAGGTAATAATTAGAAACCTAAAAAAAAATATTGAAAAAATATTTAATGGATACTAGTAAAGAATATACCCCTACATCACAAGGGACCAAGGGGATTCAACTAGCAATGCTAATGGGAAGTAAAATACAGTGGTTGGAATTAAAAAAAGAGAGACACATAGTTTGAGAGGATTATTGATGCCTAGCTTGCAATGACCGCCATAATACTGACACTTGTATAATTTATTAGCACCAATGCTAGCTAGATGTAGCTCAAAAAGTTGAAAGGAAGTCAAAAGGGTTGGTGGGCATTTTAATGAATTTGGATCAAAACCTTCAAGATGAAGAACCTCCAAGCTCCAAAATGTGTCACATGTTGACTAGATTTGAAAGGAGACCTCTCCAAGTGGATCTCTAGAAGGTTGATAATCCAAAGGCTTCAACTCATCCATAGAAGGAACAACCTAAGGAGAAACCAAGTCCAAAAGTACCTAAGGATGATAAG
Organism: Wollemia nobilis; assembly: GCA_028583015.1. NCBI lineage: Eukaryota > Viridiplantae > Streptophyta > Pinopsida > Araucariales > Araucariaceae > Wollemia > Wollemia nobilis. The sequence continues at coordinate 207,867 of JAQPPZ010001471.1, read as the reverse complement.
GAAGATACCAGAGAGTAAGACTTAAGGAAGTTATGTTTCCCTTCAATCACAAGGGAAAAAAAGGTAATAACTGACAATAATTTTAGAAGTTTGAGGAGCCAGTCTAGAAGGAAGAAAATATTTAGGAAATCTCTAGATATATAGTATTGTTGAAGAGCTTAAAAATAATCCGTCAAGAATAAACATGTATTATGCTTTGCTGATTTTTGGACATATTGATTTGCTCAACGTGACCCTAAAAAACACATCTTTAAGTGGGTTTGGCTATCCCAAATTGAATCTAGATCAATATCAACAAACTCATAGGATGGGAAATAATAGGCCTCCATCCTTCCATATGTCTTTGCACATGGAATTATGGGTGGTGCACAATTGTATGGTGGATTATAGAATAACCACAATAGTCATGCCTAAGGCTGTTTATGACATAATGGACATGGAACCCAAACCAATTTTAGTGTGCTATAATTAGTGGAAATCCTAGTCTTAATTATTAGGGCAGTGAAAGAAATTCCAATGGTGCTTCATAAGATTTCAAAATTAAATCATATAGGAGATGATAGTGGTTGATCTTCCCCATATCTTTGGCCTATGTTATTGAGAGAATTCACAACTAAGATTGGAGGATACTTAGCTTTGGATTACACACATATGGTGATTCCTCATAATGAAATAAAGGTTATGATTTATGCAGGGAAGCCAAGCTCATAACAAATAGAAAAAATAGAGGAACAAGTCAATCTGATTGAAGAGGATCTAGAATATCCAAAGGAGCTAACTAAAGAGTTATCGATAAAAGATGAGTTTTCTTTGACTAATTTCAATGTTGTGATTGAAACTGACTTAGTAGATTATTGCATACTTAAATTATAAAGACATAAGCTTTTGGACATTACAAATCAACCATTTCAAAAAGTAGATATGTGGAACCATAAGAAGTTTGGATCACTTTGGTCGAGACATTGTTGATTCTGGTGAATGAGCACAAATTTTTAAAAATCTAATGTGAAAAGCATGTCAAAGGTTTGTATCATTTTCTAAATAAGTGATATTTAAATAAAATATAGGTTGCTATATAGCTATTGGATAATATGGAAAATGATACTAAAGCAAAAAACAAGTCAATACATTCACACAAACCAAAATTTTGTGAAAACATGTAATTCAATACCAAGCGGTTCACATGAATGTTCAAAGAAAGGCTCACATAAACTATGAAGTGTGCACAAATCAAGATGGTTTAAAATTTAGCAAAATAGCTAGAGAAAATCCTCCTCTAGATTATTATCAACCACTCAATATTCATTGGATTAATGAAGAGACAACCTCCATGGCTAAACACAAGGTGAACTAGCATATTATGATGTCTTTGCTAATTCAGTTACATATGAGGAGTCCTTTTAGATTATCTTTCCTAAAAATAATTGATAAAATGAAGAACTAATAATATGAGCACATTCAATGAGTTCCCTAGTGGGTGAAGTCTATAAAATGAGATCTTCCTTATCAATATTCCATGAAATCTTGAGCAAAGCTGCCCTTCAAGGAAGAAGTTATTAATTCTCCTTAAGCTTAAAAATGATCAAGATTTTATTTCATAGACTCCATGTCCAATATATAAGACTCATATATATGGGTACCTTGTCTACTTTAACTAGATTGCCCCTATGAATTTCTAAACTGTAGTGAAATTTCACTACATTGGGTGAATTACATCAGAGGGACCTATATTTTTAAACAAGATTGCCACCCAAAGCTGATTTTGTAGAAAAACAAGATGAGAGGACCTGAAGCCCCATCAATCTATCAAGTAATTAGTGTTATAAAAATACCAAATATGCTGATAAGGAAGGCTTTATCAAAATTTGTTAGTAAATTCTGTTCTCCTTGTATCATGAGGGTACACTAACTAACCAGATTGGATAGACAATGAATCATAGCCTTTTTATAGTAACTACGCCATACCTCACCATTGGTAAGAGTTTCAAAGCCTTTTTATGATAGCTAAAAGGTATGTACCTTTGGAAATATTTTGTCTCATACAATGGTTATGGACTAGTCCATCATCTAGATGGGTGGGTTCTCAAATTGAGCTTCACTTCACATTTGATGAGGTCCATGGTGACTATCCAAAAATGGCCCTTAGTGAAGAAAAATTAAGAACAATGGAAGAAGAAAGGGACTTTATATGTTCAGTCGAGGGATTAGTAAGATAATATCCTATTTTCATCAAGAGAAGCTTAGTTATTAGCAATCTACAAAAATATAAGCATCATAAAGATTTCAAGTTGTGAAACCTTTGTAGATTGTCTAGGAGAACCAGTCCATATGAAGGACACCCCTAATGATCAGGGCAAAAAGAGCAAAAAATAGCGAATTTGCCAAAACCAAACAAAGAGAATAGCTCAAGCACAATAAAAAGTCTGGTAATCCCTATTTAAAGGTAACTTTAGAGCATAAAAAATAAACAAGAAGTGGACCAACAACAAAAGGTGTTCCTCAAACTAAAATATGATCAATAAGACTATAACTAGAACTTCAACTAGCATTCAAGCTTGAAGGACCTATCTAGACCAATAATTATTTCATGTAATTTATTTCAAAGGCCTAAGAAAGCAATTTTGAACTTAAAAATTGTTTAAATTTGGCCTACTCTTTTAAGCTAGAAGCTTTTGTCTAGAATAATCAGATGTTATTTAAGATCATAATTGCAAAGGAGGTAAGCCAAAGATTTTTGGTAGTGACATTAACAATGTGCTTAAAAATCTCCTAAATAGTGCAGAATATTGTAGAGAATTCTAGAAGTAGACAAGATAAAACTTTCAAAGTGATGATGTCATTCCAACCTCTAAAACATTTTGGCCTGGTAAAAAGCCTACAAAGAGTTGCCTAGAGCATGAGTCAAAGGAAGTGACACCCTAGAATGGATTTTCTAAATAAGAAAGGGTAATGTCAACACTCAATATGTTTGATACACTTACATTAAATAAATAAATATAGTCTAGAAGACAACAAAACCATCAGTTGCATCCTATACTATAAGACCTTGACATGAAAGGCACTCAATACCTCAAAGAAGAGTACTTAGACCACATGGTAGTTGTGAGAGCTCAAAAGCAATGACCACCCTACTCAAGTAGGTTTGATGACTATGTAAATCATAATAATTTGTCAGAAGACATGATGAAGATACCGAGTGGTTCTAGCTCATCCCTGATCATGCAAATCCAATTTTGCTCATAATTATACATATTAGTTACTTTCATTTTAGCTGAGCAAAAACTATACATAGAGGCATTCTCCTATTGTAAAATATTGGATGTTTCAATGTTTTCCTATCACATGCTATATGTTTATATAATTCTAATGTAATCAAAAGTTGTTTGACTTAATTCAATTGAAGTATGAAGAATTGTTAATTTTTGTAATAATATACAATTTCAACATTTCTATTTATGCTTTCATGAAGTCCTTCTGTTAGGTTTGAAGATATTTGTATATTTTGGTAACTAAGGTGTTATCTCTTAGGCTTGAAACTATTTGAATTTATTTTATTAGAGTGCTTAGAATGTTGAATGTTGTAATACTTGTGCTTACTATATTTTCTTCATAGTTTTGATTGAATAGTCTGGTTTGCTTGTAATGGAGAGCCAATGCTTATTCAACTAAAAGCAATCCTCTTAGCTGAGTTTCAACCACATTTACTCTCATCTCTAACCCTCCTATTTCTCAACCCTATCCCTTATTTCCTTATTTTTTCTTGCACATAGTAATATTTTAAAAAGAAACCAACCTTCTTTGAAGGTTGATTTAGAAGTAATTCTCAATCATCTAATCTTGACGTCAGTCTAGTGCATACATTCCATACCTAGGTGGATCGAGCAATCAAGAATTCTTACTCCATGAATTGATTTGTTATCACCAATTTTTTCAATCTTTTTAATGTGATTTTAGATCCAGTTTGACCCCATTAACTTCTACCTCAATAAGGAAGCCATGGTATGTTGATGGGAAGGGAGAAAGTATTTTGGAACTAAATTTTTTAATTTAAGTTCACTCCCACGCATCCCTAGTTTTTCAAAATTTTGGAAGTTTTTTGGATGAAATATGACATCCTCTTCTATGAAATCAATACACTTTACATTTTATTTGGAAATCTTGCCAAGTTGGAAGATGGATGTGGTGTAGTGTTGCATGTGCCCTAGATTTTAGGTTCAAACTTGCAATAACTATTTTTGCAGGCCTTTTGCTAGCTTTTGTAGAGGATAAAAATGAATAGAAAAATCTTATACATATTGTAAATATGGAAAGTTTATTATAAGGACTGTGGCTTAGGAACTATATGGAAAAATTCTCTACATCACCTATTGTAGTTGATGTGGAACCTCTAAATGCCTCATACTACACTTTTTTCACTATAGATATGTCCTCATCCAATCATGATCCAACAAGTGGTAGGGTTATAATTAATTAAATGTGACCAAGTGATATAGAATGAGTGGTTGTCACCACTGAATGAGCAAACATCCTTTAATTTTTATAAAGATTATTTGGAAAAATATTTTGAAGGTCAAATGTTTTGCATATAAATGCATTTTGAGCTCTTTTTTTTTTTTTTTAAATTGCATGATTTTTTGAGTTGTACGTATTGGTTATATTAGTTTGTGAACCCTTTTCAATGTTAGGGACCAAATTTTATGGAATAGTTCTCATGCACTATTATCCTATTTTGAAAGAGTAAATTTACCAATTTATATGTAATCATAATCTTTGCTATAATGGGGAGATGTAGCTGGATTTATGATAACTACAATAGATTTTAAGTCTTTTAGAAACATTTAAAAATATTATTCAAAATTTTCTTTAGTCAATCCTTATTCTTACTTTGGGCTATTGATTTGGCTTATTCATGAAGAATAATTCATTCTCTCTTCCTTCTATCTCTTGATCAGGTACTCTTGGAAGTTTGTTCTAGCTATTTTTTAAGTAGGTTCATGCAAAGTATTTTTTATGATAGAAATTAGGTGGCCCAAGTTCAAGTTGATGTCTTCAAACAAGAGGAGTTTGTTGTAAAATAAAAACCTATGCCTTCAAATAATACCTTATGTGTTGATAGAATTACATTATTTGGTACCTTGAGTACCATTGTAAATATTTATTTTTAGAGTGTGAGTTTATTATTTAGTATGTTTCAAGTTGTGAAGAGTGTTTATATGTCATGTAATCAAGTGTGAGTGTGAGTTATGAGTGAAAGGTGTCATGTGTGCAAGTGTGAGTTATAAGTGAAATGTGTCAAGTGTGAGTTATAAGTGAAAGGTATCATGTGTATAAGTGAAGATTCATGAGAGATATGTGTCATGTGTGTAAGTGAAGAGTCATGTGTGATGTATCAAGAATAGAAGTAGGAAGTATTGAAATATGAAAGGTTGCATATCCTATGAGTTTGAGGAGAGCAAAAGTCAAGAGTATTGAAGAGTCTTGTGAAAAGTTATATATTGATGATAAAGCTCCATGCAATAAAATCAATTTTAGAATGTATTATTGTATGAGAAGGATTATCAATAAAGCTTGTTATTTTATGAATATTGTTGTTATTATTGGAGTGAGACTATTGCTTTATGATTACTTGATCCTAAAACTAGGACCTATGATATTTTGGTCTCACCTTGCTCATAGTGGTATCAAAACCAATTTAGTAAGCCCTATCTGTATTGGAGAGAGAGAGGAAGAGTAAAGAAGAAGATTGTTGATAAAAGAAAATTAGAGAAGAGGAAAAAAATATTGAAGGAGAAGAACATGAGTTTGCAAAAGATATATTGGAAGGATTGCTGGAGAGGATATTGTTGATGTGAAGATTTTTTGAAAGAAAAGAGTTAGAAAGAAGAGAGTGGATGATTTTTTGGTGTGAGGATTGTAAATGATATTGGGAAATTGGAGTAGGACATTAGAGATAGAAGAATGAGCAAGAAAAATATGTGAGTTGATTGGTGAATTGGAGGATATTTGAGATGTAGCTAATTGGAATTATGAAGGAACAATCTGAGAAGGAGAATATTGCAAAGAGACTAAAGAGGATAACATTGGAGAGAGACTAAAGGATATGGTATTGAAGAGTGATTAGAGGATATTATAGTAGATTGGATTGCACCTGAAGCATCTAAGAAGCCAAAGAGTAGTAAATGAATGCTTGAGAAGCCTAAGAGTAGTAGATAAATGCTTGAAGTGCCTAAGAATCCTAAGAGTAGTGAATGAACACTTGAGAATCCTAAGAATAGTAGAAAAATACTTGAGACACCTAAGAGTAGAAAATGAGCATTTAGAGCACTTGAAACATTTGCATCAAAAGAGTAGAGTGCATGAATCTAACCTTGAGCATGATCATAGGATACTTGAAATGTTAAAAATTAATATGCAATAACATCCTTGGAAGTGTAACACATTGCCCTAATATAGAACATGTCAAACATATTTTTGAAAGGTAGTTATTAGGGAGCTCATTTTTTATTTAAATTAATTTAATTTAGAGTCAATGATTTGGGAAACAATATTTAATTTAATTTAATTGAAATAAATTGAATGAATGAAGTTATAAGGTGAATGAATAATTTAATTAAATACTAAAGGAAGGAAATTGAAATTTGGAGAAAATTGAAATTAGGGAGATATAAGTGGATAATTTAAATTTGATTAATTGAAATTATAGGGAGACATAAGGAGAAATTGAAGGATTAAAAATTGGAAACTAATTGATTAAATATTAAATTGAAGAAGAGAATTTGAATTAAAAATGTTGAGAGCAATTAAAAGAAAATTAAAGTGTAATTGGTTTGTGGAAAATCATCATGGAAGAAAATAATCAGAATGCATTGATAGAAGAAAGTAATGAAATATTGAAAGTTCTAAAAATATACACAACTTCTGATAGAGTTTTTTGACGAACAAAAAAATATTCCAATAAAATTGAAAAAGAGATTACCTTTAATTCCTAAGGAAGGCAAAGATGAGAAGTTTACACCATTTGGAACTTATCTATATTTAAAATATATTGAAGCAAGAGAATATTATAGAGATGGTATTATACTACCTATTGATATAGGTATGATAATGTATATGACATTACTTACTCTTGAAAGCTATAAAGACAAGAACAAAAAACAAGAAGAATTGATTAAGAGTTTGGAAAACAAACCCGAAATGAAAAATATCAGTTGTGACACAATTGACTTAGGAAAGTGATAGCAAATGATATCATTCAAGAAACATATATGGTTGCAGATAAAAAATATATCTCAAAAAATAAACAAAATGATATGATGGTGCATTCAACTAATGACAATAGGATTTCTAATGCAAAATCATTGAATTCAAATACTCATGGAATATATTATTGTGATGACTTGCTTATAAGAATGAAAAAAATCAAGCCAGAAGAATATTTTCAATATCTAAACTTGTAATAATACCAATGTTAGAATCATGAGGATGAAGATAAGAAGAACACAAGAGATAAATATTGAAGGCAAAAAGCCATCACATCAAATAATGTAATAAGGGGGGTGTTGGTGGTATTACATTATTTGGTACCTTAAGTACCATTGTAAATATTTAGTTTAAGAGTGTGAGTTTATTATTTAGTATGTATCAATTTGTGAAGAGTGTTTATGTGTCATGCAATCAAGTGTGAGTGTGAGTTATGAGTGCAAGTGTGAGTTATGAGTGAAAGGTGTCATATGTATAAGTGAAGATTCATGAGAGATATGTGTCATGTGTGTAAGTGAAGAGTCATGTGTGATGTGTCAATATTAGAAGTAGAAAGTTATGTTATCATGAGAGACTTTGTCATAATGTAAGAAGGAAATATGAAAGGTTGCATCTCCCGCGAGTTTGAGGAGAGCAAAAATCAAGAGTATTGAAGAGTTTTGTAAAATGTTATTTATTGATGACAAATATCCATGCAATAAAATAAATTTTAAAATGTATAATAATATGAGCAGGATTATCAATTAAGATTATTATTTTGTGAATATTGTCATTATTATTGGAGTGAGACTATTGCTTTCTGATTACTTGATCCTGGAATTGGGACTTGTGATATTTTGAGCTCATCTTGTTAACATGATGCAAATGTGGAGGATTGAAGTATCTTATATTTAGAGGTGGTGGTGATCTTGACTTATCTTGTTCATTTGAAGCCTTAGCATAAGTATTTTTGGATGTGTACAGGAGTATCTAATAGTGGCAATGATGACTATAGTCCATCCTAAGGAGACTTGTGCAAAATATGTTTTTACAACAATGGATTTTAGATGATGAGTGGGATTCATATAAATCTACCTCAAATGTGGAGGCCCATTACAACATCCATTATGGGGAAATATATTATTGTCACTAATGTATTCTATCCTTGGCCCTTAGTTTAGATTATAAGGAGGTGTTGAAAATATAATCTAACTTATAGCCCAGGCCAACATTGTATGATGTAATATTAAATAGGCCTAAGGATATTTCATTATACAATGTATTTAATTTATTATAATATTTTATTATATAATCCCTATGGATCGTGGTTAACCTTGTTATGGTTAAACCCACCTTATAAACTTGTAATTAACCTTAAATCCTTTCTTGTTATGTCAGCTTAAGGTTAAGTTTATTTATGTATTTGGGGTTTTGGTATTGATATAAATACCTCCCACTACTCAATTTTATTATCGAAGTGTTGTGATTCTTATCTATGGATAATACAATGATTATTCATGGTGCTTATGGGTTACCACCAATATTTGCATATATTTTCATTTCTTTTTCCCTTTTATGCTTTCTATATAAGATTTACGTGGATGGACTACTTTTGTTCATTTCTAGAAAATATTATGAATTCTAATATATAGGTTCACAAATTTTGAGGAAAAGTAAAAAAGTGGTAAAGTTTGAAGAGGACAATTGGTCAAAAAGAGTGATTGATTGAAATGAGCAATTTTTCAAAATGGGTAACTTATCTCAAATTAGTAAAGCATCGGTTTGTAAATCAATGAATTGCCACTTTCAAGGTCAACAATTTTTTTCAATCCAAATAGGACAACAATAATACAAAAATCAAGGAAACCTCTAGGACAATGATATTGTTGGAGAATATTACATTATTTGGTATATGTAAATGTACCCCCATGGTAACTTTATGGTACAAATATAAATATGTAATAGATTAGGATTTAAGTCTATAGTTTAGGAGAGTGATTTATATTTATGTAAGTGTCTGTGCAGGATATGCATGTGTCATATAAGTAAGAGTGCAAGTGTGTAATGAGAAAATGTACACAAGTCCATGTATGTAAGTGTGCAAATATGTAATGTGAGGATGTGCACAAGTGTATTGTATTAGGAGTGCATGTAGGAGAGTAAGAGTCATGTAGAAGTGTGCAAGTGTCATAGAGTTAAGTATGCATGTAAGTAGAGAGTGAAGAGTCTTGTATACAAGTGGAAAGATGAGAAGCCAAAGCAAAAGAATAGAAAAGGTTACAACTCTCAAATATGTGACAAGTCTAAATTTGAAAATTAGCCATTTAAAAAAAAAAAATGTACTATTATTCTAAAAATAAAATTATTTTCAAGCAAAATTTTGGTAATTTGTTATTTTTACAGTCATTTGCCAAGTTTTGACAATTCGATAAAAAAATATTTTCCAAAACTTTTTTTGTAAGTATAGATAAGATTTTACTCAACATTATGAATAAAAGATCTAAGGTGCAACATTTTGTTAAGAAAATTTGACTATTCAAACTAATTTCATACCATGAGGGGAATAAGCCAACTAAATTCATGTAGACCCAAGAATCTGGTGAATCAATCTCCACAAGAGCCAAAGAAAAAACCCATGGTGAATCCAATAGACACATATTTGAATCTAGATATTCTCTTCCCATATCTATCACCAAGTACCACTTATTTTCCCACTCATGTAGGTCAACTAGGTGGAAATCCCTTGCTTACTAAATTTTAGGTATCTAAACTTGGACTGCCACATGTCCTTTAGTGCATACTTTGATTACTAATATTTTATACAACATGCCTTAAATGATGCAAGAATTACCAGATGTAAATAACCCATTATATGTTTGCATAGGACCCTCTACATCAAAATAAATTTATTAGTTCATACTACCAACTAATCAAACAACTAACATGCCTATTCCACAAATCCATCATAGTCCATAAATTGTTCTAATTTACAAGTTGGTTGTAGTCAATCACAAGCTATATTGGGATCATCAACCCTTCTCCATGCTATCACTAGTTAGCATCAATGCGAGTCAAATTAACAAGCAAAAATATCAAATAGGATAATCCCACCAGGTTAATTAAGAGGAAAATTTATTTCGGACACCATCTAAAACCAATTGTCACCTCTTGATATCTAGATTTCCTAACCTATATCACTAGGTCCTTCAAGTCAAATAATGGGGGAAAGGTAAAACCCAAATACTTGTGCTATCAAGGGAAGTTAGTTCCACTAAATACCTAAAAAAACTAGAGTATTGTGTAGAATCGACAAGTCCTACCTAGCTAATTGGGGACACAAATTACTTAGGATACTATATTAAATCAATCGTTTCCCCCTAGTCATCCACTTTTATAATATATATAATGGACTCCAAATCCTCAAAAACTGATTGATCCCAAATATTATCTGCCTTCATAAAATTAATAAAATATACCTAATACACAAGTGATACCAAATCCCAATCCATAGGCATGGATGAATCCTCAAGATATAGAAAATAAAAATCCTAAACTTGTCCTACAATAATAATCTATGGTCCATAAAATATACTAATAGCTCCTCAATAATATATGGTTCAATATGTGTCATAGCCATAGGTACACATGGGTCCTCCTTAGGGTTAGATGTAATATGTGCCACTAATGTAATACATGCAGGGACCTCAAAATCACCAAGATGCCATATAGGTTGGGCCACAAATATACCATACTAGACCTAATAAGGACCTTTAAACCTCAAGGTCTATTTCCCCATCCCAATGAAAAATATGAAATATGTTCCTACTTTTAATGGGAATGGAAAGAAATCTACCATGGGCTATCTCAATGAGTTGTCTACTATAAAATTTGTTCAAAGGATCCAAGAAAATATATTATGGTGTGATTACTTATATATTCACTAAGGGATAAAGTAATTGCATGGCATAGGATCCTACCCCACAATTCAGTCACCAATTAGTCTTGTATACTAGAACCATTAATGAGGAGGTTTTATAACATGGGTAATGGTTGTTTAGTCTTGTTCTAGTTAAGTTCCATGAAAAGGTATCCTCAAGAGAATAGTCATTATTATAATAAAATATTCTTGAGGATGCTATATTTTATTCCTCTTAATGTTTGACCATATTATGAGAAATATTTTCCATAATTCATAAGGGATTTGCATTTAGACCTAGTAATGATGGTCAAAATGCCAATCATATTACTTTATCAAATTTTTTTGAAAAAGCAACCCATGCAAAATATTTTCTTATCTAAGTAGAAATATTATCTCCCACTCCACCTATGGCCTATATTGTATATGTGTTCTAATCTCAAAATCCACAAGAACCTCCACCACCAATGGCACACATTCCAAATACACAAATTCATTCAACTCAAGTCCATCAACCTATCCAATCTAATACACCATATGTAAAAATATTTCTTAGACAAAATATATTTAGTATGATTGCATTTCATCCCCAATTTATTTTATTATTAACCCCTTTCTAATCATCTAATACAAGTAGTGCTTATTTGTCACAAGGTTTGAGTGATAATTTACAAACCTTTGAGGATAAACTATGGGAAATAATGAAGTTTTTCATCAATATAAATAATATAAAAAAGAGATAAAGCAATAGTTGAAAATAAAATAGTGGCTAGAAACAAGTAGGAAATTGGAAACAAAGGAGTACATGTTATCTCACAAAGGACTAGGTTTAAAATCAATTCATGAATCAAGAAAGTAATCAAGTGCAATATAACATTGTCAATATAAATTCTAAAATCAATATCTTATGGTGTTTTGTCTATAATGCAAGGCATAATATAATAGAAAGTGCAATCACAAGTACAATAGGCATCATTATGGGGCAAGCAATGGCTTCCCTGAAATCTATGCCCATGTTTCAACCATCTACTATAGTAAAACAAAATAAGGGTAATATAACAAATGGTATAGGCTATACCAAAACTAAATAATATAGTATTTATGAAATTTGGGATATTTGAAGATGATGACATAGAATTTCCTTGTGAAAATAATGTGGTAATGGAAAATCAACAAGGATTTGCAATTTGAGGAAAGAGGAAGGTTGCAAATAAATAACTTCAATTGATTATATCTCAACAAACATGTCAAAAATTGCCTAATGAAGTGGTAAATACAACCATCCTAAGAAGAGGATGATTTTATTGTATTATAAATATAAAGGATCAATAATATCCAATCATCCTACCACATGGAAAAATGTAAAGTGCTCCCAATAAATATACACAAGCTCATGATTCTCAAGCTAAGGACCCTAGGAGTGATAAAGCAATGTCAACACCCGTTACAAAATATATAAAGAAAATGTTGTAGTAATTTGAAGTATCTATTTTTTACCAATGTAGGATGTAATGTGGTGACCCACCAATATAGGAAATTTTTTCCACAAAGTGATGGAAACCAAATAACTTGAAGTTTAATATTGCTAAAGAATTAAAGAAGACTCTGAAAAAAAGAAGCATGATGGAGGAATTAGTATTGCTAGAACAAAGGGATTTATTTTAGGAATCTCTCAAATAAGAGGTAAGGAACTATTTAAAATCTAAGGTTGTTATACAATAACAAAAAATATATTTTAATAGTAAAATGATGTAGACGAGCAAAGGGAATCCACCTAAGGATGGACTTGTCTACCAATAAATTATCCAATCTATCTAAGACTAGAAGATGCACGATTATTGCACATGCAATCAACAATGGCTCAAGATACCAAGCAAAATTGAATGACAACAATCCTACAAGATGACAATATGATACAATATGGTGAGATTCAAGATAGAAACTCTTTGAGACAATAATGTTTTATGACCATGAATTTGCATAAGATCATAGTCCTACATGATGACAATTTCTCAAGATGGTGATATTGCACAAGACAAGATGATAATTTCTTAATCCAGTGTAGTTTTGTGATGACAAGAGAGCAAGAAATTATCCTTCACAAGATAACAAGTAAAGATGATTAATTCCTTGACAACATATCTTAAGAAGGTGAGGCATTAGGAAGTTCCCTCCATGAGATGATGAGTCTCTTACATTGGAACAACAAAGTTTATTTGAGCGACACTAATATCTTATATGAATGGTAAATAAAATGCTCATCACCTTGTATAATTCTAGTTCATCAACATATTTATCTCCTCCCACACACAATAATATCTTTCATGGTGATCCTATATTTTTCTTTGAATAATGCCCTCCCACCTAAGCTACAACCATGCCTAACTGCTCCTACAAACCTACAACATGCACACACATCAATCTATATTTTCTCTCTTAAATAAGACTACAACTCTATTGAGTCCTCAATACATTAGAATGGTACCTGTATTTGGTCATCACTTGCACATATCAATATTATACAAATTTATAGTCTAATAACATAGGAAATTCATCACTCAAACATATTCATAGAGAAAGGATTGGAAATGATATATAATTTATTAATATCAAATTCCCATAGGCTACACAATATATGAATGTCAATGCACTATGCCATGAGAACTCTCTTTGCCACCTCCTACATTTGTTCATAGTTGGACCTACATTCAACCCTTTTGCCTTATCTTATCCTCTTCCTAAATTCTCTAGGAATATTATTCCCTTATCTTCCTCTCTTCCTATGCATTCCACCTCCTCTCATATTTTATAAATAAAATTGATAGTTACTTACCCAACTATTCTAATTTAATAAAAAATAATATACCAAATTCCCTACATGATACTCATCGAGTATGAGAAAATGTTTCATGAGTGAAATATCATGAAAATTTGTTGAAATATGTAACTGAGATGTTGTACTTAGCAATCTCAAAAGCATTCATCCATGTTGCTACTTCAATTTACTAGTTCTTCCACTTGACTATATCCTCATAATATACTTTACCTCTTGTCTTCTTGGACTCCCTAGAATCTATCACTACATTTATTTCATCCCATTCTTTTTTGGAAATTATGCTATCCATTCTTCTATTGGAAAAAATGTTATGATATCTTCTATGGTACTTATTAATTTTCCATAACAGGGATACAAATTTACCATTTTAAAAATTGGTGAGATGTCTAATACTTCTAGGAGTTCAATTTCATAGGAATTTGTTGCAAAATTTTTCAAGATCTTACAAGATCCAATATTCTTCCAATTGAGCTTGTTGTAAATCCTTTTTAGAAATCTTACCTTCTGGAAATGTGCTATAAAATAAGTCTCCCACTTGAATTTCTTGTATCCGATATTTGGGATCAACATGTTGCTTGTATCTTATAAAATTTTTCTCCAAATAAGCTTTTATATCTTTATGTTAATCAAGTGAATAAGCTCTACCTGCTCTCACTCTTTATATTAAATTAAAAGTGCTTTAAGACTTTTGGTTTCACAAGCTTTTAAAATATATGTAGTCAACAAATTCCTTTGCTACTGCACTTGGTATCTATAAATATGTTGTACTCCATAATTCATCCACTCCTCTTGGACATATTCCATATACAATTTGGAATGGGCTTTTGGATGTACTTCTACTAATTGAATTATTATATGTACATTGTACCTGCACTACAATGGTATCCCACAAATTTGGTTTCTTTCCAACTAAGTACCACAATAAATTTCCAAGGATTTTGTTCACCACTTTGGTTTGGCCAATTGTTTGTGGGTGATAAGCTAAAATAAAACTCAATATTTTACCCTACTTCCATAAAGTATTCCAAAAGTGACCTACAAAATTTGCATCTCTATCCAACACAATGATTTTTAACAAACCATGTAGTCTTACAACTTCTCAGAAGAATAAAATAGCAATATGAGTAGCATAATCCTATAAGGTATAAAATGTGCCATCATAAAAAATCTATCAACCAAAACAAAAATTGAGTCATTCTCCTTTTGTATTTGAGGTAATACAAGGACAAAGTCTATACTGATATCTTCTCACGGCCTCTTTAGTATTGGTAATGGTTGATACAACCCAATTTTTTGGCTATTTCCTTTTACATGTTGATGGACTTGATAACTTTGCATAAATCTTCACACATTCATGTTTATTATTTACCAATAGCTTTGTTAAAGCTATTTCAAATTTTTATTTATTTCAAAATTTCTAAGTAGTCCTCCAATATGTTTTTCTCGTATCAGGTTCTCCCTCATTGAGCTTTGTGGTATGCATAATTGTTGTCCCTTAAATAATTATCCCTCTTGGGTAAAATAATCCAACCATGGAATTCTATCTCTTGTAGTAGATTCATTGCAAGTTTTCCAAGCTTCCTTTAAGTCTAAACCATCAACATAAAGTTTATTTCTAGCATCAAAACCTTCTACTTCAATCTTCATTACATTCGTCAAGTTTCTTCTACTCAAGGTATTAACTACCCTATTTGAACTTCCACTTATCTACTTCAAAATAAATAAGAAACTTTGAATATAATCCACCCACTTCATGTGCCTTTGGTTCAATTTTCCTTGGCTATTAATGAACTACAAAGGATGGTTATCTATGAAAATCACAAATTCCTTTGATAATAGATAATGCATCCACTTCTTGTATGCTGCACAATGATATATAAATATTGATCATAAATTAAATATTTTTTCTTGGCTTCATTCTAATTCTCACTAAAATAGAAAATGGGCTTACCTTCTTAGCTCAAAATGCCTCCAATGGTTGTCCCACTAGCATCACAATCCACTTGGAAAACTTTGTTAAAGTATGACAATTTCAAAACTAGCTACTCGGTGACTTTTTCCTTTAAAATTTGAAAGCTGCTTTCTATTGCATCTATCCATTTGTATTCATGTCTACCTCCCTTCATTGTTTTCATGATTGGAGTACAGAATCCACTAAATGTTTTGATGAATTTTTTATATAATATTGCCAAACCATGAAAAATTCTAGCTTTAAACATACTCCTTAGTGACAACCATTCTACAATAGCCTTTTACTTTGATGAATCCATACATAATCCATCCTTGGATATGAAAAAACCCAAATATTCTAATTCATTCATAAAACTATATTTCTTCAAATTGATCAACAATTGCTCCTCTTTAAACTAATGCAAAATTAACCTCAAATGCATTAGGTGTTCTTCCTTTGTCTTGCTAAAAATAAAAAATATCATCCAAGTAAACCACCACAAACTTGCTAAGAAAATGTTTAAAGACCTTATTCATAAATCACATAAATGTGCTAGGTGTATTTGTCAACCCAAATGGCATGAACAACCATTCATACAAGCCCTCTTTGGTATTAAATGTGGTCTTCCACTCATCTCCTTCTCTGATTTAAATTTGATGATAATCACTTTTTAAATAAAACTTTGTGAAGTATTCTACTCAACTCAAAAAATCCATAAAGTCATCCATATGAGGTGATGGAAACCTATATTTTATTGTAATATTATTTATTACTCGTGAGTCTATGCACATATGCCATTCCCTTCATTTCTTGGTTACTAGTACAATTGGTACTGGACATGGGATCAAGATCTCCTTGATCAACCCTTGTCCAATAGATCTTATACTTACTCTTCTATGGGTGTCATCCTATAGGCTTCCTTATTTGGAAAACTTTCTCCAAGTATGAAGTCTATTTTATGACTAATAATTCTCATTGGTGGCAACTCATCAAGTATTTTTTCTAAAATAATCTTGACATATACTTACAATAAATACTACACTTCATGTGGAATATCGACCGTCTTATTCGTTGTCCCATATTTCATGGGTTTATCAATGAAAGAAAAACATGTTTCCCTTTTATTCATCTCTTTCAAGAATTATTTTTTTGAGATCAAGAAAACTTTAGAACTATTTCCCACCTATTTTCTTGTGTTTTTCAATGGACTTAATGCATAAATTTTCCATCCTTAAAAATTGAATACACGTTCAGTCCTCCGTCATGTACTACTTTCCTATAAATTTGTTATGGTATCCCTAAACAAATATGACATGCATCTATCAATATGATGTCACATAGAGTCACATCCTTATAAAAGTAATCTAAAAATTTACCATTCATTGTTTGGTTACCAAAACTTGATGGCCATTTTGCAACCATGACACTTTGTATGGATTTAGATACTCCATTATTTTCAAGCTCAATTTCTCTACCATTTCTATTGAAACTAAGTTGTTTGTGCTTCTACTATCCATAATAATCTTGCAATATTTACCTCTAATTTATAAATTATCTTGAGCAAGTTCCTTCTTTGCTTAGGCTCATGTATCTCCTTTTCTGCTTTCAATAATATTCTTTTCATCATAAGTGATTCTCCTTGTTCTGGTTCCTCCATATGCTTCGATGAGGCCACACTTTCTTCATCTTCTTACATAATATGGTTATGGGCTTCCTACACCTACTTGTTTGTTGTGCTTGAGGGCATTCATATACTCGATGACCAACTTATCCACAACTATAATATTTTTTGAGGAATCCTCTACCCCTTACTCTATCATAACCTCCTTTTCATTTCAATAAATATTTATTTTCCCTATTATTTTGTAAATTACTAACTTCTCCTTTCCACCTTTGCTATTATCTTTCATTGTGGTTTTGTCCTCTTCCATGAGAGGATCATCCTCCTCCTCTAGCATTATTTTGTTACCTTCACAAATTTTCCTCTACCTTGAGTGCATATTGATATGCATGTTCAATAGTTCTAATTCAAATCATACCAACCTCATCTTCTATGGATAATACTAGTCCATTTAAGTATTTTCCCACCTTCTCCTTACCATCTTCAATATAACCTGCTCTTATGTTCTATTTATAGAACTCTTTCATATATTATCTTACTCAATGTTTTTGCTTGAGGTTTTGGAGTCTTCTAAACAATCATATTTGATAATCTGTAGGTTAAAACTTAGATTTCAACATGGACACAAATTTTTCCTAGGTTTAGATTTTATCCTTCAGCTTTCGCTATTTCTTGGTTTGGACATGATCCCACCAAATTAAAACATGTTCCTTCAACCATGCACACACAAATTTAACCCACTTTGGATCCTCCATATATTCATAATAAAAGAGTATATCCATGTTTATTATACAATTAATCAACTCTTCTACGTTTAAAATTTTATTAAAGTTGGGAGTATAAATATTTGGCTTACTTCCCATATTTGCTATTGTCCAAATCAACCATTACTCTTGATCTTCTCCTTGCTCTTCATATTGAGTTTTTACATGACTAGTTTACTCCTCTTCATTGTTACTAATCTCCTCAAGATGAATGCCTCACCTTTGGGTAGTCTCAATTGCATCTAGCCTAGCAATGATCCCTCTTGGTATTTTATCTATATCCATTAATCGAGGTCCTAGACCATGTGATATTTTTCTTCTCACTATTCCATATTCCTTAAATATGCATTCTAAACTTACTATGACACTAAATGATGTTGATGGGTGAAGGGAATCCCCCTAAGGATGATCTTCTCTAGAAGCAAATTATTCAATATATCTAATACCATAAGATGCACAATAATCACATGGACAATAAGAAAGGGTTCAATATGGCCAAGAAAAATCGCATGATGACAATCCTATGAGATGAAAATATGGTACTGTAGACACCTAAAACACATCATGCCAAGTGCGACTACTCATATGGACATGCTACAAAACCATATGAAGGATCTTGGATAGACTCCAAGATAGAGCAATGGTTCTAACCACTCAATTTAGGCATTCTGGCCTAAGCAGTCTGAACCACAACCTAGACCTGCGGTCTCCAGTCTAAACCATGGTTGACACCTGCAGTCTCCAGTATGGACCATAGCTGTGACCTACGGTTTGAATTGGAGTTCAGTTAGGCCTTCCATCCGAGCCAAATTGGTTGGAATGACCAAGAGATCTAGAAGGAGGCAGTTGGAGGATGGAAGATTCCAAAGGCTTCCATCCCAACTGACCTAACCAACCTTCTTGATCTTGGCTTCTCCATGAAGCCACCCCTAGCCCTAGGGGCATGCTATAAGTACCCCCATTTTTCAATGGGAAAAGAGGACAAAGGAGAGATAATTTGCATAGCGAAGCATTCTCTAATTGTCGAGCAAACTAGTTGATCAAGAGAGCAACGAAGCCCTATCAAATTGCATAATGACCTTGTGCATTTGGGAGTCCCTTTGCTATCCATTCAATGATCAATTAGCCATGGATGCCCTAGGTGCCTAGGAGGATCAAGAAATACAAATTTAGGTGAATGAAGGCCCTTCATAGCGATTTGACCACCAAATCTATCAGAAGATGACAAAGGCGACCCTTGAACATCAATTCGGACAAGGAGGTCAAGCCCATTGTCCCTAATTCTGAGGGCAAACACATCAGAGGTCAAACCGTGGCTATCAGCCACGGTTTACAGTATAGACCGCCCCTCATAGCTACGGTTTGCAATAGGTTAGAGATCACCTTACTCAATCTACTTTTTATTGCATAGGTTAGTCAGATTAGTTATTTCATAGGTTAAATTGCACTTTTAGAGAAACTCTGACCATAGGAATTAGGCATTTTACGTATTGTAGTGGTTAGAAGTACATTGAATATTTTTGATGCTTTATTGCTTTCAATTCAATATTTGTTCAATGCATCATGTTTTTATTCATGTTTTGTATATTGTAGTGTAATTCTTGATACAATTAGAATAGCATAGAACCTTTCTTTATGCTTTCTTGTTTCATTAGTTTGATGGCATTTACATGTATAATCCTTTAAAGGGCCTCATCACGAGAGGCTATCAATCTATATAATCATGCATTGTTGTTTCTTGTTCATAGGGAGACAGGTGCAGAAAGGAGCCTATATCATAATCCTTCCACATCACGGAGAAGGGGGTTAGCTCTACCCCAAGGTAGTTCGTGTCACCCTGAGGGGCATTTTGATCACACCTACCCTTAAGAGGGAAACAATTACACACTCCTATTGTAATATTGTATCAAGATGATTATCCCTAAGAGGGATGTACTTGTAATTTGATTTTGACTTTGAATATAATGGAATAAAGTGTGTTTTATTGATTCATCTATTGTCAATTTCTTGTTCTTGTATCCATGTTATGCTTTTGTCAATTATTACCATAGGACATCAATAGGTGTGAGCCTTTTCGGTGGTCACAGATGGCGATCACGGTGGCACCCCATAATTTTAGCCTTGAATTCTAACTATTCTTGGCTTTTTTTGTCCACAGGTGCTAACCGCAGCTTTCAGCTACGGTTATTTTTTGTCCGTGGCTGTAACCTGCGGTCTCCACTGCAGCCCGTAGGTCGGACCTATGGTTCATAGAGGAAGAAGCAAAAAACAAAGAAATCAGTGGGCAACAGAGTAGGAGCTGAGGTAGGTCCTAATTTCACCTTCTGTATTCATATTTTTGCTCTGTATCTTTCCAGAGATCATCGAATCGCTGCAAATTAGGAACAAAAGATAAGGGGTCAAAGAATAAGTCCTAATTTGTATTTGGTTTCCGTTCAGTGGGAAGGCGCTATTGGGAATAGCAGACCTCTGAGTGTAGTATGCCCCTAAATACAACGACCTTGATAAGTATTGTGTGTCATTTGCATGCTTGAGGTCCAATCAGCGGCCATGTCATTATAATTGCATCGTCAAAATATCATGTAGGACATTAGCATGCATTATTCCTGAATGTGAAACGTTCCTTTTTCCTTTCATGTACATCATGTAGGAATGGTCATTGTGCTCTGTGATGCATTTGTCATTTTCACAAAATAAAAGGAACCACACACACCACGTATCATTTAAACATCAGTGGCATTGGGCTCTCACATCCAACCCGCTTGATTGAGACCAACAGTGGATGTTATTACCACTTGGTTGGCTCATTTGAAATTGTACTATCGGGACCCACTCGTTGCCAAGGCCGACCCAAGAACTGTCCTATCCATGCAAAATAGCATGCACTCTTCCTTAGAAGGGTGTATCATTGCGTACGATGTGTTGGGTGAGGGTTGGTAGTACCTATGCTACTTCGTTGAGTATGGATGTCATTACCATATTTGGCTTGTGTGAGTATATAGGTGAAAGCCAATTTAACTGAGTTTAAAATCCAACAATCTTTCAAAACATGCAAAGAGTTTCTAACACTGATACAACACATCTGAAAACAACATCAAATAGTTTAGGGCTCACAATCAAACATTTAAAAGAGATAATCACCATTTGTTTACATTGTCTGCATAATAAAATACATCTAGACATCAGGAACACAAATGGTGAACACACGGGGTGATCGACAAAGGTCTAGGACCGATGCCCATGATCAACCCCCAACTGGTTCACAGTAGCATGTGTCGAGTCCTCATACACATGAGCGAACCGAACGACGTTCGCCTAGCATTAGAGGCGACAACTCGACACGGGGAGATCCCATTGAGTGGACCCCTGATAGAGGAGCTTCAGTACACTCCTCCAGGCATAGGACTAAGCATGAAGCTTCTTAGCACGAGGATGCTCTACCCCAAATCCATTATCAAGACTGCACTACACACGTGTCCACGAGATCGATCGAGGAATATGTGGTGCAGGGGACCAAGTTGGTTCCCATATGTACTAGGTCCATAGGGGGTTCTAACCCTCCACCGTCAGAGTATAGATGAGTCAGATATCCACCCATTCAGGGGTAAGAGGACAAACTCATTTTTGAGCATAAGTCCACCCATACTCCCACGCGTGGCTCACCACGCAAGATCACCATTGATATATCAAAGGTGGGAGCTAATGGAACACCACCGCATGAGCGATGGAGGTCTAGACAACTAGATGGTCTAGGTAGTGTTCTTGAGTAGCTAGGCTGCAAGCCTACAGCTCCACCCACTCGTGCTCCGAGTGAGCATAGCGATAGTTGTATCAAGATCACTAGAGAGCATGGAGAGGCTTCTAAGCACCCTCATGTCACATGTCCACCATCCACACATCTGTCTGATGGGTACAGAACCCATAAGGTAGCTCACATAGAGCACACACATCGGAGGCCTCCTACGGCCGACCAGATCGATAGATCTCATAGACTGGTGTCCAAGAAAAGCTGTCAACTACTCCAAGATCAATTGGATGATGCTCGCCTAGAGAGGCAACATATTGAAGATGAAAATATTCAAGCGCAAAGGCTCTTACGGTAGAGATTATATGAGCAGCACATGCACGAAGAGCGTATTCTAGCTCAGAAGGAGCACATAGAGCAGGAGGATCGGCTAGCCAGGGCTGGCCTATACCCTCCCGAGGACCATAGAGAGCGTGTGCATAGAAGGGCTATGTCCCTAGCCGATATGCATGAGGAGCGAAGAGACGCTCATACTCATGCTAGTGCCCAACAGAGGGAGTGACTGTCGTCACTCAATGATCTTAGACAGAGGCAACATGAGCACATAGATGCAGACAGATACGATCAGGGCTACCCTAAGAGTTCTCGGGTTGAGGAGGAGGAAGAGCCATGTCCTCCACCTCCCCCAAAGAAGGCATTACCTCCTAGACCACCTCCACGGTAGCTTAGGGAGGAGGAATTTTTGTCTTCTAAGGTATACAAGGTTTTGGCCAATAAGGTCAAAGCAATAGAGAGGCAAGGCATGACTATGCAAAAGCCAACACTGAGGAAGATACACAATGAACCTCTAGACCCCTCGATGCCTACACCTCCATATCTCGAGCATTTTGATATGCCCCGATTGGAAAAATTCAAGGGTGATGAGGATGCACAAGAGCATGTTACGAGTTTTTTGGACGCGTGTTTCTAGATAGAGAGTCAGGATGCCTTGTTGTTGCGCACTTTCATTATGACACTTTCCAGCCTGGCCCTCGGCCCGAGAGTGGTTCAACCAACTAAAGAAACATAGTATTACTAGTTTCGAATAGTTGGCCGATGCATTTCTTGAATGCTATTCATTTGGCATCAAGAAACAAGCCAACCTTTCTGATTTGGCTATGCTAGCTCAGCGCGACGATGAGCCCATCGAGCAATACGAAAAGAGATGGCATAGAATAATGGCAAAGCTGCCATTCCCTATTCCTACGGCTAAACTGACCCGAATGTTTACAAGGAGTTGTGCCAAGCACATCTCACTATTGTTGTAGCTGCAGTAGTACCCCACATTCGAGGAAGCCGTGGTGCAAGCCAGGGTGATCGAGGACATCAAGTTGCAAGAAGGCAACTTGAAGCTCAAAACCAAGAAAGAGGGGTTTAAAAAGAGTACTACGAAACAACAGGGCAAGCAGGCCCACGTGAATCAAGTAGTGCTAAATCTCGGAGGAGAAGACAAGGGATAGCAGAAGCCTAATTATCAAGCTCAACCTCCTCCTGCACGTTACGAGACACGCAAAAACAACTATAAGGGCAAAAACAAAGAAGAGCGCCCACCTCGCCAGTTCACACCCTTGACGGAATCGATGACTTTGATTTTTCATCAACTGTGCAAGGCCAAGGCCATACGATTGCCTGAGGTCAAATTAGTAGATCCGAATGTGCCAAAATCAAAGTGGCATCAAGATGATCTATTCTACATATTCCATAGAGCGAAAGGCCACGACATCGAGACATGTTGGTCCTTCAAACACATCATGCAGAACATGATAGAAAAAGGAGAGCTGGTAGTACCAGGCAACCCATAGGCACTCGACAATAGAAACATGGGGATTTTCAAGAATTCGCTACCTAATCACGAGGCACCTCGTAACAATGCCGGCCAGGTCAATCAAGTGCGAATCAAACCACCTACCCAGGGGTTCGTAGGCATGGTCAATATTGTTACTAGACATGGGAGGTACGACCAACCGAATCGACCTCGTGCTCCCATTAGAATACAAGCTACGTCGGATCAACGACCAGCTCAGAACATGCCAGGCCCACCAGCTAGACCGATGGTGACCATAAGGAGCAAGCTAGTTCAGAACCTGCAGACAGCTCCTACGAAGTTGTCAATATACGAGCTTATTCAGTAGTCCCCTAGACATAGGGAGACTCTTATGGACATTCTGAGGTCCATTGAGGTACAGTCCCAAGATGCCCATGCATTTACAAATTTTGTGGGACATGTACAATAGTGTCAGGAACCCACGATACAATTTTATGATCATGAAGTGAAGATGGTTCCTACTATTACGGCTGACCCACCATTGCATATTATCACGTGTGTTAACCACATGCCTTTCAAAAGGGTCTTGATCGACACTGGGTCCTCGATCAACATAATCACAACCAAGGCACTGAGCCACCTCAAGCTACCCAAGTCACACATTGTACCTACCACCTTTACGTTGAGGGCATTTAACGATGCGCTATGCTCGATGGTTGGTACAATTGTTCTACCTATTTAGGTGGGACTCAAGACCATCTCTATGATGTGTCACATGATAGAGGGTGCCATGCAGTACAACATTCTGCTCGGGAGGCCTTGGATTCATGAAATGCATTGCATCCCCTCTATCTTGCATCAGTGTGTGAAATACATTCATGAGGGACAAGTTCACGTAGTGTCCTCCGACGAAGAACCATTCAAGTTCATGAACTTAGCAGATTTTCCTGGGGGTTTTGTACTCCCATCGATGCACTTGGATATCCGACCTGTCTCGTCGGTTAAGATTCCAATAGGCAAACCAGTAGCCCATGCTCAACCATCGACATCTGTGTCACACAGATCTGAGCACACAACTACAACTTCTCTAAAGCTGACTGCATCGGCGATGCACCGACAAGTCAAGAAGCTAAAGGTGAAATTGGGTGAGAAAGTGGAAAATCATGTGCCCAGATCAGTCACCAATGAGACTCCCACTCCCATGGATGTGGAAGAACCTCAAGACAAAGTCAAGGAGGCACCTCAGCCTGCTTCACCTACATCTTCAGTAGGGTCATCTGCACCACAGGTGACCATTCATCTGGCCAACATGGGGTTGGGTGAGTATCTTGTGCAAAATGTTACTTTTAGACCTATCCTAAAAACTACGCAAGAGATGGGCCGACCGCACGCCCATCGATTTTTGATTGGATCCATAGTGTCATTGGGTGAGCCACCCAACCAGACAAACTTCGTCTATGCAGGGCTGGATCAAGCGCCCACCAGAATGTCCATAGATGAGGATGATGATGAGCCATTCACTATGAATGTGTGCTATCTGTCCAACCCAAAATACGCCATGCACATTTTTGAGTCGTATCATTGGCATGGGCGCGGCCTTGGTATTTTTGAACAAGGATGGAGAACTCCACTCGAACCTCATTATCAGTTGGCTACTGATAGGTTTGGGTTAGGGTTACAAGTACAAGGTCATGATGATTTGCTTGCTGCATCCTTAGATCGCATGTACTTGAGTCTGGGGGATGATGTGGATTTTAATCCATATCACCCTGATCCTTCCAGCTATTGGAGGACTCACCAAATGGTATCGTTTGTTACCATAGGGCCACTTGATTCATACCATGATGGGCCCTTAGAGGACAACCCCAGAGACAACCTGGGTAACCAAATCCGTGGTGCTACCAATGACACTGGTATGCAGGGGCATGACCCCCATGCTGTAGGTGATCTCAAATCAGGAGATCTTTGCGATGATGATGGAGAGGAGTCCACCTCCGAGATGAGTGGACCTAGTTATGATGCAGATGATGAGTCCTCAAATGATGATCAATCTGAGGAGGAAATCAGGCCGACCTTTTTAGGTTCGACATTTATACGCCATCTGCTACCTATGGAACAAGTGGAAGAGGTGAACGAGCGCTCCATAGTCGATAGTGATTACAAAGATGAAATAGAGGAGGCTTACTTAAAGCCTCACCCAATGGATCTCCCACTATGCATAGACACAATAGAGTGGCCCATCCATGGTAATGACCATAATGATGTAGATGAGAGGATCGATTCTAGGCTCGTGTATCCACAATATCTATTGCCTAGGGAATCGAAGCATGTTATGGAGGAAGTCCTTCCCAACACTGAGCACTCTGAGGAAGGAGCAACACCAGTTTACATGGTAGTATCGTATATACGATCATTCTATCAGATTTATCTGGATAGTGATGATAGCGATCATAGGATCAGATACATGGGACCACATCTGCCTAATCCCTCCTTAGAAGAGGAGGGAAGTGATGGATTGTATTTGAACAATGATGATGAGGACTCGATGGAGATGGCCTATCTGGGACCTCACCACTTATGCAATAGGCCTCCACCTAGAGGTCCCCCACCTATTACAGCTATAGGTTTACATCGAGAGATCAATCTCCATCATAGCCTGAGGGAAAGAAGAGAGCTCGAAGAGAGGTATCAGGAACTCTTTCCCGATCTACCTATGTACGTGGAGCTCCTTGAGCCGAGAGATCCCATTCTATAGCTAGTGCACTAGGATGATCCAGTTATATGGGCATCCCATAGAGAGGATCCATTTGTGCCCATACCATCCAAACCAGATCTTGGGTATGAAAGCTACGCTTCAGAGATAGAGTTCTATCCATGTGGTTTTGAAGATCAATTCCATTCCATCAATATGGTCTCCATCGATTTGACCACTCCACTCCACAATCCAACAGATCCATCCAAACCATTGCATCTGAACATGGATGCTATCGATTGGGATCATGCTGATTCACCAGTCCAACCTGAAGATTTCTTCCCAAATGAAGAAATGCTGCAACCATTTCATTTCACACTAGGCTGTGCTCATGATGTTTGTCACATCGAGAATGCTTCCCAAGAGGAACATGTGAACCCGACTGATGACATCCATCTGATTCCTATGCCTCACCAGCTTGAGGAGGGATCACATATGTCAATAGAGAAAACCTTCGATGTGGATATCAGTAAAGATCCCACCAATCCAAAGAAGGTTAGATTTGGAGAGAGTCTCACTCTGGATGAGCATGATAGCATCATCCCTCTACTGAAAGAGAGACCTGATCTCTTTGCTTGGACTTACAAAGACATGCCGGGTCTAGATCCAAAATTGGTTACTCATAACCTTTCGCTAGATCTAGTAAAGAAGCCAGTCAAGCAAAAACTCAGAAAGATGCATCCAACAGTAGCCTTAATGGTAAAAGACGAGTTGCAAAAGTTGTTGGATGTAGAGTTCATCATCTCCATCGACTATCCGAAGTGGGTTTCCAATATGGTGCCCGTAGGAAAGCCAGATGGAAGGGTCCATATTTGTATGGATTTTAGAGATCTCAACAAGGCAACACCCAAAGATTCATTTCCGTTGCCAAATATCGATGCTCTGGTAGACGCCACTATAGGTCATGAAATGCTCTCCCTTATGGATGGTTTTTCTGGATATAACCAGATTCGGATTAAACCTGAAGATCAGCATAAAATCATGTTCATAATGCCATGGGGGACATTTTGCTACAAAGTTATGCCATTCGGTCTTAAAAATGCTGGTGCCACATATCAACGGGCTATGACATATATTTTTCATGACTATATGCATAAAATATTAGAAGATTATATCGATGACTTACTAGCTAAGTCGTTGCTATGAGCAGAGCATGCGAGAGGTCTTAAGGAAGGTCTTCGATCGCCTGATAGAGCACAATGTCAGGCTGAATCCTAAGAAGTGCGTATTTGGCGTAACTTCAGGTAAACTCTTGGGATTCATCATTTCTAAGTGAGGCATCGAAGTAGACCCAACAAAGGTCATGGCTATTCTAGAGATGCATCCTCCCACTAATATCAGAGAATTAAGAAGCCTTCAGGGCAAAGTAGCATCCATAAAGTGATTCATCACTCAATTATCGGATAAGTGTCGACCCATGAATCGACTGCTACACAAGGGGGTCCCATTTGATTGGGACAAGGACTGCCAAGCAGCCTTTGCTGAGATTAAGCAATACCTGGCAACGTCGCCAGTACTAGCTCCACCAAGGCCGGATGAGCCTTTTCTGCTATATATATCGGCAACCAACTTTGCATTAGGGACCATGTTAGCCCAAAAGAACGTGCAAGGCAAAGAGCAAGCCGTATATTACATCAGTCGCACCTTGGTGAGTTATGAGTCAGGATATGCATATGTTGAAAAACTTTGTTTAGCAGTAGTGTTCGCTACCAGGAAATTGCGGCATTACATGCTAAGTCATACAACATATGTTATATCAAAATAGAATCCTTTGCAGTACATGATGAGCAAGACATATCATAACACACGTACTGCAAAGTGGATCATGCTATTGATAGAATTTGATTTGCAATTCATCAGCCAAAAGTCCATCAAGGGACAAGTCATAGCTGATCAACTGGCTGAGGCACCACTGTCCAACAGTAGGCCTCTAACCATTGAGCTTCCAGATGATGCGGTCTTCATAATATCTGAAGCTCCCAAACCCGAGGAACCAGAGAATAATGCTGATATGACATTGTTCTTCGATGGTTCAAAGTGTGAGCAAGGGGGTGGTGTAGGAATAGTGTTTTTCATGCCACAAGGAGCTCCAATGCCCTTGTCATTCAAGTTAAACTTTCCATGCACCAACAATAATGTTGAATACGAAGCCCTACTTCTGGGCCTCCACACAACCATCGCCATGGGTATTAAAAGACTAAACATTTTTGGTGATTCTTTGCTCATAGTTAACCAGGTTAAGGGGCTCTTTCAGTGTCGATGTCCCATGCTGAAAGCCTACAAAGATCTTGTTGCCACTTATCTGGCTAAACTTGAATGGTATGACATCGAGGCAATCCCTCATTCATCAAATAGGTTCATAGACACCATGGCATCTTTGGGGTCCTTGATCCCTCAGAATCCGTCTATCGAGTTTACTACCATCCATGTTAGAATGCTCTCGCACCCAACAGTGGAGCGTGCAACCTTTAATAACAAAGAGTCAGTCAACATGATTGTTGTGGAACCAACAACTGATTGGTTTCGTAGAGCAGAAGACTTTCTTAAGCAGGCACCCTAGGAGTCATTGACTTCTCAGAGTCCTACGGGGAGTGGTACTACCATTCACCACAAGGTTGTTTCCCAGTCTGCATTTGCAAAGCTAAATACGTAGGGGGAGCAGGCCATCTTAGCAGTCGAAGCTGAGGCTTGTCAAAGCTGGATGTTGCAAATCCAAGACTTCCTAAAACTTGGTATGATTCCAGAAGGATTGTCGCGTGCCGCAAGATGCACATTTAAATAGAAAGTGACTAAGTATGTCTTGATAGGAGACATTTTGTACCGACGCAGTTATGAAGGAGTCCTCCTTCGATGTCTTGAGCCCCAAGAGTCATCTTGGGCAATTTTAGAAGCTCACGATGGTACGTGCGATGGCCATTTCAATGGCATGGCTATCATCAAATGCATCCTTCGCATGGGTTATTATTGGCCCACTATGGAGAAGGATTGCAATGTGTATGTCAAGAAATGCATTAAATGTCAGCATCATGCTAATCTTACGCACTTGCCATCACAGGCCTTACAACCCATTCAGGCGGCTTGGCCATTTGCTCAGTGGGGATTAGATCTGATTGGCAAGATTTCCCCTCCATCGTCAGGCCGACATACATTCATTATCATGGCTACTGAGTATTTTACAAAGTGGGTGGAAGCCATTCCCCTTACAATGACCACTGGAGCTCGCATCATAGAATTTATTCTCGAGCATATCATATGTCATTTTGGGATACCATCCAAAATAATTTTGGATAATGGAACTTCTTTTAAGAACAAAACTGTGTGGGCTTTAACGTCTAAATACCGCATTCAACATAGTTTTGCAACTCCATATTATCCACAAGCAAACGGGCAAGTTGAGGCCTCAAACAAGACTGTGGTAGCCATCTTGAAAAAGATAGTGCAAGAACACCACAAGGATTGGCATATACAACTGCCCCTTGCACTATGGGCTTACAGGACTAGCATTCGGATGCCCATTGGGGCAACACCATTTTCACTAGTATATGGCACTGAGGCCATTATGCCCTTAGAGTTGGAAATTCCAATGCTGCACGTCGCATTGAAAGAGTTCATCGATGACGACACCACGCGACAAGCTCACCTCGATCAATTGACGTTGCTTGATGAACGTCGCGTGAATGCCCTCGAGCATCTCCATGTTTATCAGGAACGATTAAAACGAGCTTACAATATCAAAGTCCACCAGAGAGACTTTGAAGTTGGGGATCTTGTGCTAAAAGAAAACCAACAGAACTCGAATTTGCCGCCTGACATGCGAGACAAATTCATGGCTAACTGGCTAGGGCCTTACATCATATCTAAAAATATTGGTCCAGGTACCTATCGCCTAACGTCGCTAGAGGGTGTGGACGAGCTTGAACCTCTCAATATCATCCATCTTAAGGCGTTCTATGCTTAAGAGTGTAGTAAAGGCACCAAAGGCATCTGCAAGCCCTTTGGTCAACCCAAAAGCCCCGAGGGTTTTGTCTAAACCGCTCGGTCACCCCAAAAGGCCCCAAGCTATCTGATTAAGAAGCTTGGTCAAGTAAAGGCACCAAAGGCATCTGTAAGCCCTTTGGTCAACCCAAAAGCCTTGAGAGGTTTTGTCTAAACCGCTCGGTCATCTCAAAAGGCCCCAAGCTATCTGATTAAGAAGCTTGGTCAAGAAAAGGCACCAAGGATTCCCAAAAATTGCTTGGTCAACCCAAAGGCTCTAAGAGTTCCTATAACTTCTCGGTCATCCCAAAAGGCTCCATGCCCTCTTGCTGAGAGTTTGGTCAACTAAAAGGTTCCAAAGGTGGCTGTAAAACCTTTGGTCAAGTCAAAAGGCTCCAAGGATTTCTAAAAATCGCTTGGTCAACCCTAAAAATCTCCAAGGACATGTACTCATCATTTGGTCAAATATGAAAGCTCAAAAACCTATAAAAATCAAGAAAAATATATAAAAGTCCAAAAAATTTGATAAAGCTTAAAATCCAAAAACATTTGCATTTGCATTTTCATCTGCATTCACACATGCATTCACATCATCATATTGCATTTAGGCATTTGTCATCCATTGCATTCCGTAGTAGAGTGTAGTGCGTTTATCAAAGTTTTACAAATAGTCACACGTTTGTATGACAATCATGCACCCTTGCATTTATCATAATTCATTGCATTCGTACACGATACCTGTTGTGGAGACCTATGTGTATTAAGTTTTCCTATCACTCAGCCATACCTAGTGGGTTCTTCAGATATTGTAGAAAGCTTGCTTTGTTGTTATAGACAAGGTCATTAGTTGGGATAGTGCCTCGACATATCAGAATCTCGTCACTAAGCAAAATAATATAAAATCCTGCTAAGATGAGAGAGGATGAAAGCCGTGAAAGTAGTCTTAGGTCTCTAGAGAGATGGGTCTCACGACCTACTTATCTTGCAAATAGTCGGTCTAGAAAGGTGTACTTTGGCAAAAGGACAAGAATTTCCCCTATACATCCCAAAGTCACAAAAGTTAAATCCCAAGTTACAAAGTGCAAAAAAAATATATACAAATTTCAAGTTCAAAATATAAAGTGACATAGTGAATCAAAAGCACTATAAAAATCCCTTGCTCAAAGAAAGCGATAACACGTGGACTAATAGTGATTTTTATCACTACATCTGAGCAAGTAAGAAGGGTGAGAACTTGAATCCCTGGATTGTACACCTTTTGAAAGCCATAGAGTGATCCCCGATCGCAGCAATGGGTTGGAAGAGTCCCACCTGCAATCGAAGGGGTAGTTCTATTGGGTGATCCCCAAATGTAGCAATGGGTTGAAAGAGTCCCGCCTGCATTTGGAGGGGTAGCCCTGATAAATTTGCAAGATGAGCTAGCTCTAGGTACTTAGGATTGTCTAGTTGTATAAGTCTAATCAAAGCTGAAACAAGGATGATACGATCGTATGAGGAACCCTATCTCACATATGGGTTGAAAGAGTCCCGACTGACATACGGGGTATGCTTACGATCTATCTAAAAATACTCACATGCACACACAGGGATTATGAATAGTTGGGTCTGTCACGGCAAAAGCCTTGTCCAATATAAGCCTGGTATAGTTAGTATGTGATTTTTGGAGAGGTCTACTAGAGTGTTTGAGTCTCAAGGAAAAACCCAAAAAGGTGCTCCAATAGCAACAAAATATCAAATATCATTAGACTGCAAAAATACGAGTCATTCATTAATCAAAATGCATTTTACAAAGTACAATCAAATATATAAGATAGATACCGCATGAAGATCAGAAATGATGTTTAGACGACCACTGATTATATAGTACGAAATGACATAATCATTCATTAAGCATTTTACCAATCCATTTCACTGCATTTCATATATGGGTGATTAATTGATTAAGTTCTTGTAATGAGAATTATCAATTATTTTGCATGATTGTTATACATTCTGTGGTGTCATATTTTAAAAATTGATATACACAGTTTACATTCATTCCTTATGTTTTAAGTGATTAAAGCATACAGGTTCATTTCCATTAGATTATGATTCTGTACATAATGCATTACCATACATTGCATAGCATATCATAAACTGCATAAAATATATGCATGCCCACAAAGCAAAAATAAATATGCATTAAAAAAATAAGCATCACATCCATCTACATACATCATATGTCGCACATCTAATCATCTAGATCACTGCATATCATCATCATAAAAAAGAATAGCTATCTAGTGCATGACATCCATACATTGCATCATATAAACATAGCATTTAAATACGCATTGCATCCATGTGCATCAAATAAACATAAAATCAAAAATTAATAAATACACATTTACACATAATGAGCCATGAAAGATCATATCATATATATATGTGTCCAAATGAGTACATAGGGAGTACAAAATGCCCGTAGGCTACAACTATGTAGGTCCTCGACCTTACACACAAAATGATACATCAAACTGTAGTAGGCAAGTGCTAAAAAAATAGATCTAGGCTGCTCCCCCTATACTGGAGCTCTCATCGCCTCCCTCTACACTATGCTCTGGAGCCTGCTCTCCTGGATGACCTGGCACCTATGGTGGATCCTATTGTGGATCCTGCCTACCTCCAAACCCTAATGCACCCAGCACATGGGAAACTGGTAGCTGTAGTAGGCTAGTCCTCTGGCTGGAGGCCCCTGATGTCTACCCCGGATCTCTAGCCCTGGCCTACGACCTCGCTATGTGTGTGCTAGAGGACCTATGCATCCTCTCAGTCCTGTGAG
Organism: Wollemia nobilis; assembly: GCA_028583015.1. Taxonomy (NCBI): domain Eukaryota; kingdom Viridiplantae; phylum Streptophyta; class Pinopsida; order Araucariales; family Araucariaceae; genus Wollemia; species Wollemia nobilis. Next base: position 174,443 of record JAQPPZ010001471.1, on the reverse strand, counting down.
TCCTATGACTCGAGCTAGCTATGGACTACCCTGAAGTCCTGGATCTGGTACGCTATGACTCTATGACAAAAGGATCCTCAGGAATCGGTAGCCCCTACATCTCTATATAGCCGACCAACTGATCAATGCGGGCAAGTCGGGCTGCATGCATCTCATTGGTCCTCATGACCATACCACGTAGTCATGTCACCTCAATAGTCGGATCCTACATCGCTAGTGTACCTACTATTGGTACCATAGGAGGCCCAATAATAGCCTGAGGAGGCCCCATAGTAGCTCCCCTCGCTACTCGAGTGAGATCTCACTCTGCCTCTGCTATAGTCCATTGTGCCTGTGCCAACTCTAGGGTAGTCTGTAGTCTCTACACCTGGGCCTCTACATCAGTAGCTCGAGTCGTGAGCTCCTATATCTGGCCCTGCACCTTAGTCAGGCATCGCTCCCTGTCAGTCACCTTCACCTCTAGAGTGGTGATGGTAGTATCTCACTCCCGTTGCTGCGTATGGAATCACCCAATCTGACTCTACAAGTCAGCAACCTATGCTAGCAGCTGTCCCTCTACGCTGTCAGGAGGGACCTCACCCTCCTCTGGAGCATCCTCCTTAGGGTCGATCTTCGGTAGGTCCTCAATGGTGGCCTCTATGCCCCAACCACCCTCAGTATGTTGGCACACCCTACGCCCATTAGGATCTACCTCTACCTCTGCCTCTATTGGCTCTCGACCCAGAGGCCCGATATCATGCCATCTAAAAAGAGACCACCACCCATCATAGTCAGGTGTGGTCCCAACAGTCTCAACCCTCGACTCCTGGAAGTCATCAGGTGCATCCCCTAGTGGTAGAGGAACTATCAATGGGAGATCCCTCTCTAGAGCTAGTCATCTATACCTGAGGGGCATATCTGGTAGGTCCTACACCATGCCAAACTATCGTAGGATGCGAGAGAAAAATTGGTACTCTCTCACCTCTAGCTTATGCCAGATGAGCCATCTATCTCGGTGGGCCCATCGTAGCCACTCATCCACCTTCGACCATATAGGACAATCCATGTAGGGGTGCCAGATGATGTCCCCTGGCCCAAGTGCCACAAAATTGATGATATAATGTTGTGTATCCCTAACATGAGCCCTACTATGGACACCCTCCTCAGCATGAGGCTAGTAGGTGGCGTAGCACTGATGAGCGACATCTAGGGTAGTGATGCATAGAGGTAGGTCAATAGGATGCTCGATCCGGATATGCTACCACCCCTAGATCTATAGCAAAAGGCTACAGTTGATGCCCTTATGGCTCCGCTCTATGATCTGGTACAGCTCTCGATAGAGCTGGCATAATAAAGTGCTCCCCCAGGCTAGCAGTAGTGGCTCCTCCATCGAGCTCTGAAGCACCCTCCAAGTAGGGGCTAGCATGTTCCAGGGAATCCTCATGCTCGAGGAGTCTGGAAGGACAATCTGAATGATGAGGTGCATGAACAGGGCCTCTCGAGCAGAGAAGACATCATCCCGGTACCAGTCCTCGATGTGCACCCCTCCATGGTCTGCATCATCCTGTGCATCGATGCTCTGATCATCGAAGATGGTAGCAAAGATGACATCCTTTGCCATGTAGGTAGAGGAAATGATAGCCTCACCATCGATAGGGATCCTGAAGATCCTGTAGACGTCCTCTAGTGTGATAGTCATCTCACTAGGAGGTAGGTGAAATGTGTTGGTCCACGCATTCCAGCATCGGGCCAACATAGTAATATAGGCCTGATCTACCCTAATGGTGGGTAGATCCATGACATAACCAAACCCGATGGCTCGGAACCATGCTCGGTCATCATCTGATAAGGCCTCATGGAGAGTCTTCATCAAGTCAGGCTCCCACGCTCTAGACATCAACTTTTAAAAAGCAAAAAAATACATACTGTAAGCTAAATCTAGCTAAGCAGTGCTAAAAAAAAAAAAAAAAAAAAAAAAAAACATAAGCAATTGCAACTTGCAATTGCAACTTGCGGTCCCCAATTTGCAAATTGGGAACCGTAGCTGCAAATTGCGGTCCCCAATTTGCAAATTGGGAACCATAGCTACAACTTGCGGTCCCCAATTTGCAAATTGGGAGCCATAGCTGAAACCTGTGGTTCCCATTTTGCTAACTGGGAACCGCAGCTACCAGCTATGGTTTAGGAGTGGCACCCATTTAGGGTACCCTCCTAGACCACTCATGCATAAAATTAAAATCCTAATCTAGCCTAAACTAGTGGGGTTCATTACCGACAGTTTAATGAGGTTCAATTTTTGCATTTATTAAGTGTGGTTTATTTTACTGTTATTAAGTGTGAGGTCTCGGTTTCGAGTTACCTTGCCCGCACCCTACCCCCGACTAGTAGACGACTGATCAGGATCTGCCATCAGGGAAGAATGAGTGTACAAGTTGTGGAGTTGGACAACGTTCCGTATCAGGGAATGTCTTCTCTCTCTCAGAGCTCTCAAATTGCTCAAGGTTGCAGGAAAATAATGACAAATTGCAAATAAAATTTCAATTTATAGGTTCTCCTAGTCACTCGGACCGCAGCTGACACCCACGGTCCACAAACTAGGGTTTTTCCCCGTAGGTCTGACCTGCGGTCCCCAAAATTTGGTAGTGGAAACCGTTGGCCGTACCCACGGTCCACAATTAGTAATAAATGCGCTAAAAACCCACCGTGGGAAGGTCTGAAAAGGTAAATTAATGACTCCCAGTGGATAAAAATCAAAATAAATGATCAAAATTGCAAATTTGGTGACATTAAAAGCACCAGGATTAATCCAATAAATACAAAATTCAACACAAAAAAAATCAAACAAATGAAAAACCAAATGTGCCTCGTATTCAGTGATTTATCCTATAAACTTGGCGGTTGCAACGACTTGCGATCCATGCAATCCGACAAGATGAGTAGATCACAATAAGGACATTTGGGGTAAAATTATCATTTCTTTTATGACATTTTTTAGCAAATCATCGACAATATGATTCAACACAAGTCTTCTTGAATTTGTATTATCTTGACTCTCTAAGACGACTATCATAGCCTGACTGCTCCATGGGAGAGAGATATGCAAATACTACTAAGCATTGCAATCATAAGCTGAACTAGGCCTAGCCAAGGCATTAAACGTCTCAAATCTAAAGTTGTTCAGGATCATTCATTATGGTCAAGCGATTTCGTCACTTTAGACATTGTCATTACCCTCATCGACTCGTCGCTTGAGGGGGTAGTCATAATTTCATGTCATAATCAAAATCAATAGAAGATCTCGGAGATCGTAGATCCCTTGATCTTGTCAAAATTGTGTTCGTCCTTGCGAATCATTGCTAACAACTATCATAAGCTTCCCCCTCTGCTTGGGGTAAATAGCAAATATGAAATTTTGTTTGTAGCTCTCATCCGTCGGTTATATAGGCCTAACTCCTATTGTAGCACCAAAGCTACCCGAATGTCTGATGATGAGTGCAAACTTTTCAAATGTAAGCCTTCCCACGTTGGAAGCAATGATTCCAGGATGCGCATCCTTTTGTTGGACCAGGGGCATCTAATGTTGATCAGACTAATGATCATCATAGAACCTTCGACATCATTTTAGGAGGTCTATTTTGCTCAGCATTGTTCAATCTCACAACGCATCTCAAAAGGGGCATCTGTAGACACCTAAAATATGCCATGCCAAGGGTGACTACTCATATGGACATGCTACAAAACCATATGAAGGATCTTGGATAGACTCCAAGATAGAGCAGTGGTTCTAACCACTCAATTTAGGCATTCTAGCCTAAGCAGTCTGAACCGCAGCCCAAACCTACGGTCTCCAGTCTGAACCATGGTTGACACCTACGGTCTCCAGTCTGGACCACAGCTGTGACCTACGGTTTGAACTAGAGTTCAGTTAGGCCTTCCATCCGAGCCAAATCGGTTGGAACGACCAAGAGATCTAGAAGGAGGCAGTTGGAGGATGAAAGATTCCAAAGGCTTCCATCCCAACTGACCTAACCAACCTTCTTGATCTTGGCTTCTCCATGAAGCCACCCCTAGCCCTAGGGGCATGCTATAAGTACCCCCCTTTTTCAATGGGGAAAAGAGGACTGAGGAGAGATAATTTGCATAGCGAAGCGCTATCGAATTGTCGAGCAAACTAGTTGATCAAGAGAGCAGTGAAGCCCTGTCAAATTGCATAATGACCTTGTGCATTTGGGAGCCCCTTTGCTATCCATTCAATGATCAATTAGCCATGGATGCCCTAGGTGCCTAGGAGGATCAAGAAACACAAATTCGAGTGAATGAAGGCCCTTCATAGCGATTTGACCACCAAATCTATCAGAAGACGACAAAGGCGACCCTTGAACATCAATTCGGACAAGGAGGTCAAGCCCACTACCCCTAATTCTGAGGGCAAACACATCAGAGGTCAAACCATGGCTGTCAGCCATGGTTTACAATGCAGACCACCCCTCACAGCTACGGTTTGCAATAGGTTAGAGATCACCTTACTCAATCTACTTTTTATTGCATAGGTTAGTCATATTAGTTCTTTCATAGGTTAAATTGCACTTTTAGAGAAACTCTGACCGTAGGAATTAGGCATTTTACGTGTTGTAGTGGTTAGAAGTCTATTGAATATTTTTGATGCTTTATTGCTTTCAATTCAATATTTGTTCAATGCATCATGTTTTTATTCATGTTTTGTATATTGTAGTGTAATTCTTGATACAATTAGAATAGCGTAGAACCTTTCTTTATGCTTTCTTGTTTCATTAGTTTGATGGCATTTACATGTATAATCCTTTAAAGGGCCTCATCACGAGAGGCTATCAATCTATATAATCATGCATTGTTGTTTCTTGTTCGTAGGGAGACAGGTGCAGAAAGGAGCCTATATCATAATCCTTCCACATCACGGAGAAGGGGGTTAGCTCTACCCCAAGGCAGTTCGTGTCACCCTGAGGGGCATTTTGATCACACCTACCCTTAAGAGGGAAACAATTACACACTCCTATTGTAATATTGTATCAAGATGATTATCCCTAAGAGGGATGTACTTGTAATTTGATTTTGACTTTGAATATAATGGAATAAAGCGTGTTTTATTGATTCATCTATTGTCAATTTCTTGTTCTTGTATCCATGTTATGCTTTTGTCAATTATTACCATAGGACATCAATAGGTGTGAGCCTTTTCGGTGGTCACAGGTACAAGATAGTTAGATTCAAGTTGGCAACTCTTTGAGATTACTATGTCTCATGATGGTGACTTTGCATAAGATGATAGTCCTATGGGAGAATTAACTCAAGATGGTGACACTACACAAGATGAGATGAAATTTTCCTAATATAATGAAGTCTTAGTATGGAAAGAGTGATAGAAATTATCTTTCACAAGACAATAATTAAAAATTATCATTTCCTTGATAACATATCTTAAGATGGTGGGGCGTTGGAAAATTTATTTGAACAACACTAATATCTTACATGAATGGTAATGACATACCCATGGCCTTGTATAATTTTATTTTTGATATTTTTATCTCCTCCCACTTGCATAATGATATCTTGCATGATGATCCTATATTTTTTTCTTTGAATAGTGCCCTCCTAATCAAGCTACGACCATATCTGATTGCTCCTAGAAACCTACAACCTGTAGATATACCAATTGACTTTTTCTCCTCCAAATAAAATTATAACTTTGTTTGGTATTCAATACATTATAATGACACCTATATTTGGTCATCACCTATAAAATTACACCTATCAATTTTATACAAATTTGTAGTCCAATAACATAGGACATTCATCACTCAGACATATGCATAGAGAAATGATTGAAAATGAGATATAATTTATTAATGTCAAATTCCTATAGGCTACATGATATATGAATGTCAATTCACTATTCCATGATAACTCTCTTTGTCATCTCTTGCACCTATTCATAATTGGATTTGTATTCATCCTTCTTGCATTCTTGTCTTCTCCTCTTCCTTTATTATCTAGGCATATTATTCCCTTATCTTCTTCTCTTCCCTAATGATCCACCTCCTCTTCCTTTTTATATACCAAATTGGAAATTATCCAAATGATTTACCAAACTGTTCTAATTTGATAAAAGTTAATATATCAGATACCCTACATCATAGAAATTGATAGTTAGAGATCGATCCAATGTATATGTTAACCCTATAGATATATTGAATATTCTAAATCCCAAGATAATAAATCTACCACCATTCCATATAACCCTAATGATTGAGAATTATTTTCTATGTATATACATTATAAACTCAAGGGTTATGGTAATAGCAATATCTAATGAACTATGTGAAGAAATGATATTTCCTTATGTAGGGATTGCTAGGGGTCACATTTAGATGGATGAAACAAGGGTAAATACTAATAGTATTACTAAAAAATATAATCATAATGGTGGCTAAACACCCAAAGCTAGTTGTCATCCAAGAGGTAATTATGGTGGATCTTCCCTCTATTTCGATATGTCACTTTTAAGAGAATGAAAAAGATATATTATAGATGGATACTTGCCCATACAATATACTCATATAAAGGTCCTTAAATATGGGAAGATTATCAAAATGGAAAAATAGGGCTCTACAAGATGCTAAAGATAAGAGCTTAGAAGATGAATATAAAGAAATTGATGTTGGCAACTACTTTATGTTAGAATAACCAACAAATATTCTAGCCTTGATAAGGAGACAATATTGGGGGTTAGAAGTTATATATGGACAATATGTTTTGATAGGACTAGGACAAAATATAGAGTAGATATTGATGTTTAGATGACAAAACTACAAGGTATACAAACTTATTTTACTTGTAGATTACTATTCAATTGTACAAATAATATAATAGAGTCAACTTAACTAAAAAGGGTAAAAAAATATAGGTAAGGAAAATTAAGGTAATTGATGATTTTGAACTCATAGTAAATGAAGGTATGTGCCATAAGGAATAGGCATTTAAAACTATATAAACATTGTGTGTGGGACCTACTAGATATTGCCATAGTACCCAAAGAACTAAATGCAAAAGTAGATTAACTAGCATATCTAGTTGTAAGGGTAAATCCAACTATAGATATGTAGAATAAACATGAAGAGTTGAAAGTAGTCTTCAAAATTTCTATTCTAGATAAATCTAACGATTGATAAGTATTTAACAATGATGAATAGATTATTGAGTTCCTTGTCAAAGAAGCTTAATATGCAAAAAGGAGAAATGAATGTGGAGATGACATCAAGAATGGAGTTATTCAATTGAAATTATATTAGTTATCCAAAGGTTTGATCATATCAGAGAGCTTGTTTAATTCAAATGATAGTTCTAGTAAAAGTAGAATCAAAGTAACTCAATATTATTCTCAACCTATTGAAATTGTTGAATGTAAGAAATTATTTATGAGAAAATAATGTATAGAAGAAGAGGTCCACCTATTAAAGTTTTTTTTTTCTTTATAAAATATGGAAATGTCATCACCTGGGAGTATGAATTTTTTAATTTCTATGATAGAAACATAATCAAATATACCATTGACCTTGAGTCAGGGGCTAAGACATTCTACCAAAACTAAAAGACTACTAGTCCTAAGTTTAGGACCATAATAAAAAAGAAGCTCTTCAAGCTATTGCAAGAATACATTATATTTCCTATAAAGCATTTGACATGGGAGGAAAAATTTGTCCTAGTACACAAAAAGAATAGAGATATCTAATTATGCATAGATTTTTGAAATTTAAACAAAGCATCTCTAAAGGACCACCACTCGTAATCTATTGACTAGATTTTATACAAAATGGTATGGTCACAAATACTTTCATTGCTTGATCATTTTTCAAGGTATAATCAAATATAGGTCAAATATGATGACCAAAATAAGATAATATTTAATATAAAATGGGGAGCATTTTTTTACTAGAGAGTTTCTTTTGGGTTATCTAATGTAGGAACCACTTTTTAGAGATATATGGACATAATATTTGTTGGGTTGGTTGAATAAATAATACTTATATATCTAGATGACTTGACAATATTAAAGGAGAGGAGTGAGCACATTAAATACCTGGAATAAATTTTCAAGAAGTGTAAGGAATATTAGATCTCATTAAACCCCCCAAAATTAATCTTCTTTATTCAAGAGGAAAAGCTTATAGGACATGTAGTGTGAAAATAAGGCCTTGAAATTGCCCTAATCATATCAAATAAATTCAAGTATTTCCATTACTATATTTATTCAAAGGTATCAAGTCTTTTCTAGGATAGATTTAATTTATGGCTAAATTCAAAACTAAATTTGCACAACTAGTTAGACCCATCACCAAAATGTTGAAAAATATACCAATTTTTATTGGACCAAAGAGGGGAAGCAAGCCTTCCAAGACACTAAGGATGCAATAAAAAAAGTACCAATGCTGACTAATATAGATTTATCTAGGGATTTTAGGCTACATGCTCTTTGGAAGTAATGAGAGTATTACAACTTTATTGACTCAAAAGTACAATAAAGAATATGAGTATACAATATCCTCTATGAGTCAAATAATTCATAACTATGAGGAATAGTATACTTTCATAGGAAATCAAGTGCTTGTAATTATGAAATTCCTAAGGAACTTAGGTATTATTTATCTCTAACTAAGACTACCAATTTTGTACTCCATCCAAATATAATATCCATAGTGCTACCTAGGGAATTAAGTAAAAAGAGAGCTATATGGATAAAAAATTCAAGAGTTTGACATAGAAATCAAGCCAACCAAACTAGTTAGGAATGGCATTTTTGTGAAAATCTAGGCATAATTCATTCCAGTGAATAGATAGAACTCATGGAAGTAGAAGAAGAACTGGAAGGATGAATTAGATGGATAAGTGATACAAGAAGATACATGTTCATGGTACAAGTACCAAAAAGGTTACTAAAATATAAATATATATTAAAGCAAAAGTAAACCTAATATACTTGGCTCAATGTCATCCTTCTTTAGGAGGGATATGATGGGTTATTATTAATGTGCATTGAAGAAGAAATACCATGTTGAAGGTGGACACTATTTGACCCAAACTACAACACACAAAATAGTAAAATCAAGATACTATTGGATATTCATTTTCACTAAATATTTTTATTGGGTCAATATTGTAATGCATATTACATGTTTGCCGGGAGAAGAAAAACTCATATGCCTCTACAACCCATAGTTACAGTGGATTACTTTTAGCAATGGAGTTTAGATTTCATTGGGATAATTAGTATCCTATCCAATGTAGGACACAATTATATATTAACAACAACTAATTATTTTATTAGGAAAAAAATGATCCCTATCAAATCTACAAGTCAAGAACTGGTCATTCAACTACTAGAAGATTTTATCACAAGATATGAAACTACTTCAGTTGTAATTATTGATAATGCGACTATGTTTATAGGGGTCAATTTGATGAAGTTTGCACTCGAGCATGTATTTATCTTGAAAAAATCTTCCAATCACTTTCCATAAGGGAATGACTTAGTATATTTTATAAACAAAAACATTATCAAAATTATAAAGAGGATGATTGGTGAGGACAAGAGAGATTGGAATACTAAGTTAAAAAGGTACTTAGTCAAATAGAATCTTCTAATTCCTCCACTAGTTCGTTTTATTATATACTTATTTTTTACAAAATTATAGTGCTCTTGATAAATATAAAACCCCCTCTCTCTCTAAATTTCCCAATAGCTGGATCTTGAAGAAGCTGACATAACCCCTATGCAAGCATGGCTAAATGCACTATTATTACTAGAATAGAATAAAGAAAAGGATTTTAATAGGTTCATTCAAATCTAAATGACGATTAAGAAATGGTTTGAAAAAAGTGCAATAGATGTGGAATTCAAAGAAAAATATCTCATTTTCAAGTGGGATGAAGATATGGCCAAGATTTGGAATAACGAGAAACTTGACTAACACTTGAGTAGACAATACAAAATTGATCAGGTTTAGGGAACTAATGCTTATAAGCTAGTGATGCTAGATGGAATGTTGTTACCTATCTCGGTCAATGGAATGCACCTAGGTCCCTTTTAAAATCTTGGAAAAGGTAGTTATACAAATATACATAACTACTTCTTTTCCTTTTTCCCCTCATTTTTCTATTTTACCATTTTTATTTTCCCTTTCAAAATAAGAACACAAAAAATAGAAATATGTAAAAATACAAAAAAATCAGAAAAATAAAGAACAAAATAAATCTTTCCTTCTAGTCAAGGCAAAACCTTGGAAAAGGCATATGGACATCCCACTTCTCTTTTCTATTTCTCAAATTTATTTAAAATTTGTAAATTGTTCGAAGTGCTAAAAAATCAATTCACTATAATCGCAAATAGCAAATCATGTTTTTTGCATTTGGCAAATCACCAAAAGTAGAAAAATGCCTAAATTTGCTTAAAGAAAATTTTGCAAGCTACTACATGGGTAAGGAAAGTAAAGAAAAACAATAATATATTAATTTCAAAACCATAAAATCATATCCTATGCATCATAATTGTACAAATATAGTTGTTTTCATGTGAATGAGGAAGGGTTTATAACCCATGCAAACCTCCATTATTTTTAAATAAGGGAGAATTATATAGTCGAGAAAAGAAAGCTGTAAGCATTTCATGCATACAAAGACCTTATATATTTTAGGTGGTGAGAACCTTGATAAGTCCCATCACAAGACATAACTACCATTAACTCATCTCCCTTGAATGGGCTACATTATTGACATATCACCTTCAAACCACATTAACAATCTTCATGCACAAACTACAATGTTTTCCCAAGATTACCTTTGAGTTGGTTTCCATGAGACTCCCTATGTGCAATTTCGAGCTCTGGGTTGTGATTCATCTTGATAAGAATCCAATTGCATAAACAATTTAAGTAAATTCACCCAATTCATAGATTGTTAAATTTTCAATTTGGTTTGAGTAAATCATTAAACTCCCTAAGAAGAAATATTATTTTCTAAGTCAAAAAGTAGTGAATCACTACTTTCACTTATAGCAGATCACTATTCTAAAATTGAAAAGTCACTCAAATAAAAAATGTAAATCACCAAGAGATGAAAATCAAAGAATCGCCATTTCTCGCTAGACTTAGAAATTTTAAGGAAAAAAATAAAAATCCTCTACATCCAAGATGGATGTCAATATAGCCTCCAATAGTAACACAATGCCAAAAGTAACCCTGATAAATTTTTTGATGATGACTATGATAGTCCCAATTGGGATTGGGCCATTAGACACCCAAGCATAAGTAGAATAGGATGGCCCATCTATGATAAAGAAGCACATTTCTAAAAATCCTAAAAAGGAAACTAACTTTTGGAGATATTACATTATTTGGTAATTATTAAAGTACCCCCATGGTACTTGTATATTTGTAAATATTATATTAGGGAGTGTGAATTATATTTTCCCTAAAGTATGTGTCAATGTGTAAGAATAGTGTAAGTGTTACAAAGTGTGCAAGTGTGTAGAGTGTGAGAGTGTGCAAGTGTGTAGAGTGTGAGAGTGTGTAAAGTGTGCAAGTGTGTAAAGTGTGAGTGTACAAAGTATCATGTAATAGAGTGTACAAGTGTGTAAAGTGTGAGAGTGTGCAATGTGTTACATAAGTAATTCAAGAGTCATGTGTGTAGCTATCAATTATACAAGTGAAGAGACAGATGGTATGTGTCAAGATGTAAAGCAAAGGGAGAGTTTTTTCATATGTGAGAAATAGGAAAGGATGCATCTCTTGGATATGTGAGGAGATCAATAGTCAAGTATTGAAGAGTTGTCTTCTAAGGTTATATTATGGGATCATTTTCAGTTTGTTTTTTGGCTATTTTGGATCTTTGTTCTGCTGCTTTGTGTTCCCAGCTTTGGTTGGTCAAAGGATGGCCTTAGGTTGGTGTCACTTTTAGTTTTGTTAAATTTGAGGTTTGCCTCAATTTTGATTATAATAGTTTTTTTTGGATTTAGTTGGCTTTTATGCGGACTATTATGAGGCTCGCCTCTCGTTTTGGCTTTGTAATTTCTCGTTGGGTTTGGTTGGACTCTATGTGGATTGGTTTTTTCCTTTTGTAATCAGGTTTTGGGTTCTTGTCAAAACCCCTTTTAATATATATCTCATATATTTAACCGACCAAAAAAATATTATGGGATAAAGCTCCATGTATTGTATCATCAAGAAGAAGAGAAACACAATTGTAATGTAGATCTTGTATATTTAATAAATAATAATATTGTGAGTTTTATATTCTAAAATATTATTATTATTTCTTCACTATGATTAATTTATATTGGCCAGAGAATTGTATGTTTCAATAGTATGTTTGATTAAGATCATGGATATTGGGACTTTTGATTTAATCTGGCTAAAAGACCATAAATGATATCAGATCTACACTATGGTCATTTTTGAATTTGAGAGGTTTGAAGTCACCCAAAATTGGATCCACTTGATATTCAACGAGCAAGAATATTAAAGTATTAAAGCCTAGTTGATATTACATCGATGAAGAGTTCAAGGAGATTTGTGGAAAAATATTGGTGATATTGAGAACATTTACATTAAAGAACGAATGAAGATTACAAAAAGCCTTTGCTGGAGATATCACCATGAAAAAGAATGCAAAAGCTCGAGGAGCATTGAATAAAGATAAAGGACATAAGGCATACAAAAGAAATTCTTAAGGTTGTTTCCTGTGTTGAGAAATATTGGATGAATACGAGAGAGTATTCAAAGGAGGAGAAGAAAATTTTTTGAGTCTAAGCTGGAAGCACCTGCAAAAAGGGTCATTAGCAAGTAAATGTAAAGAAAGCAGATTAAATGGCAAGTCAAAGTGGATGTTGTTGAAGCTGACTGAAGCTTGAACAAAGAGTTGCTAAAGTCATAAAAGGAAGATAATTTTTCCAAATTGAAGAAAGTACCAAGAGTAAATTGGAGTACTGGAAGCAAACAATGAGAAGTTAGAGCAAATTGGAGCCCCTAAAGCAAACAATGCAAGTTGAAGGAAAATATTAGAGAGTTTAGAAGTAGACAGTAAATTGGTGAAGCAATAATAAGTCTACGAGTAGAAGAGAATTGAAAATGCTCGATCAATATTCATTTGGACCTAAGAAAGCGAGAGTAAATTCAAAGAGGAGATATAATTTACATTTGTGTTAGAAGAGTTAAAGAACATAGAAACACTACATTGCCATTTGTAAGAGGAGAATAAGGTAAGTGCTAAAAGCTTCAATCATATATTTCAAAAGATAAGTGCATATTATTAGGGTGTGCATGATTTTATTAATTTGATGTGGAGTTATAAGGTTTAAGAACTTTAGATTTTTTTTTTATATATGGAAAATTATAAATTAAAATTGAAATTAAAAATTGGGAGATACAAGGAAAAATAGAAATAGAAATTGAAATAAAAAATTGGGGGATATAAGAAAAAATTGAAAATTGAAATTTGATAAATGAAGAATGATGAAATTTGAAGCTTGGTGAAGATTGATGAATGCAAAACTGATAGATTAATTTTACAAAATGAAATTAAAAAAATGAAAATAATTTATGGGAGTTATAAGAAGGTTGAAATTGATTTGATAATTTCTTGATTAAAAATTGAAGAATTTGAAATTGATTGCTTGAAGGAATTGCTTAACTAAATTTTGGAGAAATATGAATTATTATATCAATGGAAAATATTTGAAACTTCACATATAATATTTGATGGAAAATATTGATGAACACCTGGACATATTAATAAAACCGAAAAAAGATTATACTCAATCTATATAGAAGCCAAAGAAGAAAACCTTGAAACATTTGACAATTATTTAGAGTAAGAATTCATTGAAGTACATGAAAATTTTATAAATTCTATGATCATGCCTATAGATATGTGTATGGTAATGTATATGGCATTACTTACACTTGAAATTTATAAGGAAAAAAATCAAAAGCAAGAAGAATTGATTAAAATCCTAAGGGATAAATTAGTGTCAAAATATATCAGTTGTGACACAAATGACTTACATTTGGATACATATAAATAATGTAATGAGATGATATTGCATTCAATATATGACAACAAATTTGATAATAAAAGGCCATCAAATTTAGAAACTTATTATTATGATGACTTTTTGATTAGATATCTAGAATTTATAGGATAATGTCAAGATCAAGATCAAGATCGAGAAGAACAAAGAAAAGAAACAAAAGAAGAAGATCAAAAGGGCCAAAGAAATAAAGTTGAAGAAAAAGAAAAATGATGTAGACAAAGACAAATATTGAAGACTAAAAGTATTCACATTAAATAATGTAATACGGGGGTGTTGGAGATATTACATATTTTATTAAATATTAAAATACCCCTTGGTACGTTTGTATATCTAGAATATATATATATATATATATATATATATATATATATATATATATATATATATATATATATATATATATTGATTGATAATTGGGTTTTGAAAGGTCCCCAAAACCTTATACAAATGGGTCAAGGAGAGGATCTCCATAGGGAGAGGGTCTCCACAAAGCGAACACAGAACAGGAGACAGTCCCAATGGAACAATCTCACAAAATCAAAAAGCGGGACCATCCCATGCAATACAAGCTAGGAAGACCGGCTTATGGGAGCCCGAGACAAAGATTAACAACAAGATTGGCAATAGGCTAAAGGGATCCCAGGACAAATAGAAAAAATATATTAAATAAAACCTAGCTAGTGGTAGCCCGGGACAAACAACAAGAGGAGACACCCATCCAGAATGGGAGAAACTGACAACAGACTTAAAATTTGAAATTTAAAAATCAAAACCCCACCCAAAAAGGCTCAATAAAGAGATACCAACTGGCACAGTTTGAAATTGAGCATCCCACCCAAAATGAAATAGCCCAACATGAAACCGAACCCCAAAAACCTATCCGAGAAAACCATAAACTACAGAAAATTAAAAACCCATCCAGGAAGGCACGGGAACAACCAACGAATGAAGAACCCATCCAGGAAGGTATGTAGAAAGCCTGTAAATGAAAAACCCATCGAGGAAGATAGGAAAATCCTGTAAATGAAAAACCTATCCAGGAAGGCATGGGACCAACCTAGAGATGAAAAAATCCATCCAAGAAGGGATGGGAACAACCAAAAAATTTAAAACCCATTCAGGAAGGCATAGGACCAACCTATAAAAAGAGCAAAGAGCCAGGAGAGATCTCTTCAAGTACTGAGGTATCATTGCAAAGGACACAAATATTACAACAGTTACCAAGAAAAACTCAAAATTCAATCCACCATGGTACTCCATGGTTGGAAGGGATTAGGCCACCGAGACTATCAACAAGAGATCATCAATAACAGTAGGCACGCATGCACCAGACTACCCCCAGGCCAAAAAAATTGCAAAGATGAAATCCAACAGAGAGTCCTTAGAGCAAGGATACCCATAAACCCCACCAACTATCCATCCAAAGGAAATCTATGAACTCCACCTACAGTAGCATGAGAAACCCAGGGCCCTACCCTAGAGGCCAGAAAGATGCAACAAGGAGAGGAATCATAGAAAATTCAAGATAGAAAATGAAATCCACTTTAGTGGACCCACAATAGCCACAACTGAGATCCACTCAACTACAAATGATAAAATTGTGAACCAACACCAAGGCCAAGAAAGAAGTAGAGAGAAAACCCCAAGTTGAGACAACAAGACCAAACAAAGTGGGAACCCTTTTAGATGTCGAACCTAGGAACATAGAAGTGAAAACAAATAGGTGGTAAGCAAGAAAGCACATACCCCTCCCAAAGCCAAAAGGATCATTGGGATTGTATCTGAAACTTCAACTCCTAATTTGGACGACTTGAAAACCAATCACTAATGAAGGCCACTATGGAAAAACTTAGGGATGTTCTAGCCAAGCTCCAAAATTTTTTTTGGGACATGAAACACCACCTGGAAGGCCCCAAGATGATATTGTAATGGATATGGAAGTGCAGCAGGGTTGACATAGGGTCATCTCTAGTTGGGAGTCCGTAGGATAGGAGGGGGAAGTAGGGAATTTGGGATGGGGTCCTCTTGCCCTAAGCGAGAGACCTCCCCACCTCCCTGATTGTGATTAGGAAGTGTGATTTATATTTTCCCTAATGTATGTGTCAATGTTTGAAAAGAGTGCAAGTGTGATAAAGTGTGCAAGTGTGTAGAGTGTGAGTTTTCAAAGTGTCATGCAATAAAGTGTGTAAAGTGTGAGAGTGTACAATATGTTATATAAGTAAGTCAAGAGTCATGTGTATGTGTCAAGCATACAAGTGAATAGACACATGATATGTGTTAAGATGTAAAGTGAAGGGACATGAGAATTTTATCATATGCAAGGAATAGGAAAGGATGCATATCTTGGATATGTGAGGAGAGCAATAGTCAAGCACTGAAGAGACAAGCTCCATGCATTGTATCATCAAGAAGAAGAGAAACATAATTATAATAGAGATCTTGTATATTTGTTTTTGGTATTGATAAAAAAAAAGGAGTTGAAAGACCCCGACCCTTTACAAAGCTCAAAATATGTACAATAAAAAATAAGAGAATAGACAAATGCAAGATAGCTCTATATTAGTAAAATAAACAAACCTGGGATAAACCTACTGATGGAGAAACTAAAATAATATCCCTCTCGCTATCCTTCTATTTGACAAGGCTTTATACAGTGCTCAATGCTTTATATAATTGATAAAGAAATCGTTGACAAAAATGTAATTTAGTGTGCTCAAATCCTTCATCGCATGATCCCATAGGTATTCTACTTTTCTCTACCCTCTTTATATGCTAGTTTCATTATCAATTCTTGTAATCTCTTTCAATTCCATGGGGATGTATGACCAAACATTGAAATTATCAGATCTAACTACCATGTTCACCATTTTATCGACAACTTTGTTTCCCTCTCTATAAATATGTTTAATTTGAAATTCTTCTAGGTTTCCCAAAATAGTCCTCACATCTATAATTATTTGAAAAATGCTAGAATTATTTAGCTCCCATTTTTGAAGGGAAGTTATAATTATCTCGGAATCCCCCTCAACAACAATTCTTCTAAAATCCAAATTCATCGTAATTTGGAGGCTCGTAAGTATCAGCCTTGTTTTAGCTTGGTTATTTGTGGTAATTTCTATATCCTTAGCATATGCAACCACTATCTAACATCTATCATCCTTGATGAGGCTTCCACCACTAGCATGACCCAGGTTGCCTTTCGCAACCCCATCAAAGTTAATTTTTACCTAGTCTTTGTGAGGATGTTCCCATCTAGTATCTAGTCTCACCTTATTGATTTTTCCATATTTAAGATATATTTTTCTCTAGAGATGATCATTGCAATATTTCTTGGTTGAAAATGTTTTTAATACAATCCTCCAAGAGGGTTGTTTTTATCCTGGCATAAATCCTAATTATTCCTCTGGTTTTATTTTAGAACACTCATATGTTTCTTTCTAACCAAATTCCCCAACAAATATGTGGAATACATTTTTGCCAAAAAATATTGCTTCCTAAGTTCCAATGTTCCCAAATCCTAATTAGAGAATCTAGAACTATCCAAGCAACATCAAATTCTCTCAATAACATATTTAGGATATCATGAAAAAATCACAAGTTCCAAAATAGGTGGTCCACACACTCATTCTCTTTGTTACACAACATACAAATAGTTGGAACCATAATCTCTCTTTTGAATATATTGTCTTTTGTGAGGATCTTATTGAGAATGGTAGTCCATAAAAATATAGTAACCTTAGGGATGATGTTTAGCTTCCAAATTATTTTAAGCTCGAGTTTCTCTAAGGTTACTTTGCCTAAGACTCTATATACATCCTTCACCAAGTACTGGCCTTGTTGGTTTCTTCCCCAAATTATTTGATCCTCCTCTAAACCTCTACCTAAATAATAACTCCTTAAAAGGTTTTGCAAATCTTTACCCCTCGGGCCTTGCATATCTTCTTGCAGGATTTTCCACTCCTAAAAATCACCCACCCTATGAATGTAACGATTAATTTTCTTATTGTAGGTTCTGGTTACATGTTCTTTAATATATTTGAACTTTCTATAGTTCACTAAAGGCTCCTCTTGAATCCAAGGGTATTTCCAAAAGTCTAATTTATCCCCCTTGTATACTCTTCATTTTAGATCTTGCCATAGAAATTTCCTACTATTGATAATATTTTGCCAAAAAATAGACCCACATGGAGGATTAGAACAACTAATAAAGTGGTTTCTTCCCTCCAAGTATTTTTTTTAGATAATGCTAGCCCATTTCCTTGATGCTCCAGTGCAAAGCCTATAATGCTAGCCCATTTCCCTGATGCTCCAGTGCAAAGCCTCCAACCATGTTTAGCTAGAAGGACTATTTATATCTCTCAAATTACTCAATTTAAGATCCCATTCTGTAAAGGTTGGTAGCAGGTATCCCAGGCTACCAATTTTATACATTTTTTGCATTCAGTGCCATCCCATAAGAATTTTTTTGTAGTCTTTCTAAAGTCTCTTCCAATTTCCTTGACATCCTTAGGAAAGACATGAAGTAAATAGGGAGGCTTTGAAGTGTATGTTTAATAAGTTGTACTTTCCCTACAGAGGATAGCAGAGATCCCTTCTAGCCTTGAAGTTTCTTATTAAATTTATCAATAATGGGATTCTAAAGTTCATCTTTCATTTTTTCTATAAAAAGGTAAACCAAGATAGGTGATAGGGAAATTTTCCTCATAGACCAACACTTTAATTATTTGATCTCTTATACTTTCCTCCGTGTTTAAAAAGATATTCTTACTTTTTTCATAATTTATGTTTTGACCCGTAGATTTTTCATAAGAATCAAGGACTTTTTAAACTCCAAATATTCTTCCTTTGTAGCTTCCCCAAGAAATAAAATCATCCAAAAAAATTTTATGGGACAAAGCTTCACCAATGGATGAATATCTCAGACCTTTTATATTAACATCCTTACAATTTACCTCCAAAGTTATTCCCAGGGCATCCACCATAATGATAAAGAGATATAGAGACAACAAATCTCCTTGCATGATTCCTCTAATAGAAGGAAAGAAACCAACAAATTTTCCATTGATCATGATTAAAAAGTGAGGGTTAGAAATACATATACCAACCCATGCCCTCCATTTTTCATTAAAATCCATTCACTCCATTATTTTATCTAAGAAATACCAAGAAACCCTATCATAGGCTTTGTTCATGTCCATCTTAAGGAACATGCATGACCCTTTCCTCATTTGAAGAGAGTGTGTTGTTTCATAAATGGCAATGATACTTTTAGTAATGTTCTTGCCTACCACATAACCTCCTTGATTTTCATTAATGATTGAGGGGATGATTTTTTTCAACCGATTGGGAAACACTTTAGTAAAATTTTTGTAAATTGTATTACATAGACTAATTGGTCTAAAGTCCTATAATTTATCCATTCCATATTTCTTGGGAATCAGAGCAAGAAAGGTATTATTCCATTCTTTCAACAACTTACTAGATTCCTGGGCTTCTTGGATTGCATTGACTACATCTTCTCCAACAATATCCCAATGATGTTGAAAAAAACCCGACAGGAAACCATTCGGTCCCAAAGCCTTGGATGCTCCCATAGAGAATACAACTCTTTTAATTTCCTTAGATATTACCTTGCATAGATGTTCATTCATGCTATCATTAACTCCTTTGGGAACATTTTTAATGATGCTTTCTATTTCCATGTTGTACTCTATTTTTCTTTGCTAAGAAGGTTTTGAAAGAAAGTAATGGCCAAATTTTTAAAATGATTTAAATCCTCATACTTTATTCCATATTCCCCCATAAGGTAGAGGATTTTATTGCTATTCCTATGTTTTGTAGTTGAAATTTGGAAGAATTTAGTGTTTATGTCATCTTCCTTGAGCCACATTATTATGGATTTCTATTTCCAATGAATTTCCTCTTGGGCAATGGTATTATGATACTCTGTGAGGAGTTTTTTTTCCCTTTCATGCCACTCTAGTTTTCTAAATTCCCTCTCCATTTTTTTCTCTATCTTTGATATCCTTTTTAAGCTATTATTTTATTAAATTGATGTTACCAAAAACCTCTTTATTCCAAATTTTGATTCGATATTTGATGTTTTTTATTTTTTGGGTAACTCTATACATAGCTAATCCTTGAAACTCCTACCACCAAGATTTAATTTTATTTGCAATTCCTAGGTGCATATTCCACATGAACTCATACCTAAAGGGTGCTCCTCCCTACTTCTCCTCCTTTTCCATATCCAAAATAAGGGGATTGTGATATGATCCTATTCTAGGCATACACGTAAGTCTATGAATACTGATTATACTTAGCCAATTATAAAAAATGAGAACTCTATCCAAGTGCCTTTGAATGTGATTATCCCCCATCCTTCTATTTATCCATGTAAACTTACCTTTATACATATCCAGGTTAATCAACTTATTGTTATGAATAAAATCATGGAAATCTTGCATACCTTAAGTGATGTTAATCCTTCCTCCACTTTTGTCCTCTATGATTAAGACTGTATTGAAGTCACCCAAAACCATATGATGTAAATTAATGAAAATATTCCTCTAAAAACATACCTTATTCCATAATTGGAATCTTTCATGATCATCATTTTGAGCATAAAACCCTGTCATTACCCAACAAAGGTTAGTTTTTTTGTTCGTCAATTTGACTATGTAGAATATCTCTTCTTGATCAATTACAGTGCCTTAAAAATTCATTCTATCCTAACAGATGCAAATACCTCCATTAGTACCTTGTACTGGGCTTATGATTGTATCGCTCCAAATTTTTCGCATCCCTACCTTCAAGCTATTGGATCCGTGCCCGGAAGGAGGATGGGAAAAGGATGTCGCGGTACCTCGGACTGAGAGGACTTTGCGAAGGTCCCGCCTCTCAAGGGAGGTGTATTTTGATGATTTTTCGATGGATGGTGGGTTCACCAGGAAACATTTAACGGCAGTTTCCACGCCTAGGTTTTGGAATGTGTTTAAATGTGTTCGTTTTTAACCTTAAGCATTCATATCCTAGGTTTGGCCGAATGAATCTAGATTAATCTATATGAAAATGCAAGTTCAATGAATACAGAAAACAGATTTAAAGACAGAAAAATAGAGAGATTACAGAATGCAAATGAGGAATACCTGATCCGGATGTCTGAAGAAGATTCTGATGTTGAAGCAGTCTGGATCGTCTGAGATTCGATAGAATCGTCTGCAATCAGACAAGATCATCTGAGATCTGACGAATTCGTATTCGTCGAGAATTCTCGAGACCTGCAAAACCGAAAACAGATGCAAAATACAAAAAGTACTACAGTGCTAACAGAGGGAAATGATATAAAATGGCAGCAATGTTATCAAACTGGAACTTAAACACAGAGACATAAATGAATCGTGCTAATTAGATGATAATTAGGATTTAATTATGCACTTAATCTAAATGGGTGAACTCCAAATGCAAAATAACATAAAACACTCGAATAGACTATCTAATTTGCAGAATAAAATGACAGAGAAAAGGTTGAGAAATGCAAACTTCATGCACTGATTGCCTTAATATGGATCGCAATCGAGATCGTCTCGCATCAGTACGAAATCGCCTCGAATTCGATAGGTTCGCCTCCGATCTGAACAGGTTCGTCGACGACGATAGGTGCTGGCTCCGACTGAAAAACAGTGATGTACCTGCAACAAAATTGATGTGGAACTAGTGCAAATGCAAAATAGGGATGATTTAACGTGAATGGAGTTAACTTGCAGAGAATTTCGGCCAGGGGTTGGGAAGGGAAAATCCTAGAGACTAAATAGGCTTAGGGGAGTAGTTAGGAGGTTGGAGATCATCCCAATTTGGGAGATCTCCAACGGGGGAGGGTCCCAACGACGCAGACACGCTTCTACCCAGATTGGAGACCCGTTGGAACAGATTCCAACTTTGCAAAATTAGTTTTGCGACAAGATCGTCTGGACGTCCTAGTCCAGACGAAATCATCAAATCTGGGGCGATATCGTCTGATCGGCGACGATATCGTCAAACGGTCAAAACAACCTCTAAAAATGGCGCGAAAAAGGGGGAAACGGATTTCTCGACGGTTAACGGGCGGTTTGGGAGGTTAAATTTGAATTTTAAATTATTTACTAAGGTGAATGTAATTATTGTAATTTTATTGCGCCAATTTTAGGGTGCTACATTTTGCCCCCTCTTTAGCGAATTTTTCGAAGAAAATGCGTTAAAGATGAGTTCTTCTCGATCTACGAGAAAGCAAAAATTATTCCCATTTTTAGGCGACGATTCTTGGTCGAATCGTACGACGACTTACTATGGTGCCCCCTCCGTGTTTTTACCCAAATCGAACGTTTGAGGTAAAAACGCGAAAAAGCAAAAAAATATTTTTGAATAAAATTAAGAAAAATAGGGTAAAACCCTAATTCATTTTTACTGTTCATTTTTACTGGTTTTAGAGCTCTGAAGCAAAAATGGTGGATATGATGTATATATACTGTTGATATATATATGATATGTTGTTGATCATATGACTTGTGTTATGTGTATGTTTATGATGCTTTTATGTTTGATTGATTGATTTGATAATTGGATGTAATTATGTCGTTGGAAATATTATAATTTGGATGTCATGCGGTGATATTTTAAATGAAATAATCTGATGTAACAAATTGATTTGTTGTAATGAAATGTAAAAATAAAAAAGAGACTTCTAACAATAATTTCAAAGGACATTGTCGCTATTATAGACCATTTCATGGAGTCGTTGCTCACTCGGTCGTCAAGCTAGTCCCATTTATAGAAATATTGTTAAAAAGTAAAAGAGTGCTTAAGAAACTGTCTTAAGACTTTGGTGCAATAGTGCAAATGATGATGATGATGATGGTTTGTTTTCAGATTTTCATAAAAAATGTTTGTGCATGAAATGATGTTCAAATGATTTTTGCTAGGCATAAATTCCTAAGTGTGATAAAATTTTTGGATAATTCTTTAGGAATTATACCATCATTGCAAAATTAAAGGTTGACATAATGACATGAAATAATGAAAATGTGTTTGCTTTTGAAAAGCATAATTTGTGTAACATAATGAATTAAGTCATATGGTTTTCATGATTTTTAATAAATGGGGAATAAAAATTGTTACAATGGTTTGCGCTAGGCATAGAATATGTAGGTATAGACTTATACCATCATCGCGAAAATCCAAAAAAAAAAATAGTTTTATTGCATGGTTGATTTTTGATGAACAGAAAATATGAAAATGAGGACTTGCGCTAGGCATAAAATTCCAATTTTGGTTTTGAAACTATACCATCGTCGCGAAAGTCAACCAGATATATATGTTTATGTTTTTGATTGTATATTTTGAAAGAAATTTTTGATTTTTCTATTATATAGTTGTCTTTGTGGTAAACAATTGTACTTGATTTATTCCAAACAAGTTGCAAAAATAATATTTCAAATTATTTTGAAGACAAAAGTTAGATTTATAAGGAATCCCATGTGCATATGTGAATTCATTTCCGATCTTGATTTATCATAATGATACACAAAATCTCTCAAATACAAATGTGTGTGCAATTGCATTGTTCATTTACCAGTTTTGAGCAAGATAATATGATACAAGTGATTTGAAGAAACCAAATAAGTGTTCATTAACCATGATGTAGATGCATATAACCATACTAGGCTACTATGTAGGTCGGATTATCAAGAGCTAGCTAATCCATAAGCGGACATAGGTCTCGTACAAAAGAAGGTCGCTAATGTGACGGACATATCACCACGCTAGGAGTTACCCAAGGCCAAGCAGGTTGGGCACAAACCACTTGTTATGGGGCTTACCTCACGGTTTTCGAATAATTGAGAATTCCGGGGATTCAAGCTCATCAACCCTTCTTTTCTTTTCAAAGGGTAGGGAAAGGGATTTTATTGCTTTCTTGCTTTCTTTTGAACTTTGCTTATTTTTCTTTTTGTATTTCTTTTGCTTGATAATGCTTGGAACATTGCTGAAATAACATTTTTCTTTTCTCTTTTTTCTTTTCTTGAACTTTTCTTTTCTTTTTCTTTGCTAGGGATACTTGCTCGGATTAGCTGTAGAGCAAGGGATTTTTATTCGGGTAGGGGTGAGCTTGTCCTTTTGCCAATTCTCAAAGATTCTAGACCATGTGCATGATAGGATAGCAGGGGAAACTTTTCGCTCAAGAAATCAGTTCTACTATGTAGCAAAACATGGAAATTACAAATATAATCATTTTATTGTGAAAAGATGTGCTTGGTTTAAGTAAATAACAAGATCAATTCTCTATGCTCAAACTTTATTTAATTGAATTTTGTGAACTTTGATATAAGAGAGATTAGTAATCATGCCAGATAAAATCAAGATATTTATTGTTGTGAGTGTGCAAGTGAGGGATTCCAAATAAATGCTAATTTATCCAAAAATAATTTGAAACATATAACTGCAATAATTGTAAGAAAATATATATAAACACTTTTGAGAAAGTTTTTGAGAATGTTGACTCTCTCTTTCTTCTTTATTTTATTTTGGTTTCGAAAGAGTCAAGCATATAGCTGTTATTATATTTTTATCATTATTTTGATTTTTGGTTTTATTTTTGTTTTTGAGCAAAAAAATTTAACAAGTGCCTTAAATAAATGCAATAGATAGTTTTGAAGATTTTTGGATGATTATGAATATTTTTGATGTTTTTGGATTTTTATAAATTTGAAAGAAATATAATTTTTTTTGAAAACAAATATATACAAGGATGAAAGATGACCAAATTTATGCATAGTAACGTTTAAGATGCAAAATATTCATGGGTTCTTTAAGTTCTTTACCATCTAAGGTAGATAATTTATATGCTCCTGATTCAAATTTAGCAGTAATAATGTATGGTCCAAGCCAATTGGGCTCAAATTTACCTTTAAGGTCCTTAGTTGCATTAGTATTTTTTTTGAAGATTTTGAGGATTTTGATTTTTTTTTGTATTTTGATTTTAATTTATGAATTGAAATTGGTGGTATATACAAGATGATCTATATACACTATACAAGGTTATTTGAGTATAGCATGTCTAAGGTTGCTTCAAAATCAAAGGAGGTTTTGAAGGATAATCTGGTTGAGGTGAAGGTAAGAATAGAAGGTGATGAATAAAAGGTAGTGATAACAAAAGCTTTGTTATAATGTAGAATAATGTAGCAAAAGATTTGACTTTTATATGTGGAAAATTAATCATGTTACAAAATAAAATATCAGAAATATAAGAAAGTTCTTCATTCTTATTATTATATTCCAAGTTTTGATAAGATGGAGAAAGTATATGTGAAAGATATGCATGAATGTTATTTGGTAAACAAGGATGATCATATATGGATGAAGAAAAGTGATGGATAGAAGATAATTGTGACAATAGAGAATGTATAGAACTTGATGTTTCAATCGTTAAATATTCTTCAAATGGTGTTGGGTCACCATGTATGGTAACAATTTTATTTGCAATTTCAAACTTCAAACATTGGTGAAGAGTGGAAGGGAAAACCCTCATCGTATGAATCCAAGGACTCTGGAGAAGTAGGTTGTAAGGTGAAGGGCAATATCCTACATAGAATAAAGTATCCAGGATCTTGGATCCAATATTAAGGGGAAGAATTATAGTACCTTGAGCTTCTTGAATTTCATTGTTAAAAGATTTTATAATAACATTTGATTCATTAAGATCTTCTTCCTTTGTTTTGAGATTTTGGAATAATTGATAAGTGCATAAATTAAGAGAGGAGTCATTATCTACCATGATAGTTCTAACAGGTGTTTCTTTACTAGATCCGATAATGTAAAGATAGGAGTCTTCTTGTGGAGTAGAGGAAGGAATATCCTCATCATAGAATGAAATATGGTTAACCTCAAGAGGGTTTACACCATTAATTATGTTCTTAGAGAAAATATGATGAGGAACAAATTGTTGGCTAGGTATTTTGAACAAAATTTCCTTGTGATAAATTTGTAATACTTCTAAAAGGGATATCTTTGCTTGAGGATTAATCACTTGTTGTTGGTTATCAAAGTGGATTTCAGATTGAGATTTTGATTCTAAAGATGAGCTTTCTATGCTTACATTCCATTTTGGATCATTCTCTAGAGTCAAAGATAGTTTTGAAGGTTGGTCAAATGAGGAATCCATATCTTGAATATCAGATTGAGTTGATTGAACTTGAGGTTGCTCATTTGTAGTTTTTGTTACAATATTAATAATATCATCATGATGGGACACATTAACATGCAATATTTGATTGGTTTCTTGTTGTTGATAATTGAATAGGGGTTCTTGGGAGATCCCCATGTCTTGATTGATTATTGGTATTTGTTGTGTAGGAGTTTGATTGTTTACTAGAGGTTTATCATCAGTTGTAGATTGTAATTCCTTTATATTAAAAAGACCCTTATCAATCAAATCTTGAATTGCACATCTTAAATCTTTACAATTTTGTGTCATATGTCCATCTACTCTATGATATTCACAATGTAGCTCAGGTTTAAACCAATCTGTTGTGGTGTCAGGTTGTCTTATGGAAGGGAGTTCAATCTTATTTGTGTCAAGTAAATACTTGAGAATTATATCCATTGGTTGATTGAGCTTAGTAAATTTACGTGATGAAGGTTTTTGAGAGGTTTTTGATAAATGCTTTAGGAATTTCGTCATAAAAGGGCCTAATGGTTTCTCACCTCTACTTTCTTTATTATGGGTAGAATGATGATAGGAAGATTGCGAAGTATGAGGTGAGTGCATGGTAGAATTGGAAGAATAAGTATTTTCTTGTTGAAATGGATGTGTTGTATTGAAAGAAGCATGTTGAAAAGGTGGTGGAGGATTATATGTGGGTTGATAGACATAATATGGATATATGGGAGAATAGATAATATCATTATGAAGAGGATTGGAAAAGGGATTGTTTTGTTGGGTTATGGATGAAAAATGAGAGAAGTGTGATGGAGGTGGTGTTGAATAGGGATAAGGTTGGTCATAATCAACAAATGTATTTGGCTGAATTCTTCCAACATTACTAATGGGCTCATATTGATTTGAGTAAAAACTCATGGTTTCTTTAGTACTTCTAAAAGTAATATTTAGCATCTACTATTTAGAATTGAATCTAAAACATACAAACTTGAAATGATGATTTTGTTTTTGTTTTTCTTGTATACATATATATATTTTTGTTTTTGTTTTCAAAAGGTTTACAATGCATTCACGTCGGGTTCACCAAAATGTATCGCTCCAAATTTTTCGCATCCCTACCTTCAGGCTATTGGATCCGTGCCCGGAAGGAGGATGGGAAAAGGATGTCGCGGTACCTCGGACTGAGAGGACTTTGCGAAGGTCCCGCCTCTCAAGGGAGGTGTATTTTGATGATTTTTCGATGGATGGTGGGTTCACCAGGAAACATTTAACGGCAGCTTCCACGCCTAGGTTTTGGAATGTGTTTAAATGTGTTCGTTTTTAACCTTAAGCATTCATATCCTAGGTTTGGCCGAATGAATCTAGATTAATCTATATGAAAATGCAAGTTCAATGAATACAAAAAATAGATTTAAAGACAAAAAATAGAGAGATTACAGAATGCAAATGAGGAATACCTGATCCGGATGTCTGAAGAAGATTCTGATGTTGAAGCAGTCTGGATCGTCTGAGATTCGACAGAATCATCTGCAATCAGACAAGATCGTCTGAGATCTGACGAATTCATCAGACGAATTCGTTAGAGACCTGCAAAACCAAAAACAGATGCAAAATACAAAAAGTACTACAGTGCTAACAGAGGGAAATGATATAAAATGGCAGCAATGTTATCAAACTGGAACTTAAACACAGAGACAGAAATGAATCGTGCTAATTAGATGATAATTAGGATTTAATTATGCACTTAATCTAAATGGGTGAACTCCAAATGCAAAATAACATAAAACACTGAATAGACTATCTAATTTGCAGAATAAAATGACAGAGAAAAGGTTGAGAAATGCAAACTTCAAGCACTGATTGCCTTAATACGGACTGCAGTCGAGATCGTCTCGCATCAGTATGAAATCGCCTCGAATTCGACAGGTTCGCCTCCGATCTGAACAGGTTCGTCGACGACGATAGGTGCTGGCTTCGGCTGAAAAATAGTGATGTACCTGCAACAAAATTGATGTGGAACTAGTGCAAATGGAAAATAGGGATGTTTTAACGTGAATGGAGTTAACTTGCAGAGAATTTCAGCCAGGGGTTGGGAAGGGAAAATCCTAGAGACTAAATAGGCTTAGGGGAGTAGTTAGGAGGTTGGAGATCATCCCAATTTGGGAGATCTCCAATGGGGGAGGGTCCCAACGACGCAGACACGCTTCTGCCCAGATTGGAGACCCGTTGGAACAGATTCCAACTTTGCAAAATCAGTTTTGCGACAAGATCGTCTGGACGTCCTAGTCCAGACGAAATCATCAAATCTGGGGCGATATCGTCTGATCGACGACGATATCGTCAAACGGTCAAAACAACCTCTAAAAATGGCACGAAAAAGGGGGAAACGGATTTCTCGACGGTTAACGGGCGGTTTGGGAGGTTAAATTTGAATTTTAAATTATTTACTAAGGTGAATGTAATTATTGTAATTTTACTGCGCCAATTTTAGGGTGCTACAATGATCCATTCAACATTCAACCATACCTCTTTTTGAATAATGTCAAGTTTTGTGGTGTCAATTTTAGATTCTTGAAGACAAACAATATCAGGTTTTAATTCCATGAGTAGATTTCTAACAATTATTATTTTCCCAGGGAAATTTAGCACCCGCACATTCCAAGAAAGGATTTTCATTTTTTGGTTTTGTTTTATGGGATTTTACCCTTAACCATCCATTCTTAATTTGGATCTAATTCTTGTCCCCTATTCTATGGTACTTTTTGTTCTTCTTGTTTGGGGGGTCTTCCTTGCTTTATTTTCCCATAATTGCCTGTATTCTTTGTATTTTTTGTATGTCTTTGAGGAGGATCATTCTCTCCCATTTGGTTACATCCTATTGGATATTCTTCTACTATTTTACCCAACTCTAGTATTTTGCTGAATCTTGTTTGCATACCCTTCTTAATATGCTTTGAGTTTTCTATTATGCTTAGATCCTTATGTTCCTAAAATTGTTTAGTTTCATTCTATGAATTTAAAACTTGATCTAATCCCTGCCATCCCTATATTTCTTTGATTTTAAACCCACAAAATCCTTCAATCCCATCCTTCTCCTATTATTATTCCATTCGAGTAGATGGGGTATCCTCTACCATTTTAGCATCATCTACTAATATTTCTTCTTCGACTTCCAAATAATAGTTTACATTCTCTATGCTGATTGCATTCATATTCTAGTACTATGTATTGGTATCTAGATTTATATGATTTTCAATGATATTTATTTTCTTCTTATGGTTACCTCCTTCATAATAATTTTCTTTTACTTGATTGAGACTATTCTCTTATTGATTAATGTTATTTCCAAAACCTCTCAAGTTTTGTTTCTCATTATGTTCTTCATATGCTTGTTGGTTTAGCTCTTTGCTTTTACTTGCATACTCTATTGTATTATTAGGATTATGTTGTTATTTATTGTGTTGTATAGAGCTCCATTACTAATTTCACTTTTTGCCTCTTCATTTGCCTCCTAGTGAATTTCCTGATATTGTTCCTTTTATTATACCCTTTCTTATGGGCTAGAAGTTTATTTTTCCATGCTTGTAGTCCTCTAGTTTATTTGATTCTCCTTTTGTTTCCACTTCTTAGTAAATTTGGGTTGTCTTTACGGATGACATTTCCCCTCCACATGTCCAAACACTTTGCATTGCTTATAGTATACCCAAAAATTTTCATATTCAACTTTTTGTTCCCATTCCCCAATCATCGATTTGATACCCACTTTTTACACTTTGTCTTGTTCTAGCTCCACGTAAAAACAAAATCTTGCACACATTAATCAATAATAATATTGTGAATTTTATATTCTGATTTTTTTTTTTATTAGGGTAAAAACAAGATTTTGAAAGGGCCCGAACCCTTTTACAACACAAAGTCAGCCCATCAACTGCACAGCTACCAAGGGCAAGTAGCCAAAAATCCCCTGGATGCAAGACAAATAGTATCCATCCTGGACCCCAATTAGCTATAGTCCTCCCTCGTGAAATTTTCTAAGTCCTCATGGACCACCCCTAGGGGGATCCATCTCCTATCCTCTTCTTTAATGGCACCAAAGTTTGCCAACCAGTCTGCTGGTTTGTTACCTTCTCTAAAGACATGAACAAAGTCAACTTCTTCAAAATGCTTTACAATCTCTCTAATATCTTGCACAATGTAATCAATTTTCCAATTAGCTTCTCCCTCATTTTTCAAAATATTGATAATATTCAAGGAGTCTCCTTCAAAGATAACTTTTTTAGCACCTAGATCCTTAGCTAGCTCTACACCCAGATGTAAAGCATTAACTTCAGCTTTATGACTAGTAGTAATTCCCAAAAACTTGTAGGCTACCCCCACCAATCTACCCTGATTGTCCCTCAAAATTGCTCTTGCTCCGGCCTTACCTGGGTTACCTTTGGATGCCCCATCAAAATTTAACTTCAACCATTCATCTCGGGGTGGTTGCCATTTTACATCAGTTCTAACCTGAGCATTTGCCTCTCCACCACTAATGGGTTCCAAATTCCATGCCTTAGCTATCATAGTCTCTTCAGTATTCTCTGGCTTGATAGGGTACTTGATAGATTTAACATTCTCCTCTAAAAAATGGGTGATACTTCCAAAAATTCTCACTGTTGACCTTTTTTTCCCTCTAAAAATTCTCCTGTTCCTCTCTAACCATACTCCCCACACAAAATGAAATGGAATCAGGTTCCAAATTACATTAAGATGAGGACTAAAAAAGGGGTTCTCCCACTATTGTAACCACAAAACCATATTAGAAGGCATCACCCAAGAGATGCCCATCCTGTTGATGAGGAGCTAGAAAATATTTAGAGCGTAGGGACATTCCAAGAAGATGTGTTCCACTGATTCTTCTGCCTTTTCACATAAACTGCATCTATTAGGTAACTGAAAACCTCTCTTCTTAAGATTATCCACCATTAGGATCTTATTCTGGACTGCTTCCCAAAGAAAAATCTCTAGTTTAGGAATAGCTCTCTTACCCCAAATTCTATTCCAAGGGAAACCATTATCTACAGCAGGATCCAAAAGATCATAGGTTGTCTTCACGCTGAATTCACCATTCTTAGTTCTACTCCAAACCATAGAGTCTCTTTGCCTGACAATACCTAAGTAATAAAAGTGGGGAGGTTTTTTTTTGTGTGGTGTGTGCGCTCTCTCTTTTTTTTTTTTTTTTTTTTTTTTTTTATATTATTAGTTTTATAAAATATTTTTATATATTTTTTTTTTTCTTTTCTCTCTTTTTAAGGAAATTCTTTGGGAAAGGGTTTAACTAGAGGCCGAAAAGGGTTAACATCTTCCCATAAACTTATAGAGGCCCCATCTCCAACACACCATTTCACACCCTTCCACAAGGCCTCCCTAGCCTCCACCAAGTGGTTCCATAAAGAAGAGCCATGATAGGGGTCTTGAATTGTGAGAAATCTGGTATCCTCCTAGCTGTCAAGATATTTTTCTTTAAGAATCCTTGCCCAAAGAGTCTGACCATCCCTTAGAACTCTCCATCCCACCTTGGCTACCATAGCACTATTAACTAGGTTGAGTCTCCTCAGACCAAGACCACCATGCTTCTTTTGATGGCATATTTTTTCCCAAGCTACAAGAGGAATCCTCCTCCTCTCTTCAGATCTTGACCATAAGAACTATTTTTGAATTCCTTCTATGATTTTGGAAACTTTAGTAGGGATCTTAAAAATGGAGAGAAGATAAATGGGGACAACCTACAAAACACTCTTAACCAACAACACTTTACCTACTTGAGACAAGAGATTACCTTTCCATCTTGCAAGTTTGGATTGAAACCTGTCAACCAAACCATTCCAAAGAGGTGCCTTGCAAGTTCCCATGAACATAGGTATTCCAAGGTAAGAAGAAGGTAGGGTTGACATAGGACACCCTATCACTCTAGCCACCCTTCTCTGGAGAGCAACTTTAGTGTTAATGAAGAAGATCTCGCTCTTGTCCAAATTGATATTTTGGTGAGAGGCATGCTCATAGAGGTCTAAGATTATTTTAAATTCAATTACCTCTACCATAGTAGGATTACCAAGTAAAATGGTATCATCCATAAACTATAAATGAGTAATACCCTCAAGATTATGAGCTGGTTTAAGGCCCCCTATCTAGCCAAAAGCCTTGGCAACATTGAGGTATCTTCCAAGCATTTCAGCCATAATAATGAAAATATAAGGAGAGAGGGGGTCACCTTGTCTAAGACCTCTACTACTACTAAAAAAACTTGCTGGTTTATTATGGATCAGAATAGAGTACCTTGCAGTCTTATAGCAACTTCCAACCCATCTTCTCCACTGTCTACAAAAACCAAAGGTAACCAAAACTTTATCCAAAAAACTCCATGAAACTCTATCATAAGCCTTGCTCATGTCTAACTTCAGGAACATACCTTTTCTTTCACCAGTCTTGATAGAATGCATGGATTCATGAAGGGATATAATCCCATCCAAAATATGTTTACCCTTAACAAAGCCTCCTTGCTCATCGGAGATAATGGAGGGGAGGAAGATCTTCAATCTGAGGGCTATAACTTTAGAGATAATCTTGTAAATAGCATTGCAAAGACTTATAGGTCTAAAATATTTGAAGGTTTTTAACCCTTTCTTCTTAGGAACTAGAACAAGGAAGGTATTGTTAAACTCCTTTAGGATCTGACCCAACTTTAAAGATTCCTTCACTACTTCAATAACATCAAATTTAACAATATCCCAGAAGGTTTGGAAAAAACCTACTTGGAACCCATTTAGGCCTGGAGCTTTGTCTCTACTAAGGGAGAAAGTGGCTATCCTTACCTCTTCTTCCTCAATCTCCTTTAGAATTTGAGCATTGATCTCCTTGGATATCAACCTAGGAATGTGATTAGTCATCTCCTTAACCATTGTTTCATCCTCTTCCATATCTTCAACTAGAAGATTTTGATAGAAGTCCATAACCTCATGCTCAATTTCTTCACTCTCTCTAATAACCTGGTCATCATCCTTTAGAATTTCATCAATGTAGGTAGAACTTTTATTTTTGATAGTGGAGACATGGAAAAACTTAGAATTCCTATCACCTTCCTGCAACCACTGGATCCTAGACTTTTGCCTCCAATAGGTTTCTTCCTTGGCTATTATGGTGTGCAGTTCAACATTAAGCTCCTTTTCTCTTTGGAATTGGGTTTGGTTCATACCCAACTTATTAATCTCTTCTTCTAACATATCCAACTCTAACCGAATAACTTTCTTCTTTTGAAAGATATTTCCAAAGACCTCCCTATTCCACTTCTTGACTTCTTTCTTCACAGTTTTAAGCTTGTTTGTGAGAATTTGCATCTTAGTACCCTAGGAAGGAATACTCCACCATTTTTCCATTTCTTTATAAAAATATGGGTGGTGCAACCACATAAATTCAAACTTGAAAGGGCCATTATGCTTCTGATCTTCCACACTACACCAAAAGAGCAGAGGATTGTGATCAGATCTAGATTTAGGAAGAGATTTCATATTAAACATGAAGTTGTTTTGGAACCAATCCTCTGAAAGAAGAACTCTATCCAACCGGACCTGAATCAAGTTTCTACCAGAGCGTCTGTTCATCCAAGTAAACTTGTTACCATCTAAATCCACATCAAACAGACCACCATCAACTAAAAGCTTCCCTAGATCCTGCATGCTTTCTGAGAACTCAACCACACCCCCCTGCTTCTCACCTGGAGATAAGGGGGTGTTAAAATCACCTACCACAATCCATTTTAAACCTCTAAACTGCTTACCCATTTCCCCTAAAGATATCCATAGTTCTCTATGGGCTTTACTTGAGTTGGGGGCATAGATATTGGTAATCACAAAGGAAACTTTAGAAGATTTAGTTGTGAGAAGTACTGTGACCTGATATTCACTTTTAGCTAGCAGGTCTCCCTCATAAATATTGGAATTCCAAAGAGATATAATCCCTCTGGAGGCCCCTTTAGCTTCCTCTTGAAAGTTGTCAGCATTTTGCCAAATACCTTTCTGAAATTTTAGCCAATTTGTAAGATTCAATTTAGTTTCTTGGAGAAGCAAGAAATCTGGTTGGTAAGAGCAGACAAGGTCCTTAACCAACCTATGTTTTCTAGGGGTGTTCATACCCCTAACATTCCAGCTTAGGAGTTTCATTGGTTCTAGGGTGTAGGCTTTTTCATACCTACAAGAATTTCCTTAATAGTAGGTTGAGACCCCATAGATTTCTCTTCTTCTACTTCCTTGTACCTTTTCTCCTTGAGAGACTTCCTACCCACTTTGCTAGACTCTTCTCGACCTAGGTTAGGGGCTTTATGAGAACTCTTGGTAATTCTTACATTTGAAGTAACATAGGATGGACCTTTCTCAATAGTTTGTTCCTCTATAGTCTCATGAGTATCAATCTCTAATTGGTCTTTCTCATGGGAATAATTTGGACCTTCCTACCCAATCTTCACCATAATCACATTTTATTTCTCTAGGATCAATGGCAAAGTAGAAGGGATAGTCTCCATATCCACATGGGAACAAATTGGTCCTTCTTGGGAATAGTTTGGTCCTTCCTGCTCTACCTTCACCATATTCACATCTTCTTTCACTTGAGGGCAGATTGGCCCTTCCTACCCTACCTTCACCATATTCACATTATCTTTCTCCAGTAGTAGTGGCAATGTAGAAGGGACAATCTCTAGGTCCTCTACAACTTCATTACATTCCAAGGGGCTTATACCCAACTACTCCATGACCCTTTGGTTTGCTTCTCCCTCATGAAATACTGAAATATAAGATACATCTATATTTTCTTGCACACTCGGGGGATTGCTATGGCTTAACTTGGGGGTTTGTTCAATGTCCTCCAAAGTTTTGTTAGTCTCTTTCACTTTCCAAATGGCCTTACCCTTCCTTCCTTGCTCCTCTGGACTAATTCCAGAATCTTTGTTAAGACGACAATTTTTGGCTAGGTGACCTATTTTGCCACATCTCCAACATCCAAAAGGATTATTTTTGTAAGAAATATCCTGTGTCCAAGTACCTTTACTTGAGGTTAGTTTAATGGAGCTTGGCAGAGATTTGTCCACTCCAACTAGCACACAAATTCTAGCAAAGACCATCTTCCTCCTCTCCTTAGTAGCAAAATCCAGAAATAGAAAGCTACCAATGCAGTTGCCAATAGCTTCTAAAATTTCATTTTCCTAGAACTCAAGGGGTAACGCTAGAAGTTTAACCCAAATGGGAGCAACCTCAGTGTTTTTGGATGTTGGATTGAACCCAGGAGCCCATTTCCTTAGGAAAAGTCTAGATCATCCCATAAACCATGGGCCACCCAAAAAAATTGAATCCCTATCTTCCATAGCAGAAAAGGAGGCTAAAAAGAAACCTCTTGGAAGAGCTGAGAAGTCCACATTCCCTTTAACTTTCCACCTGAGGTTAGCCCATTTCTTAATCTGATCTATAGATGGTCTATAACCAATAAATTTACCAATCAGACTATTACTCAATCTATTTTGGGCTCTATCTAAAATCTTATCTAGAATTTTTAGGGCCAACCCATTCTCATCACTTACCAAAGGAATGAAAATCTTCTTCTCCTTTCTAACAAAGTTGGGAATTTTATTATCTTTCACTCGATCTACCTAGCTCTTACTTACTATCTCTCTCAAAATAGGGACATCCAGAGTTGAATCACCTTGCTCACCATCTGAACCCTTCAACACACCTCCTAGGAGGAAATTCATTAAATCCAAAGGAGACTTGGAAGAATCCATTGCAGCACTGCTAGCACCATGACTAGACATGATCAAAGGGTCACCTTGAGGTTTACTAGCCCTAGAGGTCTCCATATGATCCTACTCACCTTGAGGGTTACTGGCCCCAGATATCTCCATCTGATCCTGCTCGCCTTGAAGGTTACTGGCCCTAGAGGTCTCCATCTGATCCAACAACTACTGATTGTGGTTCCTCTACTGTAGTACCCACCACAAGGATATTACTAATAGCCATTGCCTATGGTTCCTCCACTATAGTGTCCACCACAAGGATATTACCAACAACCATCATGGTTTCATCATCACTTGTGGTTCCTCCGATATTGTGGTTTTGCTATCACTTGTAAACTTTAATCAAAACCCTTACCAATAACCATTGTGGTTTCACCACTACTTGTGGTTCCTCTAGCACTCATGGTTCCTCTACCTCTATGGTTTTGTCATCATCTATGGTTCCTCTACCATCATTATTCCTTTTCCACTGAGGTTCCACCATTACCTATAAAATTTTAATCAAAACCCTTGCCAATGACCATCATGGTTACACCACCTGTTGTGGTTCCTATGCCATCATGGTTCATCCATCATTGTGGTTCTATCACCACCTATAAAATTCTAATCAAAATCCTTTTCAATAGCCATTGTGGTTCTTCTATCACCTCTAAAATTTTAATCAAAAACCTTGCTAACAACCATCATGATTCTCATTGCCTATGGTTCCTCTACCGCCTTTGAAATTTTAATCAAACCACCATGGATCTACCACCACTTGTTCCACCACTATGGTTCCATAATAACCTATAAAATTTTAATCAAAACCCTTTCCAAAAACCACCATGGTTACACCACCTCTTGTGGTTCCTCTATTGTTGTGGTCCTATCACTGCTTATAAATTATAATCAAAACCCTTGCTAATAGTTGTGGTTCTATCACCACCTGTAAAATTTTAATAAAAATCCTTTCCAATAGTTTCCATGGTTATGCCACCTACTGTGGTTCCTCCACTATCGTGGTTAATCCACCACTATGGTTATATTCTAAAATATTATTAAAATTTCATGACTATGATTAATTCATATTGGTCAGAGAATTGTATGCTTCAATACTATATTTCATTTAGATATTGGATATTGTGACTTGCAATCTAATCTAGCTAAAATTCCATAATTGACATGTACAATGATCCTTATAGAAAGGTGGTCAAAGGAAAATACAAGTACTCATTGAATGAGGTCAAAAATTTCATGATCAAGGTTTTTAGGATTAGATCATACATAGAATCATGGAGTATTAGCCAAATGTGGACCTCTAGATTGGCAATAAACCTAGTTACTCTAGTTTAGGATTACCTTAAAATTATAGAGATATATTCCAAAAAGTATAACAAGGATCACCACATTGTATACACTTAAGCTTAGGATGAGTTTCACATCTTCATGAAGAAGGATGAAGTCAAAAAATGATGAATTTGAAAGATAGTCTAGCACACTAGGTCACGTGCAATACTTAGGCCTACATGGAATACTACAACTAATTTGAGTACAATATGTGGAGGGACTTCTTTGCGACTCACCTAGGAAAGTCCCAAGATGTTCAAGGATTTGAGATGACCCTCAAGATTGGATAATTTTAAAAATATTTTCAAATGGTCCTATATGGGATTGAAATAGTCCTAGGAAAAATGGATAATGAACCTTTTAGGGAAGAATAAGTACCCATGATTCATGCAATTGAGTGCCACCTGAGCCACTCCTAGTTGTTAGACTATGCTAAGCATGTGGTTGACCACATGAGTAGACAACTACGAAATAAAATATGATATTTTAGCTATATTTTATACTTCATCTGGTTAATCCTAAATTAAAAGAAATAATAGTTCCCAAGTTTTACTTGTAAAATATAGGATATGGAAATAAAACTCTTGCAATTTATGATTGCATAAGTATACCATGTAAAGTAGAGAATAATGTTTCCTATAATTTTAATGACATGGTCTATGTAGACAATGATGAGTACTTCCCAGGTCGAGGGAATGACATGGTATAGAGGAGGAAGGAATGGTAATTCTGACTAGAAACCATAATATCAAGGTTGTGTTGTGTATCACCTAGATGACTATAATAAACTGGTTAGACAACTAGATATTATGATTGATTAAATAGGATGTATGATTGATGATGAATTTTCCATATAGTCAAGTCATGATGGATGACTTATAAGTTGTTGATGGCTTAGTTCAGATAGAGGGATGACTACTATTGATATGTATGCTAGGATATATTAGTCCTAGATATATTAGCTTATGATAGAATGTCTATATGGATAGGCTTAGACATACATACCCAGAATAATTATTGAAGATGACAATACTAGGATGGATAAGCTAGATGGATGGATTATGATGGCTCTTATATGTTAATTATCCTGCAATTCAGTTTGTCTGTTCCTACAATTATTTTGGCTTCACCTAGGTGCTTTCTCTTGCAACTATGCACAAAATAAATCTAACACATACATAAGACAAAATGAACACTAGCTAGACCATTATATTAAAAAAATGAGGAATTCATATAGTCTCTCAACTATAGTATAATGCTACGTCCTCCTTCAAACTAATATCCTTAACAACCTATGGATATTCCCTACATGAATATGTATTCCTACAAAAATAAAGGGGGGTTGTATTTATAGGGTGGATTTTGTGGTTACTATAACCAATTATGCCCCAACTTCCCCAACTACGCTTTTGTTACAGTGTTAACTAATCCATCTAAAACTAAGCAACCTATAACTAATTAGTCTAGACTAACAAATCACTTTGGAGGTTGACTAATTAGTCCTTGAAAAATACATGATGTTTGATTACACATATATCAATTTACATTACAAAACGTATTATAAAATTCTGAACAACATTGTTTGACCAAGTTGACTATACCAATTTTGTATGTAATTACAAGGTATTATGTATAATTTTTGTCAAAAAAATTGAAATTTTATTCTTTTTAGAAATTTTGTCTACATCTACCTCCCCTTAGAGTAGTTGATTTCCTCAACGACTTCCTATGTCGACCTATGGGAGTTTTGACATCCTTTGGCTCAGCAGCATGAAGTCCTTCCAATTCCTGCACCTAGACTTGAAGGCTTCCTGTTCATCATGAATTCTCTTTACATAATTGAAATATTTGACCCATTCTATTCCCATATTATTTTTCCTATATTCCATTTCTTGCAACTTTGATAACACCTTTGATTCACGTTGAATAAATATTTCCTTCATATTTTGCAGTATCAGTGTGGAGGAAGATGGTTTCCTCTTATCCAACTTATCCTTGAGATTTGATTCATGTTGTTGTATCTGAATCAATTCTCTATGTAATGCCTTAAGATCATTTAGCCAAGTACTCTCACTACGACTTTTCTAAGACAATAATTTTGTATCTTGTTTTTTTTTTTGACATGGTGGAATCGGTAGCCGCCATAAATCTGGGCAAGCTGTCCAGCTTTTATGGGCACCATAGTATTCTACAATGTCTACCCTGGAAGCCGCCACACAGATCTTCGTGCAGTCCGCCCCTATAACCGCCATGCCACAATAATTTTAAACCTTTTACACCGCTAAAAGAACCAAGAAAGGGACAAGCATTCAGTTCGACGAGGCCCGAGATTTGAACCTTGGACCTCCACCCCCCTTATGGGGTTTGGATGAAACAATTGGTCTACACCTCAGACCTATTTTGTATCTTGTTGTTGAAGCAATTCCTTGCGTAATATTTGGTGCAATTATTTTTCTTCTAAAGTTATAATCACTTGCTCCCTCTCACTCAGTTGAGCATGAAGGTTCGATAGTTCATGTTATTTCTTAAGAATCTACTACAAAACATCTTACAAATATAGTACATCTTCTACCAACTTTCATTCTATTTACTATAGTTGTGCCTTCATCATCTGTAGGTCCTTATCAAGATTCTACCTAGTTATATTAATCTTCTTGATCCCTTCATCTAACCAACACAACAAGTGTGCTATAAAATTAATATAACTATACATTGGCAGTGACTCTGATACCAATTCCACCTGTGGCCTCATTGGGAAGGGATATGAGTACCATGTTCAAGAACATACACGTGGGATGGTTCCAAATAAAGTGTAGGTGTCTTGTCTGATATTTTTTTGACTCCTTCCATGGTCTTCAAATACTCAGTAGGTAGATCCCATGACTATTTTTGGTAAATGCTAGAAATTTCTACTCGTTAGCCCCCCTTTCCAACCCATTTAACCAACTTATCCAACTCTTCTTATGCCATCAAATACCATTTCTTCCATTTCACTACACAAACTACATCAAGTTATAAGCACAACCTTTCCATCACATGGGTTAACTTAGTGAAACAAGTTACCACTTGCTGGTCAATACATGCACCCATATCTGGTGGATCTAAAAATTAGGCATTTCCAATAATATGTTTTTGAACCATTCTTATTTGATTTTCTCATATTCCTTTATTTTTGTAGGCTCCTTTCCTTTATTAGAAAGGTCAATGGGCTTCTTAGCCACTTTCTCATCTGTTATCATTGATTATTTTATAGGTATCTATAATTGAATGCTTTCTCCTACAACTATTACATCCTTCTAAGGCATATCTATCTGTTGTAGGTCCTTATCATGTATTATTCTTGTATCTTGTTCTTGAGACACTTCCTCCACTAAAATAGGATTTTTCTATTTTCCTACTAGTGGATATTAAATGAATTTCTAAATGAGTGGTGTTTCCTCATTCATCATACCTACTTCTATATTCTATGTGGTTCCTTGGTCTATAGACTGGCCCATCTCCTTTGCCTTTTTAGCCATGAGCATATACTTAAATGAGAAGGCCCATAGGGTGTCTATAAATGAGGTCTTCAAAAATTGGGATTCCAAGGGTACTTCAGGTGATTCTAAACGATCCTGGAATTAAGCTTCTGCTAGGAATTCTGTAGGCTCCACTTGTATGATAATACTTGATCTTGGTGGTACTTATTTAAGAATGACAAGGATTGTAAAATCTACCTCATCTATTTCTTTCTCCTTGGTCTGTGAACCCATTTGTATTTTTTTCTATTGTTGTTCAGTTTCATGGGCTACTACTTGACTACGAGCTATTTTCTCTGTTGTTACCCCTTACACTAATTTTGGTGACTATGATGGTGATGGTGGTAGATATTTTCTTCCATTTCTTGCCAATAGTGCAACTACTTGTGCTTGTGGTATAATTTCTTATATTGGTGGTACCATATCTAGTTCTTGGGGTGCATCATCCTTCACTTTTGATTCCCCCATAGGGCATTCCTTGATTGAAGCTTTGCTAAATTGTTGCTTTACCTACTACTATTTAATTAGAGTGTTCTTCTTTACCTCAGGTTTAGCATTTATCCATCACAAAATTTATGGGGATAATATAGGTAAATACCTGGGAGGGTACATTCCTAGAATCAACACCCTTGCTCTATGCACTGCATCTATAAAAAGATCTATTATATGGAAGACCATTAAAAATTTGTTGGTGGTCTTTATTAAAAAAATTTAGATGCGGATTGCCAAGTAACTTGACCAATCATAGGAAACTCCCTTCTCAATGCCTTTTAGGGATGGAATCAGCTAGATTGGTATATCTTAGGCCTATTGTTATCTTGATAGCCTAGCCATAAGCACATTCATGATATTTTGCAATATTGTATTT
The DNA here is from genome assembly GCA_028583015.1 of Wollemia nobilis. NCBI lineage: Eukaryota > Viridiplantae > Streptophyta > Pinopsida > Araucariales > Araucariaceae > Wollemia > Wollemia nobilis. The sequence goes on along the minus strand of JAQPPZ010001471.1, from coordinate 132,626 downwards.
GACAACTGAGTCTTCTTGACCCCTCAGTTGCCATGTACCAATAGGGCATCAAGCTCCTCCTTCAAAGTGGTGATACTATGAATCAACTATGGACTCTTTTTAGGATCCATGCATTCGTTAAGTACAGGTTGCCCACCTTTTTGTAATCCAAAGGTTCTCCTAAATACCTTGACTAAAAAACTCACTTCTATATCCTTATATTCCACTTGCACCTTACTAACATTTTTCACCATGTCATAAGTTAGCAACATCTGTATTAGGTACTCCTTAAAGAAATATTTATAAAAATTATGGACCTACAAAATAAAATGAACTCTAGCCTCCTTAATATTTTGTTTGACTGGGTATTTTGGTGATGTCTGCTCCCACCATTTCTAACAAAATTCCCTCATGGTGTGAGTCCATGTAATCTCCTTAATGGATATTTGATCCTAATGGCCTTGATTTCACCCTTCCTCAAGTTTTTGTACCTATCCATGCATCTTCCATCTAATGCAAGAATGTTCTTGGTGATGGTGGAGCTGCTTCTCTGCTATTGACTCTAGAAATTCTACCTTTCTCAGAGTTGCATTTGTTCTCTCTCCTCTCGAACATTTGGGTTCATTTATCCTGATCTACCTTAACCTGTTTTGACTCATCCTCCAATAATGATGGTAATCATATTTTCCAAATGCTTGAGGTAACCCTGACTGGTCTTATCCTCCATATGGTTATCTCTTCTTTCTACAGATGATGACAGTTGTATTCTAAGTTGACTATCATCATGATAACCTTTATTCCTTTCTAATGATAATATAGTTGACTTACAATAAAACTTAACAAATGCTTCCTTCTATCCTTAATGATCAATGCTACTTCTTATATGGCTTTAGGTAAGATGGCTCCTCAGACAACTCCAGGCAAGATGACTCCAATTTTAGATAGCTTCATCCTTTTTGATGGTTGCAGATCCAAACGACTAAAATTCATCATAGTCATGGGTGATTCACATGTTTTTCCTTGTCTTCCAACTTTTATCTAACTACAAATATTAGGATAAGAATATATTGCAATTATACTATTGATTTTGAAATCCTCATGAAGCCTATTGTTAGGATCCCATCCTAACACATTTATGTAATAGTCCTTGTGGAACATGGGTAACACCCATGCTAATATTTTGTACTTTTTTTATAGTTTTGGATTAATAAGCATCTAGAAAAATGGCACCATTCTATGTAACTATTTTTCAACAATGTAATTGATTATAGGTATGAGATTGTAGCCTAGATGGAATTTTACATTTAGCCAACCTTGGGAGTAGGGTGTTAGAAGAATTCCTTAAGAATTTAAGGGGTAGTATTATATATATATATATATTTGCATAATTGAATGAAGTATTGAAGGATGTTGTCCCCTCGAAGAGGCTTGTGGTTCAATGCTATTATGATATTGTTCCTTTTATGCAATTTATTTCCATAGTGTGCATTTTATTTCCATAATGCGTTGTGAGCATATATGTTTATTTTGTGTATTTGTGTGAGTGTGTTTATTTTTAATGGTAGGTTCTTAACAAGTGGTATTAGAGTGCTTTCTAGGTCGTGTTCTACTGTGACTATGATGGTTTCTACCATTTTGACTATTTTTTTTGAATTTACATGGTGGAATCGATAGCCGCCATAAATCTAGGCAGGTTGTCTAGATTTTATGGTAGCCACAGTATTATGTGTTGTTCACCTCGAAAGCCGCCACACAGTTTTTCGCATAGTCTACCCCTATAACCACCATGCCACAATCATTTTAAAACTTTTACACCACTAAAAGCACCAGGAAAGGGACAAGCATTCAGTTTGATGAGGCTCGATATTTGAACCTTAGACCTTCGACTACTATGAAGTATAATATTTTCATGTTTTATTTTTCATCAATTTTTTTCTTTATTATTAAAAAACTAGAAAACCAATAAAAACAATAGTGTTTTTTATCCATAGTAGTTGGAAACCCTATGTTGAGGGTTTTTAATTATCATGAAGAAGCTATAATTATTGGCTAACCTAGATAGCCCATAAAGCATCTAGTGATGTGAGGGATTATTAGGCTCCAATACCTAGGCCTAAGAAAACACTCACGCATGGAATTGAGCTTCCACATATCTTTGAGGTATATTGGGAGACTATCTAGGATTAAATTTTTTTTTATCCCTAAGCCTTTCAATCTTGTATTTTCCATAGTACATCAGACACAACATTCGAGAAGTTTACCCTCTTGTACTATTAGAGAGGTAGATAGTGTGCTCAAGGTTAAACATGGAATATTCCTTGGATAGTGGCCTAAAATATTGGTCCAAGAACTATTGTTCGTTACTATAGTATAATAGAGGGCCTATGCGTATTACATACACCTTTGCCTAGTGTACCTTGGTTCTATTTAAACCTGCAAACAAGTTTGTTCATCCAAGTATTTCTATTTTTCTTAACTTAAAACCAAAAATTTGGATTTGTTACCATATCCTTCATAGAAGTTGAGCATACAAAGAAGACATCCCTATTCCAAAGTTCCTATATGCAAAACAAATAATATAAATCTTAGAAGAGTATAATAGGCATACTAAAAACTTTAGAGTCTAAAATAGGGGTAATAGGAGGGTCAAAGTTACAATCAAGAAATTCTATCAGTAACAGTCATTATAGGGTTGTCAGGATAGTAGTGTCATAACAATTACTTATGATAGTTAAAATAGTTACCTGGATAGTCAAAACAGTTACCTGTGATAGTTAGAACAAAAATAGACAGGGAATATTTGTGAGAGTCAGAATAAAACATGGGATAAAATAGTGTTAGGAATCAGTAAATCATCATATTAGTTAGAAAAGGGTGTTCGACACAACCCAATTTTTGAACCAAACCTCTAGAAAAAAGCCAACCACACCAATAGACTCATCAAAATAAAAATATAAAAAATGTTTGGGGTGTCCTAAATTAGTGTTGAGGTAAATTGTGATTATTTTTTGTGCTAATAATTTTTATATACCACACCCAAACCATTTTTTGGACCCTTACTAAAAATAGTAACTCCTAAAACCACCTTTCTATTTTTAGTAAGTTCCAAAAAAGGGATACAAACCTTCAATTATGGATGGGGGTACTCAACAAAAAGAATTATACAAGGATATTCAATCCAAAGTGGATTCTATGGGAATCAAAATATGCAAGTCTAATAACAAAATCCTATAAGTGATACAGTCGCAACTCCAATATTTATAGGGAACAATAAGTGACATCTCCCTTGCATAAAAATAAATGAAGGTTAAATTGGATAGTCAAGTCTCTGTTGGTTCTTCAAACCAACATTACCAAGAAGAAATTGATACAAGAAACCGCCAACGAATTATACCAACTCACAACAGAATAAGACTACCAAAATTAGAATTTCCCAAGTTTGATGGAAAAGATCCTAAGGGGTGGATTTATAAGGCAAAACAATATTTCACTCTTCATAATGTTGATCATTTGCTATAGTTGACTATTACTTCTTTTAATTTTGAATTAGATGCACTCCATTCGTTTTTATGGCTTAGAAAGACCAAAATTGAGCTTTCCTAGTCCAAATTTGGGCAATGCCTACTCACTCGTTTTGGTCCTAGTGAGTTTGAAGATTTTATAGGAGCCCTTTTCAAACTCAAATAACACTTAACCATTTGATAATACCAAGTTCAATTTGAAAAACTTACCAATCAAACCACTGGTCTAAGTTTTGACTCTTTCAAAAATTATTTTGTGAGTGGACTCAAGGAGGACATCAAGGCTGAGGTTAAGTTGTTACGATCTGTATAACTAACACAAAACGTATAGTTAGCCAAATTGGCATAAGATAAATTCAAGGCTCTTGATAAAACTTCTAAATTTCCTCCATCTAAGCCATATTTTTTGGCTAGGTCCATGCCAAGTCCTGTTACTAAATCTCCACCTATAAAAATATTGAGTCATAAGGAGATGGAGAATAGAAAGGCACAAGAGTTATGTTACAATTGTGATAAAAAATACTCCATAGGGCACAGGTGTGTGCAACAAAAATTGTACTTGCTCTATATGGATGAAGTTCCCACTAGAAAATATTCTAATTTTGAGGGTCCTCAAGAAATAGAACCCACAGGCTAGATGAACGATTGAGGGGAAACCCAACTAAAAAATTATGTCCATGTTCTAGCAGGAGTATCCACTTCCCAAACCATGAAGGTTATTGGCCACTTCAAGCGACAAAGGGTCATCATTTTGATTGAATCTGGTAGTGCACATAATTTTATTGATCCATGTGTAGCCAAATAGGGAAATTGTTACATTACCACATGTAATTTATTCAAAATCATGATTGCTAATGGTGGCACCCTACCATGAAAAGAAAAATGTCATAATGTTAAATTAAAAATTGGGGACTATAATCTCAAGTCTGACATATTTTCCTTACCCTTAGGAGGATGTGATATGGTTTTGGGAGCTCAATGGTTGAGAATTTTAGGGTTAGTATTATGGAATTTTGCAAAAATTATGAATGAAATTTAGGCTATACGAGTAGGAATATACTTTTTATGGTACAAATGCAAGAGCAGTTTAGTTTGTTTCTTCTCATAATATGGAAAATTGGTTTAAGAAATATTTCCATGGTGTGGTAGTTCAGATTTTTGCTATCACTGCCCTAGAACAAGGGGAGCCTAATCACCCACAACAATTATAGGGTATATTAAATAAGTATGCTCATGTATTTGAGGAACCCAAGGGAATTACCCCTCAGTGCTCACATGATCATGCAATAAACATTTTTATTGGTAGTCTACCTCCTAATGTTCATCCATATCGGTATGCTTATGCTCAGAAAATAGAAATTGAGAAAATTGTGTAGGAACTTCAAGCTTCTGGAATTATCTGTTCTAGTGTTAGTCCCTATTCTTCACCAATATTGCTCATTAAAAATAAGGATGGCACTTGGAGCTTGTGTGTGGATTACCAGGATCTTACCAAAATCACTATTAAGGATAAGTTTCCTATTTATATCATTTATGAACTACTTGATGAGTTGCATGAGGCTCATTATTTTTTCAAGTTGGATTTACGATCGGGCTATCACCAAATTCACATTAAGAATGAAGATATTACTAAAATAACTTTTCAAACTCATGAAGGGCATTATGAGTTTTTGGTTATGCATTTTTGTTTGACCAATGCACATTCCATATTTTAGAGTTTGATGAATTCTATTTTTTTTCATCTTCACAAATTTATTTTATTCTTTTTTGATGACATATTGATTTATAGTCGTACATGGGAGGATCATCTCCACCATTTATATGAAATCGTTAAACTATTGTTTAACCATCAGATTTATGCAAAATAATCAAAATATTCCTTTTTCCAGTAGGAGGTTGAATATTTGGGGCACATAGTCACTAAGGAGGGAGTCCAAGTTGATCCTAAGAAAATCTAGGCAGTTCAAGATTAGCCTAAACCTCATACATTGAAGGGGATTCATGGATTCTTGGGTATTATAGAATATTACAAAAAACTTATGAAAAATTATGGCAAGATAGCAGCTCCCCTAACAACCATGTTGAGGAATATTTCTTTTGTATGGAATTATTTGGATGAGAAGGCTTTTATTGATTTGAAGTATGCTATTACCACCACCCCTGTTTTGGCAATGCCAAATTATTCTAAACCTTTTTTCATTGAGAGTGATGCCTTGAGCATGGGCATTGGGGTAGTTTTAATGTAGGAGGTTTGACCATTGGCCTTCACTAGCAAGGCACTCTCCCATAAAAATTTGGGCAAGTCCACTTATGAGAAGTAAATGCTTTCCATTTTACATGTGGTCACCCATTGGTTTCCATATCTCATTGGTTGACATTTTTCCATTAAAACTGATCATCAAAGTCTAAAATATTTTTTAGAAGAAAATGTGGCTACTCTAGAAAAATAAAAATGGGTCTCGAAATTATTGGGGTATGACTATGACATATATTATAAGAAAAATAAAGAGAATATAGTGGCAAATGATTTATCCTATCTTCATGAATATTGGGCTATGATACATGTTGTTTCCACTTACCTTATGCAATTTATTTATCAACTTCATGAGGATTTGACCAAGTATTCCTCATTGTACACTCTCATACAGACTCTCCAAGAGGTCCTCATTTCCACCCTAGCTATGCTTGGGATGGTAAGGATTTATGATTTAATGATCATTTGGTTATACCTTATCAGTATCAAATCAAGGACCTCCTCCAAGAAATGCATGCTTCTTCCACAATTGGTCATTTGAGTTTTATCAAAACATATATCCAAACCAAACGTACTTTTTTGGAGGGGAATGAAAAAGGACATCCAAATTTTTGTGGCTAAATGTGATCGATTCCAATGCATGATAGGTAAAACTCTGAGTTCTCTAGGGACACCTCAACCCTTGTCCATTCTTGAGCAGGTTTGGTCTGATATATCTATGGACTTCATCAAAGGGCTACCAAAATTTGGAAACAAATCTATTATTCTGGTGATAATGGATTTTATTTCAAAATATGCTCACTTTTGTGCCCTATCCCATCCTTATACCACATCCATTATCACCCAAATATTCCTTAACTTCATATTTTACCTCCATGGGATACCTAAATTATTGTATTTGATTAGGATATTGCCTTCACTAGTCACTGTTGGCAAGAATTTTTCAAGTTGTAGGGCATACAACTCAAGATGAGTTCATCCTATCATCTTCAAATTTATGGCCAAACCAAAATTTTCAATAAATTCTTGTAAACCTAACTTCTTTGCTCCACTTATAAACATCCTACTCATTAGGCTAAGTGGATTCCTTTGGCTGGATGGTGGTGTAAAACCACCTATCACTTTTCCATGAAGGTAAATCCATTTGAAATAGTCTATGGTTAGCTTCCACCAACTCCAAATTCTTACCTTCCAGGAAACTTCAAGGTTTAGGCGATGGATTCCACTCTCTACCAACATGACTCCATTCTTTGCTAGCTCAAGCTCAACTTGGACATGGCTCAGAACCGTATAAAATAGAAAGCATATCAACATCATACTAAAAATAGATTTTCAATTGGTGACATGATATTTCTTCACTTACAACCATACAAACAATCATCTCTCCAGTTGTCTGGTTGTTAGAAACTTACCACTAAATAGTATGGTCCTTATCAGGTATTGTAGAGGCTTGGGGTAATGACATATAAACTATCCATTTTGAATAGCTCTAAAATTTATCTAGTCTTCCATGTGTCATATATCAAGAAGGTTATTGGTAGTAGGGTACAGATGTAGTCTATATTTCTCGAGGTGGATGAGGAAGGGTCCATCATTCTTGAACCTAAATGCATTCTTCACCAAAGATTTCATACCCTTAATTGACATGTTATCACACATATCTTGGTCTAGTGGCATGGCTTACAACCAGAAGATATGACATGGGAACATCTTCAACAACTCCAGTAATAGTTGCCTCACCTTCAGCTTTGAGGATAAAGTTTTTTGAAGGGGAAGGGCATGCTAGGACCCCATCCTAACACTTTTATGTAATAGTCCTTAAGGAACATGGGTAAAACCCATGCTAATATTTTATAATGTTTTGTTATAGTTTTGGATTAAGAAGCATCTAGCCAAATGACACCCTTATATGTAATAATTTTTAAGAATGTAACTGATTATAGGTAGAATATTCTAGTATGGGTGGCATTTTGCATGTAATCCAACCTTGGGAGTTATGTGTTAGAAGAATTCCTTAAAGCTGTGAGGGGTAGTATTGTATGTATATATTTGCATAATTGAATGAAGTATTGAAGGATGTTGCCCCTCGAAGAGGCTTGTGGTTCAATGCTATTATGAGATTGTTCCTTTTCTGCAATTTATTTCCATAGTGTGTTGTGAGCATATATGTTTATTTTTCGTATTTGTGTATGTTTATTTTTAATATTAGGTTCTTAAAACCTATAGATCTAATAGATAAATGCAAATTCTAATGGCCTTAATTTTATGAAAAACACTGGTGCGCAGGTCATTCATGTTCTCGAATTCCAATCCTAGACTTCCTCATGTGAATGCCTTCTTTGCGCAAATGCCTTCCTTTGCTTTGCAACAATAAGAAATCCTTCTCCTTCACATCCAATTTATAGGCTTCCCTTCTGATCATTCTCACCTATGCAACCACTCCTTAAATAACACTTTCATCTCTAACTATTGCATGCGTGCCACCTCACTACCCTTGCATGTGATTGTCATCCTATTCCTATTTTTGTATTTTATCTATTTCATCTTTTTCCCTATTTTATATTTTTCTCTATTTTATATATTTTTTTATTTCATATTTTTTAACACCTCTTCTTTCATCGACATCTTATGAAGTGCATGGAAATGGCAATGTGGACTTCCAGTGATTTTGGTAACATTTCCTCATGTTGATGACTATGAGTCCCTTGACTACTAAAGTCATCATCACCATACATTGATTTAGTCTACTGGTGATTCTGATGATTCCCTTGGAATTAGGGGTTTTACATTTAAGGTTGTTCCTATAACTTGATATTCTCAATCCTCACTATGTGCCAATATGATCTATCCCTAGCTTTCAAATGACTTCTTGTTTCTATTAGTGGTTGAAAAAAATCCTATGGATCTACTTTGTTTCCAACATCTTGACATATTTCTTTTCTAACATCATCTTGATGGATCCTATAAGTCTATCCCTATTTGTGATCGATTCCATTAGTCTTTCCATATTCCTAAATTATTTCACCTGATCCATCATCATTAGGATAGATCAATATTGTTCTATCATCTTCAGGATGGATTCTATCATATACTTGACTACTTTCATCATCAAGATAAATCAATCTTATCTTGCCATCTTCAAGATGGGTTATACCACCTTCATGGCTAATTCTATCAATCCTACCATACTCATGATGGATTATTATACTATCATCAATGTAGAAAAATTCAATCATGTTATGCACCTGATGACTATCTATTCTTCCATCCAGATGGTCGTTCCCTTATCATATATCATTCTAAAAAATCATTCATGTAGCTTGTCCTCTACCTCAAAGTCCACCCTTTGTCCTTCAATCATCTACTCTTTCTTGGCATGTCAAATTTTGAGTTGTATTTCTTGGAGGTGTTTTATCTCTATTTATAAATCCATGTCTTCCCTAAACCCACTCGAATTGTCCTATCCCTATTTCTATTGAATCTCCCTTATGTTGGGCTATTGTGCTCCCAATTGCCCAAGTTTTTGTTAATCCCTCGATCACTCATGATGATGTATTTGGTTTATTTTATCTCATTAAGGTAGACCTATTGGTCTAGCTTCATGAATTCATAGTTATTGGTTGGTTTGAACTATGTCTACAAATAGCCCTAACGGTCCATATTTCCGACTAGTTGACCTATGGGTAGAAAGAGGGGAATTTCTTCCTCTTGAGCTACCAAGAAGGAGATAATCCAAAATTCCCATTTTCTAGGTATACTTGGGTTACCTAAAAGTCTTGGTGAACTTCTTGGGTTACTCAAATTTCCTCTATTATTTTCCTGATCAATGAGTTCTGCTCTTGTGTTTTATTTTGCATGATCTTGGGTTTCAAGCATCAGCTACCTCAAAATCCTTAATATTATATCTAACTTATAAATCTTCTCCACATTTCTTCTTCAAAGCATATTTGAGGTGCACATTGAGTGAAGGCTTCCGTATACTAGTTTGATAAGGCAAAATTAGTGATTGAATCATTCCCTTCTCCTATAGTATTCATAGGCTAGCTTGATGTTTCTTGAACCTTTCTTTGCAATCATCTAACTTATCTCCTTTATATTTGGTGAGTCAATAATTTGCTACCTCTCGATATTATGATGTCCTTCTGATTGACTCATCTTCACTACTTGAATGGTTTTCCATTCTTCCTTCCTCTTCCTCCTAAGGCATTAGTGGTTCATTTTCAATAACTTGGACCATTTCGAGGAATTAGACTCATGCTTGCTAACTTTGGACTTCATTCCTTTGTCTTCTTCACTCTAGATTGGAACTTGGTTAGGGAGTGTTAGGATCCCTAGGGATTTTTTCATCACTACTTGATTCATCTACCTATCCTTCATTCATAGGTTATTTAGGTACTTATCTGACGTTCCTCCATAAAATTGTAGTTGTTTGTTCCCTACGTACCTAATGTCTTGTATTCTCAGTAAGACCTTGTTAAGGTCTATCCTTAATTATTTTTTAGGCATTATGGTCCTTTGTCTTCTAGATCATATTTTCAATGGTGGAGTATTACTAGAAGAGTCTTTGGTATTCAAATATATTCTTAGTGTTGCTAAAGATGAACTATCAAAGTCAAAGAAAAATAGGTTGCTTTTCAAAGACACTTCCTCATTACCTTCTGTGCTTCCCGTTAACCCCTCTTATTACCTCTCCAATTGTTCAAATTCATCCAAATTGACTCTTCATAATTCTTCTCATTCTTGCATTCATTGCATGGTCTCATTCAACTCTTGAACAACTTGTTCTCTCAATACTCATTATGCATTCTTAAGGTTTCATATTTGTTGGCAATTTTGGGTACCTTGGGTACATTGCCTTTGCTCAAGTGTTGATGTTGTCATTGATGTCAAGAAGCTTTTGAAGGAATTTGATCTGAGGTCAAAAGGATCTAAGTTCAAGGAAGGGTTTTTGTGAAAACCAAGGCAGATAAAATAAAAGGTTTTATTTAAAACCATGGACAACATATTTGAAATGGGTTTTTCTTAAAACCCAAGTTGGCTCTTCGTTTCGTTGAAAAAGGTGTCCCGATGATGAAGATATTTAATTTTAAATATTTAGTTTAAATTTTATTTATTTAAAATTTAAATTAAAATTTTAAATTAAATTAAAAGGGCCGACGTGTTTGGATATGCATCAAAGTGCATATAAAATAAGGCAATTAAATTCATTAAGTTTGTGGGATGGTGTTTCGACATTAAGCGCAATCAATTCGATTTCGAAAGGAGCAGAGAAGAGTGTTAAGCATTTCATTCGATCAACAAAGTTAAGTGAAGGGAGAAGAGAGATTTGAGATTTGGTAGTGAGATTCATCGCTCACACGCAATCGAGAATATTGAGGAGAAGTGTTAGAAGTTGTTCAGACAAATGGCAAAAAGGAATACTCGCAGTACTGGTTGACGCGTTTGCAAGTGCAGCCGGTTGAGAGAAGAGTCGAGGATGCTAAACATCGCTGGTTCGACTGCGGCAGATCATTGGATCGAATCACAGTGCAAGCCAGAGCGGTGGAGTGAGTCAGACATGGACTCTGAATAAGGCGAGCCTGAGGCTGCTCCTGCAAGCTACCATCGCGTCCGCTATCATACATGTGGCCCGTTGGGGAGCCGCGGTTGTTGCCAGGGTGGACGCCGAGCGCGGATGGAGGAAATTCCTTGTGCAATTTTAGCATAAGAGAGAGCATGGTTCGAATCTCATAAGGATTGGTTGGCATAAAGAAACTTTTTATTAAAGCTTTAGGTGACAAGGATATAAGTCATAACACAACAGTGATTGTTGTATGGGTGCATAGCCCAAGTGGTTGGCTAGATGTTACTAAGGCGCTAGTAAGGAGAATGCTCATGTTCGAATCACGTGGGATACATTTTTAAGGTATGCAATAAAGGTTTTATTATTGATAGTGTGTTGTGGAAATTGGGAGTTATAAGGGATCGAATAAAGTTTTGATATTTAATTAATTATATGGTGGTGTTAGGAAGATATAAGGGGTAGACACTTTGATTTAAATATTTTTGATTAATTAAAAAGATATTGAGGTATTTAGGAGATATAAGGACTAGCAAGTTAATTTAAATATTTGTTTTGAAAATATGGGTAATAGTTTTTATGGAGTGATAAGGTGTATGTGTGAGTTGTTATTTGTTTTGTATTTTTATCTAACCTTTTGAGATTGGAAAAGAATTATTCGTGGTTGAATTATCTACCCTTCATCAAGCAAAAAGGTATGGGCACATTCTTCTTATGAGTATGATTGGTGTATGTTTTCCTGAAATAATATTGGAGTGAAAAGGTATTCAACAAGGTTTCCTTTGGTTGGGTGTAAATCCTATTTACTGATTTGTTGAAGACTACTTATGCATTGTTATCCTTGATGAGAGTTTTGGTGAATGCATAATTCTGGTTTGAGGTAGTGGAAGCATTGTGCACTAGGGTGTATGTTTGTAAGTCTTGCTACTTGCATTGAGATGGTGAAACCCTTAGTTGGCTGTTTTGATATTAATGGATGAGTTGCTTCCATAGAGGTTGTTTTGATCAAGTTAGTGCTTTACTTGATACATGATTTGGGCTTACTCCATTGAGTTGATTTGAGCAAGTTCTCTTTGCATTTGGTGATTTTGTGTTGGTGGCTGTTTTGTTCAAATATCTTTGGAGGGAAAAGGATTTCTACTTGTTTCCTTTTCTTGTGATGATTGGTTGAATGCTTCAAGGTTGATGTTGAGTTGAATGTTGTTGGTTAAACCTTGTCTATGAGCATTGTTGTTGAAGCCCTAATTGGTTGAGAAAAGATATTGGTTGTGGAAATAACATGAGTAGCATTGTTATATGAGATATTGCATGTTTGGCAATTGTTGGGTTGTGTTTCATGTTCTTGAGAAAAGCATACTACATCTATCTTAGTCTTTTGAGATTTGAGATTGAGTTGAGATTGAGATTGGGAGTTAAGTATAGAACATATTGAGTCTCTAACAATTCTCTTTATGCTTCTATGAGGTTGATGAATCACATTGGGTCTCTAACCATTCTCTTTGTGGGTTCATGACAAGCAAGTTTTTCTTGATGAACTTGAGAGCAGGTTTTGGACAGGTTCCGTTGGGGACTTGTGAGCAGATTTGGACAGGTCCTAGCAGAGGACTTGTGAAGCTAAGTTTGATAGTTCTATCAGAGAACTTGAGGACAGAGGTGCATTGGTTCTATGAGAAGAACTCGAGGAAATTTGTGCTAGACCGAAGGACTGTGTTTAGTGCAGATTCGAGGACCAACTTTGAGGTGATAGAGTTGAGGACAGAGGTCTCCAGCCAGAGCAGGGAAGATAGGTGTCTTCTGTGGATAGAGTTCCATTTGCTAAGGGTAGCAGAGGCAGAGGTCTTCTAGAGGATCACCAGCTAGAACAGAGGTAGGGAAAGGTATCTCCTTTGAGCAGAGGCTCATAAATTCAGATTGGGGGAAGGTATCTCCTTTGAGCCGAGGCTCATAAACATTGTAATTGGGAAGGTTTCCCAAAGAAATTTGAGATAACTTTTAGAGAAAAGTTTTGTGGATGAACCACGTTAAAATTGTTGTGTCACTTTGTGGATGATCTTGTGCATTGTTTTGATATTGCTTTGGATATGTTGCTTTACTATTTTGAAGTATAAAGGAAAAGTAAAAAGTGGTCTTATATTGTTCACCCCCCCCTCTCAGTATAAGCTTGTGTTCTTCAATATTCTTCCTGTAATATATGTGTTTCCCTAATCATCTATTGCAGAAATCTCGATTCCTCATTTTCATTCTCATTATCCTCTTTTTCCACTTCTAATTATTGCTATTCTAATGCGACATTCATGAGGATCCAAAGTAATTCTTCTCTTTTATTACTAGGAAATATAACATGAACTTGTAACCACATTTTATCTCCTTCCTGAGGTTCCAACTCTCTTTGTTTGATTACAAGTTCTCTTTTTGCTCCAAACAACCACTCCAAGTTTATATATTCTTCTTCTCTAACAATCCCACTTGGTTCTCCCTATTCATAGGATTGTATCTATGGTCATGATTCTTCTGTTGTTCTTCCATAAGTTTCTCCTAATACTTCTAAGATGATCATGTTCACATGTGCCTATGCTTTGTACACTTTGAACTTAGAGTCATTTATAGTTTTGGGGAAAATTATACCATCCAATTTATTTAATCAGACAACCTCATTATGTAGTACTTCTTATACTTGAAAGGGTCCAAGCCATAGAGTCTTAAATTTCCCTAGCTTGATCTCTTGCTTCCTGTTATACTTGAGTACTAGGTCACCAATATTCAAGTCCAATTTTGAAGATGCTTATCATGCCAATATTTGCATCTCTATTGGGCAATATTTTTCACCCGTTGTTCTATTAAACTCTTTTCTCCTAGTTATATTAGTGTTATGAGCCTTTCTCCCATGCTCTCTTCATCACTTAGGTGGTTCTCTACTACTATTATCAAACTTGGTACCAAAAATTCAATTGGCACCATCGACTCTTGTCCATACATCAACTAGAAAGGGATGTGATTTGTGGTTGGTTTGAAGGTTGTCCTATATGCCCACAAGATTGTTGGTAACTATTCTTCCCAATATAAACCTTCTATAACACATGTTTTATAAATTATAGAAACAAATATTTTATTTGTTGCCTTTGCATACCCATTCGCTCAAGGATAGTATGGGCTAGACAAAAAATGAAAAATCCAAAATTTATTTATTAAATTTTGAATGATTTTGTTGATGAAATGGCTTCCTCGATCACTTGTTAGCTAAAGAGGAATTTCAAACATGGTGATAACCTATTCATATAAAAATTGAGTCGTGCTCCTTATAGAGTTATTTGGTAAGGTCCTTTCTTCTACCATTTTATCAAATATTATGTTGCCACCATAATGTATCAATATTTCCTTCTTTTGCTCATTTGTAATGGTCCCAAATTCCCATATTTCAAAAAGTTCTTGGGGTTGAGAAGGATGCAATGGCATGAAGTCCTACTCTAAAAACTTTCTTATTCTTTGATATGTATCACAAGCCTTCATATATTCCTTAGCATTATGATCAAGCGCAGGCCACCATAGCCCTACCAACAACACTTTCTTAGCTATTGCATCCAAACCCATATGGCCTCCTACCAATCCCTCATGTGTCTCCTTCAATATTTGTTGCACTTTATATTCCATCACACATCTTAGAATGTGGTCGTCCCCCATCTTGTATAACAAGCCTACAATCATTGTGAAGGATGCCAACTTTGTGATGGCTTTCCTTTGATTTGTTGTTATCTCCTTTGGTAGATCTCTTGTAAATAAGTATTCCTTCATATTATTATACCATGCAGGTACCACCCTTATCATGAATAACTATGCGTGAAGGAACTCATTTGTATTCCCCCTTCTACAGGTTCTTTTGAGAGAATCCTTGACAAATGGTATGCTATTATGTGCTTCTTCCCTAGTAGTCCTACCAATTGAAATATGAATTCTTGCAATGGGATGAGCCATATACTCACTCATCCTTATATCATCAATTTATTGATTGGGTATATCAATACCTGATGATCTACATAGAAAGTGAATAGGTTGGATATTAGATAATGTCTATACTTTTGTACTACATACACCATTCCTAGTGCTTCTTGTTCTATCATGCTATAATTTTTCTCTTCTCTTGACAATAATCTATTTGCAAAGTATATGGGTTAATCTAATCCAAACTATTCTTCTTAATCTAAGGCATATCCAATTAAAAAGTTTAAGGTATCTATTGAAAATGGAAATATTTCTTCCATAAACAAGGATAGGAGCCTTCACCAAATGTGTATTTAGACCCTCAAAGACCTCTTGGTGTTCCTTTACCCATTTTAAAGGAACACTCTTATGTGTAAGAGCATCTGATGAATGATACACTTGTGCATAGTTTCTTATAAACCTCTTATATTAGCCTATTGTACCTAAGAAGGTTTTTATAGAAATCACATCGTGTGGTTATTCCATAAATAATATTACCCATATCTTGTTTGGGTCTGGTTTCAAGACTTTATGACATACAATATGTCCTAAAAACTTCCTATATGGCACTATTAATACACACTTCCTTGGATTTACTGCAATTCAAGCTTTCCTGCATAAGCTCATGCATTCCTCCAACACCTTCATGTGATCCTGTGTTCAGCCATATAGGGACCAATCATCCAAAAAGACCTTGAAATTTCCTATGAACATCTTATAAAAAATATATAAGATGATTTATTAAAAATTAGTTGGTGCATTGCATAATCTAATGGCATGTGTTTATATGCATAAATACCATTTTCCACTATGAAAGTGGTCTTCAACTTATCCTCCTTCACAATGTTGATTTGATTATAACCTAAAAATCCATCTAAAAATGAATAAATCTCATGACCAACTACTTCCTCAAAAATTGAATCTATAAAAGAAATTGGAAAGGGATCCTTTATAGTTACAATATTAAGACTCTAGAAATCCACACAAATTTGGATATTATTGGATTATCTTTTAGGATAATCACTATCGATGACACCCACTCACTTTTCATAACTTTGAATATGGTACTTGCATCGAGCATTTTCTCTATTTTGGCAATCACCAAGGCTATGTATTTTGGGTTTATTTAGTATGACCACCGTTTTACTGGTTGCATACCTTCAATTAGAGGAATTTTGTGCATGCATGAATCTAGTGGTAAGCCCTTCAAATCCTTGTATGTCCAAGAAAACACATCCTTATATTCCAAAAATATCCTAAACATTGTTACCTTAAGTATAGGATCCCAATCATCTTCTAACTTAATCATATTTTCTTTTTTGTCTTCACCAAGATTAATCTGAACCATTCTTGGTCCTTCATATTTAATGGACTTAGGTTCTTCTACTAAATTTAGGACATCAATAGGATGAATTGGTTTATCTTCAATCACTGCATATCCCATTATGTATTTACAAAGTTCCTTGGAAATATCCATTTCTCTTGTTCTTGGTCCTTCTCTATTGTTGACTTCTTGAAGTTTTCTCCTTTTCTTGTTCTTTCTTCCCATTCTCTTGGTTGTCTTTTGTGTGGATACATATGCACTAGGGTGTGAATACTTCATAATATTCCATCTACCAATTAAATATACATCTATCATCATCGTTATCATCTTCCATGCATTCTT
Source organism: Wollemia nobilis (assembly GCA_028583015.1). Classification (NCBI taxonomy): domain Eukaryota; kingdom Viridiplantae; phylum Streptophyta; class Pinopsida; order Araucariales; family Araucariaceae; genus Wollemia; species Wollemia nobilis. The sequence continues at coordinate 115,671 of JAQPPZ010001471.1, read as the reverse complement.
CTAGTTGCAACACTCCATCTGGTTCATATCTCATTTTTCCATTGGATGACGAACTCTCCATTTTGTTTGAGGTTGTAATGTATTGGCTCACTACTTGGTTCTTCAATTTGATCATGTATTTATGTTGGCATTTTTGAAGGTGAGGTATTTATTCTTCCAATTGTGGTTTAATTTTTTCATACTTAGTCATCCATGCCCAAGCAATGCATTGTATGTAGATTTTTGCATTTCAATAATTACAAAATCTAGCATAAATTCCTATTCCACTATCCATACTTTCTAGTTCATAAGTACTCTTTTTGTTTATATGTCGTACTGATTTGCTCCATATGACCTAGAATTGGATATCTTAATGTGAGCTAGCCAATATTTTTTATGTCTTCTTTGGGATCACATTTACGCTTGATCCTTTATCTATGATCACTTGATCGGTTAATGGTCCAATATCTCCATATGCACTAATGTTGGCTTCTTATTGACTTTGATCATTAATATCATTGGATCAATGAACTACTCTTGTTTGATGTTTGCTATATCTTGGATTTAATTTCTTTTCTTCATATTTATCATTTCACCCATTGTAGCATACAATTTAGGTATTGAACTGAGTAAATTCTAAAAATTTACTTCCATGATCATGTTGAGTACTTGTTTCACCATATATTCCATTGATGTCTGGTTCTCTATTATGATCTCTATTCTTTTTAGGGTTTTTTCTTAGAGTATCCTTTCTTAATTCTCCTTCTCCAATTATTCTTTTATCATTTCCTAAGCGCAATCACTCTTTCTTCTTGGAAGGGTTTGGATACTGCTCCATTTTGCTAGCATGAGTTCTGGTCATTATTAGAACTTCTTTTTCTTTCTCAACCTCATTACTAAATTTAGTAATTCAATTAAATTAACATTCCGTGTGCCACTCATACTTTCTCTATTTGGGAAATTTATCTCTTTATGGTTACTTGGTCCACACCATCAACACATTTGGGTAACATTATTACCATTGGTATTGCCTCCAGTAAGAGGTTTGGGATAATGTTTTGCTAAATTTCCTAATTCTTGACAATTTTAGCATTGGATAATTAGTCTTCCATTAGAGTCATACTATAGATGACTTTTTCAACCCTCTCTTCCACCTCGATGGTTATTCCTATATATTCCTCTTGTTGCACTTTGTCCATTTATCGTGGCATTTGGTTGTTATTTCTATTGTACTATCATCATTTGATGCCTTGCTCCTCTCATATTAAATGGACAGTCTGCAATAGGATGTCCTTCCACATTATATATATTATAAATATGTTTCCATTGAAAATTTGATATTCATGTGTCATTCCAATTTGAAATTCAAACACTAGATGTATTTTCAGTCCTTCCTCACTTTACCTTTCACTTCTTTCATATTTTCTCAAATTATTTCTGAAAGGAATGTACAACACTTTGGACCTTGTCTTTTTCATCACTGTCAAAATTGTCATTCCTTGAATACCCCATGATTCTAATTATCATTTGTTTGGATTCACTATCAAAATTATTTGCTTTTTTGATAGCTTCCTCATATGTGTAGGATGGCACTACCTTCATATTATTTCTATTCTTTGGTAGAAGTCTGTCTATAAACCAACGTTTCACCAGTCCATCTGCTGGTGGCATTTGTATTTTATCAGCAAGTTATTTTAGTCTTTTGTTATAATTCTCACATATTCATTTGGATTTTTTTTCTTGCATAAATTTTAGTTATAATATTTTTATCATCTCTTAAAGGGTAAAATTATTCTATAATTACATCTTGAATAGTATTCCATTGTGTAAAATGTTGGGTACTCTATTTCTTGAAGTACCAATCTATAACCATTGCTCGTAAGGTGGAAAAACATTATTACAACTATTTTATCAATTGTGTTACTCCATTCACACCCCAAATCATAATACAAGTACCTATGTGTCATGTTGGGTCTTCTTTCTCTTCTCTAGTGAAGGATGGGCATTTTTGTTTGCCTGCTCTATTGGCAATATTTTCCATTAGAAATCTTCCAATATCCTTGTCACTTGATGATGACTCCTATGGAGTTCTATTCCACTCCCTCTAAGTTGTAGGAGGTTCAAATTCTTGTGAAGTACATGTTCAAAAATCCTTCTCCAAGTTTCATGTACTTTACTATTTTATGACCTCCTTCACGAGTAAACAAGATGTGGCTCTAGTATTCATCCCCAAGAATCCACATGTGGTTGCTTTAGTACAAAAATCTGATATTCTGCACCTATTGGCCAAATTATTTCCACTGGATTAGTTGTTACCATCTACCATTTACTTACAATGTTATATTAAATTGCATTCCAAATATCTTCCTCCATGATTTGATTTTATACTTCATTCTTTGTTGTCAATAATAGTATTTTCCATATTTCTCACTCTGCTCTTGAACTCTCATCGTCCAAGTGATTCTACACTCATTTAGCCTCTAGTTGTGATTCTTCATATTGAATTTATGTTCTTTGGTTTTCCAGCTTGGCACTTCTCCTAAGTGGTATTTGATTCCTTACTTGTCAGCCTTGTAGCCTAGAATCTATCATTCACCTCCTTACCTTGTCATGTTCAGTTCTTCCTTGATCCAAAGTTGATCTAGGAAACAATACCAAATGTAGATAGTGGTGAGTACTTTCTTGGGACAAGGGAATTATAGGTTTTAAAGGAGGAAGGAATGGAAATTTTGACTAGAATTCATCATGTCAATGTTTTATTGTGTATCACCCAGAAGGCTATAATAGACTGGTTAGATAGCTAGTTATTATGAATAATTAAACAAGACAGATGACTAATGATAAATTTCTCAAATAAATAAGTCATGATGGATGAATGATAAGTTATAGTCATCTTAGTCAAACGGAGGGCTAACTACTCTTGAAAGGTATGCTAGGATGGATCAATCCCAAATGGATATGCCTAAACTGATGATTGAAGATGATAATCCTAGGATGGATAAGCTAGATGAATGTCTTATGATAGCTCCTATACATTAGTTATCCTATAATTTAGTTTGCATGTTCCTACAATTATTTTGGCTTCACCTAGGTGATTTCTCTTACAACTCTACACAACATAGATCTAACACATGAAAATAACACATACACAAGACAAAATGAAAACCAACCAGATCATTGTATTAAAAAAATGAGGAATACATCAAAATTCTCAACTGCAATACAACAAGAGTTATGCATAAGGGTTTAAACCCAAAATGTACGTGTAAAAAAATTGGGAATCCGTTGCGAAACCCTGGTGAATCCCGACCAAATTCATGTAGGAGGACATGGCGAATTACCTTATTTAAATTTTTTTTTATAAAATATTGGTAAATTTGAAATTTTTGGTTGGACCGGGTGGAAATTGAGATCCAGCCATGGGTCGGTGTAAAAAATGGTTCGACCTTGACCCGGGTGTAGAAAAAGGTCCGATCTCAAACCAAGTACAAAACATGGTATTGGTTGTGGAGCCTGATTCTCTCTCATTTGGAGGTCTTATTTTCAGCCACACTTGGACCCACTCCATGAATGGGGAGTGTAGGGGGTGCAACTCCCCCCTAATACATTTTTGGATATCATCTGGATGCAGAACAGGGTCCAGATATCGATCAAATGCAGAACAAGGTCGAGATATCGATCGAATGCAAAACAGGGTTTAAATATCAATCGAATGCAAAATAGGGTCCAATAGTCTAATCAGATGTAGAATAGGATTTGGATATCGACCGGACGTAGAACAGGGTCCGGTAGTTTATTCAGATGCAAAACAGGGTCTAAATATCGATCGAAAGTAAAATAGGGTCCAAATATCGATCGGATGCAAAACAGGGTTCGGTAGTCTGATCGAATGCAAAACAGGGTCTAGTAATCCGTCCGAATGCAAAATAGAGTCCGCATATTGGCCTTGTGTAGAACAGATTCTGGTAGTCTGTCTAGATGCAAAATAGGTTCCAAATATCAGCCTTGTGCATAATAGGGTTCGGTAGTCCATTCAGATGCAAAATAGGATATGGATATCGGCCTTGTGCAGAATAGGATTCGGTAGTCCAATCGGATGCAAAATAGGTCCAAATATCAACCTTATGTAGAACAGGATATGGTAGTCTGTCCGAATGAAAAATAATTTTTGGATATCGACCTTGTATAGAACAACGTTCGGTAGTCCATATGGATGTAAAACAGGGTCCGATCTGGTGCAAAAATGGTTTCGATCTTATTTGGTGCAGAAATGGATCCGATCTAGTGCAGAACTAGGTCGGGATATCCATCTAGTGTAGAACAATATCTAGAAATAAAAAAGTATTGATGGGGTGTTAGTTATATATAGTGGTATACTTGGCTAATTGGGCGGGATAATTTAGAAATTTTAAAATTTTATGGCGAAAAGGGTCCTCTATTTAGGCGGGATTGTTGGCAAATTTTTAAAAATATTCGTGATACTATTATCAATGCACGGTGAACCGACACCTAAAAAAATTTTATCCCAAATTTTTTTGGCTAAATGGTCGACGTCCAGGTCCCCCAAATTCATAAATTTTAATTTTTGAAAATACCAATTTTCGCCCCAATGGTGAAAATTCACCGCTATGAATAACCCTGAGTACAATGCTACATGCTCCTTCAAACTACTCTCCTTGATAATATGTGGGTCTTCCTTGCATGAATATGGATTTCTACAAAATGAAAAGGGGTTGTATTTATAGTGTGGCTTTGGTGGATACTGTAACCATCCAGGCCCCAACTTCCCCAACTTCCCTTTTGTTACAGTGTTAACTACTATCTAGAACTAAGCATCCTATAACTAATCAGTCTAGACTAACAAATTAGTATGGAGGTTAACTAATCAGTCCTTGACAAATACATGATGGTTTATGACACATATATCACTTTACATTATAAAACATATTATAAAATGTTGAGCAACATTATTTGACCAATTTGACTATTCCAATTTTGTACATAATTACAAAGGCATTATGTAGACATTTTGTCAAACACTTTGAATTTTCATTTCTTTTTGGAACTATTATCTATAGTCTATCACTTGATTATAAAAGGTCTAAAGGAGAACATGTCTAGATTATCCCAAGGGTGATACAACATCATTAAATATAGGGATTTTCTAAACAAAAACTTGTACTTGGGAAAGCAAATCATGTGGTATTTTCCAACATCATTTGTGAATGAAATGCTATCAATTATCATGTAGTATCAACACATTTTATGTCATGAGAAAATGCATGGAGTGGAAATAGAATCAAATTTTGATGAAGACACAACCTTTTCCAACTTTAAAGCATCCCACATATAGGATTATGAGTTATAATAATGGAAAATTCACACTCCCAGATGGTATGCATTATATGCTAATAAGAGGATGTAAACATATTTTTATCTTGATGTGAAAATAAATAATATGATCATAAGTTTCTATATTACCTTAGAACTACCTTAGGGTTCATAAATTTTGAAGGAAAATGAAGTAGAGAAATCAGAGAGTGGATGGCTCACAAAACATACACGTGGGATGATTCCAAATAAAATGTAGGTGTATTGTCTGATATTTTTTTGACTCCTTCCGTGGTCTTCAAATAATCAGTAGGTAGATCCCATGACTATTCTTGGTAAATGCTAGAAATTTCTACTTGTTAGCCCCCCTTTCCAACCCATTTAACTAGCTTATCCAACTCTTCTTATGCCATCAAATAACATTTCTTCCATTGCCCTACACAAACTACATCAAGTTGTAACCACAACCTTTCCATCACATGGGTTAACTTAGTGAAACAAGTTACCACTTGCTGGTCAATACATGCACCCATATCTGGTGGATCTAAAAATTAGGCATTTCCAATAGTATGTTTTTGCACCATTCTTCCTTGATTTTCTCATCTTACTTGATTTTTGTAGGCTCCTTTCCTTTCTTAGAAAGGTCAATGGGCTTCTTAGCCACTTTCTCATCTGTGATCATTGATTATTTTGTAGGTATCTATAATTGAATGCTTTCTCCTACAACTATTACATCCTTATAAGACATATCTATCTGTTTTAGGTCCTTATCATGTATTATTCTTGTATCTTGCTCTTGAGACACTTCCTCCACTAAAATAGGATTTTTCTATTTTCCTACTAGTGGATATTAAATGAATTTCTAAATGAGTGGTGTTTCCTCATTCATCATACTTACTTCTATCTTCTATGTGGTTCCTTGGTCTATAGACTGGCCCATATCCTTTGCCTTATTATCCATGAGCATATACTTAAATGAGAAGACCCATAGGGTGTCTATAAAGGAGGTCTTCAAAAATTGGGATTCCAAGGGTACTGTTGGAACAAAATCTGCCTTCGGTTAATAGTGTTGCGCCTTAGACTTTGCCAACATTGAATAGACAGATCTTGCTTGAGATCATCTGTCTAGTCTCCAGAGAAGGCTGGTTCCTTTGAGTTTTTTAGAGAAAAGGGGAACAAGAGATAAGGGAAATATAGCCTAAGCTAGAACTTTTCTCACGGTACAGATTAGACAACAACAAACATTGATGATGCAGATTACTACTTTCAGAGTTTTCTTTATATCTTCTTATAGAAAACATGAATTCTTGAGTGCGACTTTTAGATGTTCGTCTAAATACATGTAAATATATTTTAATGTTCAACTCTAGAAACAAGGTTTATACGTGCACAGTCCAGATTTCAGAACAGATACATTATAAAACTTAGAATGAATAAAAGTTAAAACACCAGATACATACACTTGCACACAAAAGTTTCGAAAGCCAGAAGAAGAAATCTTTTATTGCTTGTAATCTAGTACATGTACATCAAGCCTGTAAACGTCCAAGAGCCGACCTTTTTTCATGGTCGACTCACTCCTATTTATACCCTAAAAAGAGTATCTTCTACTATGTACATTTAATTTCTTCAATCAATTACAAGTAATTGTCTGCGTAGTTTCTAAGAATATACAACGGATTTCCCATAGATTGGATAGATTTCCTTCTGGCTAAATTTAGATGAGCCTGTTATTCTGCAATCATCCAACGGACCTGCTAGGTTATAATCAACTGACCATTCTTCAGAAATCAACACCTGATGTCAGTGCATGTCCCAGTTGCCAAAAATATACTCTATTTCCTTGGCAAAAATTGGACATGTCACGAAATCGTGACACTCTTGTTTCTCTGCCTGCCTCCCCTTTTTGAGTCATGAAAATGCAACATGTCATGAAATCATGACATTTCTATGTCTTCAGCTTGATTCTTCTTCTTGCATCATGAAAATGTGACATGTCATGAAATCGTGACACTTCTGCCTCCTTGTTCTCTTTTGTTGCTTTTGGCCACGAAAATGCAACATGTCGCGATATCGCGACACTTTTTCCTTCTTGCTCTTTCTCTTCTCTTTTGCCATGAAAATGCAACATGTCACGATATCGCGACACTTTTTCCTTCTTGCTCTTTCTCTTCTCTTTTGGCCGTGAAAATGCAACATGTCACGATATCGTGACACTTTTTCCTTCTTGCTCTTTCTCTTCTCTTTTGGCCACGAAAATGCAACATGTCACGATATCGCGACACTTTTTCCTTCTTGCTCTTTCTCTTCTCTTTTGCTCGTGAAAATGCAACATGTCACGATATCGCGACACTTTTTCCTCCTTGCTCTTTCTCTTCTCTTTTGGCCACGAAAATGCAACATGTCGCGATATCGCGACACTTTTTCCTCCTTGCTCTTTCTCTTCTCTTTGGCCATGAAAATGCAACATGTCGCGATATCGCGACACTTTTTCCTCCTTGCTCTTTCTCTTCTCTTTTGGCCGTGAAAATGCAACATGTCGCGATATCGCGACACTTTTTCCTCCTTGCTCTTTCTCTTTGCTTTTGGCCATGAAAATGCAACATGTCGCGATATCGCGACACTTTTTCTTTTTTTTTTTTATCGCGACACTTTTTCCTCCTTGCTCTTTCTCTTTGCTTTTACCGTGAAAATGCAACATGTCGCGATATCGCGACACTTTTTCCTCCTTGCGGTATTTTGCTTTTTCTTTGATCTTTAGCATATGGGCCACTTCGGTCTTCTTGGAAAATATGCAAAAAGGTGCATCAGCTATTTTTCTGTAGTTAGTCACTTTTTGACTAACATTCTTGGCACCTTTCGGGGAATTTTTGCTCACAAAAATAGAGACCAGGCCTTCATCCATTGGGAAACGGAGTCACCAACATAGTTGCGAAAAGTAAAATTTCGAGTGGAAAAACAAAGATAAAAGAAAAAGAATGCACTTTGGAATATAGGTGATCTTTACCTTATCAGAACCTTTCTTTTACCGCTTAGGGACTTAACCTTTGTCTGAAGAACACAAAAATTCAATTCTGGGAGCTGGTCCCAGCTCTGGCTGCTGGCTGCTGCCCCTGATGTTTAGATCTTCTGATTTTGTCCATGGCTGCAATTATCTCTTGATAAGTTTTGCACACTTGATTCTAGTCTTCATCTTCTAAATCAGAAGAATCAATGAAAAGTTGATAGACATACTGCAATTCTTCCACTTTATCATAAGAAATGATCTTTTGTTTTAAAATCAGTTCTTGTAAACAGGTTTTAATCTGTGTTAGCCTCTGGATCATTTCCATGACCTGCGTTTCTCCTACAGGTTCCTGCCAGCTGTCTATGTCTATTTCATCTTCAACAAAAGCTTTTATTGATGCCGAAAGGACTTCTTCCTTCAAAACTTTTGAACCTTCATCCCAGAGGTAAGGAAGCCCATTATGGATAGCCAAATCAAGATTTTGGAGCAACCCTTTCGCTTCATCCTCAAGCTCATGCAGAAACTTATTTCCCTGTGCTATCAATTTAAACTTCCTAAAGAAGTTCTTTGCTACTATTTTAGCTTGAGACCAGGCTTCACTTCTGAGTTTGGCTTCCATGCTTCTTGGCATCTTTTTCGACAAAATCTGAATTTTAGTAGCCGCATCCTCTCTTTTCAATAAAAATGCTTCGGCAGCCTCAAATTCCTGTTTTACTACTTCGGTAACTTCCTTTACTTTAGCCAAATACAACAATAAAGGTTTAGCCTTTAATACTAAAAACAACAAATCTTTTAACAATTCCTTCCTCATGCTCTTTACTTTATCTTTCGAAAATCTGGAAGGGGCATTTTGTTGTTCGACCAACTGTTGTTGTAGCTGCTGTATCTGTGTATTTAATGCCTGAATCTGAGCTTCTGCTATACTCAACTTTTCTTTACCTTTTTCCACTTCACTGGCAGCAGCACTGAATTTACCCTCCCATTTTTTAGCCTCTAAAGTAAGAGCCTTCTCTACTATTTTTTGCTCTTTCACTACAGCCTCTAATTCCTTTCTCTTCTCCTTTTCCTTCAAAAACATTTCTTGATAGTGTCCTCCCTGTAAGTATATGGTCCCAAAATGTGCTTGGGCTTTCACCCACTCATCTTGCATAGGCAGTTGAGATATATCTTCGTTTATCTCTTCTGCCTGGTAATCTTCCACGGTCATTTCTCCCTTTGATTTCTTAGTAATGGGAGTTAATTTCAACTTCTTCCTCTGCATATTGGCTGGATCTAAAGCAATGATTTCTCTTACAGTAGCTGGTGCTTTAGAATCTCCAGCTGCATGTGAAGTCCACCAATCTAAAGCATTCCTGCTCACCCTTTTTAGATTTTCAATCTTGGCCATGGTGGAATGTGACTCAGTCCCTTGAGAAGTTGTAACTCCAGCCGCTGGGATGTCAATGCTAGGGAGAAATGGAATGGGAGCAACTACGGACCCAATATTTAGCGGACTCTGGGAAGATGCTACCATTTCTGGGAGAACAAGGTAATTTTTTGGCAAGGACATTATATTTTTGTCGATTTTAGAAAAGGAAGGAGAATTACAATGGGAATGAGTAGGAGAATGAGAAGAAGAAAGTGAAGAAAGCATACCTATTTCCGGTTGGACTGGCTGTTGGTGTCCTTCTTCTTCTTCATGTTCACTGACGACAATTTCTTCACTCTGCATTTTTTCCTCATCAGGAGTTTTATTTTCTTCATCACTTTCATCTAAGTTTATAATTTGTTTCTCATGCTGCTCTTCTACCATCAGGATCTCCTTTTTAACCAAAATTTGTTTTTTATTTTCACTCTTTTGGCTCTCTTGAGCCGAACTGGGTGGGTCGCGTGGGACTTCCTTATGTGAAGTTTCATGCTCAACGTTCTGAGCATCTGCATCAGTGTTTCCTTCAGTTGTATGGGTTGGTTCACCTTCCTGAGTCTCTTTCCCTGAGTCGTCCTCTGTATCTTGAGGCTCTTGATCACTAGACAAAGTTTGAATAATACTCTTGTCTTTTCTCCTATCCGCCATCATTTTCAATTTCCTCATTCTTTCTGCTACGGGTTCATCAGATTCTGTACCCGAGTCTGCAGGTGGAACAAATTTTACAACCTTTGAGGAATGATGTCTGGATGTCAGGGTATCTGCCCCAAGTGCTAGATGCTTCTCTCTTTGATGGACTAGAATAGGTTCAACTCTCCCCTGTCCTTCTTTGCCCAGCCCTTTTCCATCATAGCCCATTTTCAACATCATTTGGGCGGCCTTCGAACTATAAGTCTTTCCTTGTTCTTCAGTAAAGACCTCTTCTATCGACCTTTTCCTAGCTGTCCTAGGTTTGGTCTGAACAAGGGGAAGATTCTGAACCTCTGTAATCGCTTTTCCCTTACCAGCTTTAGGCTTCTGGGATTTCTCAGGTGGCTGGGACACTTCGGGAGCAGAAGAATGACCACTTCCTATGCTTGGAGGGATTCTAACAGGGAAACTTCCTCCCCAGGAGTCATGGTGTTCAGCATACCGAGTTTCGAATAGATTGTCATTTTTGGTGGGATATCTTGATGAAATAAAATTTGTCTGAACTCTCATTACCCACCATTCTCAAATTTTTGCCACATCCCAATCTGGCCTATTCTTCTGAATCTGGGCGATTTTTCTCTCCGTCAACTGATGAGCCTTTTTATTTTTTGGGTCAAATTGAACAATTACTTCATAAAAGTCATGCCAAGGAGGCAAAGGCTCCATCTTCTCTATGTGCCACTCCAATGGTACATCTTCTGTGTTATTCCTATTTTCTTCAATATCATCCCTGATTTTAACATGAAATTCTTTTTTATGTGTTTTATTCAAGATGGACTGTCTTTCAGCGAACCTGTTTATGGGGTCATATTTCCATCTTTGCGGAATCTCGATAAGACCCAATTTTCTTAAATACTCCGCTATCTGTTCATTTTGCCCCTTCCTTGAAATAGTAATCCCTTCAAAACTAAAGGGCATATTACAGGTACTGGTTTTCCCAATTCCAGTCCCGAATTTGACATTAATGTTTTCTGTTTGCCTTACATATTCTAAGGCAAAGATTCTATCAGTCACATAATGGGGAAGTAAAAAGGGTTTGTCTGTAAACCCATACAATCTGATACACACTCCTTGTGTTAGGATAAACCAATCCCCCTCCTCTGCAAACTTGGTTTGCAATACCTTTTCCGCTTTGGGGGTCAATCTTGTTATTTGCCCATACATGATTTTTAGTGCAGGGCCCAAAAATTCCCTATTGAAATCATAATACGATTCGGATTTGTATAACACATTAGTCCATTCATATACTGGCAAAATTTCTCCCTTTTCATTCTTATCATTCTTTGAAATGAAATCTAACTCTTGAGACATGAAATAAAAGAATAACCATACCAAATATGAAGTGTATCTGAAAGAAAACTGGGTGCCAGCCTTCAATGCTGCCAAACCCTCATGAATTTCTGCACTTAAGAACCCAGGCCAGTCAAAGAAAATAGGTCTCACACTCCTGCTCATAACAGTCGAATCATACATTTTGGGGTTCGACAAACACTCTGCTACAACCACCTGCCATTTCTGAACCTTTTCATCATTTTTTAGTCCCGCAATCATGGCCAAGATGGAATATAGTTCAGGGTTTTTAAAAGCTGCCCTGTCAATTGGGGGTTCTGGTGGATTTGCCCCTTCTGGAAGATCTTTTAGCTGAGTGGCTAGGAAACCCCTCACCTTTTTGGATGAGCCAAAATATGTAGCCTGTTCTAAGGGGTCAAATTTCTTAGGTTCTAAGGGAGGGACACGACCCGCAGCGAAAGCAGAAACAAAAGCATCTTTGGACAGAGGAAAAAGGACCTTCCCTGAAAAATCCCTAACTTTTCTCCCTTTTTCATCATAGAAATTTGCAATTGCCCTTACCAGTTATGGGCAGGGATGGACAGGAATATATACATACCAGTACAAGAAAGAATGGTATGCAAACGTTGAAGGAGAAGACGCAGAAACCCCAGTTGCTACCCGGTTCTTTATATTGCTCCGAATCTCCGTCGGGTCCTTCCATGTTATTATCGTATCTGCAATCCGGGAGTCTCTGTCAATAAAACTAGCACTATTTTCTTCCCTTCTGTTCACTACCGAAGTAGTCGGGAGTGATGAGGTAGATGTTGCCTGGTCTTTCACCTTCTTTGGAGCCATTACGAATTATCAGGTATGCAGATTTTGAACCTCCTCTGATTACTTCACAATTCTTTCCTCACTACGCTATAGTGCAGTGGTATAATAGTGGCTGGCGAGACTTCTGGCTTCCCAAGCATCACAGAGACAATTCCTCGCTTCTTTTCTTCTCCAAGAGCTTTGAGCAAGTTTGCAAATGGCGAAATGCCTCTCTGAATCTTTGAATTTAATTTTATATCACCTAGGAGGACATGCAAAATTAATGCATTAAATGACGGTTGGTTGATTTGATTTTGTCTGTCTTTTCTTCGGTTTCCGTTCTTGCCATATTTCTTAGGAAACTCCTAAAAACGCTCGTCGGCTCATTAAAAACCCACTTGGGGACTCGAAATTATCCCATGCCCGAAAAGATGCTAACTGACAGATTAATTATCTTCTCCCACTGGACTTCTGGCACGTGGTTGCTTTAAAAAACATTTGGCGGTGGAAATTTTTTGGAAATATCCCGAGGAGCACACATAACATATTTCGAAACTTTCTTTTTATTCATCCCTTCTCGCCGAATTTTCAGGCGATCACGCGACAGCCCCAGATTTTTGAAAATTTGAAATAATAAGGGCGAATTTTTCCCTCCAGATTTCATTCAAAATATCGGACCCCGCTAGTCCGCAAAAAATGATTCTTATTAGGCCGTAAAAAGGGAAATATTTACAAAACTCCAAACTTATAATATACTGTACATATAATGGTGATCTGTAGCTTTTATCGGAAATACAACTTTAGGTGAAATGCATTCACTGTGATGGGTAGAACCCATCCATCTTGATCTTTTAACCGGAAGGCATTGAATTGCTTTTCTGAAACAATTTCGAATGGCCCCTCCCAGAACGCATCAAACTTGTCATGGTGTCCTGGCTTTGCTTTCTTGACATTCCATTTTAATACCAGGTCACCTGTTTTGAATTTCTTGAAAGTGGTTTTCTTATCGAACCACCCGACTATTTTTACCATATGCTTTTGATGATGATCGTAGGCCTGTTCCCTAGATTCTTCAAGCTGTAGAAGTTGCATCAATCGGGCATCCATTGGATGACCTTCATCTTCGTTAACTTGGTTTAGCATCCTCAACGCGGGTATCTCCATATGAATCGGTAGAACAACTTCTTTGCCATAAACCAAAGCATATGGCGATGTATTGATTGATTTTTTGATTGAGATTCTATCGACCCACAGGGCTTGATTCAGGAGTGAGTGCCAGTTCTTCTTATTGTCCTCTAATGTTCTTTTTAGAATTCTTAGAAGATTCTTATTAGTAGACTCAGCTAATCCATTACCTTGTGGGTAATAATTAGAGGAAGTCTTCAGGTAAATTCCATATCTACTGACGAATTCGATCATCTTTGCACTAGTGAAAGGGGATCCATTGTCTGTAATCAAAGAATCTGGTATGCCAAACCTTGTGATTAGACTTTCGACAAATTCTATCACCACTTCTGAATCAGCTTTCTTCGTAGGCACTGCTTCTACCCACTTGGTGAAGTAGTCCATGGTAGTGAGAATGTATTTGTGGCCTGATGATGAGTTTGGCTCTATTATCCCTACGAAATCCAACCCCCACTACTGGAATGGTTCCTCGACTTGAATAGCTTTTAAGGGCATAGGTGCATTCCTGTTTCTTCCCACATACCTCTGACACTGTTCACACCTCTTGGTCACTTTGTATGCATCTAGGAAGATGGAAGGCCAATAACATCCAGCTCTAAGGATCTTCAAAGTTGTAGTTCGACCTGCATAATGTCCCCCTGAAAAACCCCCATGAAATTCATCTAACACTTTCTGCTTTTCATTATCGGGAACGCATTTTAACAATACACCATCGATGTTAATCTTGTACAACCCCTCTGTTCGAAGGGTATATTTCAATGCTTGGGTTCTGAATCTCCTTCTCTAGGAAGCGTTCATATCTTCAGGACATGACCCAATCTGAAAATACCTCACAAAGTCGTCGATCCAACTTGAACCTACTCTGTCTTGGTGTTGCTCTGTGTTTGCCATGACGGGGTGGCTCTCCCCATATCCACTTGCAGCTTGCTTGGCCAATTCTTGGCACAAAGCTCTCCCTCTCGACTATTTTAGTAGGATGTATTTCTACATCATACTCTTGGATGCGAGTCACCCATCCAACTCTTTTTTCACCCAATTCTCCTTGAATTATGAAGTTCCTTACATCGGGATGAATAACATACACCATCGTCCGACTCTGGGATAAGAAGTGTTTTAGCTTATTCAAGGATTTCATAATTGCATATACTTGTTTTTCTATGAAGTTGTACCTTTCCTCATGTTTGTGCATGGTGGAACTCAGAAAGGCTATGGGTCTTTCTTCATCATCTGCTCCTTTCTGAGTGAGAACTGCAGCATAACTATCTTGCTCTCCGACAACATATAGTATGAAACCTCGGGAATAGTCAGGGTTAACTAGCACAGGAGCTTGAGCGATGGCTTCTAGAATTTTCTGGAAAGCTTCTTTCCTTGGCTCTGTCCATTTGAAAGGAGCGTCCTTTTTCAATAATTCAGTCATTGGCTTAACCGTTTGGGCAAAGTCCGCAATGAATTTTTTGACAAAATTTATTTGCCCAAAGAAGAGACTGCAAACCTTTCTTGTTAACTGGGAGCGACAACTCAAGAAGTGCCTTCACTCTATCAGGGTCAATTGACAGCCCAACTTTAGAAATAACATGCCCAAGGAGTATTCCTTCTTCCACAGCAAAAATAGATTTTTTTGGATTTAGTGATATTCCAAATTCTCTACATTTCTCAAATACTTGTTGCAGATGAGTGGCATGGTCCTTTTTGTCGTGAGAAAAAATAGTCATGTCATCTAAATAGACGACAATAATTTTGTTCGCAAGCTCCCCAAAAGCTACGTCCATGGCTCTTTGGAAAGTTGCTCCTGCGTTAGATAATCCAAAGGGCATCCTTTGGTATGCAAATGTTCCCCACTTAGTGGTGAACGCAGTCTTGTATTGATCTTCATTTCTCACCCAAACTTGATTGTAACCAGAGAAGCCATCTAACAGAGAAAACCTTTTTTCTCCCGCCACAGTATGAAGGATTGGGTCAATCTGGGGTAAAGGATAGTGATCCTTTAAAGAGGCTCTGTTCAAATTTTTGAAATCGATGCATAGTCGTATTTCTCCATTTTTCTTGCGGACTGGAACTAAATTTGCCACCCAGGTAGAGTGCTTGATTGGGTATATTATCTTAGCCTGTAGGAGTTTTAACAACTCCTGTTTCATTAAGGCTTCAATTTTAGGATTCACAGGCCTCTGCCTCTGCCTAAAAGGTTTAGCTCCTTCCTCTAGTTCGATGGTATGTTGAATGACCTCTTTCCTGTACACTTTCAGATCACTATAAGTCCAGGCTATTATATCTGGATATTCTCTACATAACTATTTTATTTGTTCTAGTTCTACTTCTGTACAATCGGTCCCTACTTTGATCATTTTTCCCGGTTCTAGTTCTATTTCCTTATACCGACGTTCATCTACCTTGATCCTTCGACCTACAACTCTGTCGCTATTGTCAAAAAGGCTCTCCAGGGTGATCAGTCCCCTGGGGATATGATTATTTTTCAGTTGAATAAGGCTCTCTTCGTCCTCTTCTTGTAACGCTCTTTCTGTAGAGCAATTCATCTCATGAATCAAAAAATCTAGGATCTGCTCATCATTTTTGAATACTTGCCAAAAAATGTCCTTGTCGGGCACAGAAGGCCTGTATATAAGTCTGACTATTTTAGACTTCTGAATAACATTACTGACTGGGCAAAAATTGGATCCTACTGACGCTAACAGGTCTGCATGGGTGTTCTTCTCTCTGGAAATGGATTTTATGTTTAGTGCTTCAAAATTTTCCAATAGATCCAACACTTTGTTTTTGTAAGCCTTTAGGTAATGTTGCTTACAAATGCATTTACCAAGAACCTGTTTAACAATCAGCTCTGAATCTCCATAGATCAGCAGCTGCTTTACGCCCAATTTTTTAGCTTTCCTAAGTCCCAAACACAAAGCTTCATATTCAGCCGTGTTATTGGTGCAACTCCATGTCAACCTATATGAAAAGACCTTTTCTTTTCTAGTAGGTGAAATCAGAACAATTCCAGCTCCTGCTCCATTTTTGCACCTTGACCCGTCAAAGTACAATTTCCATAACTGGTTGGCCGAATCACCTATTTTAGGGACAACAACAGGAAGCTTTTTTGGTTTTTCAATGGAATAGCTTCCTATTTCTGTCTCTACCATAGCGTTGAAATTCTCCATCGAAAACTGATCTTCAGATTGGAGTTCCTCCATGGTTTCTTCCATTAGATCAATATTTTCCAATTCCTCGGACATCATGTTTACGGTAGTTGTTTCCTCTAGTCTTTCTACGTGAAAAGTAGATGGTTTTTCATTGTAGATCTTGACTCTTTTACCTTTGAAAGGTACCTCCAAATGAGAATAATCTAGAGATAGATAACCACCCAGTTTGGCTGTGAACTCTCTGGATAAACACATACCGAAATATGGTTCTAAGTCTACAACAACTACTTCTTGTATGATGACTACTTCTGGCATTCTGTGGAGTTGAATAGGGATATCTTTGATCACCCCGATAGTTTTTACTGGAGTACCATCTAATTGCAACACACCAGGATGACTTCGAGTATATTCCATCCCCATTATGTCACATACGGCTTTCGGCATCACCGTAGTTGCGGCCCCTGAATCAATCATGCAATTGTGAACTATCCACCCCTCCATTTGCAAGGATAGATAGAATGGGGGTGGTCTATTTTTCCCAGAGGTTGACACAACATTTGCTTGTATAACATTTGAGGAAGAGGTATCATTCTTTAAATTTAAGGATTCTTGGAGGAGGTCGATCTGACCAGGAATTTGCAGTGCATCATACATGCTTATTTTGGAAGGGGTCCTCTTCATTTCTTCTGCAATGTTGAATGAAAGAGTTGCAGCTGGGGATACTTCAACACTTTTCTCCCTTCCACTAGTCGATGCATCATATCTATCTCTGTAGACCTGCGTAGCTTCTGTTCTTTGTCTTTTTGTTAATGAAGGAAATCTGAGTCTTTCCTTCGCTTGCTCTTGAGTCTCGCTCCCTTTTCTAGGAGGAAATTCTTTTCTTGGTGTAGTCGCAAGAGTCTGAGGAGGATCAGAACGTCCTTTCTCATTAGACTAGTTTTTCTGTGGAGTCGCCCTGGGGGTAGGAGGAAAACTTAGTGGTTGGAGTTCCTTAGGGTCGACTTGTAATGACTTTTTTCCCGACCTTGTCAGGACTGAGACTTGTTCCACGGATGGCATTGCCAAATTGTGGTGGACTTCTCTAATTATGTTCACCTGTCCCTTGCCGGTTTCTTTGGCTCTTTCATTAATAACCGCTTGCACATGATGTTGATGAATCATGCATGAATCTTCTCCATGAGGATCATTGCAAGTGGTACACCAAGAATCAAAATTAGTGGGTTCTCCATTATCTCCTGTCTCATTTGCATACACCACATTTTTTCTTATCTTGCCCTCTTCCACTTGTTGAAGCACCTTCCTTTTGTATCTGTGGAAATCTTCTTGCTTGGATATTCCGTTCAGCCTCCCTCTTTTTCATGGATGCCATTTCATTTGACAATGTCTTCATTGTATCAATTATGGTCGTGTATTGATCATTGGGGGGAGCTGATGCAAGGGGTGTGGCTGGTAATGCAAGGAATGTAGGAGGTGCGGCTATAGCTGGGAGAGCCTGCGTTGATGGGAGTACAGGCAGTTTAGAAATTGATGCTTGGGAAAGCTCTGGTACAATTGGCAATAGACTCTTTGATGGATATCTTTTTGTAGCGATGAGATCAGCTTCACCCTTTGCTGCCTCTAGATAGATCCCAGGAAAAGTGGTTACACGGGATTGCCTTATTATCATACTGAGATCTGAATCAAAAGCCCTTAAATAATAGCATATAGCTTGTTCTTCCATGGGTTTTAGGCCCTGCGGTACTCTATCACGAGTTCTGGTAAATCTGATGTTGAAATCCTGGATTTCTTCTCATGGATGCCTCTCAATGATAGTGAATTGATTCAGCAATGTGAAAGGATCCGCATGTATATTAAATTCATCGACCAGACGGTCGACAAGCACTGCCCAAGAAGTAATGGATCCAGTGGGGAGCGCTCTGTACCAATAGAGCATCTTTCCCTTCAAAGATATAACTAGCAATCTGACCATTACATCTTCCTGAGTGATATTGTAAATAGATGCTAGCGATGATACATCTAGACAATGCTCATCTGCTATTTTGCCTATTCCGTCAAAAGTTGGCAATGCTTTTAGTGCAGCTTGTGGAATTTGATTTTGTGCTCCTAAGTTTAAAGGACCAGTTTGATTCCACACAAGATGCGTTGGGGCAGGGGTGGCTGCCATGATTGCTAAAGGAGTTACAACTACTATAGGATTGCTTGCAGATGCTCCTACAATGGGTGTTAAAGAGGTGCTAATGGTGCCGGGTGGATTTGATCGTGCGGCTAGCACAGGGTGTGCCTTTAGGCTTCCGAGATGTAGTTCAAAGAACTCGATAGGTTCTTCAGAGTTTCTAGCTCGGGATCTGGTTATCATATGGCTATATAACCGGAAGGTTTTTAGACAAGGTCTTTCTTTTATGGTCTAAATTGCAACGGAGTCGCCAGGTGGTTTTTCTTGAGATTTTCAAACAAAAGGCTCTTAAGGTAAAACACCAAAACTTATACAATACTGTGGGATTTCTGGTCCCACCGGGCATGCCAAAAACTGTTGGAACAAAATCTGCCTTCGGTTAATAGTGTTGCGCCTTAGACTTTGCCAACATTGAATAGACAGATCTTGCTTGAGATCATCTGTCTAGTCTCCAGAGAAGGCTGGTTCCTTTGAGTTTTTTAGAGAAAAGGGGAACAAGAGATAAGGGAAATATAGCCTAAGCTAGAACTTTTCTCACGGTACATATTAGACAACAACAAACATTGATGATGCAGATTACTACTTTCAGAGTTTTCTTTATATCTTCTTATAGAAAACATGAATTCTTGAGTGCGACTTTTAGATGTTCGTCTAAATACATGTAAATATCTTTAATGTTCAACTCTAGAAACAAGGTTTATACATGCACAGTCCAGATTTCAGAATAGATACATTATAAAACTTAGAATGAATAAAAGTTAAAACACCAGATACATACACTTGCACACAGAAGTTTCGAAAGCCAGAAGAAGAAATCTTTTATTGCTTGTAATCCAGTACATGTACATCAAGTCTGTAAACGTCCAAGAGCCGACCTTTTTTCATGGTCGACTCACTCCTATTTATACCCTAAAAAGAGTATCTTCTACTATGTACATTTAATTTCTTCAATCAATTACAAGTAATTGTCTATAGTTTCTAAGAATATACAACGGATTTCCCGTAGATTGGATAGATTTCCTTCTGGCTAAATTTAGATGAGCCTGTTATTCTACAATCATCCAGCGGACCTGCCAGGTTATAATCAACTGACCATTCTTCAGAAATCAGCACCTGATGTCAGTGCATGTCCCAGTTGCCAAAAATATACTTTGTTTCCTTGGCAAAAATCGGACATGTCATGAAATCGTGACACTCTTGTTTCTCTGCCTGCCTCCCCTTTTTGAGTCATGAAAATGCAACATGTCATGAAATCATGACATTTCTATGTCTTCAGCTTGATTCTTCTTCTTGCATCATGAAAATGTGACATGTCATGAAATCGCGACACTTCTGCCTCCTTGTTCTCTTTTGTTGCTTTTGGCCATGAAAATGCAACATGTCGCGATATCGCGACACTTTTTCCTTCTTGCTCTTTCTCTTCTCTTTTGGCCGTGAAAATGCAACATGTCGCGATATCGCGACACTTTTTCCTTCTTGCTCTTTCTCTTCTCTTTTGGCCACGAAAATGCAACATGTCGCGATATCGCGACACTTTTTCCTCCTTGCTCTTTCTCTTCTCTTTTGGCCATGAAAATGCAACATGTCATGATATCGCGACACTTTTTCCTCCTTGCTCTTTCTCTTCTCTTTTGGCCACGAAAATGTAACATGTCACGATATCGTGACACTTTTTCCTCCTTGCTCTTTCTCTTCTCTTTTGGCCATGAAAATGCAACATGTCGCGATATCGCGACACTTTTTCCTCCTTGCTCTTTCTCTTTTCTTTTGGCCACGAAAATGCAACATGTCGCGATATCGTGACACTTTTCCTCCTTGCTCTTTCTCTTGCTTTTGGCCATGAAAATGCAACATGTCGCGATATCGCGACACTTTTTCCTCCTTGCTCTTTCTCTTTGCTTTGGCCATGAAAATGCAACATGTCGCGATATCGCGACACTTTTTCCTCCTTGCGGTATTTTGCTTTTTCTTTGATCTTTAGCATATGGGCCACTTCGGTCTTCTTGGAAAATATGCAAAAAGGTGCATCAACTGTTTTTCTGTAGTTAGTCACTTTTTGACTAACATTCTTTGCGGCTTCTGGGGGAATTTTTGCTCACAAAAATAGAGACCAGGCCTTCATACAGTGGGAAACGGAGTCACCAGCATAGTTGTGAAAAGTAAAATTTTGAGTGGAAAAACAAGGATAAAAGAAAAATAATGCATTTTGGAGTATAGTCTATATTTCCCTTATCTCTTGTACCCCTTTTCTCTAAAAAAATCAAAGGAACCAACCTTCTCTGGAGAATAGACAGATGAGCTCAAGCAAGATTTGTCTATTCAATGTTGGCAAAGTCTAAGGCGCAACACTATTAACCGAAGGTAGATTTTGTTCCAACAGGTACTTCAAGTGATTCTAAACGATCTTGGAATTAAGGTTCTGCTAGGAATTTTGTAGGCTCCACTTGTATGATAATACTTGGTCTTGGTGGTACTTCTTTAAGAATAACAGGGATTGTAAAATCCACCTCATCTATTTCTTTCTCCTTGGTCTGTAAACCCATTTTTTATTTTTTTCTATTGTTGTTCAATTTCATGGGCTACTGCTTGACTCCGAGCTATTTTCTCCGTTGTTACCCCTTCCACTAATTTTGGTGACTATGATGGTGATGGAGGTAGATATTTTCTTCCCTTTCTTGCCAATAGTGCAACTACTTGTGCTTATGGTATAATTTCTTATATTGGTGGTACCATATCTAGTGCTTGGGGTGCATCATCCTTCACTTTTGATTCCCCCATAGGGCATTCCTTGATTGAAGCTTTGCTAAATCGTTGCTTTACCTACTACTATTTAATTAGAGTATTCTTCTTTACCTAGGGTTTAGCATTTATCCATCATAAAATTGATGGGGCTAATATAGGAAAATACCTAGGAGGGTACATTCCTTGAATCAAAACCCTTTCTCTATGCACTGCATCTATAAATAGACCTATTATATGGAAGACCATTAAAAATTTCTTGGTGGTCTTCATTAAAAAAATTTAGATGCGGATTGCCAAGTAACTTGACCAATCATAGGAAACTTCCTTCTCAATACCTTTTAGGTATGGAATCAGCTAGATTGGTAGATCTTAGGCCTATTGTTATCTTGATAGCCTAGCCATAAGCACATTCATGATACTTTGCAATATTGTATTTGACAATTGAGTCTTCTTGAACCCTCAGTTGCCATGTACCAATAGGGCATCAAGATCCTCATTGAAAGTGGTGATACTCTGAATCAACTATGGACTCTTTTTAGGATCCATGCATTCGTTAAGTACAGGTTGCCCACCTTTTGGTAATCCAAAGTTTCTCCTAAATGCCTTGACTAAAAAATCCACTTCTATATCCTTATCTTCCACTTGCACCTTACTAACATTTTTCACCATGTCATAAGTCAGCAACATCTGTATCAGGTACTCCTTAAAGAAATCTTTGTCAAAATTGGGGACCTGCAAAATAAAATGAACTCTAGCCTCCTTAATATTTTGTTTGACTGGGTATTTTGGTGATGTTTGCTCCCACCATTGCTGATAAAATTTCCTCATGGTGTGAGTCCATGTAATCTCCTTAATGGATATTTGATCCTAATGGCCTTGAGTTCACCCTTCCTCAAGTTTTTGTACCTATCCATGCATCTTCCATCTAATGCAGGAATGTTCTTGGTGATGGTGGAGCTGCTTCTCTGCTATTGACTCTAGCAATTCTACCTTTCTCAGAGTTGCATTTGTTCTCTCTCCTCTCGAACATTTGGGTTCATTTATCCTGATCTACCCTAACCTGTTTTGACTCATCCTCCAATAATGATGGTAATCATCTTTTCTAAATGCTTGAGGTAACCCTAACTAGTCTTATCCTCCATATGGCTATCTCTTCTTTCTACATATGATGACAGTTGTATTCTAAGCTGACTATCATCATGACAACCTTTATTCCTTTCTAATGATAATATAGTTGACTTGAAATAAAACTTAAAAAATGCTTCCTTCTATCCTTAATGATCAATGCTCCTTCTTAGATGTCTTCAGGTAAGATGGCTCCTCCTTAGACAGCTCCAGGCAATATGACTCCAATTTTAGACAGCTTCATCCTTTTTGATGGTTGCAGATCCAAATGACTAAAATGCATCATAGTCATGGGTGATTCACATGTTTTTCCTTGTATTCCAAATTTTATCTGACTACAAATATTAGGATAAGAATATATTGCAATTATACTATTGATCTTGAAATACTCATGAAGCCTATTGTTAGGATCCCATCCTAACACCTTTATGTAATAGTCCTTGTGGAACATGGGTAACACCCATGCTAATATTTTGTACTTTTTTTATAGTTTTGGATTAATAAGCATCTAGAAAAATGGCACCATTCTATGTAAATATTTTTCAACAATGTAATTGATTATAGGTATGAGATTGTAGCCTAGATGGAATTTTACATTTAGCCAACCTATGCTAAAATGGCACCATTCTATGTAACTATTATTCTAGTGATAATGGATTTTCTTTCAAAATATTCTCACTTTTGTGCCCTATCCCATCCTTATACCACATCCATTATGTTAGGACCCTCCTAACATATTATAATTGTATTTATCAGGGGTGCATCTTTCCAATCGCACCCCATCCTTCATATTTATGTACATCATCATATTCATTTTAAATCATCGAACAATTATTCAATATATAAGCTATTGCAAGTTTTTCCTCAATATTAAAAGTGATTCAATAGTCAAAGGCGATATATTCACTTGCATTCAACCTTCATACAATTAGTATTCTAACATTTGGATCAGAGCCATCATCCGCCTGCCACTGTTTACCCTCCGCTGCCATACTCCAACGAACGCTGCAAATAAATTTTTTTTTTTACCCTGATACCTTTCGTTGTCTTCACCTCTTCAATGCCTCAAAACAAACACCCAACATAACAGTTAATCCAATCTCACCGCTGCCATAAGCTGTCAAATGAAAAATCATTGCATCAGCTATTATAACAGTGCCCGATCTAGCCATCAAATCGTCGATGTTCTAATATTTTGGCGATCCCACGGACGTCTTGCTGTTATACTGGGATAAAAAAAAATCAGACGAAGTCAAAGGCCCTGCAAATACATTTTAAGCTCTTGCTCCCTCGGTGAATGCAAACAGCATTCAGATGACATTAATCCGTGTCATAATCCTTGCCAAAATTTAAATCTTCACCAAAGGACTAAAACGCAAAGGAAAAAAATTATTAAGTTACGAAGATGTCCGAAACGCAGAGGGAAAACATAAAAAAAAACAAAAAAATTGCTAAAACAACTTATAAAGTTGTTAAAACAAAAAAATTATTTAATTTTAATTTTTTGCTCACCTGGTACCAAGTGACATTGATCGTTACCTACACCAACCGCAAAGGCCGAAGGACGACGATCACTGGATTCCATCCATGAGAAACACGAAAGGCTCGCTGAAGAAGTTAACCAGGAAATAGAGGAGAATTCCCGTACCACACGAGAACTCTTTGAAAAAATATTTGCAATGGATGTTAAACTTGATGCCATCAGTCAAAATCAGGCAACATCACATGCAAAATCAACCAAAAATGGGTCATCAAACCGAGCAATGTTAGGAGGTCCACAAACTTCCATTCTACCACGGACGACCAAATTAGACTTCCCAAAATTTGAATGCGGAGACCCTACAAACTGGATCTACCGAGCAGAGCAATATTTCTCACTAAATCAAATTTTGGAAATGCAAAAAGTGCATATCGCCTCCTTCCATTTGGAAAACGACGCCATCCAATGGTACCAATGGTTCGAGAAAACTAATGGCACTCCAACGTGGTCAACCTTTACACATAACCTATTAGTACGATTTGGCCCTAGCAATTTTCAAAGCTTTACAAGGGCCCTCACTAAATTATGCCCAACCACTTTGGTAAGCGAATACCAAGCAAAATTTGAAAGGCTAGCTAATCGAACATCCGGATTAGACGTTGCCTTCTTTCAAGAATGTTTTGTCAGTGGATTAAAATAATAAATTTGAATTGAGGTGCAAATGTATAACCCTACAAACATGTTAGAGACCATCGGCTTGGCGAAATTAGCAGAGGACAAAATCAAGGCACATAATCGGTTCACAAAACCAACTTGGGGGAAACCATCAAACACTTATACCAACCCAAAACCAATACAAAATGGACGAACCCAAAACTCCTACACAGCCCCCAAAATTAACCCCACTCTACCAATTAAGCGTCTGAGTTTCGAGGAAATGAAGAAAAGAAAAGCTAAGGGTCTTTGCTACCATTGCGATGAGAAATTTGATAGAAATCATAAATGTTCCTCACAAAAATTATATATTCTAGATGCCACAGAAGAAGGAAATTCTACTGAAGAGGAACCTGAACTCGAAGTAGAGGTATTATCCAACACACTTGAAAGTGATGAAGAAAATGCACCAAAGGTTTCCTTCAACGCCCTTGTTAGATTTTTTGCCCCTCAAACAATGCGAGTTAAAGGGTATTTTAAGAAACAAAACCTTATCGTGCTCCTAGATTCTGGTAGCACGCATAATTTTATCGATCCAAAGGTGGCTAAACAAGCAAATTTTTTTATATACCCTTGCAATAACTTCAAAGTGATGATTGGAAATGGCAAAAAAATTACATGCAAGGGAAAATGCAGAAATATAAAACTATGGGGGTTTATAACATGAAAGGCGACATGTACGTCCTACCCCTAGGTAGGTGCGACGTTGTACTAGGTGTACAATGGTTACGAACCTTGGGCATAGTCCAATGGGAATTTGATGAACTATGGATGAAATTCACAGCAAAGAACCAAACCTATATTATCCAAGGCTCGAAATCGGGACCTTCCTAAATCGTCAGCTCGCATAGAATGGAGAAAATTATCCAAAAAGGAAACAAAGGAATGGTCGCCCAATTATTTTCAATTCAACCTAGTCACAAAGAAGATGAGACACCAGAGTTACAAAATATTTTAGACCACCATAAGGCGGTATTCAATGAACCAAAAGGACTACCTCCACAATGAAGTCATGATCACACTATTCCACTATTTCCAGGGCATCAACCTCCTAATATTAGACCTTATCGTTATCCATACCTCCAAAAGACCGAAATAGAGAAATTAGTACAAGATCTTCTTAAGGCAGGAGTCATTAGACCTAGCAAAAGCCCTTACTCCTCTCCAATTATTTTAGTTAGAAAAAAGGATGGCTCGTGGCGTTTATGTGTCGATTTTCAAGCGCTTAATAAAATGACCATCAAAGATAAATTTCCTATTTCGGTCATAGACGAGCTATTAGATGAACTCCATGGGGTAGCTTATTTTTCCAAGTTGGACTTACGGTCAGGCTACCACCAAATACGATTCAATGAAAAGGATATTCCTAAGCCGACCTTTCGCACTCACGAAGGGCACTACGAATTCTTGGTGATGCCATTTGGCCTTACCAACGCTCCTTCTACCTTTCAAAGTCTAATGAATAAGGTATTTCACCCTTTCCTTTGTAAATTTATATTAGTTTTCTTTGATGACATTTTGATTTATAGCAAAACATGGGAATAACATTTGGACCATGTTAGACAAGTGTTCCAAATATTGAAGGAAAATCAACTTTATGCAAAAATATCAAAGTGTTCCTTTGGAAAACAAGAAATTGAATACTTAGGGCATATTGTCTCAAAGAAATGCGTTATGGTAGATCCTTCCAAAATCGAGGACGTGAAAAATTGGCCTATTCCAAAAACCTTAAAAGCTCTATGTGGGTTTCTTGGAGGCACCTTCCAATCTATCCTCAAATCTAAGGCTAGCTGCTGCCATCTTTGAGATCTGCTGAAATATTAATGACTAAAAAAAAAAGCCCTGCAAATAAGCTTAGTCCTTCAAGCCAAAAAAAAAATATGAAACCCTAACTGCTATTTTTTTTTTATTTGCTTGAAACCCTAACTGCTGAAATATGTTAGGACCCTCCTAACATATTATAATTGTATTTATCAGGGGTGCGTCTTTCCAATCGCACCCCATCCTTCATATTTATGTACATCACCATATTCATTTTAAATCATCGAACAATTATTCAATATATAATCTATTGCAGGTTTTTCCTCAATATTAAAAGTGATTCAACAGTCAAAGGCGATATATTTCATTTTTCACTTGCATTCAACCTTCATACAATTAGTATTCTAACATTTGGATCAGAGCCATCATCCGCCTGCCACTGTTTACCCTCCGCTGCCATACTCCAACGAACGCTGCAAATAATTTTTTTTTTTACCCTGATACCTTCCGCTGTCCTCACCTCTTCAACGCCTCAAAACAAACACCCACCATAACAGTTAATCCACTCTCACCGCTGCCATAAGCTGTCAAACAAAAAATCATTGCCTCAGCTATTATAACAGTGCCCGATCTAGCCGTCAAATCATCGTTGTTCTAAGCTTTTGGCGATCCCACGGACGTCTCGCTGTTTATACCGGGATAAAAAAGCAGACGAAGTCAAAGGCCCTGCAAATACATTTTAAGCTCTTGCTCCCTCGGTGAACGCAAACAACATTCAGACGACATTAATCCGTGTCATAATCCTCGCCGAAATTTAAATCTTCGCCAAAGGACTAAAACGCAAAGGAAAAAAATTATTAAGTTACGGCGACGTCCGAAACGCAGAGGGAAACATAAAAAAAAAAAATTGCTAAAACAACTTATAAAGTTGTTAAAACAAAAAAATTATTTAATTTTAATTTTTTGCTCACCTGGTACCAAGTCACATTGATCGTTACCTACACCAACCGCAATGGCCGAAGGACGACGATCATTGGATTCCATCCACGAGAAACACGATAGGCTCACTGAAGAAGTTAACCAGGAAAGAGAGGAGAATTCTCGTACCACAAGAGAACTCTTCGAAAAAATATTTGCAATGGATGTTAAACTTGATGCCATCAATCAAAATCAGGCAACATCACATGCAAACTCAACCAACAATGGGTCATCAAACCGAGCAATGTTAGGAGGTCCACAAACTTCCATTCTACCATGGATGACCAAATTAGACTTCCCAAAATTTGAAGGCGGAGACCCTACAAACTGGATCTACCGAGCAGACCAATATTTCTCACTAAATCAAATTCTAGAAATGCAAAAAGTGCATATCGCCTCCTTCCATTTGGAAAACGATGCCATCCAATGGTACCAATGGTTCGAGAAAACTAATGGCACTCCGACGTGGTCAACCTTTACACATAACCTATTAGTACGATTCGGCCCTAGCAAGTTTCAAAGCTTTACAGGGGCCCTCACTAAATTATGCCAAACCACTTCGGTAAGCGAATACCAAGCAGAATTTGAAAGGCTAGCTAATCGAACATCCGGATTAGACGCTGCCTTCTTTCAAGAATGTTTTGTCAGCGGATTAAAAGAAGAAATTCGAATTGAGGTGCAAATGTATAACCCTACAAACATGTTAGAGACCATCGGCTTGGCGAAATTAGCGGAGGACAAAATCAAGGCACGGAATCGGTTCACAAAACCAACTTGGGGGAAACCATCAAACACTTATACCAACCCCAAACCAATGCAAAATGGATGAACCCAAAACTCCTACACAACCCCCAAAATTAACCCCGCTCTACCAATTAAGCGTCTGAGTTTCGAGGAAATGAAGGAAAGACAAGCTAAGGGTCTTTGCTACCATTGCGATGAGAAATTTGATAGAAATCATAAATGTGCCTCACGAAAATTATATATTCTAGATGCCACAGAAGAAGGAAATTCTACTGAAGAGGAACCTGAACTCGAAGTAGAGGTATTATCCAACACACTTGAAAGTGACGAAGAAAATGCACCAAAGGTTTCCTTCAACGCCCTTGCCGGATTTTTTGCCCCTCAAACAATGCGAGTTAAAGGGTATTTTAAGAAACAAAACCTTACCGTGCTCCTAGATTCTGGTAGCACGCACAATTTTATCGATCCAAAGGTGGCTAAACAAGCAAATTGTTTTATATACCCTTGCAATAACTTCGAAGTGATGATTGGAAATGGCAGAAAAATTGCATGCAAGGGAAAATGCAAAAATATAAAACTAACTATGGGGGTTTATAACATGAAAGGCGACATGTACGTCCTACCCCTAGGTGGGTGCGACATTGTACTAGGCGTACAATGGTTACGAACCTTGGGCGTAGTCCAATGGGAATTTGATGAACTATGGATGAAATTCACAGCAAAGAACCAAACCTATATTATCCAAGGCCTGAAATCAGGACCTTCCCAAATCGTCAGCTCGCATAGAATGGAGAAAATTATCCGAAAAGGAAACAAAGGAATGGTCGCCCAATTATTTTCAATTCAACCTAGTCACAAAGAAGACGAGACACCAGAGTTACAAAATATTTTAGACCACCATAAGGCGGTATTCAATGAACCAAAAGGACTACCTCCACAACGAAGTCACGATCACACTATTCCACTATTTCCAGGGCATCAACCTCCTAATATTAGACCTTATCGTTATCCATACCTCCAAAAGACCGAAATAGAGAAATTAGTACAAGAGCTTCTTAAGGCAGGAGTCATTAGACCTAGCAAAAGCCCTTACTCCTCTCCAATTATTTTAGTTAGAAAAAAGGATGGCTCGTGGCGTTTATGTGTCGATTTTTGAGCGCTTAATAAAATGACCATCAAAGATAAATTTCCTATTCCGGTCATAGACGAGCTATTAGATGAACTCCACGGGGCAGCTTATTTTTCCAAGTTGGACTTACGGTCAGGCTACCACCAAATACGAGTCAATGAAAAGGATATTCCTAAGACGGCCTTTCGCACTCACGAAGGGCACTACGAATTCTTGGTGATGCCATTTGGCCTTACCAACGCTCCTTCTACCTTTCAAAGTCTAATGAATAAGGTATTTCACCCTTTCCTTCGTAAATTTATATTAGTTTTCTTTGATGACATTTTGATTTATAGCAAAACATGGGAAGAACATTTGGACCATGTTAGACAAGCGCTCCAAATCTTGAAGGAAAATCAACTTTATGCAAAAATATCAAAGTGTTCCTTTGGAAAACAAGAAATTGAATACTTAGGGCATATTGTCTCAAAGAAAGGCGTTATGGTAGATCCTTCCAAAATCGAGGACGTGAAAAATTGGCCTATTCCAAAAACCTTAAAAGCTCTACGTGGGTTTCTTGGACTAACGGGATATTATAGAAAATTTGTCCAAAATTATGGTAAAATCGTTGCTCCTCTAACAACATTACTTAAGAAAAATGCTTTCAAATGGTCGCCTAAAGCGGACGAGGCCTTTATCACCTTGAAAATTGCAATGTGTACCACCCTTGTTCTAGCCATGCCCAACTTTTCTAAACCGTTCGTCATTGAAAGTGATGCTTCAGGAATAGGAATGGGAGCCGTACTCATGCAGGATGAAAGGCCTCTAGCTTTTATAAGCAAAGCATTTTCTCCTAAGAATTTAGCTCGCTCTACGTATGAAAAAGAGATGTTGGCGATTGTCCATGCTATTCAACATTGGAGGCCTTACCTTATTGGCCAACATTTCATTATACGCACCGACCATCATAGCTTGAAGTATTTTTTGGAACAAAGGACTAATACCCCGGAACAACAAAAATGGGTTACTAAACTTCTTGGCTATGATTATGAAATTACATATAAAAAGGGCAAGGACAACATGGCAGCCGATGCACTTTCTAGAAAATTTGAAGATATGCCTCAAGTCCATGCTCTTTCCTCCCTTATTCCTAAATGGGTAGATGAGGTGCATGAAGAATGGATAAATGATCCTACTATCCACGCCTTAATTCAACAACTTCAACATAATCCTAGTAGCAAACCTCCATACACTTGGAAGGACAATATATTAAGATACAAAGGGAGGATGGTCCTCACCCCCAATTCAACTTATCGACAAAAACTTCTTCATGAGTTACATACCTCACCCACTGCAGGCCACTCAGGGTTCTTAAAAACCTATAAAAGAGCCACTACCTCCTTCTATTGGGTAGGAATGAAAAATTACATCAAAAACTTTGTAAAAGAATGTGAAGTTTGCCAAAGACAAAAGGGGGAGACCCTCGCTATTCCAGGATTACTTCAACCTCTTCCTATACCCACCAAAACATGGGCAGATATTTCTATGGACTTTATTGAAGGATTACCAAAATCAGGAGGAAAAACAACCATTTTCGTAGTCGTTGATCGTTTATCTAAATATGCCCATTTTTGTCCAGTGGCTCATCCTTATACCGCTAGCACTATAGCCCACCTCTTCCTCGATAACATCTTTAAATTACATGGTATGCCCTCCACAATTATTAGTGACCGTGACCCAACTTTCACTAGCACCTTTTGGAAGGAATTATTCAAATTACAAGGTACTCAACTTCGTATGAGCTCCGCTTACCATCCTCAAACCGATGGCCAAACAGAAGTTGTAAATAAATGCTTGGAAACATACCTTCGATGTTTTGTTTCTACTCAACCACTCCATTGGGTAAAGTGGCTTTCACTAGCGGAATGGTGGTATAACACTTCATACCATACGTCCATCAAAATGACTCCTTATGAAGCACTATATGGTCAAACACCACCATCCCTCACTTCCTATATTCCAGGGACTACAAAAGTCCATGTGGTGGAAATGGAACTTGCTAATCGAGATGACATACTACGGATCCTAAAAGAGAACCTACACACCGCCCAACATCGCATGAAGCAGCAAGCCGATCAACATAGAAGCGAACGTAGTTTTTGTTGGTCATCAAATCTGCCTAGGTAAGGGTTTTGGTAAATTGTATGCACCCTAGACCTGCGACCAACGTTGAAAGGCCGAGAGGAAGAAATGCCCCTCGTGCCAATATTAAGAGAAAGGCCAGCTCCTATGCTAATCTACTTTTGGGGGTTTTGAGATAAGAGTGCAGGAAAGAGATAAAGGGAATGAGGGTTAGAAAAAGAAATAAAAAGGGAAAGGTTAGAGAAATTGAGGATTCGAGGTGGGAGAGAACAGGAAGCATGATCACTCACTAATAACTTGAATAGCAGTAAGGAACACCAAGAATAAACAATAGATATGCAATATTAACTTTTCTATGTATCCTCTCGATGAGTTCACAGGATTCTACTTCTCCCTTTCACCGAAATTCAGGATTCAGAGTAAAGGAAATTAGGACAAGTGAATGTAACAGAAACCACGACCTACCAGGCAGCATAAAAGAAAGCGATATAATGTTTTTCCTCTCCTATGTATCCTTCAGGGTGAATTTTAGGGTACAGTCCCTAATCGCACATCGGATTCAAGATTCAGAGTCTCAGTATGCAAATGAGAAAAGACAAAAGAATTAAGCACAAAAGGCAGCATAAAAGAGAGAAATAGAACACAAAGGCCTTTAGTATTAATCGCAGGACATCAAGTTACAGCAGCTTTCTAGAAAAAAGTTCCCCCCCTTTTTTACATTACAATGCTTGGGTTTTTATAGAGGACCCGACCCTCTGAGTCATTATTGCGAAGCATGGAGAAGTACCCCTCGGGCTCTGAGAAATCGGCTCCTCGTGGATCCCGTGATCGAGCTTTCAAATCCTTTTACCCAAAATAGCAACTGCAACCAGGTTAATCATGGAAATGGACATTTAATGGGCCATCTGAATTGTCCTTAGCCTCTGGATGCAATACTTGAGTAGCCACCATGTTTGACGAGTTCTCCTTCAGGGACTGATGCTTCGCGTCCAATTGCCAGAATGATTAGGGAGCTTGCCAGGCAAGGAAAGATGCATTTATGAGGTAGCTAGCCACCTCGAGAAAATACCTGGCTTGAAGTGCGTGCCTTGGCAGCGCTTCGCTGGATCCTTGTTCGCAATTCTACTTCGTAACAGATTTGGGCCGAAGCGGATCCTCCTTCTCGATTTGTACTTCAGACGATTGAGCTTCGCAACAAAACTTTGGGGGGTTTGAGCACCAAAGTAGTTCTTCTCTTCAAGGTGGGGCTCTTCATTCTTCGTTGCTTCGCTGGTAGAATCACTTCGCTAGTCTTGCTTCACCGCGATCCTCTTTTAAAATGTGGTTCGCGAGGTCTTTGGTTCGAAGTGCCTGCCTTCGAAAATGTTTCGCTCTCCAAGCTCTTCGCCACTTCAGGTGAAAAATGCTTCGCATGAAATATGGCCAAAGCGGATGCTTCGAGATGGCTTCTGGCGAAGTGGAAATGACTCGCTGGTTGGAAGGCCCGAAGTGGGTGTTTCGGCAATTTTTTGGTGAAGTAATCTTCAACATCGCTTCGCAAGTTTTCTAGCCAAAGTAGCTTTTGGAAATACTTCGGGCTCGAAATTCTTTTCTTGCCTTAGTAAATCCGTTTTGTGATTTTGATTTTCATTCTTCGGCGAGGTTGCCGCTTCGCAAAAATTTTGCCCAAAATGGATTCTGGGAATGCTTTGGGTGCGAAGCTTCCTTGGTGCTTTCCTTGTGTTCTTCCTCAGAAAATGCAGCTTTGCAAAGTTTTGTCCTGAAGTAATTGCTAGAAATGCTTCAGGTGCGAAGCTTTTTTCATACTTTTACTCCCTTTTCTTGGTGAAGCTATTTTCTTGGCTTGATCAGCTGTGAAGCTCTCTTTTATCTTCATCTTATGTGCTCAAAAAGTAGGGGAAAATCCAAAATTGTTGTAGCTTACAAACATTATAAAAAAGGTAATAAGGAATATTATACAAAATTTGTTATTTTTCTACCCCTTGTGTAATGTGACAAGATTGTCAACATTCTTGGCGGCTCATGGGGTGACGAGCTTGTCTCGGCAAAAGAACCTTTCAGCCTTGATCCATTTGGCCACAGAGTCCTTTATTCACCTCTAGACCCTTCTCTTCTTCCTGTATCTTGGGGCGCTTCTTTGGTCTGCCCTTCCTTTTCTTCTTCTTCTTCTCCTCCATCTAGCATGACTTCCTCTGGCGTGGCCTCCTACTACGACGATGGTGCGAGGCAATCGCGGATATGCTTCATGATTCGACGGACGTGAGCCTAGACACCCTTCCAGAATGGCTCTTGATCTTGTAGTGCCTTAACCAAAACACGAAACCGGTCAATTTGCCCGATGTCAGCGTGTTTGGCTTGGGTGAATAGATCATTGAGGCAAGCTGCCATCTTGCAGTGTCTCAGGATAATGTTTGTTATTTGTCCTTCTGTGATCGGCTCTGCCCATTCGTCTATTTTTGAGAAATCACTTTCAAACTAAAGCCAGACTGGTTTAAGCTCATCTTTAG
Organism: Wollemia nobilis; assembly: GCA_028583015.1. Taxonomy (NCBI): domain Eukaryota; kingdom Viridiplantae; phylum Streptophyta; class Pinopsida; order Araucariales; family Araucariaceae; genus Wollemia; species Wollemia nobilis. The sequence continues at coordinate 81,378 of JAQPPZ010001471.1, read as the reverse complement.
TCAGAAGGTTCCCATCATCGTCTGTGAATCTTAGGAAACCTAAGGAAGAAAGATCTTGAAAATAGTTCATTGCAGCACGCTACTCATTATCAAATATGTCCCAGAGGTTTCTCGCTTTCTGAGCTTTTCTCACCTTTGAAAAGAAGGCATGAACTATGGCTTGGTCCGTGGACCAATCTCTAGCCGTTCGGGTCATTGCAATGACCTACAAGTCCTGGTACTTAGCATTTTGGATGTCAAAGGCTAACTTGAGTCAGCTCCTGGCCTTCTCTGTGACCTCGTCAATGACTGGCCCTCCCTTAGCAATAGCATGCTGTGCTTCGGTGATATAGGTCAATATTGAAAGGGTTCTGGAGCACCGAGACTTGAAATTCTTGAGCAGATGTGCACGAATCTTCTTAATCCTGCCCCTATCAAATAGCGTTAGGTCCTCAATTTCATACAGCTGAGTTTGCATCTGTGTGATTTTTCTTTCGAGATCTTTGGCCTTCAGGTCATTTTTGGCCTGTCTATGTGCCTGGTTCTCTGTTGTACATTGGAGCTATAGAATTTGATGCTTTAGGGCATGCGCTTCCTTTTTCATTACTTTGCACTGCTCCTCAGCCTCTGCTAATTTGGAGCGAGCCTTTGCCAGATCCTCCTCCAATTTGACATTGGTGCTTTCGGCCTCAAACCTACGCTGATTAGCAATGGTTGCATGCACGCGAAAGGTCTCAATTCGGACATGCATGGACGTCGATTCATTATCCACATTTAGATGCTCCAGGTCCTTAGGTTTTTCCTAGTAATCATAGTCTGTTGGAGTCATTTCATCCAGAGGCTTCTAAACCTTGGGGACCTTCTTAATCTTGTGCATATTTCTAGCCTTTAAATCAAAGACAACGCATTTTTCAACCTAAGCCGTCGAATGCCCTCTCTTCTTCCTTGCCTCCTTCAGTATTTTCTCGGTATTTTTCTGGGCTTGGAGTAGCTTCTCGACAAGGGGGCGTTCCTTAATCAAGGACAATTCTGATTCAAACAAGGCTGGATCTCTAGTCGAGGGAGTAAACAAATATAAGGAATGTGTGGGGGATGCCTCACCAGAAGGTTCGACGATAGGTGTGGTGGGAACTTTGGCGATGGGGGCTTCCTCATGTGAAACAAGGGATTGGAGGATGGGGCTCAGCGTTGAAGTACTACCTTCACCTCTACCAATGACCAAGGGGATGGTAGCGTGAGTGGGAGAAGTAGGATCGATGGACTTGTCTCGATTGGGCTCATGGGGTGAGTTTGGACTAGCAACAAGTGTCGCACGAGGAGATGGTTGGTTTTACAGGGGAGACTGATGGGAACCCTCAGCCGTGGCCGAAGTAGACGTGTGTGATACTAGGGCAAAGGGTGGAGAATGCGTACCTAAGTGCCCTCCTAGAAAAGTGGCTGTGGTAACTTCCATTGTAGTTGTCTCCTATTCTTTCTCTATTTTGGCACTTCCCACCTCCATGGTTTCTGCCTCGGCGTCCCCTTTTTATTGGAGGAGTTCCTCCACATTGATGATATTGATGTCTGGGACAGTTTCGATGTTGGGCGGCGCTGCACTCTCAAAATTTATTTCAGATGGGCCCAATGTAGGTCGTCCAATGGAAGCACTTAGGAACCCTGTGTGGGGTCACTTCGGATGGCTTGGAGGCACTTGGGTTTGTTCTTGCCTCCTATTTATTTTCCTCTCCAGCGGTTGTTCTAACTCTTCGGTGCTCATGTCTTGGCTTCCTACAGGCACCTAAGGTGGTCTTTATGGTGTAGCTTTGGAATTTTTCTCCTTTTTCTACCCCGAAGGATTATCCTCTCTTCTTGGGCTTTCACCTGAGCCTGGGATAGCTAGAGGAATGATGTCGGCAAAGGACAGGGGCTTCCATGTTCCAGCATTGGCTTCATAAACCACTGCAAAGTCCTTATCAATTGTCAAAAACTTGTAAGAATTCATCTTCTGGCGATGGACCCTCATTATCCACCATTCTCTTAACTGGGCCACGTCCCAATCCTTCACTCCATCGCTTAGATCATCTCTTGCTCTCTTCCAGAAGGTGGAGTTAGGGCTCGAGAAGGGGTGCCGAACTGGGTCATATGCAATCTCCATCAGGTAAAATTCATGCCAGGGTGGTAGTGTTTCCATCCTCTCCAAATGCCACTCCATATCCCTCCCATTGGGATTGTTCCTCTGCTCTACAATTTTTGGATGGGGGCAAACATGGAAGTTCTTGAACCATAGATGATCCCTCATTATTCCCAAGGGATCATAGAGCCATTGCTGAGGAAGTTGGACCAGGCCAAAATTGGCGAGTTTCTCCTCTAAGAAAAAATTTTGATTTAGAGCGAACACCTCGATAACTCCCATTTTGAAAGGGAAATCGCAGGTGTGAGCACATTTTTGACCATGGCCATAGATGGCATTTGTTGAATCGCTCTGTCGAGCGACCTCCAATGAGAATTGATATTCGGAGGGAAAAATGGGCAGTAGGAAGGGCTTCCCTATGAACCCGAATATGCGAATAACGAGCCCCTGCGTCAGTTGGAAAACATCTCCTTTCTTCTCCTGTACCACTTTGTCTCTCAGGAGGAGGGGAACCCGAGGGCTAGACCCTATCAACATATGCATGGCGGGTCCCAAAAATTGTTGATTAAAAGAATAATAGGACTCTGCCTTCAACAGGAGAGGGGTCCACTGGTACACAGGCAAAGGGTTTCCATCCTTGCTGACTGGAAAAATATCATAATGGGGAAAACTCTTATGTACATGAAAGAAAAATAACCAAATAAGAAAATAATAGGGCCCGAAGTACAGGCTTGTCCCAGCATTTTTCATGTTGGTAAGCCGTGTGTGCATGGTCCTGGCCACCCACTCTTCCCAGTCAAAAAATACCGGATTGGTGCTAGGCCTTGAAGCAGTGGGGGCATAAAATTCCCCTCTAGAAATAAACTCAGCCAAAGACACCTGCCAGGGGTATACTGAAGCATCGGTAGATAGGCCTGCCACCCATGCAATGATGGAGAAGATGTCGAAATTTTTGAAGCCCTCCAAAGGTAGGGGCATCTGGGGAAATTTACCTGAAGGGAGCCCGCTTTTGAGGCTTCCTTGCAAAAAATTGACCATGTAATTGGAGGACGTGAACCTCTCTATTTGTTCGCTAAGAATGACATTGCAAACCATGTACCCCTTTGGAGGGCCTTGCTACGGTGCGAAGGCTGCTTGTACATCTTCTTTCAAAATTGAGAACAACCTATTGTCGGAGGTGTCTAGCACTTGTCTAGAGGTAGGCTGGTAGTTCTGCACGATGGCGTTGATTAGCTCGGGGCAATGATGTGTGGGAGGCATCAGATACTAGTATATCTAGGAGTAATAAGTGGCAGCCCTTCTATTTTTCATTGAGAGCTAGCTTTTCATGAACTCAATGGTGCTTTTGAGTTTGGCTACACTTTTTGTCAGCTCCGTGTCTCTGATATTCTCCTACCCATCAACTGGTGGTTCTTCAGGCTGCTCGTCTCTAGAATCCTCCCTTTCTTCCATGACTTTTTTCTCTGGGTAGAGGCTAAGATAAAATTTCTTTGGCCTCTACCTTTTATCATGGCCTTTTGCCTTCGGCCTTTCGGGGTCCGATACTTCTGGTTCTTTCCCTTTCTCCTTGGATTTCTTCTTCCCCATGATGCATAGGGCAGCAAAGTATACAATGTAGAGGGCTTCGAAGTGCATGGTGGAAGAAGTTGGAGGCTGGTAGTGACCTTTAGTTTTGCATGAACTGTTAAGCGAATAACGTTTTCACTATTGGAGTCTGCATTATATAGCCTCAGAAGGCAACCACCCTCATTTATGGCTCCTGCCATAATTAAATTCACATTTCTAAACTAGGAGGTTATCGCTTCCTCTGATTGGCTACACGTCGAGTAGTACATAGGGCCATGCGCTATGATGATTGTGGCTTGCTTTGCAGGCACGTCCTGCTGCCACTTTGTACCTGAGAATGAACCTTTTCTCCTAACTGAATCCCTCGAGGACGTACCCGCCACCTTTGCATTTAACTCGCCCTCTTTGGATGCTTTTGAAGGTGGCTGTTGGCACATTCGCCTAGGCATGTTTTAAATTCTCCCGCCTCATGCATCGTTGGATTGGCGAAGCCGCAATTAGGACTAAAATTCTTCGCGACGAACATTTGGTGCGGGCTGATTTTTCATGCTTCGGGCCCGAAGTGGTTCTTATTCGCAGGAGGCTGTTTCTGAGGCTCATTCCTTCTGAGAAGTGGTTTGCTACCCCTCCTTTGAAAATTGCTTCACTCAAACTCTTCTTGGCGAAGCGCATTTCATCCCTTAGTCTGAATCTTGCTCGGCCAACGTGCTTCGCTGCCAACCGCTTTCCATTGGCTAATTTGCACACCAATTTCTCGAAGGAGATTTTTTTTTTTTTTGGTGCGTCTGCTAGGAGAAATTGTTGGTCATCAAATCCGCCTAGGTAAGGGTTTTGGTAAATTGTATGTGCCCTAGACCTACGACCAACGTTGAAAGGTCGAGAGGAAGAGATTCCCCTCGTGCCAATCTCCGGAGAAAGGCCTACTCCTATGCTAATCTACTTTTGGGGGTTTTGAGATAAGAGTGCAGGAAAGAGATAAAAGGAATGAGGGTTAGAAAAAGAAATAAAAAGGGAAAGGGTTAGAGAAATTGAGGATTCAAGGTGGGAGAGAACAGGAAGCAGGATCACTCACTAATAACTTGAATAGCAGCAAGGAACACCAAGAATAAATGACAGAAACACAATATTAACTTTCCTATGTATCCTCTAGACGAGTTCACAGGATTCTACTTCTCCCTTTCGTCGAAATTTAGGATTCAAAGTAAAGGCAATTAGGACAAGTGAATGTAACAGAAACCACGACCCACCAGGCAGCATAAAAGAAAGCAATATAACGTTTTTCCTCTCCTATGTATCCTTCAGGGTGAATTTTAGGGTACAGTCCCCAATCGCACACCGAATTCAGGATTCAGAGTCTCAGTATGCAAATGAGAAAAAAACAAAAGAATTAAGCACAAAAGGCAGCATAAAAGAGAGAAATAGAACACAAAGGCCTTTAGTATTAATCGCTAGACATCAAGTTACAACAGATTTCTAGCAAAAAGTTCCCCCCCTTTTTTACATTACAATGCTTGGGTTTTTATAGAGGACCCGACCCTCTGAGTCATTATTGCAAAGCATGGAGAAGTACCCCTTGAGATCTGAGAAATCGGCTCCTCGTGGATCCCATGACCGAGCTTTCAAATCCTTTTACCCGAAATAGCAACTGCAACCAAGTTAATCGAGGAAATAGACATTTAATGGGCCGTCTGAATTGTCCTTAGCCTCTGGGTGCAATACTCGAGTAGCCACCATGTTTGACGGGTTCTTCTTCAGGGACTGATGCTTCACGTCCAATTGTCGAAATGATCAGTGAGCTTACCGGGCAAGGAAAGATGTATTTATGAGGTAGCTTGCCACCTCAGGAAAATACTTTGCTTGAAGTGCGTGCCTTGGCAGCGCTTCACTGGATCCTTGTTCACAATTCTACTTTGCAACGGATTTGGGCCGAAGCGGATCCTCCTTCTCAATTTGTACTTCAGACGGTTGAGCTTCACAACACAACTTCGGGGGGTTTGAGCATCGAAGTAGTTCTTCTCTTCAATGTGGGGCCCTTCATTCTTCGCTGCTTTGCTGGTAGAATCACTTTGCTTCACCGCGATCCTCTTTTAAAATGTGGTTCGGGAGGTCTTTGGTCCGAAGTGCCTACCTTCAAAAATTTTTTGCTCTCCAAGCTCTTTGCCACTTCGGGTGAAAAATGCTTCGCATGAAAGATGGCCGAAGCGGATGCTTCACGATGGCTTTTAGCGAAGTAGAAATGGCTCGCTGGCTGGAAGGCCCGAAGTGGGTGTTTCGGTGATTTTTTGGTGAAGTAATCTTCAACATCACTTCGCAAGTTTTCTGGCCGAAGTAGCTTCTAGAAATACTTCGGGCCCGAAATTCTTTTCTTGCCTTAGTAAATCCGTTTTGCGATTTTGATTTTCTTTCTTCGGCAAGGTTGCCGCTTCGCAAAAATTTCACCCAAAATGGATTCTGGGAATGCTTCGTATGCGAAGCTTCCTTGGTGCTTTCCTTGTGTTCTTCCTCGGAAAATGCAGCTTCGCAAAGTTTTGTCCCGAAGTAACTGCTGGAAATGCTTCGGGTGTGAATCTTTTTTCATACTTTTACTCCCTTTTCTTGGCGAAGCTATTTTCTTGGCTTGATCGGCTACGAAGCTCTCTTTTATCTTCATATTATGTGCTCAAAAAGTAGGGGAAAAGCCAAAATTGCTGTAGCTTACAAACATTCTCAAAAAGGTAATAAGGAATACTATACAAAATTTTGTTATTTTTCTACCCCTTGTGTAATGTGACAAAATTGTCAACATTCTTGGTGGCTCGCGGGGTGACGAGCTCGTCTCGGCAAAAGAACCTTTTAGCCTTGATCCATTGGGCCATAGAGTCCTTTATTCACCTCCAAACCCTTCTCTCCTTCCCGTCTCTTGGGGCACTTCTTCGGTTTGCCCTTCCTCTTCTTCTTCTTCTTCTCCTCCCTCTGGCGCGGCTTCCTCTGGCGTGGCCTCCTGCTACGGTGATGGTGCGAGGTGATCACGGATATGCTTCATGGTTCGATAGACGTGAGCCCATGCACCCTTCCAGAATGGCTCTTGATCCTGTAGTGCCTTAAACAAAATGTGAAACCGATCAATTTTCCTGATGTCAGCGTGTCTAGCTCGGGTGAATAGATAGTTGAGGCAAGCTGCCATCTTGCAGTGTCTCAGGATAAAGTCTATTATTTGTCCTTCTGTGATTGACTCTGCCCATCCGTCTATTTTTGAGAAATCGCTTTCGAACTGAAGCTAGACTGGTTTAATCTCATCTTTAGTCAGAAGGTTCCCATCATCGTCTGTGAAGCTCAAGAAACCTAAGGAAGAAATATCTTGAAAATAGTTCATTGCAGCACCCTGCTCATTATCAAATATTTCTTGGAGGTTTCTTGCCTTCTAAGCTTTTCTCATCTTTGAAAAGAAGGCGCAAACTGTGGCTTGGGCCATGGACCAATCTCTATCCGTTCGGGTCATTGCAGTGACCTGCAAGTCCTGGTACTTAGAGTTTTGGATGTCAAAGGCTAACTTGAGTCGGCTCCTGGCCTTCTCTGTGACCTTGTCAATGACTGGCCCTCCCTCAGCAATAGCATGCTATGATTCGGTGATGTAGGTCAATATTGAAAGGGCGCTGGAGCACCGAGACCTGAAATTCTTGAGCAGATATGCGTGAATCTCCTTAATGCTGCCCCTGTCAAACAACATTAGGTCATCCTTTTCGTACAGCCGAGTTTGCATCTGTGTGATTTTTCTTTTGAGCTCTTTGGCCTTCAGGTCATTTTTGGACTGTCTCTATGCCTGGTTCTCTGCTGTACATTGGAGCTGTAGAATTTGCTGCTTTAGGGCACGCACTTCATTTTTCATTACTTTGCACTGCTCCTCAGCCTCTGCTAATTTGGAGTGAGCCTTCGCTAGATCCTCCTCCAATTTGACATTGGCACTTTTGGCCTCAAACCTGCACTGATTAGCAATCGTTGCATGCGCACGAAAGGTCTCAATTTAGACATGCATGGACGCCGATTCATTATCCACATTTAGATGCTCTAGGTCCTTAGGTTTTTCCTGGTAATCATAGTCTGATGGAGTCATTTCATCTAGAGGCTTCTGAACCTTGGGGACCTTCTTAATCTTGTGCATCTTTCTAGCCTTTAAATCAAAGACCACATTTTTCAACCTGAGCCGTCGAACGCCCTCTCTTCTTCCTTGCCTCCTTCAGTATTTTCTCAATATTTTTTTGGGCTTGGAGTAGCTTCTTGGCAAGGGGGCATTCCTTAATCACGGCCAATTATGATTCAAACAAGGCTGGATCTCCAGTCGAGGGAGTAAACAAATATAAGGAATGTGTGGGGGATGCCTCACCAGAAGGTTCGACGACGGGTGTGGTGGGAACTTCGGCGATGGGGGCTTCCTCATGTGAAACAAGGGATTGGAGGATGGGGATCAGCATTGAAGTACTACCTCCACCTCTACCAATGACCAAGGGGATGGTAGCGTGAGTGGGAGAAGTAGGATCGATGGACTTGTCCCGACCGGGCTCATGGGGTGAGTTTGGACTAGCAACAAGTGTCGTGCGAGGAGATGGTTGGTTTTGCAAGGGAGACTGATGGGAACCCTCAGCCATGGCCGAAGTAGACGTGTGTGAGACCAAGGCAAAGGGTGGAGAATGCGTACCTGAGTGCCCTCCTGGCAAAGCAACTGTGGTAACTTCCATTATAGCCGTCTCCTGTTCTTTCTCTGTTTCGGCACTTCCCACCTCCATGTTTTTTGCCTCGGCGTCCCCTTTTGATTGGAGGAGTTCCTCCACATTGATGATATTGATGTCTGGGATGGTTTCAATGTTGGGCGATGCTGCACTCTCAAAATTTGTTTTGGATGGGCCCAATGTAGGTCGTCCAGTGGAAGCACTTAGGAACCCTGTGCGGGGTCGCTTCGGATGGCTTGGAGGCACTTGGGTTTGTTCTTGCCTCCTCTTTCTTTTCCTCTCTAGTGGTTGTTCAAACTCTTCGGTGCTCGTGTCTTGGCTTCCTACAGGCACCTAAGGTGGTATTTGTAGTGTAGCTTTGGCATTTTTCTCCTTTTTTTGCCCTGAAGTATTATCCTCTCTTATTGGGCTTTCACTCGAGCCTAGGATAGCTGGAGGAATGATGTCGATGAAGGACAGGGGCTTCCATGTTCTAGCATTGGCTTCATAAACCACTACGAAGTCCTTATCAGTTGCCAAAAACCCATAAGAATTCATCTTCTGGCGGTGGACCCTCATTATCCACCATTCTCTTAGCTGGGCCACATCCCAATCCTTCACTCCCTCGCTCAGATCATCTTTTGCTTTCCTCCAGAAGGTGGAGTTAGGGCTCGGGAAGGGGTACCGAACTGGGTCATATGCGACCTCCATCGGGTAAAATTCATTCCAGGGCTGTAGTGTTTCCATCCTCTATGCCACTCTAGATCCCTCCCATTGGGATTGTTCCTCTGCTCTATAATTTTTGGATGGGGGCAAACATGGAAGTTCTTAAACCGTAGATGATCCCTCATTATTCCCAAGGGATCATAGAGCCATTGCTGAGGAAGTTGGACCAGGCCAAAATTGGTGAGTTTCTCCTCCAAGAAAACATTTTGATTTAGAGCAAACACCTCGATAACTCCCATTTTGAAATGGAAATCACAGGTGTGAGCCCATTTTTGACCATGGCCGTAGATGACATTTGTTGAATCACTCTACCGAGCGACCTCCAATGAGAATTGATATTTGGAGGGAAAAATGGGCAGCAGGAAGGGCTTCCCTATGAACCCGAATATGCGAATCACGAGCCCCTGTGTCAGTTGGAAAACATATCCCTTCTTCTCCTGTACCACTTTGTCTCTCAGGAGGAGGGGCACCCGAGGGCTAGACCCTGTCAACATATGCATGGCGGGTCCCAAAAATTGTTGATTAAAAGAATAATAGGACTTCGTCTTCAACAGGAGAGGGGTCCACTAGTACACGGGCAAAGGGTTTCCATCCTTGCCAATTGGAAAAATATCACAATGGGGAAAACTCTTATGTACATGAAAGAAAAATAACCAAACAAGAAAATAACAAAGCCCGAAGTACAGGCTTGTCCCATCATTTTTCATGTTGGTAAGCCATGTGTGCATGGTCCTGGCCACCCACTCTGCCCAGTCAAAAAAGATCGAATTGGTGCTAGGCCTTGAAGCATTAGGGGCATAAAATTCCCCTATGGAAATACACTCAGCCAAAGACACCTGCCAGGGGTATACTAAAGCGTCGGTAGACAGGCCTGCCACCCATGCAATGATGGAGAAGATGCCGATGTTTTTGAAGGCCTCCAAAGGTAGGGGCATCTGGGGCAATTTACTTGAAGGGAGCCCGCTTTTGAGGCTTCCTTGCAAAAAATTGACCATGTAACTGGAGGACGTGAACCTCTCCATTTGTTCGCTAAGAATGACATTGCGAACCGTGTACCCCTTTGGAGGGCCTTGCTGCGACGCGAAGGATACTTGTACATCTTCTTTCAAAATTGAGAACAACCTATTGTCGGAGGCGTCTAACACCTGTCTAGAGGCAGGCTGGTAGTTCTACGCGATGGCATTGATCAGCTCGGGGCAATGATGTGTGGGAGGCATCAGATACTAGTATATCTGGGAGTAATAAGCGGCAGCCCTTCTATTTTCCATTGAGAGCCAGCTTTTCATGAACTCAATGGTGCTTCTGAGTTCGGCTACGCTTTTTGTTAGCTTCGTGTCTCTGATATTATCCCACCCATCGACTGGTGGTTCTTCAGGCTCCTCGTATCTAGAATCCTCCCTTTCTTGCATGACTTGTTTCTCTAGGTGGAGGCTAAGATCAACTTTCTTTGGCCTCTGCCTTTTATCATGGCCCTTTGCCTTCGGCCTTTCAGGGGCCGATACTTCTGGTTCTCTCCCTTTCTCCTTGGAGTTCTTCTTCCCCATGATGCTTAGGGCAACAAAGTATACAATGTGGAGGGCTTCAAAATTGGAGGCTTCAAAGTGCAAGGTGGAAGAGGTTGTAGGCTGGTAGTGATCTTTAGTTTTGCATGAATTGTTAAGCGAATAATGTTTTCACTGCTAGAGTCTGCATTATATAGCCTCGGAAGGCAACCACCCTCATTTATGGCTCCTGCCATAATTTAATTCGCATTTCTAACCTGGGAGGTTATCACTTCCTCTGATTAGCTACACATTGAGTAGTACATAGGGCCATGAGCTACGATGATTGCGGCTTGCTTTGGAGGCACGGCCTGCTGCCACTTTGTACCCGAGAATGAACCTTTTCTCCTAAATGAATCCCTCGAGGACGTACCCGCCACCTTTGCATTTAACTAACCCGCTTTGGATGCTTTTGAAGGTGGTTGTTGGCACATTCCCCTAGGCACGTTTTAAATGCTCCTGCCTCATGCATCGTTGGATTGGCAAAGCCGTAATTAGGACTGAAATGCTTCACGGTGAACCTTTGGTGCGGGTTAATTTTTCATGCTTCAAGCCCAAAGTGGTTCTTCTTTGTAGGAGGTTGTTTTCGAGGCTCATTCATTTTGAGAAGTGGTTCGCTGCCCCTCCTTTGAAAACTGCTTTGCTTGAACTCTTCTTGGCAAAGTGCCTTTCATCCCTTAGTCCCAATATTGCTCGGCCAACGTGCTTCGCTGTCAACCGCTTTCCATTGGCTACTTTGCACACCAAGTTATTGAAGGAGATTTTTTTTTTTGGAGCTCAGCTACTGAAGTAAAACCCGATATGAGTCTCTAAGCAGAACTTTATTTATTAGCCAAATTATTTACAATATTTACACAAGTTTGCGGCATAATAGGCATGCCGCAACCATAGACTCAACTTCGGGTGATTATCCGATAAACCTGCAGTGTCCAGACCAAATAAGATTGAACTTTAGTTGATCTTTGAAGTTCGGATCACTTCCTACTAAAGTTGTCCATGCTTCAAATAGGGAGCAACGCAATAAGTTGTCGTTTCTACCAGTGCTCAAATTGAAGAAGAAGTTCACCATGTGAAGGTCTTCTTGGGGTACTGGTCTTAAGGATAGTCGAAACCAATACCAGAATTCTAGAGATTCCACTATCTGTGGGCTGGGTACAGGTTCTTCCATCCTCTCGGTGTGATAATAGGGCTCTTTCGATGACGAGCAATATTCTGTGATCTCTTTATGCTTAGCTTCTTGATGAAACATGCCTGTTGGGTTCTGGCTGAGCATTTGCGTGTTATGCTCTGGGATACAAAAAGGGTGCAAAAATGTGCCCTCTTTGTTCTCAGGCTCTACCACTTGAGCCTACTCCTCTTCTTGGTCCGTCCTCTGATGGAGACCGTAAGCAATGATGTGGTTCGTTGTCGAGGCAAAGCTTGCATATTGCCATTTTTGAACTTGGATGAAACCTGCCTCTTGAGCTCCATACAACTACATTTCAGGCCTTTTCACATTATGAGTAGTTTTCCATGAAGAATACTACATTGGGTAGACAGGGGCAGCAATTATCGAAGATAGTGATGGAGTTTCTTCCCATTGCCACTTTCCCAATAGGAGCAGAAGCTGTTCTGCTCGTACTACCTCGAATATCTGAGGGAATCTTCGTTCGCTTGATTGTAGTAATATGAGGCTCATGTCCGGGTGGAAGGCCCGAATGTAGAAAAGATGAGCTTGGGCGGGTGTCGGTTGGATCTCCCCTAGGATTCTCTTCCAGCTTCTGTATAATTGGACATTGAAGTCCATGATGCTCTCTAAAGGTGCTCTCATGATGGTGGAGATGTATGTGAACAGATGGAAGGGGTCTTGAGAGCCGTCAACTGTTCTAATGAGCGCTCCCGCTAAGTCATCCCATGAGCAGATACGTTTAGGTTTGAGTAGTCTGAACCACTACCGCACCCTTCCTTCCAGAGACAGGACCAAAAGTCTGATCATGACATCTTCGTGGACTATGTCATGGAGGGGTGCCAAAGAAATGATATCTTCAAGGTGTTCTCGAGCCATTCCCGCGATGCCATTGTATTTCGTCAATGACTTCAAGGAATTTTTGGGAATTTTGTTGTAGTTCTGAATATTTAGGGGGCCAGGATCATCCTAGCTAGGAAAGCTTTTCCCAGCCATTACAGCAGTGGTCTTCAATGATCTCGGTCATCGCCGCTAGGTTGGAGTCGCCAGGTGAAAATTCTTTCTCCGCTTGTGAGGTCAAGGCTACTCACCGAACCCTGATTCCTCTGGGATATCTTCTTTCAACTTAAAAAGTTCTTACGATCGAGAAATCTAGATCTTCAGCTGAAAAGAGTCACAAGGTGTTTTTGTGCCAAAAATCCCTATTTTTCAAGAAAAATCTAGATCCAGATGAAGACAAGCCAAAGGTTCGCCAATACTCAAGCCTCCTTCAAACACGGGACCTTTAGGCATGAAAACATAGGTTTAGGTATTGGTCTTTATGACTTTGAGATTTTTGGGTTGAATAGAGTCACCAGATGCTAAAAGCCTTTTGGTAATGATAACATCGATTCTCACTACCACTCAGAAGATGAGACTGACCGGGTATCACCGAGAACTGTTAGAACTTGGCTCCGATGGAGATGGGTTTAAGCTTCTCAAATATGGGACCTTCGGTCCCACCGGGCGTTCCAGAAACTGTTGGTCATCAAATCCGCCTAGGTAAGGGTTTTGGTAAATTGTATGCACCCTAGACCTGTAACCAACGTTGAAAGGCCGAGAGGAAGAAATGCCCCTCGTGCCAATCTCTGGAGAAATGTCGGCTCCTATGCTAATCTACTTTTGGGGGTTTTGAGATAAGAGTGCAGGAAAGAGATAAAGGGAATGAGGGTTAGAAAAAAAAATAAAAAGGGAAAGGGTTAGAGAAATTGAGGATTCAAGGTGGGAGAGAACAGGAAGCAGGATCACTCACTAATAACTTGAATAGCAGCAAGGAACACCAAGAATAAATGACAGAAACGCAATATTAACTTTCCTATGTATCCTCTGGACGAGTTCACAGGATTCTACTTCTCCCTTTCGTCGAAATTTAGGATTCAGAGTAAAGGCAATTAGGACAAGTGAATGTAACAGAAACCATGACCCACTAGGCAGCATAAAAGAAAGCGATATAACATTTTTCATCTCCTATGTATACTTCAGGGCGAATTTCAGGGTACACTCCCCAATCGCACACCGAATTCAGGATTCGGAGTCTCAGTATGAAATGAGAAAAGACAAAATAATTAAGCATAGAAGGCAGCATAAAAGAGAGAAATAGAACACAAATGCCTTTAGTATTAATCACAGGACATCAAGTTAGAGCAACTTTCTACCAAAAAGTTCCCCCCCTTTTTACATTACAATGCTTGGGTTTTTATAGAGGACTCGACCCTCTGAGTCATTATTGCGAAGCATGGAGAAGTACCCCTTGGGCTCTGAGAAATCGGCTCCTCGTGGATCCCGTGACCGAGATTTCAAATCCTTTTACCTGAAATAGCAACTGCAACTAGGTTAATCAGGGAAATGGATATTTAATAGGCCGTCTAAATTTTCCTTAGCCTTTGGGTGCAATACTCGAGTAGCCACCATGTTTGATGGGTTCTCCTTCAGGGATTGATGCTTCGCGTCCAATTTCTGAAATGATTAGTGAGCTTGTCGGGCAAGGAAAGATGCATTTATGAGGCAGTTGGCCACCTCAAGAAAATACTCGGCTTGAAGTGCGTGCCTTGGCAGTGCTTCGTTGGATCGTTGTTCGCAATTCAACTTCGCAACGGATTTGGGCTGAAGCGGATCCTCCTTCTCGGTTTGTACTTCGAACAGTTGAGCTTTGCAACACAACTTTGGGGGGTTTGAGCACCAAAGTATTTCTTCTCTTCAAGGTGGGGCCCTTCATTCTTCACTGCTTCACTGGTAGAATTACTTTGCTAGTCTTGCTTCACCGCGATCCTCTTTTAAAATGTGGTTCGAGAGGTCTTTGGTCCGAAGCGCCTGCCTTCAAAAAATGTTTCGCTCTCCAAGCTCTTCGCCACTTCAGGTGAAAAATGCTTCGCATGAAAGATGGCTGAAGTGGATGCTTCGAGATGGCTTCTGGCGAAGTGGAAACGGCTCGCTGGCTGGAAGGCCTGAAGTGGGTGTTTCTGGCGAAGTAATCTTCAACATCACTTCGTAAGTTTTCTAGCTGAAGTAGCTTCTGGAAATACTTTGGGCCCGAAATTCTTTTCTTGCCTTAGTAAATCCGTTTTGCAATTTTGATTTTCTTTCTTCGGCGAGGTTGCCGCTTCGCAAAACTTTCGCCCGAAATGGATTTTGGGAATGCTTCGGGTGCGAAGCTTCCTTGGTGCTTTCCTTGCGTTCTTCCTCGGCAAATGCAGCTTCGCAAAGTTTTGTCCCGAAGTAACTGCTGGAAATGCTTCGGGTGTGAAGCTTTTTTCATACTTTACTCCCTTTTCTTGGCGAAGTTATTTTCTTGGCTTGTTCGGCTGCGAAGCTCTCTTTTATCTTCATCTTATGTGCTCAAAAGTAGGGGAAAATCCAAAATTGTTGTAGCTTACAAACATTCTCAAAAAGGTAATAAGGAATATTATACAAATTTTTTTATTTTTCTACCCCTTGTGTAATGTGACAAGATTGTCAACAGTTTCCATGAGGGTGATATGGTTTTATTACGTCTCCAACCTTACTGGAAATCCTCTCTTAAAAAAAAAGGTTCTCAAAAGTTAGCACCCAAATTTTACGGGCCGTATAAAGTTCTCCAACGTATTGGGACCGTTGCTTACAAACTTGAGCTTCCTCCCTCTTCCAAACTTCACCCCGTATTTCATGTATCTTGCCTTAAGCTCGTAGTTGGAACCCATATCACGACACAACCCACTCTTCCTGAATTCTTAGAGGATGGAGTACTTCTAGTCTATCCAGAAGCTATCTTGGATCGCCGCTCTCATCACCTTTGTACTCGTGATATAACGGAAGTTTTAATCCATTGGAAAGGTCTGCCTTTAGAAGACGCGACGTGGGAAAATCTTCAAGATATCCAGCAGCAATTTCCAAATTTCTAGCTTTGAGGACAAAGCTCCTTTAAGGGGGGTGGCATGTTAGGACCCTCCTAACATATTATAATTGTATTTATCAGGGGTGTGTCTTTCCAATCGCACCCCATCCTTCATATTTATGTACATCATCATATTCATTTTAAATCATCGAACAATTATTCAATATATAATCTATTGCAGGTTTTTCCTCAATATTAAAAGCGATTCAACAGTCAAAGGCGATATATTCACTTGCATTCAACCTTCATACAATTAGTATTCTAACACATTATCACCCAAATATTCCTTAACTTCATATTTTACCTCCATGGGATACCTAAATTATTGTATTTGATTAGGATCTTGCCTTCACTAGTCACTATTGGCAAGAATTTTTCAAGTTGTAGGGCATACAACTCAAGATGAGTTCATCCTATCATCTTCAAATTTATGGCCAAACCAAAATTGTCAATAAATTCTTGGAAACCTAACTTCTTTGCTTCACTTATAAACATCCTACTCATTAGGCTAAGTGGATTCCTTTGGCTGGATGGTGGTGTAACACCACCTATCACTTTTACATGAAGGTAACTCCATTTGAAATAGTCTATTGTTAGCTTCCACCAACTCCAAATTCTTACCTTCCAGGCAACTCCAAGGTTTAGGCGATGGATTCCACTCTCTAACAACATGACTCCATTCTTTGCTAGCTCAAGCTCAACTTGGACATGGCTCAAAACCGTATAAAATAGAAAGCATATCAACATCATACTGAATATAGCTTTTCAATTGGTGACATGATATTTCTTCACTTGCAACCACACAAACAATCATATCTCCAGTTGTATGGTTGTTAGAAACTTACCACCAAATAGTATGGTCCTTATCAGTTATTGTAGAGGCTTGGGGTGACAACATACAAACTATCCCTTTTGAATAGCTCTAAAATTTGTCTAGTCTTCCATGTGTCATATATCAAGAAGGTTATTGGTAGTAGGGTACAGATGCAATCTATATTTCTCGAGGTGGATGAGGAAGGGTCCATCATTCTTGAACCTAAATGCATTATTCACCAAAGATTTCATACCCTTAATTGACACGTTATCACAAATATCTTGGTCTAATGGCATGGCTTACAACCAGAAGATATGACATGGGAACATCTTCAACAACTCCAGTAATAGTTTCCTCACCTTCAGCTTTGAGGATAAAGCTTTTTGAAGGGGAAGGGCATGCTAGGACCCCATACTAACACTTTTATGTAATATTCCTTATGGAACATGGGTAAAACCCATGCTAATATTTTGTAATGTTTTGTTATATTTTTGGATTAAGAAGCATCTAGCCAAATGACACCCTTCTTTGTAATCATTTTCAAGAATGTAACTGATTATAGGTAGAAGATTCTAGTATGGGTGGCATTTTGCACGTAATCCTACCTTGGGAGTTATGTGTTAGAAGAATTTCTTAAAGCTGTGAGGGGTAGTATTGTATGTATATCTTTGCATAATTGAATGAAGTATTGAAGGATGTTGCTCCTCAAAGAGGCTTGTGGTTCAATGCTATTATGAGATTGTTCCTTTTCTGCAATTTATTTCCATAGTGTGTTGTGAGCATATATGTTTATTTTTTCGTATTTGTGTATGTTTATTTTTAATATTAGGTTCTTAAAACCTATAGATCTACTAGCTAATGGCCTTCATTTTATGAAAAACATTGGTGCGCAGGTGATTCATGTTCTCGAATTCCAATCCTAGACTTCCTCATGTGAATGCCTTCTTTGCGCAAATGCCTTCCTTTGCTTTGCAACAATAAGAAATCCTTCTCCTTCACATCCAATTTATAGGCTTCCCTTTTGGTCATTCTCACCTATGCAACCACTCCTTAAATACCACTTTCATCTCTAACTATTGCATGCGTGCCACCTCACTACCCTTGCATGTGATTGTCATCCTATTCCGATTTTTGTATTTTATCTATTTCATATTTTTCCCTATTTTATATTTTTCTCTATTTTATATTTTTTTTTATTTCATATTTTTAAAAACCTCTTCTTTCATCGACATCTTATGAAGTGCATGGAAATGCCAATGTGGACTTCCAGTGTTTTTGGTAGCATTTCCTCATGTTGATGACTATGAGTCCCTTGACTACTAAAGTCATCATCACCATACATTGATTTAGTCTACTAGTGATTCTGATGATTCCCTTGTAATTAGGGGTTTTACTTTTGAGGTTGTTCCTATAGCTTGATATTATCAATCCTTACTATGTGCCAATATGATCTATCCCTAGCTTTCAAATGGCTTCTTGTTTCTATTAGTGGTTGAAAAAAATCCTATGGATCTACTTTGTTTCCAACATCTTGACATATTTCTTTTCTAACATCATCTTGATGGATCCTATAAGTATATCCCTCTTTGTGATCGATTCCATTAGTCTTTCCATATCCCTAAATGATTTCACCTGATCCATCATCATTAGGATAGATCAATATTGTTCTATCATCTTCAGGATGGATTCTATCATATACTTGACTACTTTCATCATCAAGATAAATCAATCTTATCCTGCCATCTTCAAGATGGGTTATACCACCTTCATCGCTAATTCTATCAATCATACCATACTCATGATGGATTATTATACTATCATCAATGTAGCAAAATTCAATCATGTTATGCACCTGACGACTATTTGTTCTTCCATCCAGATGGTTGTTCCCTTATCATATATCATTCTAAAAAATCATTCATGTAGCTTGTCCTCTACCTCAAAGTCCACCCTTTGTCCTTCAATCATCTACTCTTTCTTGGCATGTCAAATTTTGAGTTGTATTTCTTGGAGGTATTTTATCTCTATTTATAAATCCATGTCTTCCCTAAACCCACTTGAATTTTCCTATCTCTCTTTCTATTGAATCTCCCTTATGTTGGGCTATTGTGCTCCCAATTGCCCAAGTTTTTGTTAATCCCTCGATCACTCATGATGATGTATTTGGTTTATTTGATCTCATTAAGGTAGACCTATTGGTCTATCCTCATGAATTCATAGTTATTGGTTGGTTTGAACTATGTCTACAAATAGCCCTAACAGTCCATATTGCCGACTAGTTGACCTATGGGTAGAAAGAGGGGAATTTCTTCCTCTTGAGCTACCAAGAAGGAGATAATCCAAACTTCCCATTGTCTAGGTATACTTGGGTTACCTAAAATTCTTGGTGAACTTCTTGGGTTACTCAAATTTCTTCTATTATTTTCCTGATCAATGAGTTCTGATCTTGTGTTTTATTTTGCATGATCTTGGGTTTCAAGCATCAGCTACCTCAAAATCCTTAATATTATATCTACCTTATAAATATTCTCCACCTTTCTTCTTAAAAGCATCTTTGAGGTGCACATTGAGTGAAGGCTTCCCTATACTAGTTTGAGAAGGCAAAATTAGTGATTGAATCATTCCCTTCTCCTATAGTATTCATAGGCTAGCTTGATGTTTCTTGAACCTTTCTTTGCAATCATTTAACTTATCTCCTTTATATTTGGTGAGTCAATAATTTGCTACCTCTCGATATTATTATGTCCTTCTGATTGACTCATCTTCACTACTTGAATGGTTTTCCATTCTTCCTTCCTCTTCCTCCTAAGGCATTAGTGGTTCATTTTCAATAACTTGGACCATTTCAAGGAATTAGAATCATGCTTGCTAACTTTGGACTTCATTCCTTTGTCTTCTTCACTCTAGATTGGAACTTGGTTAGGGAGTGTTAGGATCCCTAGGGATTTTTTCATCACTACTTGATTCATCTACCTATCCTTCATTCATAGGTTATTTAGGTACTTATCTGACGTTCCTCCATAAAATTGTAGTTGTTTGTTCCCTACGTACCTCATGTCTTGTATTCTTGGTAAGACCTTGTTAAGGTCTATCCTTAATTATTTTTTAGGCATTATGGTCCTTTGTCTTCTAGATCATATTTTCAATGGTGAAGTATTACTAGAAGAGTCTTTGGTATTCAAATATATTCTTAGTGTTGCTAAAGATGAACTATCAAAGTCAAAGAAAAATAGGTTGCTTTTCAAAAGCACTTCCTCATTACCTTCTGTGCTTTCTGTTAACCCCTCTTATTACCTCTCCAATTGTTCAAATTCATCCAAATTGACTCTTCATAATTCTTCTCATTCTTGCATTCATTGCATGGTCTCATTCAACTCTTGAAAAACTTGTTCTCTCAATACACATTATGCATTCTTAAGGTTTCATATTCTTCCTATAATATGTGTGTTTCCCTAATCATCTATTGCAGACATCTTGATTCCTCATTTTCATTCTCATTATCCTCTTTTTCCATTTCTAATTCTTGCTCTTCTAATGCGACATTCATGAGGATCCAAAGTAATTCTTCTCTTTTATTACTAGGAAATATAGCATGAACTTGTAACCACATTTTCTCTCCTTCCTGAGGTTCCCACTCTCTTTGTTTGATTACATGTTCTCTTTTTGCTCCAAACAACCACTCCAAGTTTATATATTCTTCTTCTCTAACAATCCCACTTGGTTCTCCCTATTCATAGGATTGTATCTATGGTCATGATTCTTCTGTTGTTCTTCCATAAGTTTCTCCTAATACTTCTAAGATGATCATGTTAACATGTGCCTATGCTTTGTACACTTTGAACTTAGAGTCATTTATTGTTAGGATCCTCAATCCTAACATTATTATTTAGTATTAGTTAGTATTATTAATCATCTAATTATTATATTATTAACTTGTAAAGTGAACCATCACAACCCTTCATAACATGAACCATCACGTCTCTTCATACGTGAACCATCATGTCTCTTCACCAACGTAGCTTTAGGGTAGATATATATATTAGGTTGGCCATCCATATCAAATCATGCATGAATAATAAGAATACGAATCATAGATTCTAAAGGAGGGAGCCCCCTATAGTGGCAAAGAAATTATAAGGGAGCCCCCTTTGAGTGGCCTGCGATTACATTTTACATTAATTTATTAATATTTTTATAGTAAGACCTTGGGGTATTACCATTTGGTATCAGAGCCATGTGGGACCTAGTCATGTGGGAATTGCTCAAAGATCTTCATCAAATCACTTATGTGCGTGAGTATCAAACTCGGTTTGAGGATATCACCAAACACAACACACGATTGGATGAATCAATTCTCATCAATGGCTTCATTAGGGGATTAAAAGAGGAAATTAGAATGGAGGTGAGAAGGTTCAATCCCTATACCATGATGCAGACCTATGGATTGGTAAAATTAGCTGAAGATAAAATTAATGCACAACAACGATTAGGGAAACCACTTATGGAAAAATTGTTGACCACTTACATATCTCCAAAACCTATGCATAATGGAAGGTCACAAAGCACTTACACAACCCCCAAATATAACCAAACTTTATGAATTAAACATCTTAGCTTTGAGGAGATGAAGGAACGACGAGCAAAAGGACTCTGTGATAATTGTGATGAACAATTTGGACCCCACCATAAATTTGTTACACTTACATTGTATTTATTGAAGGAAGTTGATCCCTGTATCTCTATAAAGCAAGCAAATGAGGTAGTTGTGTCCAAAGCAACCAGTGCACCTCCTCATCGCAATGAAGATAATGAGGTCGATGTGCAAGAAGTTATTGATGTACCAAGCAAGGATGAGGTATACATACCCAAAGTGATCAATGCTAGCCAAACATGCACTCTACAAGACCTACACATACCTTCCTCACCAATAGTGAGTTCTTGCCATATGACCAAACCTATTCAGAACCAATGCAGAGTGACTACACACTCCTTCTCTGTTGGCTCTACCAAGGAACCAAAAAAGGATATGAAATCATTACCATCACTTTTGATGCATCATTCTGAAGTATTTGAGGAACCCCAAGGGTTGCCCTCCCATCGTCATCATGATTTTCCTAAGGAAGATTCTACTATTGTTCTTGGCAACCCCTCGCTAATGCTTCATCCTTCTCGATATCCCTGCCTATGAAAGGATGCCATTAAAAGAGTCCAAGAACTTACACAAATCCTTCTTGGAAAACAAAGGACAAAGCTTCTCACTTTGAGCTTTGAGGACAAAGCTCTTTTTTAAGGAGGGTGGCATGTTAGGATCCTCAATCCTAACATTATTATTATTATTAGTTAGTATTATTAATCATTTAATTATTATATTATTAACTTATAAAGTGAACCATCACAACCCTTCATAACGTGAACCATCACGTCTCTTCACCAACGTAGCTTTAGGGTAGATATATATATATTAGGTTGGCCATCCATATCAAATCATGCATGAATAATAAGAATAAGAATCATAGATTCTAAAGGAGGGATCCCCCTATAGTGGCAAAGTGATTACAAGGGAGCCCCCTTTGAGTGGCCTGCGATTACATTTTACATTAATTTATTAATATTTTTATAGTAAGACCTTGGGGTCTTACCATTTATAGTTTTTGGGAAAATTATACCATCCAATTTATTTAATCAGACAACATCATTATCTAGTACTTCTTATACTTGAAAGGGTCCAAGCCATAGAGTCTTCAATTTCCCTAGCTTGGTATCTTGCTTCCTGTTATACTTGAGTACTAGGTCACCAATATTCAAGTCCAATTTTGAAGATGCTTATCATGCCAATATTTGCATCTCTATTGGGCAATATTTTTCACCCGTTGTTCTATTATCCTCTTTTATCCTAGTTATATTAGTGTTATGAGCCTTTCTCCCATGCTCTCTTCATCACTCAGGTGGTTATCTACTACTATTCTCAAACTTGGTACCAAAAATTCTATTGGCACCATCGCCTCTTGTCCATACATCAACTAGAAAGGGATGTGATTTGTGGTTGGTTTGAAGGTTTTCCTATATGCCCACAAGATTGTTGGTAACTATTCTTCCCAATATACACCTTCTATAACACATGTTTTATACATTATAGAAACCAAGATTTTATTTGTTGCCTTTGCATACCCATTCGCTCAAGGATAGTATGGGCTAGACAACAAATGAAAAATCCAAAATTTATTTATTAAATTTTGAATGATTTTGTTGATGAAATGGCTTCCTCGATCACTTGTTAGCTAAAGAGGAATTTCAAACATGGTGATAACCTATTCATATAAAAATTGAGTCATGCTCCTTATAGAGTTATCAGGTAAGGTCCTTTCTTCTACCATTTTATCAAATATTATGTTGCCACCATAATGTATCAATATTTCCTTCTTTTTATCATTTGTAATGGTCCCAAATTCCCATATTTCAAAAATTTCCTGGGGTTGAGAAGGATGCAATGGCATTAAGTCCTACTTAAAAAAATTTCTTATTCTTTGACATGTATCACAAGCCTTCATATATTCCTTAGCATTATGATCAAGCGTAGGCCACCATAGCCCTACCAACATCAATTTCTTAGCTATTGCATCCAACCCCATATGGCCTCCTACCAATCCCTCATGTGTCTCCTTCAATATTTGTTGCACTTTATATTCCATCACACATCTTCTTAGAATGCGGTCCTCCCCCATCTTGTATAACAAGCCTACAATCATTGTGAAGGATGCCAACTTTGTGATGGATTTACTTTGATTTATTGTTATCTCCTTTGGTAGCTCTCTTGTAAATAAGTATTCCTTGATATGCTTATACCATGCAGGTACCACCCTTATCATGAATAACTATGCGTAAAGGAACTCATTTGTATTCCCCCTTCTACAGGTTCTTTTGAGATAATCCTTGACAAATGGTATGCTATTATGTGCTTCTTCCTTAGTATTACTACCAATTGAAATATGAATTCTTGCAATGGGATGATCCATCTACTCACTCATCCTTATATCATAAATTTATTGATTGGGTATATCAATACTTGATGATCTACATAGAAAGTGAATAGGTTGGATATTAGATAATGTCTATACTTTTGTACTGCATACACCATTCCTAGTGCTTCTTGTTATATCATGCTATAATTTTTCTCTTCTCTTGACAATAATCTATTTGAAAAGTATATGGGTTAATCCAATCCAAACTATTCTTCTTAATCTAAGGCATATCCAATTAAAAATTTTAAGGTATCTATGTGAACATGGAATTCTTTCTTCCATAAACAAGGATAGTAGCCTTCACCAAATGTGTATTTAGACCCTCAAATACCTCTTGGTGTTCCTTCACCCATTTGAAAGGAATACTCTTATGTGTAAGAGCATCTAATGAATGATACACTTGTGCATAGTTTCTTATAAACCTCTTATATTAGCCTATTGTACCTAAGAAGGTTTTTTTATAGAAATCACATCGTGTGGTTATTCCATCAATAATCTTACCCATATCTTGTTTGGGTCTGGTTTCAAGACTTCGTGACATACAGTATGTCCTAAAAACTTCCTATATGGCACTATTAATACACACTTCCTTGGATTTAGTGCAATTCAAGCTTTCCTACATAAGCTCATGCATTCCTCCAACACCTTCATGTGATCTTGTGTTCGGCCATATAGGAACCAATCATCCAAAAAGACCTTGAAATTTCCTATGTACATTTTATAAAAAATATATAAGATAATTTATTAAAAATTATTTGGTGCATTGCATAATCTAATGGCATGTGTTTATATGCATAAATACCATTTTCCACTATGAAAGTGGTCTTCAACTTATCCTCCTTCACAATGTTGATTTGATTATAACCTAAAAATCCATCTAAAAATGAATAAATCTCATGACCAACTACTTCCTCAAAAATTGAATCTATAAAAGAAATTGGAAAGGGATCCTTTATAGTTACAATATTAAGACTCTAGAAATCCACACAAATTTGGATATTATTGGCTTATCTTTTAGGATAATCACTATCGATGACACCCACTCACTTGTCATAACTTTGAATATGGTACTTGCATCGAGCATTTTCTCTATTTTGGCAATCACCAAGGCTATGTATTTTGGGTTTATTTAGTATGACCACCTTTTTACTGGTTGCATACCTTCAATTAGAGGAATTTTGTGCATGCATAAATCTAGTGGTAATCCTTTCAAATCCTTGTATGTCCAAGAAAACACATCCTTATATTCCAAAAATATCCTAAACATTGTTACCTTAAGTATAGGATCCATATCATCTTCTAACTTAATCATATTTTCTTTTCCGTCTTCACCAAGATTAATCTAAACCATTCTTGGTCCTTCATATTTAATGGACTTAGGTTTTTCTACCACCTTTAGGACATCAATAGGATGAATTGGTTTATCTTCGATCACTGCATCTCCCATTATGTATTTACAAAGTTCCTTGGAAATATCCATTTCTCTTGTTCTTGGTCCTTCTCTATTGTTGACTTCTTGAAGTTTTCTCCTTTTCTTGTTCTTTCTTCCCATTCTCTTGGTTGTATTTTGTGTGGATACATATGCACTATGGTGTGAATACTTCATAATATTCCATCTACCAATTAAATATACATCTATCATCATCGTTATCATCTTCCATGCATTCTTCTAGTTGCAACACTCCATCTGGTTCATATCTCATTTTTCCATTGGATGATGAACTCTCCATTTTGTTTGAGGTTGTAATGTATTGGATCACTACTTGGTTCTTCAATTTGATCATGTATTTCACCTAGAAGGCTATAATAGACTGGTTAGATAGCTAGTTATTATGAATAATTAAACAAGACGGATGACTAATAAAAAATTTCTCAAATAAATAAGTCATGATGGATGAATGATAAGTTATAGTCATCTTAGTCAAATGGAGGGCTAACAACTCTTGAAAGGTATGCTAGGATGGATCAATCCCAAATGGATATGCCTAAACTGATGATTGAAGATGATAATCCTAGGATGGATAAGCTAGATGAATGTCTTATGATAGCTCCTATACATCAGTTATCCTATAATTTATTTTGCATGTTCCTACAATTATTTTGGCTTCACCTAGGTGATTTCTCTTCCAACTCTGCACAACATAGATCTAACACATGAAAATAACACATACACAAGACAAAATGAAAACCAACCAGATCATTGTATTAAAAAAATGAGGAATACATCCAAATTTCAACTGCAATACAACAAGGGTTATGCATAAGGGGTCAAACCCAAAATTTACGTGTAAAAAAATGGGGAATCCGTTGCGAAACCCTGGTGAATCCCGACCAAATTCATGTAGGAGGACATGGCGAATTACCTTATTTAAAAAAATATTATAAAATATTGGTAAATTTGAAATTTCTGGTTGGACCGGGTGGAAAATGAGATCCAGCCATGGGTCGGTGTAAAAAATGGTTCGACCTTGAACCAGGTGTAGAAAAAGGTCTGATCTCAAACCAGGTACAAAACATGGTATTGGTTGTGGAGCCTGATTCTCTCTAATTTGGAGGTCTTGTTTTCAGCCACACTTGGACCCACTCCATGAAGGGGGGTGTAGGGGGGGCAACTCCCCCCTAGTACATTGTTGGATATCATCTGGATGTAGAATAGGGTCCAAATATCGATCAAATGTAGAGCAAGGTCTAGATATCGATCGAATGCAAAATAGGGTTTAAATATCGATCGGATGCAAAATAGGGTCCAATAGTATAATCAGATGTAGAATAGGATTTGGATATCGACCAGATGCAGAACAAGGTATGGTAGTTTATTCAGATGCAAAACAGGGTCTGAATATCGGTCGAAAGTAAAATAGGGTCCACATATTGACCAGATGCAAAACAGGATTCGGTAGTCTGATCGAATGCAAAACAGGGTCTAGTAATCCGTCCGAATGCAAAATAGAGTCCGCATATTGGCCTTGTGTAGAACAGATTCTGGTAGTTCGTCTGGATGCAAAATAGGTTCCAAATATCATCCTTGTGCAGAATAGGGTTCGATAGTCCGTTCGGATGCAAAATAGGATCTGGATATCGACCTTGTGCAGAATAGGATCCGATAGTCCAATCGGGTGCAAAATAGGGTCCAAATATCAGCCTTATGCAGAACAGGATATGGTAGTCTGTCCGAATGCAAAATAAGTTTTGGATATTGACCTTGTATAGAACAACGTTCGGTAGTCCATCTAGATGTAAAACAGGGTCCGATTTGGTGCAAAAATGGTTTCGATCTTATTTGGTACAGAAATGGATCTGATCTAGTGCAAAACTAGGTCGGGATATCCGTCTAGTGTAGAACAGGATCTAGAAATAAAAAAGTATTGATGGGGTGTTAGTTATATATAGTGGTATACTTGGCTAATTGGGCGGGATAATTTAGAAATTTTAAAATTTTATGGCGAAAAGGGTCCTCTATTTAGGCAGGATTGCTGGCAAATTTTAAAAAATATTCGTGATACTATTATCAACGCACGGTGAACCGACACCTAAAAAAAATTTATCACAAATTTTTTTGGCTAAATGGTCGACGTCCAGGTCCCCCAAATTCATAAATTTTAATTTTTGAAAATACCAATTTTTGCCCCAATGGTGAAAATTCACCGCTATGAATAACCTTGAGTACAATGCTACATGCTCCTTCAAACTACTCTCCTTGATAATATGTGGGTCTTCCTTGCATGAATATGGATTTCTACAAAATGAAAAGGGGTTGTATTTATAGGGTGGATTTGGTGGATACTGTAACCATCCAGGCCCCAACTTCCCCAACTTCCCTTTTGTTACAGTGTTAACTACTATCTAGAACTAAGCAGCCTATAACTAATAAGTCTAGACTAACAAATTAGTATGGAGGTTAACTAATCAATCCTTGACAAATACATGATGGTTGATGACACATATATCACTTTACATTATAAAACATATTATAAAATGTTGAGCAACATTATTTGACCAATTTGACTATTCCAATTTTGTACATAATTACAAAGGCATTATGTAGACATTTTGTCAAACACTTTGAATTTTCATTTCTTTTTGGAACTATTATCTATAGTCTATCACTTGATTATAAAAGGTCTAAAGGAGAACATGCCTAGATTATCCCAAGGGTGATACAACATCATTAAATCTAGGGATTTTCTAAACAAAAACTTGTACTTGGGAAAGCAAATCATGTGGTATTTTCCAACATCATTTGTGAATGAAATGCTATCAATTATCATGTAGTATAAACACATTTTATGTTCATGAGAAAATGCATGGAGTGGAAATAGAATCAAATTTTGATGAAGACACAACCTTTTCCAACTTTAAAGCATCCCAAATTTAGGATTATGAGTTATAATAATGGAAAATTCACACTCCCAGATGGTATGCATTATATGCTAATAAGAGGATGTAAACATATTTTTATCTTGATGTGAAAATAAATAATATGATCATAAGTTTCTATATTACCTTAGAACTACCTTAGGGTTCATAAATTTTGAAGTAACATGAAGTAGAGAAATCAGAGAGTGGATGGCTCACAAAACATACACGTGGGATGGTTCCAAATAAAATGTAGGTGTATTATCTGATATTTTTTTGACTCCTTCCGTGGTCTTCAAATAATCAGTAGGTAGATCCCATGACTATTCTTGGTAAATGCTAGAAATTTCTACTTGTTAGCCCTCCTTTCCAACCCATTTAACTAGCTTATCCAACTCTTCTTATGCCATCAAATAACATTTCTTCCATTGCCCTACACAAACTACATCAAGTTGTAACCACAACCTTTCCATCACATGGGTTAACTTAGTGAAACAAGTTACCACTTTCTGGTCAATACATGCACCCATATCTGGTGGATCTAAAAATTAGGCATTTCCAATAGTATGTTTTTGCACCATTCTTCCTTGATTTTCTCATCTTACTTGATTTTTGTAGGCTCCTTTCCTTTCTTAGAAAGGTCAATGGGCTTCTTAGCCACTTTCTCATCTGTGATCATTGATTATTTTGTAGGTATCTATAATTGAATGCTTTCTCCTAAAACTATTACATCCTTCTAAGGCATATCTATATGTTGTAGGTCCTTATCATGTATTATTCTTGTCTCTTGCTCTTGAGACACTTCCTCCACTAAAATAGAATTTTTCTATTTTCCTACTAGTGGATATTAAATGAATTTCTAAATGAGTGGTGTTTCCTCATTCATCATACTTACTTCTATCTTCTATGTGGTTCCTTGGTCTATAGAATGGCCCATCTCCTTTGCCTTCTTATCCATGAGCATATACTTAGATGAGAAGATCCATAGGGTGTGATGCAGGAGCATCCAACGGAAGAATAAAAAGTGTCGCGATATCGTGACATATTGGCAAAGAAGAAAAAGTGTCACGATATCGTGACATGTCGCATTTTCGTGACCAAAAGAGAAGAGAGAGAGCAAGAGAGAAAAAGTGTCGCGATATCGCAATATGTCGCATTTTCGTGACCAAAAGACAAGAGAAAGAGCAAGAGAGAAAAAGTGTCGCGATATTGCGACATGTCACATTTTCGTGACCAAAAGATAAGAGAAAGAGCAAGAGAGAAAAAGTGTCGCGATATCGCGACATGTCGCATTTTTGTGACCAAAAGAGAAGAGAAAGAGCAAGAGGGAAAAAGTGTCATGATATCATGACATGTCGCATTTTCGCAACCATAAGAGAAGAGAAAGAGCAAGAGGAAAAAAGTGTCGCGATATCGCGACATGTCGCATTTTCGCGACTAGAAGAGAAGGGAGAGAGTAAGAAGGAAAATGTTTCGTGATATCGTGACATGTTGCATTTTCATGGCCAAAAGCAACAAAAGAGGACAAAGGGGAAAGTGTCACGATATCGCGACATGTTGCATTTTCATGGCCAAAAGCAACAAAAGAGGACAAAGAGGCAGAAGTATCGTGATTTCACGACATGTTTTTTCACGACTCAAAAAGGGCAAGCGTTTACAGGGGCCATTACAGAGTGAAATCATCGAGCGATGGATATACCAAACGTCATCATTGGTTGACAGGCGGAAATAATCTATAGTGGTAGAACTGAATGAAACCTGGCACCAAGGTGTAAGGTTTATGGTGTAACGTTCCATGCAAACGATTATAGTCAGCGACGAAGGTTTACTTGCGACAGACATAACCGCATGGCAGACAAAGACCAAGAGTTGGAAATAAAAATGCTTCAGTTACAAACAAAGAGCCAAAAACAACGAAGAGGCATGGGAAGGCAAAATGAAAAGGCCATGGGAAATGAAATAAAGGATCACAAAGTGGAAATGGAGAGCCACACCAAAAATTTTAAAAGGGGAAGCAAAGGCATGCACAAGGGGTCGGAAACTGCTGAAACAGATTTGTAGATACGAAAAGGCAAGAGGGCCATTCTGGACTTGTTTGGGCTGTTTTCTTCCAGGGAGAGCTGGAAATTGTAAAAAAAAAAAAAGAGAATAAACTATCTTTCGGAATAAAGGAGTTTATTTCTATTTTTTGTAAATCTTTCCAAGTTTTGAATGAGAATTGGGTTTTTGCTATTTTGGCTCTCCATCAAGTGGTATTAGAGCGGGAGTTCCTGAGTGTGTAAACAGATCGTCGGACGTGAGGCAGTTTACACCAGGATCTATGGTTAAGGGTTCCTGAGTGTGTAAATAGATCGTCGAAAGTGAGGCAATTTACACAAGGATCTATGGTTAAGGGTTCTTGAGTGTGTGAGCAGATCACCAAAAGTGAGGCAGTTTGCACCAGGATCTGTGGAAGGGTTGTGAGAAGAGAGAGCTTAGGGTTCCTGAGTGTGTGAGTAGATCGTCGAAAGTGAGGCAGTTTGCACTAGGATCTGTGGAAGGGTTGTGATAAGAGAGCATAGGGTTCCTGAGTGTGTGAGAAGATCATCGAAAGTGAGGCAGTTTACACCAAGATCTGTGGTTAAGGGTTCCTGAGTGTGTAAATAGATCACCGAAAGTGAGGCAGTTTACACCAGGATCTGTGGTTAAGGGTTCTTGAGTGTGTGAGAAGATCGCCGAAAGTGAGGCAGTTTGCACCAGGATCTGTGGAAGGGTTGTGAGAAGAGAGCGAGGAAGAATGCCTCCACGAAGAAACCGTGGTGGTGGGAGAAATGTGGTACCTGAAAGAGATTTCAGAGCTTTGAAAAGGCAAGTGCAAGCCCTGCAAGAGGAGTTGCGAAGAGGGGTTGAGCCAAAAACATAGGTTGACCACCTGGGTTTTCCTCTAACAGTACAGAAGTGCAGGTCACTTCTCAATCCACCTCGGGTGTCTGATGTAGGAGCATCCAACGGAAGAAGAAAAAGTGTCGCAATATCGCGACATATTGGCAAAGAAGAAAAAGTGTTGCGATATCGTGACATGTCGCATTTTTGCGACCAAAAGAGAAGAGAGAGAACAAGAAAGAAAAAATGTTGCGATATTGCGACATGTCGCATTTTCATGACCAAAAGACAAGAGAAAGAGCAAGAGAGAAAAAGTGTCGCGATATCGCAACATGTCGCATTTTCGTGACCAAAAGAGAAGAGAGGGCAAGAGAGGAAAAGTGTTGCGATATCGCGACATGTCGCATTTTTGCGACCAAAAGACAAGAGAAAGAGCAAGAGAGAGAAACTGTTGCGATATCGCGACATGTCACATTTTCGTGACCAAAAGACAAGAGAAAGAGCAAGAGAGAAAAAGTGTCGTGATATCACGACATGTTGCATTTTCGCAACCAAAAGGGAAGAGAAAGAGCAAGAGAGAAAAAGTGTCGTGATATCGCGACATGTCACATTTTCATGACCAAAAGAGAAGAGAAAGAGCAAGAGGGAAAAAGTGTCATGATATCACGACATGTCGCATTTTCGCGACTAGAAGAGAAGGGAGAGAGTAAGAAGGAAAAAGTGTCGCGATATCGTGACATGTTGCATTTTCGAGGCCAAAAGCAACAAAAGAGGACAAAGAGGAAAAAATGTCGCGATATCGCGACATGTTGCATTTTCGTGGCCAAAAGCAACAAAAGAGGACAAAGAGGCAGAAGTGTCACGATTTCACGACATGTTTTTTCATGACTCAAAAAGGGTAGGCGGTTATAGGGGCCGTTACAGAGTGAAATAATCGAGCGGTGGATATACCGAACGTCATCATTGGTTGACAGGCGGACAAAGTCTATAGTGGCAGCACTGAACGAAACGTGGCACCAAGGTGTAAGGTTTATGGTGTAACGTTCCATGCAAACGATTACAGTCAGCGATGAAGGTTTACTTGCGACGGACACAACCACGTGGCAGACGAAGACCAAGAGTTGGAAAGAAAAACTCTTCAGTTACAAACAAAGAGCCAAAAACAATGAAGAGGCATGGGAAGGCAAAACGAAAATGCCATGGGAAATGAAACAAAGGGTCACAAAGTGGAAACGGAGAGCCACACCAGAAAGTTTAAAAGGGGAAGTAAAGGCATGCACAAGGGGTCGAAAACTACTGAAATAGAGTTGCAGATACGAAAAGGCAAGAGGGCCATTCTAGACCTGTTTGGGCTATGTTGAGTGGTATTTTCACCCAATTGTGAAAGTACAATCTCCTGTAGGATTTGGGCTCCAAATCCCCTCTTGCAAAGAATTTAAACACACAACTTCTCCAAGGTCTCCGCTATATTAGCATTTTTCATATGTGTATTAGTTATCTCGAATAAAGATATTCAATTTAAATGCTTGGAACACCTTAGTGATTGCAAGTAACTGTAAACAAGGGGCACTGTTGCAATGGCAAAATTGTTTTTGGATTTTGAATTTTTTTTAAATGTTTATTTTAATGACTGCAAATTAAGATAAAGTTAAAATTTCTAAGAAAAAATAAAATGTAGAAAAAGTTGAAAGAAAATGCAGAAAACTGAAAATAAAATGCATTCAGTGTGATGCTATCCTATTTCGACAAAACCGAAGATGCGAGGTTTCCATGCATGCAACCTAACCTACTGGACTTGCAAAATGAGCACAATCCCCATAGACTAAGTGCTAGCTCCTAGGGTTTAAAATAAATTTCAGGTTCAAGTATTCATATGAAGCAACCAAGCAAACTTGCATTAACTCCATCTACAAACTCGAAATCTGAAACAAAAAAGAAATAGACATTAAATCCATAGCATGCAAAGAGAATCTCCTTCTTTCTTGCCCACAAGATGCAAATTTCTGAAAACTTTGTATTAAAGATTTGTCATTTTACAAAAACCGAGATTTTTTATTTTCCCAAAACTAGAAAAAGTGGAAGAAAAACACTCCAAAGCAGGTCCAGAATGGCCTCTCGCCTTCAAATCTACAACTTTGTTTCAGCAGTTTCCAACCCTTGTACCTGTCTTCGCTTCCCCTTTTAAAATTTTTGGTGTGGCTCTCCGTTTCCATTTCGTGACCCTTCATTTCATTTCCCAACACCTTTCGCTTCGCTGTTTTGGTTCTTTGTTTCTAACCGAAGCATTTTTTCCTTCCAATTCTTGCTCTGCGTCTAGTCAGATTTGAGCCCGTGTCCACCCTATCGCAAATAAATCTTCATTGCCGACTGTAATCGTTTGCATAGAGCATTACATCGTAAACCTGAAACCCTGGTGCCACGTGTTCAGTTCTGCCACTGTAGACTCTGTAACGGCCCCTTTTGAGTCGCGAAAAAGCAACATGTCACGATATCGTGACACTTTTGTGTCTTCGGCTTTGTTCTTCTTCTTGCATCACGAAAATGTGACATGTCGCGATATCGCGACATTTCTATGTCTTCAGCTTCTTTTGTTGCTTTTGGCCGCAAGAATGCAACATGTCACGATATCGTGACACTTTTTCTCTTTTGGTCGCGAGAGTGCAACATGTCACGATATTGCGACGCTTTTTCTCTTTTGGCCGCAAGAGTGCAACATGTCGCGATATCGTGACACTTTTTCTCTTTTGGTCGCGAGAGTGCAACATGTCGCGATATCGTGACACTTTTTCTCTTTTGGTCATGAAAAAGCCACATGTCGCGATATCGTGAAACTTTTTCTCTTTTGGTCGCGAGAATGCAACATGTCGCGATATTGTGACACTTTTTCTATTTTGGTCGCGAGAGTGCAACATGTCACGATATCGCGACACTTTTTCTCTTTTGGTCGCGAAAAAGCAACATGTCGCGATATCACGACAATGTTTCTCTCTGCTCTTTTTCTTTGCTTCAGACCGTGATAATGCAACATGTCGTGATATCACGACAATGTTTCTCTTTGCTCTTTTTCTTTGCTTCGGACCGCGATAATGCAACATGTCGCGATATCGCGACACTTTTTTCTCTTTGCTCTTTTCTTTGCTTCGGACCGCGATAATGCAACATGTCGCGATATTGCGACAATTTTTCCTCTTTGCTCTTTTCTTTGCTTTGGACCGTGAAAATGCAACATGTCGCGATATCGCGACACTTCTTCTTTTTTAGCCGCGACAATGCAACATGTCGTGATATCATGACACTTTTTTTTTTTAGCCGTGACAATGCAACATGTCGCGATATCACGATACTTCTTTTTTAGCCTTGACAATGCAACATGTCGCGATATCACGACACTTATTTCCTTCTTGCTTTTTCTATGATCTTTAGCTTATGGGCCACTTCGGTCTTCTTGGAAAGTGTGCAAAAGGTGGGTCCCCAATTTTGGAGTACATTGTGGAGCAGCAACAACAAATGGCGACTCTGCTAGGAAATGCTCCTGAGAATTTCGATGAGAACCAAACTTGAAAATCTACAAAACTTTAACACAAGCATCAGCAAATATCCAAAGAATGAAACTAGACGAGAAATACATGAAGCATTAGAATTATTCAGCATCAGCTCAATGTGTGTGGCGTGATTCATTCCTTATCATTTGAAGTTGATCAACACTCCATTGTCAGTTTTACCTGAATGCATATGCAAGGTTATGAATGATTGGTTCAAATTTTAATGCATGATAAATTATGCTAGAGATGTAACCACTGTCTAGTACCATGAAAAAACATATAAAAACTGTCAAACCCTCTTAGGACCAAATATGGGTGCACTGAATTAATTTATTAGATGCCAAAGTTGGTTATGTGCCACTACCATCTTGAACCCATTTGCAAGTGTAAGTGAAATCAGAGCTTTGGGGAATAGGATTCCCAACCTAAGCGAGATGGGAATTTAACCCTATCCTTACTACTCGATCCGGAGTTCATTACCTCATCTTGAACAAAATGATTTAACCTGTTATGGATGAAACTGTCAGGCTAGTCTGTCCATTTCAGCAGTCAGTAGTCTTGCTTTTAGGCAAGACATGCTGCCATGCGTGAGCATACTCCACTGCCAGCCAGGCGTCTATATCCCCGATGGTGATTAACCCCATAATCCATGATTGGGCTTTACTTTTTATTTTCTTGAACCTTGGGGATGACTACCCATCCTTGCAAGGGACATGTAGTACGATCCTTCCAATCCAATATTAATGATGAAAAATAGAAGCTTTGGGGAATTGGATTCTCAACCTAAGCGAGATGAGAATTAGACCCTATCCTTACTACTTCGATTTTGGGCTTTAAGCTCTATGGGAGTGGTAAAAACCACTGTTTAAGGATTATGTTGCATGATAGGAAAGACACGAAATACTTCTTTCACCTCACCTTTTCTTCCAAGTATGGTTTTGACCATTTTGCTCAAGACCCCTTTTAATATGCGTAGAACGTGCTTGGTTCAAGATAGTTCGGGCATCATTTCCCAACCTTAGGATCCTTTTAATATATGTTATATAATAACCCTAAGAGGATTCGACACTTTTTCAATGATTGTACTAGAAATGTAGATGCAACTGAGATGGCATGTATATGCAATGTGGAATGTAACATGAGATATGAATGAATGCATTCCTCTCTTTTTTTTCTTTTGAAATGCGGATGTAGTATACCACCTACGTTGCCATAATCTATAAAACTGACAACTTCATCCATCACAAGTTCCAAATGATATTCTTTAATGTGTTAGCGTTACTTGTGGAGCTTTCAGCAATACAATTCCAATGTTTCATATTCTCCTAGTCTTAGCCAACATTCATAAGGACATAAGATGACATCTCGTTGTTTTTTTTTTTTTTTTAAACTAAAAGTTCCCAAAGAACCAACACACAAAACTTAAAACCAAAACCCAACAAGCAATCCCAAAAGTGAAACTTGAAAACACACACCAAAACCAAAAATTGTAAACAAATGTACAATATGATACAAATCTCACATGACTTAAGGGCTAAAATAGTGCTTCAGAACTTGCCCATTAACCGGTAACATCAAATCTTTCCCATCCAAAGTTTTTAGTCTGAAAGTATTTTCTCCTAGGATTTCGAAAATTTGATGAGGGCCCAACCAAAGACAATCAAACTTTTTGTGATCCCATTTCTCCTCATGTTTTTTATCCCATAATAAAACCAAGTCAGAGATCCTAAAAGACTTAATTTTGGCTCTTTTATCAAACCATATTTTGACCACATCTTGATGTTTGCTGATGTGAAGCATGGCTTCTTCTCTTTTTTCATCAAGGTGCATTAGATGACTTCATCTAGCCTCAATGTGATTATCGGTTCCAAGGTATTCTTGCATGAAACAGAGGGTTTGAAGTTTCAAATTTGCAGGAAAAATTAGATCTTGCCCATAAACTAGATGATAAGGTGTATTGATGCAGGAGCATCCAACGAAGAAAATGAAAAATATTGCCAAGGAGAAAAACTGTCGCGATATCGCGACATGTTGGCAAAGAGAGAAAAAATGTCGCGATATCGCGACATGTCACGAAATCGCGACCAAAAGAGGAGAGAGAATGCATTGGAGAAAAATGTTACGATATCGCGACATGTCGCGAAATCGCGACCAAAATAGGAGAGAGAATGCATTGGAGAAAAATGTCGTGATATCGCGACATGTCACGAAATCGCGACCAAAAGAGGAGAGAGACTGCATTGGAGAAAAATGTCGCAAAATCGTGACCAAAAGAGGAGAGAGACTGCATTGGAGAAAAATGTCATGAAATCGTGACCAAAAAAGGAGAGAGACTGCATTGGAGAAAAATGTCACAATATCGTGACATGTCGCGAAATCGCGACCCGAAGAAGAGAGAGAAGGCAAGACAAAATTATGTCATGATATCACGACATGTCGTGAAATCGTGACCAAAGAATGAGCAGAGGAAGCAAGGAAGAGAAATGTCACGATATCGTGACATGTCACGATATCACGACCGAGAGGTGAGAGAAGGAGCAGAAGACAAAAATGTCGTGATATCGCGACATGTCACGAAATCGCGACCAAAAGGCGAGAAGAGGAGCCAGAGAGGAAAATGTTGCGATATCGCGACATGTCGTGAAATCGCGACCGAAAGGTGAGAGAAGGGGCAAGGAAGAGAAATGTCATGATATCGCGACATGTCGCATTTTTGCAACCAAGTGAGGAGAGAGAAAGCAACGAAGGAAAAGTGTCACGATATCGCGACATGTCACGATTTTGCGACCGAAAGAGAAGAGGAAGAGCAGGAGGAAGAAGATGTCGCGATATCGCGACATGCTTTATTTTTGTGGGCCATTATAGAGTGACAGTGCGGCAGTTACAAGGGCCGTTACAGAGTGGTAGTTAATAGAATTCGGTACGTCAGTTACAGGAACAGTCACAGATTGAAGTCATGGAGCGACGGTTACAAAGAGGAAGATCGTTATAAAAGGAGCGTGGCTTGGAGAATTGAAGGGTCAAAAAATCACAAAAATAGAGTTGCAGACGAGAAGGCACGAGGGCCATTCTGTACCTGTTCTAGAGAGTTGCTATTTTTCTTCCAGGAGCAACGTCTGTGTGACGATTGCCATTTTCTATAAAATTATTGTAATATTTTCGAGTTTATGAATAAAAATTGTGAGATTTCTTGTGTTGTAAATTTGGCTCTCCATCAAGTGGTATCAGAGCTAGAGTTTCTGAGTGTGTGAGCAAATCACCGAAAGTGAGGTAGTTTGCACCAGGATCTATGGAAAGGGTTGCAAGAAGACTGAATGAGAGTTCTGTGAAGAGTTGTGAGAAAAGAGTGACGAAGAATGCCTCCATGACATGGTGGTGCGAGAAATGTGGTGCCTGAAGCAGATTTTAGAGCATTACAGCGACAAGTGCAAGCCCTGCAAGAGGAGTTGCGAAGAGGGGTTGAGCCAAGAAGAGAAGACCGAAGTGACGATGAAGCTTGTGAGGTTGAAGATCCATCAGATGTAGAAGATGTAATGGATCCTACCAAAGCTAGATTATTTAAGGCCATATCTCAGATTGGGAAGAGGCCAAAGTTGGATGTTTCCACATATTTTGGAAATTTGAATCCAGAGGAGTTGATTGATTGGATCAACGATATGGAGGAATATTTTGATTATGAAGAAGTTGCAGATCTGAATCGGATCAAGTTTACAAAAACAAAGCTGAAAGGCCATGCTAGCATATGGTGGAAAGGAGTGCAGCTAGAACAAAATCGAATAGGAAAGGAACGGATCACCAGATGGGATCGAATGGTAGAGAAGCTAAAAAGATAGTTTATCCCTACAGATTACAAATTGGATCTATTGAGGAAAATGCAGACTTTAAGACAGTCAAGTAAAACTGTTAAAGAATATACAGAAGAGTTTTTCAAAATCTCAATCAGAACTGGCCATTCAGAGGTGAACAAGGAGAAGGTAGCCCATTATATCAATGGATTGAGAACCAGCGTGCAAGAAGAGTTGAGTCTGGTTCGGATGAACACCATTGAAGATGCTTACCAGTTTGCTCTAAAAGTTGAAGAGAAACTGAACAGAAGGTTTGAGGGTAAGCAGAAAAGAAGAGGTCAAGGAGAAAGAACTGGTGGAAGAATCGATGGAGGAAGATATGAGAAGAAATAAGAAGCTAGCAGCAGTCAAGATCAAAAGGAAGATAAATATTGTAGTTTTCATGGTCAGAACAACTACCCAAGATGAAGAGGTAGAGCTGGATGCGGTTATGGAAGAGGAAGATTTCGTGGAACCTTATTCAATTATGGGGAAGAAGGACATCGATCATTCGAGTGTCTGCAACACCAAGAGGAGATGAATAAAAGACCCGAGGGTCATGCCAGAGCTGCTGTAGCAGATGACAGTGTTGCATCTGAGCACTCTAAGGAGGCAGAGAGAGGAGAAGTTATAATCACAAGGAGAACCTTTTTGAATGAGACAAAACTAGACCAAAGGAAGAGCATGTTTCACACAAGGTGCAAATGTTCAGGTAAGGTCTGTAATGTAATTATAGATAATGGTAGTACTGATAACTTAGTCTCTGTAGAAATGGTTACTAAGTTACAGTTGGAGAGGATGAGACACCCACATCCATACCGGATTGCGTGGTTGCAGAAGGACCATCGGGCATGGGTCCGTGAATAGTGCTTAGTCACGTTCAATATTGGAAGATATCAGGATGAGGTTCTGTGTGATGTTTTGCCTATGGATGCTTCCCATTTGTTGTTGGGGAGACCATGGCAATTTGACAGACGTGCGACGCATGCTGGGCATGCGAATACGTATTCTCTGACGAAAGACAGAGTGCGTCACAAGTTGAAGCCATTGAAGGCTGTAGATGAAAAGGTGTGCAGTAGTGCTCGAATCTGTTTTGTAGATGGTAGCAATGTTTTGGACAGAGCCCATAGAATGTCTCCCATGGAGGATGACGCGTTGAACAGACAGGTTCAGGAGTTGTTGAAGAAGGGGTTGATTCATGCAAGTTTGAGTTCCTGTGCAGTACCTATCGTACTAGCACCGAAGAAGGTGACAGCATAGTACAGAAGTGAAGATCACTTCTCAATCCACCCCGGTTGTCTGATGCAGGAGCATCCAACGAAGAAAATGAAAAATATTGCCAAGGAGAAAAACTGTCGCGATATCGCGACATGTTGGCAAAGAGAGAAAAAATGTCGTGATATCACATGTCGCGAAATCGTGACCAAAAGAGGAGAGATAATGCATTGGAGAAAAATGTCACGATATCACGACATGTCGTGAAATCGTGACCAAAAGAGGAGAGAGAATGCATTGGAGAAAAATGTCGCAATATCGCGACATGTCACGAAATTATGACCAAAAGAGGAGAGAGATTGCATTGGAGAAAAATGTCATGATATCGCGACATGTCACGAAATCGTGACCCAAAGAAGAGAGAGAAGGCAAGACGGAAATATGTCGTGATATCGTGACATGTCGCGAAATCACGACCAAAGGACGAAAGAAAGTGCAAGGGAGAAAAATGTCATGAAATCGTGACATGTCACAAAATCGCGACCAAAGAATGAGAAGAGGAAGCAAGGAAGATAAATGTCGTGATATCGCGACATTTCCCGAAATCGCAACCGAAAGGCGAGAGGAGGAGCAGAAGACAAAAATGTCGCGATATCGCGACATGTCACGAAATCACGACCAAAAGGCGAGAAGAGGAGCCAGAGAGGAAAATGTCACGATATCGTGACATGTCGTGAAATCGCGATCGAAAGGCGAGAGAAGGGGCAGGGAAGAGAAATGTCGCAATATCGCGACATGTCACATTTTCACGACCAAGTGAGGAGAGAGAAATCAATGAAGGAAAAGTGTCGTGATATCGCGACATGTCACGATATCGTGACCCAAAGAGGAGAGAGAAAGAGAGGAAGCAAAATGTCGCGATATCGTGACATGTCACAATTTTGTGACCGAAAGAGAAGAGGAAGAGAGGGAGGAAGAAGATGTCGCGATATCACGACATGCTATATTTTTGCAGGCCATTACAAAGTGACAGTGCATCAGTTACAGGGGTGGTTACAGAGTGACAGTGCGGCAGTTACAGGGGCCATTACAGAGTGATAGTGTGGCAGTTACAGGGGCCGTTACAGAGTGGCAGTTAACAAAATTCTGTATGCCAGTTACAGGAACCGTCATGGATTGAAGTCATGGAGCGACGGTTACAAAGAGGAAGATCGTTATAAAAGGAGCGTGGCTTGGAGAATTGAAGGGTCGAAAAACCACAAAAACAAAGTTGCAGACGAGAAGGCACGAGGGCCATTCTGTACCTATTCTAGAGAGTTGTTTTTCTTCCAGGAGCAACGTCTGTGTGACAATTGCCATTTTTTGTAAAATTATTGTAATCTTTTCGAGTTTATGAATAAAAATTGTGAGATTTCTTGTGTTGTAAATTTGGCTCTCCATCATGTATTCCCTATTGATTCTTTTTCTCTAGTCCTATTTGCACAAAGAGCAAATTTTAATTGGTTGTGCCAATCCCGAGAATTCTTTTCCAATAACTTCTTAATGATGGTTAACAAAATTTTATTTGAAGATTCTGCCAAACCATTGCCTTCAGGGTAATAGTTAGATGAAAACTTTAAACTCACCTTATTATCATATGCCCAATTTGCAAATTGAGTGGAAGCAAAAGCCTTACCATTATCACTTACAATAGAATCGGGCATTCCAAACCTTGTTACAATGTGATCTTCGAGGAATTTTATTACCACATCCGTAGTGGAATGTTTTGTAAGAATTGCTTCTGCCCACCTAGTGCAATAATCTGTAGCTGTGAGTATGAATTTATGAGAATCAAAAGAATTTGGGTTAATAACCCTAATGAAGTCTAATCCCCATTGTGCAAATGGTCTCATCTCAACTACGAGTTGCAATGGCATAGTTGCATTCCTTTCTCTATTGGCAGCCACTTGACAAATATGGCAAAATCGCACGTGTGCATGTGCATCTTTAAAAATGTGGGGCCAATAATATCCAGCTCTTAAGATTTGATGTGCTGTTGAATTTTCCGAACCATGGCCAGTTCCGTATTTACCATGAAACTCTTGCAAAACATTGGTAGCTTCTTCTTGATTTAAGCATCGTAGTTAAATTCCCTCGTGATTTTTCTAGTAAAGAGCACCTGACCTAATAAGATAATTGGCAGATTTAAGTCTCAAGGCTCTTCTTTGAGTAGAATTAAGATATTATGGACACTTACCATTAAGCATAAAATACACAATATCAACATACCAATCATCTTTGGAGATGTGCTCTACATTTGAATATTGGCATTTGACTTGGGGATTGTTCTCAGCAATTGTTTTCACAAGTCCTTGTCCACGAACTAGTTTCATGGATTGAATTTCCAGATCAAATTATTGAATGGTAGAAATCCATTTACCTCTTCTCTCACCTAGCTTGTTTTGCCCAAACATGGTTTTGACAACAGGGTCAGGCACAATGGCAAAGACCTACTATGCATAATGTAATGTTTGAATTTTTTTATTGTTT
The DNA here is from genome assembly GCA_028583015.1 of Wollemia nobilis. Taxonomy (NCBI): domain Eukaryota; kingdom Viridiplantae; phylum Streptophyta; class Pinopsida; order Araucariales; family Araucariaceae; genus Wollemia; species Wollemia nobilis. The sequence goes on along the minus strand of JAQPPZ010001471.1, from coordinate 39,538 downwards.
TGAAAAGTGCATACATTTTCTTATCGAGGATGGAATACCTCAATTGAGCATCCTTCAAAGGAGCACTTAGAAAAGCTATGGGATTTTCTGTGTTATCTTCACCTTTCTGAGTCAAGACACTCGCAAAAGAGTGATCAGATGCGTAAGCATAAATAAAGAAAGGTTTAGAATAATCTGGACTTATAAGGACAGGGGCTCTAGAAATAGCATCCTTGATGCTTTGAAAGGCAACCCTACTTTCTTCATTCCATATGACATTCACATCCTTCTTGAGCATCTCATTCAGTGGTTTAGCTATCTCATCAAAGCTAGAGATAAACTTCCTCACAAAATTGATTTTCTCGAAGAAAGATCTCAATTCCTTTTTGCTACCTGGGAGAGGTAAGTTTTGGATAGCTTCTATCCTTTTCGGGTCAATGGAGATACCTTCTTTTGAAATGATATGGCCAAGCAATCTTCCTTCTGTCACTCCAAAGATGCATTTTTTTTGGATTTAAAGAAATTTTGTGCTCTCTACACCTTTGGAGAACTTTCCTCAAATATTTCACATGGTCTTTTCTTTCCTTTGAAAACACGGGAATGTCATCCACATACACAATGATACATTTACCTATGAGCCCCTTAAATGCATAATCCATGGCACGTTGAAATGTTGTGCCTGCATTTAACAATCCGAACGACATTCTTCTATAGGCAAATGTTCCCCATTTGGTAGTGAAGGTCGTCTTCATTCTGTCATTGGGATGAATAAGAATCTGATTGTATCTAGAAAACCCATCGAGAAAATACATCATTTCAGACCCATTGACCATTTGCAAGATTTCATCAATTGATGGCAGTGGGTAGTTATCCTTTTGTGAGGCTTTTTTGAGATTTCTAAAATCTATGCATAGCCTTATTTCTCCATTCTTCTTTCTCACCGAAACAAGATTAGCGACCCAAGTTGAGTGCCTAATGGGAAATATTATCTTTGCGTCCAACAATCACTTAACCTCTTTCTCTATCAAGGGCTCAAGTAATGGGTTAACAGGTCGTTGTCTCTATCTGAAGGGTTTGGAATCCGGTTTTAGAGGAATGGTGTGCATAATAACGTTTTGATCATACGTTTTCAACTCATTGTAATTCCAAGCGATGCAATCCACGTAGTGCTTTAATGCACGTATTATATTTTCTCTCTCATCAACTGTACATGCTTTTGCAATGTATACTTCACGTGGATTATCTGCACTCCCTATATTGATTAGGTCACAAGCATCTTTAGGAAGTGGAACCCCTTTTCCTTTTCTGGCTTTATATCCCATATCAAATATTTTCTCCAACGAAACAATGTTCTTAGGTATCTTGTTGGATTGAAATGTAGCTTCGCTTTCTCCTTCTGTTTCTTCTTGCCACCTTTGATCTTCATCAATCACTTGGTTCTCAAAAATACCTAAATTGGTGACAAATTTAAATACGTGTCTATCATTCTCAAAAACTTGAAAGTTTTTGACATTATCAGGTATCGATGGGCAAGGGACCAACTTGATGGAAAACTTCTTGCATTTTTTTATGTCAACCGGATTTAGCATGCCTACAGCAACTGCAAGAGAATCAGCTATACGATTTCCTTTCCTAGAAATAAGGGATATATTAAAAGCATCAAATTCCTCGATGAGATCCCTCACTCTAGTTCTATAAAGGCTCATTTTCTTATCGCGACAAGTATATTGTCCTTTAATTTGCTTGACTACCAAATCCGAATCTCCCAATACTTTCAAACACTTAACCTTCTTGCTCAAAGCTAGTTGTAATCCAAAGATAAGAGCTTCATATTTTGCCACATTGTTAGTGCAAGGAAATTGCAGTCTATAGGCAACAAACAATGGTTTACTTCCTGGACAAGTGAGTTCAACTCCAGCTCCTGCCCCTTGTCTTGACTTAGATCCATCAAACTTAAGTAACCACACGAGATTATCTTCTTAAAATGAGCTACAAGAAAATGTTTCCTTTTGAGGTTCTTTGGTAGCCTTTTCAAATCAAAAGCATAGACTCCTAACTCAGGTTCAAAAAATTGAACTTCATTTGGCTTGAGGTTCTTTGGTAGCCTTCCCATGCCTCTTCACTGTTTTGGTTCTTTGTTTCTAATCGAAGCATTTTTTCCTTCCAATTCTTGCTCTGCGTCTGGTCATATTTGAGCCCGTGTCCACCCTGTCGCAAATAAATATTCGTCAGACTCTAATCGTTTGCATAGAGTGTTACATCGTAAACCTGACACCCTGGTGCCACGTGTTTAGCGCTGCCATTGTAGACTCTGTAACGGCCCCTTTTGAGTCACAAAAAAGCAACATGTCGCGATATAGTGACACTTTTGTGTCTTTGGCTTTGTTCTTCTTCTTGCATCGCGAAAATGCGACATGTCGCGATATCGCGACATTTCGATGTCTTCAGCTTCTTTTATTGCTTTTGGCCATCAGAATGCAACATGTCGCGATATCGCGACACTTTTTCTCTTTTGGTCACGAGAGTGCAACATGTCGCGATATCGCGACGCTTTTTCTCTTTTGGTCGCGAGAGTGCAACATGTCGCGATATCACGACTCCTTTTCTCTTTTGGTCGCGAGAATGCAACATGTTGCGATATCGCGACACTTTTTCTCTTTTGGTCGTGAGAGTGCAACATGTCGCGATATCGCGACACTTTTTCTCTTTTGGTCGCGAGAGTGCAACATGTCACGATATCGCGACACTTTTTCTCTTTTGGTCATGAAAAAGTAACATGTCGCGATATCGCGACAATTTTTCTCTTTGCTCTTTTTCTTTGCTTTGGACTGCGATAATGCAACATGTCACGATATCGTGACAATTTTTCTCTTTGCTCTTTTTCTTTGCTTTGGACCATGATAATGCAACATGTCGTGATATCGCGACAATTTTTTCTCTTTGCTCTTTTCTTTGCTTCGGACCGCGATAATGCAACATGTCACGATATCACAACAATTTTTCCTCTTTGCTCTTTTCTTTACTTCGGACCGTGAAAATGCAACATGTGATATTGCGACACTTCTTTTTTAGCTGCGACAATGCAACATGTCATGATATCGCGACACTTCTTATTTTTTAGCCGCGACAATGCAACATGTCACGATATCGCGACACTTCTTTCCTTCTTGCTTTTTCTCTGATCTTTAGCATATGGGCCACTTCGGTCTTCTTGGAAAGTGTGCGAAAGGTGGGTCCCCAATTTTGGGGTACGTTGTGGAGCAGCCACAACAGGCTGTTTTCTTCCAGGGAGAGCTGTGTTGGCAATTTTGCCACATTGTTTTTATTGTTGTTGTTCATGCATAACTTATTCTCACTCTTTTGTGTTTTCCTACAAGTTTTGGTGCTAAAGCAGCTAAGTTCAAATATGCCACAATATCACGACAAAAAGAAGCAAGGGAGAGTGTGGAGGCAAAATTGTCGCGATATCGCGACATGTCACATTACCACGGGTCTTAAGAGGAGAGAGAAGCCAAAGTCGAAATATGTCGCGATATCACGACGTGTTTCGAAATCGCGGTCAAAGTGGTCAAATGGAACAAGGCGCCAGAACTGTCGCGATATTGCAACGTGTTGTAAAATCGTGATACAAGACAAAGAACTAAGTTGAAAACTCAAACTGTCACGATATTGCGACATGTCATGTTTTTGCGATGTCTGACGAAGAAAAAGGCTAAGTATAGAAATTGTTGCGATATCGCGACATGTAGTGTTTTCGCAACCTGTCTCGTTTTCGTGGTCAACGAAAGCAAGAGGAATGATCAACGCAAAGTTGTCACGATTTCGTGACATGTCACATTTTTGCGACCTGAAGACAAGATGCAGGGAAAGGATGAAAAACGTCGCGATATCATGACATGTTGTAGTTTCACGACAGACAGTGTCAAGGCAGTGAAGTTCAAGGCAGGAGAAAGATATCGCGATTTTGTGACATGTCACATTTTTGTGACATGTCACGTTTTCATGGAAGGGCATGAAGAAGAAGGCAGAGAGCAAGAAATTTTCACGATTTCGTGACATGTCGCGTTTTCGCGACTAATGAAGATGACAAGCCAAGCAAGGGAAAATTATCGCGATTTCGTGACATGTCGCGTTTTCGCGACCTAGTTTCATGGATTGAATTTCTAGATCAAATTCTTGAATGGTAGAAATCCAGTTACCTCTTCTCTCACCTAGCTCATTTTTCCCAAACATGGTTTTGACAACAGGGTCAGGCACAATGGCAAAGACCCTACTATGCACAATGTAATGTTTGAATTTTTTTATTGTTTTGAAAAGCGCATACATTTGCTTATCGAGGATGGAATACCTCAATTGAGCATCCTTCAAAGGAGCACTTAGAAAAGCTATGGGATTTTTTGTGTTATCTTCACCTTTTTGAGTCAAGACACTCGCAAAAGAGTGTTCAGATGTGAAAGCATAAATAAAGAAAGGTTTAGAATAATCTAGACTTATAAGGACAGGGGCTCTAGAAATAGCATCCTTGATGCTTTGAAAGGCAACCCTACTTTCTTCATTCCATCTAAAATTCACATCCTTCTTGAGCATCTCATTCAGTGGTTTAGCTATCTCAGCGAAGCTAGAGATAAACTTCCTCACAAAATTGATTTTCTCGAAGAAAGATCTCAATTCCTTTTTGCTACCTGGGAGAGGTAAGTTTTGGATAGCTTCTATCCTTTTCAGGTCAATGGAGATACCTTCTTTTGAAATGATATGGCCAAGCAATCTTCCTTCTGTCACTCCAAAGATGCATTTTTTTTGGATTTAAAGAAATTTCGTGCTCTCTACACATTTGGAGAACTTTCCTCAAATATTTCACATGGTCTTTTCTTTCCTTTGAAAACACAGGAATGTCATCCACATACACAATGATACATTTACCTATGAGCCCCTTAAATGCATAATCCATGGCACGTTGAAATGTTGCGCCTGCATTTATCAACCCGAACGACATTCTTCTATAGGCAAATGTTCCCCATTTGGTAGTGAAGGCTGTCTTCATTCTATCATTGGGATGAATAAGAATCTGATTGTATCTAGAAAACCCATCGAGAAAAGACATCATTTCAGACCCATTGACCATTTGTAAGATTTCATCAATTGATGGCAGTGGGTAGTTATCCTTTTGTGAGGCTTTTTTGAGATTTCTAAAATCTATGCATAGCCTTATTTCTCCATTCTTATTTCTCATCGGAACAAGATTAGCGACCCAAGTTGAGTGCCTAACGGGAAATATTATCTTTGCGTCCAACAATCGCTTAACCTCTTTCTCTATCAAGGGCTCAAGTAATGGGTTAACAGGTCGTTGTATCTATCTAAAGGGTTTGGAATCCGGTTTTAGAGGAATGGTGTGCATAATAACATTTTGATCATACATTTTCAACTCATTGTAATTCCAAGCGATGCAATCCACGTAGTGCTTTAATGCACGTATTATATTTTCTCTCATCAACTGTACATGCTTTTGTAATGTATACTTCACATGGATTATTTGCACTCCCTATATTGATTAGGTCACAAGCATCTTTAGGAAGTGGAAACCCTTTTCCTTTTCTGGCTTTATATCCCATATCAAACATTTTCTCCAACGAAACAATGTTCTTAGGTATCTTGTTGGATTGAAATGTAGCTTCGCTTTCTCCTTCTATTTCTTCTTGCCACCTTTGATCTTCATCAATCACTTGGTTCTCAAAAATACCTGAATTGGTGACAAATTTAAATACGTGTCTATCATTCTCAAAAACTTGAAATTTTTTGATATTATCAGGTATCGATGGGCAAGGGACCAACTCGATGGAAAAATTCTTGCATTTTTTTATGTCAACCGGATTTAGCATGCCTGCAGCGACTGCAAGAGAATCAGCTATACGATTTCCTTTCCTAGAAATAAGGGATATATTAAAAGCATCAAATTCCTCGATGAGATCCCTCACTCTAGTTCTATAAAGTCTCAATCTCTTATTGCGACAAGTATATTGTCCTTTAATTTGCTTGACTACCAACTCTGAATCTCCCAATACTTCCAAACACTTAACCTTCTTGCTCAAAGCCAGTTGTAATCCAAAGATAAGAGCTTCATATTCTGCCACATTGTTAGTGCAAGGAAATTGTAGTCTATAGGCAGCAAACAATGGTTTACTTCCTGGACAAGTGAGTTCAACTCCAGCTCCTTCCCCTTGTCTTGAATTAGATCCATCAAACTTAAGTAACCACACGAGATTATCTTCTTAAAACGAGCTACAAGAAAATGTTTCCTTTTGAGGTTCTTCGGTAGACTTTTCAACATCAAAAGCATAGACTCCTAACTCGGGTTCAAAAAATTGAACTTCATTTGGCTTGTTGTATTTTGTGATGATTTCCTTAAGCCTTGGCTCATTTTCCACTCTAATTTGATTAGCAATCCCTCTCTAGGGTAGCCACATGTGTGAGAAATCAGTGGAGAAATAACCATTCAAAATTTTCATCCAATCCCTCGCAAGAAGCATTCCATATCGACTTGGGATATTGACAACCAAAATATCAATCACTTGTTGGACCCTAGGTTCAGAATTGAGTTGGATCTTAACATCGTAAAGGGTCCCTACCACATTTACCTCGGATCGATCCAATTGCAAAACCTTGCATTTAGCAGAAATAGGCTCTATGCCTAGCATTTGACAAATTTCTGAAGGCATGAGGTTACTAGTGGCACCTGTGTCCACCAAAAAATTATGCAGATTTTTGCCAGCAATCCTCAGAGTCAATAAAAAGGGAGGGACATATCGTCTTTCCTTTCATAGAACCATGTGAGATTCAACTTCCTTTCCTTTCTGTATTTGACTAGGTGAGTCCAAAGCCCTTATCAATGCTTCCTTTTGGCCAAGCAACCTAGCCACCTCTAAAAATGAAAGGCTAGACTTGGACTTCTTTAAATCCTCCACTATGTCATAAGTTGACTTCTCAGGCTTCAATGTTTTTTGCATGTCCTTAGATGTTTCTCTTCCAGGTGGAGGAGGGGGATTATTATCCGCCTTAGTATCAGGAGGAAGGATAGAGTTGTTTGGTGGAGTTGAGGATGTTTTAGGGGTTTTGAACTTACTCCTCAAATGGTATCCATGGTTCCCCTTTCTAAACTCTCTAAAAGCTTGCACTTCCTGTTCCAATATTTCATCCTCTTCTTCCTCATTCTCACTTTCTTGACGATATAGAGTTTCCACCACCAAAATGTCGTCATCTCCTTGTTGATGTTGGGGTTGAACCTCATTGGGCACAAGTTCCAAATCATCCACTTGAGCTTGGAGACAACGGGTATACCTAGCGATTTTGGGACAATTCCTTTCATTATGCTCCTTTGTATTATGCAATCTACACCTCTTTTCCCACGCAAAATCAGAAATATTAAGAATGGAACTAGAGTGACTTGGTCCTGCAGAAGTATCTATCTGATTAGCAATAGGGGAAGGCACACCCCCATTGTTTGGCTTCATATTCCAATGTCTCCCTCTATTGTTGAAATTTTGATTTGGGTGAGGGGCATGGGATTCATACTTTTGTTTTTGAACCGAATCATTACTCAATTTGTGAACCATCCTTTTGAGCTCTTCAACCTTTGAATAAATATCTTTTGGTAGAGCTATGTTATTGCTAGTTCCAGTAGGGTTTGCATAATTGGTGAGATCTTGACTTAACATTTGAGTTGGATTTTGAGCGACTTTATTTGCGTATGGATTCACACTTTGAATCGAAATTGGATTTGGGAAAGGAACTATAGCTTGAGAATTAACCGGATTAGCTCCTTGCATAGTTTGTTGACTATTTTGCAAAAATGAAGGAATGGGGGGAATGGATGTGATTGGTTGAATTGGAATGGGTGCGTAAGCGGGTGTTGATGAATATGGTTGTTGATAAGGCAAGGCATTCATGCCTGGCATTTGAGGTGCCATGATTTGATTCATCATAGGAGCTTGACCATATGGACCATATTGTCCTGCCATAGGTATCTGGGGCAACCCATAACCTTGTGGTGTCATTTGTTGTTCAATGGTCATAGCTTCATTGTAGGCTAGAGCGAGCGTAGTAACTTGAGGATTTTGCATTGCAAAAATTACCGTCATAGGCTCCAATGCCCCAAAATATATTTGCAATGCTACTGGGGGATCGATGGCAAAATGCCAAATTGCTCTATTATAGCACTTCTAAAATCTCTGATTAAAAGTTTGAATTGGCTCACCCTGTACATGTTTGCATGTAATGAACTGATTGTAGATGATTGTGGGATCTAATGGTGACCTGAATTGGTTGACAAAAGCATTCTCCATTTGCGTCCATGATGTAATGGAACCAGTAGGTAAGCAAATATACCATTCGTAGGCCACTTGGTCTAGGCTCATGGGGAAGAGTCTACAAGCCACATATTCATGTTCAACTTGAAATCTTATCAAAACATCCCTATAGGCCTGAATATGTTCTTCTACGGTCCTTAGGCCATTCGGTTTGTATTTGGGAAAAAATCTCTCCATATTCTTAGGGATCTCATGAGTAACCCCGATAATATTCAAAGGAATGTTATGGGCTCCGTACTAAGGAGCTGGTTGAGGTTGGCCATTTGATTCAAAATTGATGAGGATAACCCTACAAGAACCATGGAAATGGTACTGATAATTGGTACACTAGTGGCAATTGACACCACCGGTGCAAGCCCGCTAGATGCACCTGAAATAGACGGATCTTCTGTAACAAGGATATCGGGTGGGGTCACAATTTGCTCGGTTTTATTCCTTGGATTCCTATGAGTGAGTGAGAGGCTTTGGAATATGGTTTCCTCAGTTGTTTTGGACCTAGTTGTGATACGATGCGGTGGATCCAGCTTGCAAATGAAACTACCCTACAAAACCTGACAAAACTCTCAATACCTCAAATAAAACCTTCGACACAACGAAAATCCTGCAGTTATAGCCATTAATGAGATTCAAAGAATAACTTCAAAGCTAATTTGTTAGTCATAAATAAAAGAAGGAACCATGACAAAGCAATATTCTAGAAATGTAAATTAGTTTATGATTCACCAGATCGCATATGCGCAAGTGAAGAGCATACTCCTAGTGTAATACATTTTAGACAAAATAATTCCTTACAAATAATCATGAAATGACTAGCAAATATCAAACATGTAACATTAATAATCATGTTAGCATCAATCAAGAGATGTATCCATTAAAATCAAATGAAAGTAATTGCATGGAGACAACCTCGTTAGTCACGACCAAAAAAAAATTCAAAATCAAATCAAACACATTATTCCTGTATGAACAATCAAAACGCGTTAGAATACTACATAGCAATTCAGGCCCTCCTTCTAGCGCCAATCTATTGAGTGGTATTTTCACCCAATTGTGAAAGTACACTCTCCTGTAGGATTTGGGCTCCAAATCCCCTCTTGCAATTAAACACACAACTTCTCCAAGGTCTCCGCTATATTAGCACTTTGCATATGTGTATTAGTAATCTCGAATAAAGATATTCAATTTAAATGCTTGGAACACCTTAGTGATTGCAAGTAACTGTAAACAAGGGGCACTGTTGCAATGGCGAAATTGTTTTTGGATTTTGAAATTTTCTTAAATGTTTATTTTAATGACTGCAAATTAAGATAAAGTTAAAATTTCTGAGAAAAAATAAAATGCAGAAAAAGTTGAAAGAAAATGCAGAAAACTAAAAATAAAATGCATTCAGTGTGATGCTATCCTATTTCGACAAAATCGAAGATGCGATGTTTCCATGCATGCAACCTAACCTACTGGACTTGCAAAACGAGCACAATCCCCATAGACTAAGTGCTAGCTCCTAGGGTTTAAAATAAATTTCAGGTTCAAGTATTCATATGAAGAAACCAAGCAAACTTGCATTAACTCCATCTACAAACTCGAAATCTAAAACAGAAAAGAAATAGACATTAAATCCATAGCATGCAAAGAGAATCTCCTTCTTTCTTGCCCACAAGATGCAAATTTTTGAAAACTCTGTATTAAATATTTGTCATTTTACAATAACAGAGATTTTTGATTTTCCCAAAACCAAAAAAAGTGGAAGAAAAACACTCCAAAGCAGGTCCAGAATGGCCTCTCGCCTTCAAATCTGCAACTTTGTTTCAGCAGTTTCCAACCCTTGTACCTGTATTTGCTTCCCCTTTTAAAATTTTCAGTGTGGCTCTCCATTTCCATTTTGTGACCCTTCATTTCATTTCCCAATGCCTTTCGCTTCGCATTCCCATGCCTATTCGCTGTTTTGGTTCTTTGTTTCTAACCGAAGTGTTTTTTCCTTCCAATTCTTGCTCTGCGTCTAGTCATATTTGAGCCCGTGTCCACCCTGTCGTAAATAAATATTCATTGCAGACTGTAATCATTTGCATAGAGCGTTACACCGTAAACCTGACACCTTGGTGCCACATGTTCAGCGCTACCACTGTAGACTCTGTAACGGCCCCTTTTGAGTCACAAAAAAGCAACATGTCGCGATATCGTGACACTTTTGTGTCTTTGGCTTTGTTCTTCTTCTTGCATCGCGAAAATGCGACATGTCACGATATCGTGACATTTCTATGTCTTCAGCTTCTTTTGTTGCTTTTGGCCATGAGAATGCAACATGTCGCGATATCGCGACACTTTTTCTCTTTTGGTCGCGAGAGTGCAACATGTCGCGATATCGCGACGCTTTTTCTCTTTTGGTCGCGAGAGTGCAACATGTCGCGATATCGCGACACTTTTTCTCTTTTGGCCGCGAGAATGCAACATGTCACGATATCGCGACACTTTTTCTCTTTTGGTCGTGAGAGTGCAACATGTCGCGATATCATGACACTTTTTCTCTTTTGGTTGCGAGAGTGCAACATGTCGCGATATCGCGACACTTTTTCTCTTTTGGTCACAAAAAAGCAACATGTCGCGATATCGTAACAATTTTTCTCTTTGCTCTTTTTCTTTGCTTCGGACCGCGATAATGCAACATGTCGTGATATCATGACAATTTTTCTCTTTGCTCTTTTTCTTTGCTTCGGACCGTGATAATGCAACATGTCGCGATATCGCGACAATTTTTTCTCTTTGCTCTTTTCTTTGCTTCGGACCGCGATAATGCAACATGTCGCGATATCGCGACAATTTTTCCTCTTTGCTCTTTTCTTTGCTTCGGACCGCAAAAATGCAACATGTCGCGATATCGTGACACTTCTTTTTAGCCGTGACAATGCAACATGTCGCGATATCGTGACACTTCTTCTTTTTTAGCCATGACAATGCAACATGTCGCGATATCGCGACACTTCTTTCCTTCTTGCTTTTTCTCTGATCTTTAGCATATGGGCCACTTTGGTCTTCTTGGAAAGTGTGCGAAAGGGGGTCCCCAATTTTGGGGTACGTTGTGGAGCAGCCACAACAGTCTGTTTTCTTCCAGGGAGAGCTATGTTGGCAATTTTGCCACATTGTTTTTATTGTTGTTGTTCATGCATAACTTATTCTCACTCCTTTGTGTTTTCCTACAAGTTTTGGTTCTAAAGCAGCTAAGTTCAAATATGTCATGATATCGCGACCAAAAGAAGCAAGGGAGAGTGCGGAGGCAAAACTGTCGCGATATCGTGACATGTTGCGTTATCGCGGGTCTTAAGAGGAGAGAGAAGCCAAAGCCAAAATATGTCGCGATATCGCGACGTGTTTCGAAATCACGGTCAAAGTGGTCAAATGGAATAAGGTGCCATAACTGTCACGATATCGCGACGTGTTGTAAAATCGCGATACAAGACAAAGAACTAAGTTGAAAACTCAAACTGTCATGATATCTCGACATGTCATGTTTTCGCGATGTTCGATGAAGAAAAAGGCTAAGTATAGAAATTGTCGCGATATCGCGACATGTAGCGTTTTCGCAACCTGTCGCGTTTTCGCGGTCAACGGAAGCAAGAGGAACGGTCAACGCAAAGTTGTCACGATTTCGTGACATGTCGCGTTTTCGCGACCTGAAGACAAGATGCAGGGCAAGGATGAAAAACATCGTGATATCGTGACATGTTGTAGTTTCACAGTAGACAGTGTCAAGGCAGTGAAGTTCAATGTAGGAGAAATATGTCACAATTTTGCGACATGTCACGTTTTCGTGACTTTTCGCGTTTTCGTGGAAGGGCATGAAGAAGAAGGCAGAGAGCAAGAAATTGTCGCGATTTCGCGACATGTCGTATTTTCGCGACTAATGAAGATGACAAGCCAAGCAAGGGAAAATTATCGTGATTTCGTGACATGTCACGTTTTCGCAACCTAAGGCGACAAGAGAGAACAAAGATGCAAATACATCATGATTTCATAACATGTCGTATTTTCATGAATCATCGCGGTTTCGTGCCAGAAAGCAGTAATAACGGTCCGATGGAGTTCTGCTCGCAGTTTCTTCATATTGCAGTTTCCAAGGATTTAAAGCTCTCCAGAATTAAATATTTTGCTGCTTTTCGATGTGTGCAAGATGGAAATACATGCTAAGGCATGTAAATTTTGAGATCACCAGAATTGAAGACGCCTCCATTATTAAAAGATCCTATTCATGATTTCCTGTTCGTTCAATCTTGCTCCGAGAACGACCATTTAATGAAGACATCTGGTTCCTTGTTTCTGTTGGGACTGTGGTTTCTCCGAGGCGGATTGAAGGGAATCATTCCTTGTTTTTGTTGCATATTTTGTGGATCTCGAAGAAGTCTGTTTCATGTTTTAAATGCTACAGAGAGGTAAGACCTCTATAAATATCAATGTATATCTCAAGAACAACTATTGGGGAGTTTGAGACATGTTGCATGAAAACATTCAAGTTCTCTACGTAAATAAGAGATATTTGGCCTCTGATTTTGCAAGCATCTTTCTGTGTGATTTCCTTCTATCTCTTGCATTTCTTGATTATGCTCATATTTTTGATCTGTTGTTAGATTTAAATTTTGTATCTGAGTTTGAATATTGCTAGTGAGGAAGTGAGTTCTGGAATGCAATTCTGGAGGTTATCTGCGCAAGGTCGTAAGTGAATTATGTTGCATTTTGTTATTATATGTTGTTCATGTGCTTGAGGTTAAATTCTTGCTGATAATATTTCCCCAATCATACAAATTTGGCCTGTGGCCATATTTCCCATCTCTTTCCGTAATTTCCCATTTCTTTTTGTATATTTCCAATTCCTTTCCTACAACTTTAGTCTGAAATCAAGCTTATATTTAGTAAGGGAACTAGCCCTCTCTGGAGATTGGTTCGGGAGACATTTATTTCTCTCGGCCTTTCAATGTTGTCCGGGTCTAGGGTGCATTTATGTTAAAATCCTTTCCTGTGGCAGATTCGTGACCAACAGTTTTGGCACGCCCGGTGGGACGAACTGTTTGTATATCCACTTGTACCAAGAGTTTTTGCATTGCTGGTGGGACAGAATATTTCTATCTCAGAAATATCTCATAGTGTTGAGGGTTTAATGTTCACCTTCATACTATAAAGTTAGAAAATTTGGTGAATCTGCATTACCCAGAAATATCTGAACGTGGATACAGTGAGAGCTGTACTTCATGATCACGAGATCGAAGTCTAAAAAAGTTGAAAATATTGTTGAGTTTTTTGAACTTGACAACACAAAAATAGGTGAACACTCTAGGTTGGTTTCCCCATCACTTGCATCCTCTGCAATATCCTCACAAATTGTTGGTGTTCTTTCGAGTTCAGCTAGTACTGCTACTAGTTTTCTGCCTTCTCAGCCGCATATATTAGTCCCAATGGCCCAGTATCCTCCACCCAGGCAGTTCTCAGCATGGAATAGTTTATGTGCCTTGAACTTGTAGGCTCAGAATCCAGTTCCTTAGGCTACCTTGAAAGCCTTGCCGACCTATGATGGTACCGATAAGACCGTGTATGAGCATGTTCATGATGTAGCCTCTTTGGCAGCCATTCACGATATAACAGATGAAGATGTGATGGTAAAGTTGTTGGTATTATCCTTGAGAGGAAAATTTTTGTATTGGTATCGATCTCTGCAACCAGGCACCATTGCGTCATGGGATCAGTTAGGAGAACTCTTAATTAAGAATTTTCATGAACAGGCTAATCCATTTTCATTGCTGCATCAGTTTAACATCATTCAGAGGCATCTGTAAGAGATGATCGTAGATTTCAATGTTTGATTTACCAGAACCTGGCAACGAGTGCCTGAAGGTCTTCAGCCCACCCATGAGCAAGTGACGTTCTATTATCTTCGATATTTTAATACATACATTGGCTTGGCGATCAGGCAGTCCAATGTGATGATGTTCCCAGAGTTGTTCGAACAAGCACAAAATGCGAAGGCAGACTTGATTGCAATCAGTAGGCTTGCTCCAAAGGTAATAATGCCCATTTTCCTTGATATTCCATAGCATTTTTATCCTAGTTCATTTTTTCAACCTATGTCTCCTATGTACCCCGTCCCATCATGGAGTACAAGTGCCCCTCAGATTGCACCCATTCTAGTTCCTCAGCTCCCTGCTCCAGCAAATCCCCAGTTTCCTGCACCCGACATTCAGCCATTCCCCACTTCCACTTCATTCCTAGCATTACCTGTGCCACCATCTCCTTTACCCTTACCAGCACCTCCTGCGCCTTCAAATCCTGATCCTTATACAGTGCTTTTGCAAGAGGTAAAGTCTGCCAATTCTGCGATACGAGCCATGGGCAATAAGATTACGCTTATTGAAAGAAAGCAGGCCAAGCGAGATTTCCAACCCCAGAGATTTCAACCTCCATAGATCACTAGAGAGCAAGCGGCTTCAATTAGCAAAACACCTGAGAAGAGCCCGACTATGTTGACAAATGAGGAAGTTGGTCCTGTAGAAAGAACGTATTGGTGTTCAACATGTAATGATCCACATGGTGAAGAGACTTGCATGGTTCATTTGAACTACGTGCAGACATTGGTCGTAAGCTCTTCTGGAGGGCAGGTCAACATGATTACCGAGGTAGATCATAACTTCATGGTTCCATCTGAAGAACAAGTTTTAGTTCTCACAAGAACTAGGAAGAAGCCTGTCACGGTAGATCCTACTAAGATAGAACCATTAAAAGTACCAACTGAGCCAAAGAAATAAGTGAAAGCTCCTATGTTAATGTCGGTATCAAAGCCAGATATGCCTGTTCTATTGAAATATCCTGTTCCACCCAGAGCGCAAGAAAAAACCTCAGCTACGCAGCCAAGAACTAAAACGGAGGAACAAGCAAGAGAAAAGCTTAGATATCCATATTTGACTAAAATACTGAGGGTAGAAGCCACTCAGCAGTATCGGAGCAGATATGAACCCCCTGTCAAAATAAAGGAATCCGTTGTAGCTACGTACAACATTGTCGAAGAATTGAAGAAAATTCCAGCTAAGGTTAGTCTTTACGATGCATTACAATTACCTGGGTAGGTTGATTTATTGCAAGAATCCTTAAAATCTGTGAAAGATAGTGAGAAGAGTCCTACCCAGACAATTTATGCTCAAGCACTAACCACTTTAGCCACTGGCAAGAATAGACCACCCCCATTTTATCTGTCACTTAGAATGGAGGGTTGGATCGTGCATAACTGCATGATTGACTCTGGTGTTGCGACAACTGTCATGCCAAAGGCAGTGTGCGAGGCCATGGGTATGTAATATACAAGAAGTAGCCCTAGTTTCTTGTAGTTGGATGGGACTCCTGTGAAAAAAGTGGGTGTAATCAAGGATGTTTCGATGGTTTTACATAGTATGCCTCAGATTACAGTCATTCAAGAGATAGTTGTGGTTGATCTGGAACCGTATTTCAGTATGTGCTTATCAAGAGAATTCACTGCCAAACTGGGAGGCGGCTACCTTTCTCTGGATTATTCTCACCTGGAAATTCCTTTCAAAGGGAGAAGAATTCAGATCTATAATGAAAAGCCTTCTGCTTTTCATATTGAAAAGATGGAAGAAGCAGAAAAGTCCACGCATTCTGTCAGCCTGCTAACTGAAGAACCAGAAGATTCTATTTTGGTAGATGAGCCTTGCCTAGAGGATGAGTTTTCAATGCTTGACTTTAATGCCATGATGGAGACTGAGATTGGCTATTATTCCATTACAAAGCAGCCTAAAGAGGTTGAACTAAAGATGCTTCCTGATCAAGACTCTGTGCCTGATCAATTCTGGACGTTGTACTTTGATGGAGCGACCTGTACAAATAATGCAGTGAAAAAACTTGGGGTTGAACCCGAATTGATTCTGAATCCAGTAATGAACAAGTGCAGATCCAAACACCACTGTCTCAAGCAGATGGTGAGCAAGCCAGAGTCAGCAAGAATGATGTTTAGGTCCTCTGTTCTATAAACTGAAGGTCAACTGAAATACAATCAGATTTGGTCCAGTCACTGTAGGTTCACTAGATAATCACCTAAAACTGGGTTTGTGGTGGCGGCATGCCAATCATGTTGCAAACCTTTGTATATAGTAAAAAAAAAAAAGAAAAAAAAAACAAGAAAAATAGAAAAAAAAAAATAGTGTTGTGAAGTTCCTGTATATCGTCAACTTCGGCTCTTTTTGCATGCGAGCCCGCAGGTACGTTATTTCTTTCTTTTTTCCTTTTCCCTCCCAACAGCTAGTGGCTTTCATCCATTTCTTTCTTCCATTTCCTTCTGTTCATTCCCATCCTCTTCCACCCCTTTCTTCTACTGTCCGACATTAAGCCACTACTGTTGTTTCTATTTCCCCCTCTGATATTCCCGTTTCTTCTAATCCTTTGTTTTATTTTCAGTATTTCTTCATAGTTTTCACCGCCTTCCTCCACCTCATCTATGTCCATTTCATTATCTATTTTTCTCCATCCCCACAGCTGGTAACATAGTAGCTCCCTCTTCAGTTGTTGTATCTACCACCTCCACTCCTCCGTTTTCTATCATTCCACCATTTCATTCCCGTTCCACGGTCTGCACATCTGTCGGTCACCACTCCGTTCATTTCCATTTTTGCAACCCAGGTGCTTTTCATCATTGCCATGGAGATCCTTTCACAGCACCCGGTGATTACCTAGCTCAACCGAGCTAGGCCAAATGCAGATCTACTTGAGTTTTCTGAAAGTCAGCAGAAGTTTTTTGCAGCAGTCCGTAGCCATGTCTACTCTCAGTTAGCATTCCCTACTTCTGTTCCTCCAGTTTCTTGACTCTATTGCCCAATGCATAAAGGCCTGGAGTTCGTGCATACAGCAGAACTGTATACCCCATGAGCTGCCAAGAATGTTGGCAATTTTACCACATTGTTTTTATTGTTGCTGTTCATGCATAACTTATTCTCACTCCTCTGTGTTTTCCTACAAGTTTTGGTGCTAAAGCAGCTAAGTTCAAATATGTCGCGATATCACGACCAAAAGAAGCAAGGGAGAGTGCGGAGGAAAAACTGTCATGATATCGTGACATGTCACATTATCGCGGGTCTTAAGAGGAGAGAGAAGCCAAAGTCGAAATATGTCGCGATATCGCGACGTGTTCCGAAATCGCGGTCAAAGTGGTCAAATGGAACAAGGCGCCAGAACTGTCGCGATATCACGACGTGTTGTAAAATCGCGATGCAAGACAAAGAACTAAGTTGAAAACTCAAACTGTTGTGATATCACGACATGTCATGTTTTCGCGATGTCCGATGAAGAAAAAGGCTAAGTACAAAAATTGTCGCGATATCGCGACATGTCGCATTTTCGCAACCTGTCACGTTTTCGCGGTCAACGGAAGAAAGAGGAACGGTCAACGCAAAGTTGTCGCGATTTCACGACATGTCACGTTTTCGTGACCTGAAGACAAGATGCAAGGCAAGGATGAAAAATGTCGCAATATCGCGACATGATGTAGTTTCCCGACGAACAGTGTCAAGACAACAAGTGCATGAAAATTATCGCGATTTCGTGACATGTCATGTTTTCGTGGCAGGAAAGCGAGGAAGGAGCAAACAAGAGAAATTGTCATGATTTCGTGACATGTCAGATTTTTGCAATCCAAGGGTGGCAATGAAGATGAAAAGAGAAAGATGTCGCGATTTCACGACATGTGTTTTCGCAACTTGTCACGATTTTGCGGGTAGAAGGCAGGAGAAATATGTCACGATTTCGTGACATGTCACATTTTTGTGACTTGTCACATTTTCATGGAAGGGCATGAAGAAGAAGGCAGAGAGCAAGAAATTGTCATGATTTCGTGACATGTCGCATTTTCGCGACTAATGAAGATGACAAGCCAAGTAAGGGAAAATTGTCACGATTTCGCGACATGTCGTGTTTTCGCGACCTAAGGCGACGAGAGAACAAAGAGGCAAATACGTTGTGATTTCATGACATATCGTATTTTCGTGACTCGTCGCGATTTCGTGCTAGAAAGCAGTAATAACGGTTCGATGGAGTTCTGCTCGCAGTTTCTTCATATTGCAGTTTCCAAGGATTTAAAGCTCTCCAGAATTAAATATTTTGCTACTTTTCGATGTGTGCAAGATGGAAAGACGTGCTAAGGCATGTAATTTTTGAGATCACCAGAATTGAAGACGCCTCCATTATTAAAAACTCCTGTTCATGATTTCCTGTTCGTTCAAGCTTGCTCCGAGAATGACCATTTAATGAAGACATCTGGTTCCTTGTTTCTGTTGGGACTGTGGTTTCTCCGAGGCGGATTGAAGGGAATCGTTCCTTATTTCTGTTGCATATTTTGTGGATCTCGAAGAAGTTTGTTTCATGTTTTAAATGCTACAGAGAGGCAATACCTCTATAAATATCAATGTATATCTCAAGAACAACTATTGGGGAGTTTGAGACATGTTGCATAAAAACATTCAAGTTCTCTGTGTAAATAAGAGATATTTGGCCTCTGATTTTGCAAGCATCTTTTTGTGTGATTTCCTTCTATCTCATGCATTTCTCGATTATGCTCATCTTTCTGATCCGCTGTTAGATTTAAATTTTGTATCTGAGTTTGAATATTGCTAGTGAGGAAGTGAGTTCTGGAATGCAATTCTAGAGGTTATCTGCACAAGGTCGTAAGTGAATTATGTTGCATTCTGTTATTATATGTTGTTCATGTGCTTGAGGTTAAATTCTTGCTGATAATATTTCCCCAATCATACAAATTTGTCCTGTGGCCATATTTCCCATCTCTTTCCATAATTTCCCATTTCTTTCCGTATATTTCCAATTCCTTTCCTGCAACTTTAGTCTGAAATCAAGCTTAGATTTAGTAAGGGAACCAGCCCTCTCTGGAGATTGGTCCGAGAGACATTTCTTTCTCTCGGCCTTTCAATGTTGGCCGGGTCTAGGGTGCATTTATGTTAAAATCCTTTCCTGTGGCAGATTCGTGACCAACAAGCTGGAAATTATATAAAAAAAAAGAGAGAATAAACTATCTTTCAGAATAAAGGAGTTTATTTCTATTTTCTGTAAATCTTTCCAAGTTTTGAATGAGAATTGGGTTTTTGCAATTTTGGCTCTCCATCAGGGTGTCTATAAAGGAGGTCTTCAAAAATTGGGATTCCAAGGGTACTTGTTGGAACAAAATCTGCCTTCGGTTAATAGTGTTGCGCCTTAGACTTTGCCAACATTGAATAGACAGATCTTGCTTGAGATCATCTGTCTAGTCTCTAGAGAAGGCTGGTTCCTTTGAGTTTTTTAGAGAAAAGGGGGTACAAGAGATAAGGGAAATATAGCCTAAGCTAGAACTTTTCTCACGGTACAGATTAGACAACAACAAACATTGATGATGTAGATTACTACTTTTGGAGTTTTCTTTATATCTTCTTATAGAAAACATGAATTTTTGAGTGCGACTTTTAGATGTTCGTCTAAATATATGTAAGTATCTTTAATGTTCAACTCTAGAAACAAGATTTATACATGCACAGTCCAGATTTTAGAACAGATACATTATAAATCTTGGAATGAATAAAAGTTAAAACACCAGATACATACACTTGCACACAGAAGTTTCAGAAGCCAGAAGAAGAAATCTTTTATTGCTTGTAATCCAGTACATGTGCATCAAGTCTGTAAACGTCCAAGAGCCAAAAAATTTTCATGGTCGACTCACTCCTATTTATACCCTAAAAATAGTATCTTCTACTATGTACATTTTAATTTCTTCAATCAATTACAAGTAATTGTCTGCAGTTTCTAAGAATATACAACAGATTTCCTGCAGATTGGATAGATTTCCTTCTGGCTAAATTTAGACGAGCCTATTATTCTGTAATCATCCAGCGGATCTGCCAGGTTATAATAAACTGACCATTCTTCAAAAATCAACACCTGGTGTCAGTGCATGTCCTAGTTGCCAAAAATATACCTTGTTTCCTTGGCAAAAACTAGACATGTCACGAAATCACGACACTCTTGTTTCTCTGCCTGCTTCCCCTTTTTGAGTCGTGAAAATGCAACATGTCGTGAAATCGTGACATTTCTATGTCTTCAGCTTGATTCCTTTTCTTGCATCGCTAAAATGCGACATGTCATGAAATCGTGACACTTCTGCCTCCTTGTTCTCTTTTGCTGCTTTTGGCCACGAAAATGCAACATGTCGTGATATCGCGACACTTTTTCCTTATTGCTCTCTCTCTTCTCTTTTGGCGATATCGCGACACTTCTGCCTCCTTGCTCCCTTTTGTTGCTTTTGGCCACAAAAATACATGTCGCGATATCGTGACACTTTTTCCTCCTTGCTCTTTCTCTTTGCTTCGGACAGCGAAAATGCAACATGTCGCGATATCGCGACACTTTTTCCTCTTTGCGGTATTTTTCTTTTACTTTGATCTTTAGCATATGGGCCACTTCGGTCTTCTTGGAAAATATGCAAAAAGGTGCATCAGCTATTTTTCTGTAGTTAGTTACTTTTTGACTAACATTCTTGGCGGCTTTCGGGGGAATTTTTGCTTGCAAAAATAGAGACCAGACCTTCATCCATTGGGAAATGGAGTCACTAGCACAGTTGTGAAAAGTAAAATTTGGATTGGAAAAACAAGGATAAAAGAAAAAGAATGCATTTTGGAGTATAGGTGATCTTTACCTTATCAGAATATTTCTTTTACCACTTAGGGACTTAACCTTTATCTGAAGAATACAAAAATTCAATTCTAGGAGTTGGTCCCAGCTCTGGCTGCTGGCTGTTGCCCCTAATGTTTAGACCTCCTGATTTTGTCCATGGCTGCAACTATCTCTTGATAATTTTTGCACACTTGATTCTAGTCTTCATCTTCTAAATCAGAAGAATCGACGAAAAGTTGATAGACATACTGCAATTCTTCCAATTTATCATAAGAAATGATCTTTTGTTTTAAAATCAGTTCTTGCAAACAGGTTTTAATCTGTGTTAACCTCTGGATCATTTCCATGACCTGTGTTTCTCCTATAGGTTCCTGCCAGCTGTTTATGTCTGTTTCATCTTCAACAAAAGTTTTTATTGATGCTGAAAGGACTTCTTCCTTCAAAACTTTTGAACCTTCATCCCAGAGGTAAGGAAGCCCATTATGGATAGCCAAATTAAGATTTTGGAGAAACCCTTTTGCTTCATCCTCAAGCTCGTGCAGAAACATGTTTCCCTGCGCTATCAATTTAAACTTCCTAAAGAATTTCTTTGCTGCTATTTTAGCTTGAGACCAGGATTCTCTTCTGAGTTTGGCTTCCATGCTTCCTGGCATCTTTTTCAACAAAATCTAAATTTTGGTAGCCGCATCCTCTCTTTTCAACAAAAATGTTTCGGCAGCCTCAAACTCCGGTTTTACTTCTTCGATAACTTCCTTTACTTTAGCCAAATATAACAATAAAGGTTTAGCCTTTAATACTAAAAACAACAAATCTTTTAACAATTCCTTCCTCATGCTCTTTACTTTATCTTTCGAAAATCCAAAAGGGGCGTTTTTTTGTTCTACCAGCTGTTGCTGGAGCTGCTGTATTTGAGTATTTAATGCCTGAATCTGAGCTTCTGCTATACTCAACTTTTCTTTACCTTTTTCCACTTCACTGGTAGCAGCACTGAATTTACCTTCGCATTTTTTAGCCTCTAAAGTAAGAGCTTTTTCTACTATTTTTTGCTCTTTAACTACAGCCTCCAATTCCTTTCTCTTTTCTTTTTCCTTCAAAAACATTTCTTGATAGTGTCCTCCCTGTAAGTAAATGGTTCCAAAATGTGCTTGGGCTTTCGCCCACTCATCTTGCATAGGCAGTTGAGATATATCTTCGTTTATCTCTTCTGCCTGGTAATCTTCCATGGTCATTTCTCCCTTTGATTTCTTGGTAATGGGAGTTAACTTCAACTTCTTCCTCTACATATTGGCTGGATCTAAAGCAATGATTTCTCTTACAGTAGCTGGTGCTTTAGGATCTCCAGCTGAGTGTGAAGTCCACCAATCTAGAGCGTTCCTGCTCACCCTTTTTAGATTTTCAATCTTGGACATAGTGGAATGCGACTCAGTCCCTTGAGAAGTTGTAACTCCAGCCACTGGGATGTCAATGCCAGGGAGAAATGGAATGGGAGCAATTGTGGACCCAATATTTAGCGGGCTCTGGGAAGACGCTGCCATTTCTGGGAGAACAAGGTAATTTTTGGGCAAGGACGTTATATTTTTGTCAATTTTAGAAAAGGAAGGAGGATTACAACGGGAATGAGTAGGAGAATGAGAAGAAGAAAGTGAAGAAATCATACCTGTTTTTGGTTGGACTAGCTGTTGGTGTCCATCTTCTTCATGTTCACTGACGACAATTTCTTCACTCTACATTTTTTCTGCATCAAGAGTTTCATTTTCTTCGTCACTTTCGTCTAAGTTTATAACTTGTTTCTCCTGCTGCTCTTCTACTATCAAGATCTCCTTTTTAACCAAAATTTATTTTTCATTTTCACTCTTTTGGCTCTCTTGAGCCGAACTGGGTAGGCCGCATGGGACTTCCTTCTGTGATGTTTCATGCTCAATGTTCTGAGCATCTGCATCTGTGTTTCCTTCAGTTGTATGGGTTGGTTCGTCTTCCTGGGCCTCTTTCCCTGATTCATCCTCTGTATCTTGAGGCTCTTGATCGCTAGACGAAGTTTGAATAATACCCTTGTCTTTTCTCCTATCTGCCATCATTTTCAATTTCCTCATTCTTTCTGCTACGGGTTCATCAGATTCTGTACCCGAGTCTGCAGGTGGAATGAATTTTACAACCTTTGAGGAATTATGTCTGGATGTCAGGGTATCTACCCCAAGTTCTAGACGCTTCTTTGTTTGATGGAATAGAATAGGTTCGACTCTCCCCTGACCTTCTTTTCCCAGCCCCTTTCCATCATAGCCCATTTTCAACATCATTTGGGCAACCTACGAGCTATAAGTCTTTCCTTGTTCTTCAGTAAAGACCTCTTCTATCGACCTTTTCCTAGTTGTCCTAGGTTTGGTCTGAACAAGGGGGAGATTCTGAACCTCTGCAATCGCTTTTCCCTTACCAGCTTCAGGCTGCTGGGATTTCTCAGGTTGGAGGGACACTTCGGGGCCAGAAGAATGACCACTCCCTACGCTTGGAGGGATTCTGACAAGGAAACTTCCTCCCCAGGAATCATGGTGTTCAGCATATTGAGTTTCGAACAAATTGTCATTTTTGGTGGGATATCTTGATGAAATAAAATTTGTTTGAACCCTCATTACCCACCATTCTTGAATTTTTGCCACATCCCAATCTGGCCTGCTCTTCTGAACCTGGGCAATTTTTTTCTCTGTCAACTGATGAGCCTTCTTATTTTTCGGGTCAAATTGAACAATTACTTCATAAAAGTCATGCCAAGGAGGCAAAGGCTCCATCTTCTCTATGTGCCACTCCAATGGTTCATCTTCAGTGTTATTCCTATTTTCCTCAATATCATCCCTGATTTTAACATGAAATTCTTTTTTATGAGTTTTGTTCAAAATGGACTGTCTCTCAGTGAACCTGTTTATGGGGTCATATTTCCATCTTTGAGGGATCTCGATAAGACCCAATTTTCTTAAATACTCCGCTATCTATTTATTCTGCCCCTTACTTGAAATAGTAATCCCTTCAAAACTCAAGGGCATATTGCAGGTAGTGGTTTTCCCAATTCCAGTCCCGAATTTGACATTAATATTTTATGTTTGCCTTACATACTCTAAGGCAAAGATTCTATCAGTCACATAATAGGGAAGCAAAAAGGGTTTGTCAGTAAACCCATACAATCTGATACACACTCCTTGTGTTAGGATAAACCAATCCCCCTCCTCTGCAAACTTGGTTTGCAATACCTTTTCCGCTTTGGGGGTCAATCTGGTAATTTTCCCATACATGATTTTTAGTGCAGGGCCCAAAAATTCCCTATTGAAATCGTAATACGATTCGGATTTGTACAACACATTAGTCCATTCATATACTGGAAAAATTTCCCCCTTCTCATTCTTATCATTCTTTGAAATGAAAGCCAATTCTTGGGACATGAAATAAAAGAATAACCATACCAAATATGAAGTGTATCTGAAAGAAAACTAGGTGTCAGCCTTCAATGCTGCCAAACCCTCATGAATTTCTGTACTTAAGAACCTAGGCCAGTCAAAGAAAATAGGCCTCACACTCCTGCTCATAATAGTTGAATCCTACATTTTGGGGTTTGACAAACACTCTGCTACAGCCACCTACCATTTCTGAACCTTTTCATCATTTTTCAGTCCCGCAATCATGGCCAAGATGGAATATAGCTCAGGGTTTTTAAAAGTTGCCCTGTCAATTGGGGGTTCTGGTGGATTTGCCCCTTCTGGAAGATCCTTCAGCTGAGTGGCTAGGAAACCCCTCACCTTTTTGGATTTGCCCCTTCTGGAAGATCCTTCAACCTATTCTAAGGGGTCAAATTTCTTAGGTTCTAAGGGAGGGACACGACCCGCAGCGAAAGTAGAAACAAAAGCATATTTGGACAGAGGAAAAAGGACCTTCCCTGAAAAATCCCTAACTTTCCTCCCTTTTTCATCATAAAAATTTGCAATTGCCCTTACCAGTTCTAGGCAAGGATGGACAGGGATATATACATACCAGTACAAGAAAGAATGGTATGCGAACGTTGAAGGAGAAGATGCAGAAACCCCAGTTGCTACCTGATTATTTATATTTCTCGAAATCTCCGTCGGGTCCTTCCATGCTATTATCGTATCTGCAATCCGGGAGTCTCTGTCAATAAAACTAGCACTATTTTCTTCCCTTCTGTTCACTATCGAAGTAGTTAGGAGGGATGAGGTAGATGTTGCCTAGTCTTTCGCCTTCTTTGGAGCCATTACGAATTATCAGGTATGCAGATTTTGAACTTCCTCTGATTTATTCACAATTCTTTCCTCGCTACGCTATAGTGCAGTGGTATAATAGTGGCTGGTGAGACTTCTTATCAAATAAACTATGATTTGTGAGTGGACTAAAGGAGGACATCAGGGCTGAGGTTAAGTTGTTACGATCTGTATAACTAACACAAACCATATAGTTAGACAAATTGGCATAAGATAAATTCAAGGCTCTCGATCAAACTTCTAAATTTCCTCCATATAAGCCATATTTTCTGGCTAGGTCCATGCCAAGTCCTACTACTAAATCTCCACCTATAAAAAGATTGAGTCATAAGGAGATGGAGAATAGAAAGCCACATGAGTTATGTTACAATTGTGATAAAAATACTCCATAGGGCACAAGTGTGTGCAACAAAAATTGTACTTGCTCTATATGGATGAAGTTCCCACTATAAAATATTCTAATTTTAAGGGTCCTCAAGAAATAGAACCCACAGGCTAGATGAACAATTGAGGGCAAACCCAACTAAAAAATTATGTCCATGCTCTAGCAGGAGTATCCACTCCCCAAACCATGAAGGTGATTAACCACTTCAAGGGACAAAGGGTCATCATTTTGATTGAATCTGGCAGTGCACATAATTTTATTGATCCATGTGTAGCCAAATAGGGAAATTGTTACATTACCACATGTAATTTCTTCAAAATCATGATTGCTAATGGTGGCACCCTACCATGAAAAGGAAAATGTCATAATGTTAAATTAAAAACTGGGGACTATAATATCAATTCTAACATATTTTTCTTACCCTTATGAGGATGTGATATGATTTTGGGAGCTCTGGTTGAGAATGTTGGGGTCAGTATTATGGAATTTTGCAAAATTATGAATGAAATTTAGGCTATACGAGTAGGAATATAATTTTTATGGTACAAAGGCAAGAGTAGTTTAGTTTGTTTCTTATCATAATATGGAAAATTGGTTAAAGAAATATTTCCATGGTGTGGTAGCTCAGCTTTTTGCTATCACCACTCTAGAACAAGGGGAGCCTAATCACCCACAATAATTATAAGGTATATTAAATAAGTATGCTCATGTCTTTGAGGAACCCAAGGGAATTCCTCCTTAGTGCTCACATGATCATGCAATAAAACTTTTTCTTGGTAGTCTACCTCCTAATGTTCATCCATATCGGCATGCTTATGATCAGAAAATAGAAATTGAGAAAATTATGTAGGAACTTCAAGCTTCTGGAATTATCTGTTCTAGTGTTAGTCCCTATTCTTCACCAATATTGCTCATTAAAAATAAGGATGGCACTTGGAGCTTGTGTTTGGATTACCAGGATCTTACCAAAATCACTATTAAGGATAAGTTTCCTATTTCTATCATTGATGAACTACTTGATGATTTGCATGGGGCTCAGTATTTTTTCAAGTTGGATTTGCGATCGGGCTATCACAAAATTCACATTAAGAATGAAGATATTACTAAAATAACTTTTCAAACTCATGAAGGGCATTATGAGTTTTTGGTTATGCATTTTGGTTTGACCAATGCACATTCCATATTTTAGAGTTTGATGAATTCTATTTTTTTTCATCTTCACAAATTTATTTGTCTTTTTTTATGACATTGATTTATAGTCATACATGGGAGGATCATCTCCACCATTTAGATGAAACCCTTAAACTATTGTTTAACCATCAGCTTTATGCAAAGCAATCAAAATATTCCTTTGGCCAGTAGGAGGTTGAATATTTGGGGCACATAGTCACTAAGGAGGGAGTCCAAGTTGATCCTAAGAAAATCTAGGCGGTTCAAGATTAGCCTAAACCTCATACATTGAAGGGAATTCATAGATTCTTGGGTATTATAGAATATTACAAAAAACTTATGAAAAATTATGGCAAGATAGCAGCTTCCCTGACAGCCATGTTGAGGAATATTTCTTTTGTATGGACTTATTTGGCTGAGAAGGCTTTTATTGATTTGAAGTATGCTATGACCACCACCCTTGTTTTGTCAATTCCGAATTATTCTAAACCTTTTTTAATTGAGAGTGATGCCTCGAGCATGGGCATTGGGGTAGTTTTAATGTAGGAGGTTTGACCATTGGCCTTCACTAGCAAGGCACTCTCCCCTCAAAATTTGGGCAAGTCCACTTATGAGAAGGAAATGCTTTCCATTTTACATGCGGTCACCCATTTGTTTCCATATCTCATTGGTTGACATTTTTCCATTAAAAATGATCATCAGAGTCTACAATATTTTTTAGAAGAAAGGGTGGCTACTCTGGAAAAATAAAAATGGGTCTCCAAATTATTGGGGTATGATTATGACATATATTATAAGAAACATAAATAAAATATGGTGGCAAATGCTTTGTACTATCTTCATGAATATTGGGCTATGATACATGTTGTTTCCACTTCCCTTCTGCAATTTATTTATCAACTTCATGAGAATTTGACCAAGTATTCCTCATTGTACACTCTCATATAGACTCTCCAAGAGGTGCTCATTTCCACCCTAGATATGCATGGTAAGGATTTTTGATTTAATGATCATTTGGTTATACCATCTTAGTCTCAAATCAAGGACCTCCTCCAAGAAATGCATGCTTCTTCCACAATTGGTCATTTGAGTTTTATCAAAACATATATCCAAACCAAACGTAATTTTTTGAAGGGGAATGAAAAAGGACATCCAAATTTTGTGGCTAAATGTGATCGATTCCAATGCATGAAAGGTAAAACTATGAGTTCTCTAGGGACACCTCAACCCTTGTACATTCTTGAGCAGGTTTGGTCTGATATATCTATGGACTTCATCAAAGGGCTCCCAAAAATTGGAAGCAAATCTATTATTCTGGTGATAATGGATTTTCTTTCAAAGTATGCTCACTTTTGTGCCCTATCCCATCCTTATACCACATCCATTATCACCCAAATATCCCTTAACCTCATATTTTACCTCCATGGGATACCTAAATTATTGTCTTTGATTAGGATCCTGCCTTCACTAGTCACTTTTGGCAAGAATTTTTCAAGTTGTAGGGCATACAACTCAAGATGAGTTCATCCTATCATCTTCAAACCAATGGCCAAACCAAAATTGTCAATAAATTCTTGGAAACCTACCTTCTTTGCTTCACTTATAAACATCCTACTCATTAGGATAAGTGGATTCCTTTGTCTGGATGGTGGTGTAACACCACCTATCACTTTTCCATGAAGGTAACTCCATTTGAAATAGTCTATGGTTAGCTTCCACCAACTCCAACTTCTTACCTTCCAGGCAGATCCAAGGTTTAAGTGATGGATTCCACTCTCTACCAGCATGACTCCATTATTTGCTAGCTCAAGCTCAACTTGGACATGGCTCAAAACCATATAAAATAGAAAGCATATCAACATCATACAGAATATAGCTTTTCCATTGGTGACATGATATTTCTTCACTTACAACCATACAAACAATCATCTCTCCAGTTGTATGGTTGTTAGAAACTTACCACCAAATATTATGGTCCTTATCAAGTATTGTAGAGGCTTGGGGTGACAACATACAAACTATCCCTTTTGAATAGCTCTAAAATTTATCCAATCTTCCATGTTTCATATATCAAGAAGGTTATTGGTAGCAGGGTGCAGATGCAGTCTATATTTCTCGAGGTAGATGAGGAAGGGTCCATAATTATTAAACCTAAATGCATTCTTGACAAAAGGTTTCATACCCTTAATTGACATGTTATAACAAATGGCTTGGTCTAGTGGCATGGATTACAACTAGAATATATGACATGGGAACATCTTCAACAACTCTAGCAATAGTTTCCTCACCTTTAACTTTGAGGATAAAGCTTTTTGAAGGGGAAGGACATGCTAGGACCCCATCCTAACACTTTGATGTAATAGTCCTTATGGAACATGGGTAAAACCCATGCTAATATTTTGTAATGTTTTGTTATAGTTTTGGATTAAGAAGCATCTATCCAAATGACACCCTTCTATGTAATCATTTTCAAGAATGTAACTGATTATAGGTAGAAGATTCTAGTATGGGTGGCATTTTGCATGTAATCAAACCTTGGGAGTTAGGTGTTAGAAGAATTCCTTAAAGCTGTGAGGGGTAGTATTGTATGTATATATTTTCATAATTGAATGAAGTATTGAAGTATTTTTCCCCCTCGAAGAGGCTTGTGGTTAAATGCTATTATGAGATTGTTCCTTTTCTGCAATTTATTTCCATAGTGTGTTGTGAGCATATATGTTTATTTTTTGTATTTGTGTATGTTTATTTTTAATATTAGGTTCTTAAAACCTATAGATCTACTAGATAAATGCAACTTCTAATGGCCTTCATTTTATGAAAAACACTGGTGCGTAGGTGATTCATGTTCTCGAATTCCAATCCTAGCCTTCCTCATGTGAATGCCTTCCTTGCGCAAATGCCTTCCTTTGCTTTGCAACAATAAACAATCCTTCTCCTTCACATCCAATTTATAGGCTTCCCTTATGGCCATTCTCACCTATGCAACCACTCCTTAAATACCACTTTCATCTCTAACTATTGCATGCGTGCCACCTCACTACCCTTGCATGTGATTGTCATCCTATTCCTATTTTTGTATTTTATCTATTTCATCTTTTTCCCTATTTTATATTTTTATCTATTTTATATTTTTCTTTATTTCATATTTTTTAACATCTTCTTTCATCGACATCTTATGAAGTGCATGGAAATGCCAATGTGGACTTCCAGTGTTTTTGGTAACATTTCCTCATGTTGATGACGATGAGTCCCTTGACTACTAAAGTCATCATCACCATACATTGATTTAGTCTACTGGTGATTCTGATGATTCCCTTGGAATTAGGGGTTATACATTTAAGGTTGTTCCTATAGCTTGATATTCTCAATCCTTACTATGTACCAATATGATCTATCCCTAGCTTTCAAATGGCTTCTTGTTTCTATTAGTGGTTGAAAAAAATCCTATGGATATACTTTGTCCCCAACGTCTTGACATATTTCTTTTCTAACATAATATTTATGGATCCTATCAGTATATCCCTCTTTGTGATAGATTCCATTAGTCTTTCCATCTCCCTAAATGATTTCACGTGATCCATAATCATTAGGATAGCT
Organism: Wollemia nobilis; assembly: GCA_028583015.1. NCBI lineage: Eukaryota > Viridiplantae > Streptophyta > Pinopsida > Araucariales > Araucariaceae > Wollemia > Wollemia nobilis. Next base: position 9,098 of record JAQPPZ010001471.1, on the reverse strand, counting down.
CAATCTTGTTCTATAATCTTCAGGATGGATTCTATCATATACATGACTACTTTCATCATCAAGATAAATCAATCTTATCCTGCCATCTTCAATATGGGTTATACCACCTTCATAGCTAATTCTATCAATCCTACCATACTCATGATGGATTACTATACTATCATCAATGTAGCAAAATTCAATTATGTTATGCACCTGACGACTATCTGTTCTTCCATCCAGATGGTGGTTCCCTTATCATCTGTCATTCCAAAAAATCATTCATGTAGCTTGTCCTCTACCTCAAATTCCACCCTATTGCCTTCAATCATCTACTCTTTCTTGGCATGTCAAATTTTGAGTTGTATTTTTTGGAGGTATTTGATCTCTATTTATAAATCCATGTCTTCCCTAAACCTACTCGAATTGTCCTATCCTTATTTATATTGAATCTCCCTTATGTTGGGCTATTGTGCTCCCAATTTCCCAAGTTTTTGTTAATCCCTCGATCACTCATGATGATGTATTTGTTTTATTTGATCTCATTAAGGTACACCTATTGGTCTATCCTCATGAATTCATAGTTTTTTGTTGGTTTGAACTATGTCTACAGATAGCCCTAATGGTCCATATTGCTGACTAGTTGACCTATGGGTAGCAAGAGGGGAATTTCTTCCTCTTGAGCTACCAATAAGGAGATCAACCAAAATTCCCATTGTCTAGGTACACTTGGGTTACCTAAAATTATTGGTGAAATTATTGGGTTACTCAAATTTCCTCTATTATTTTCTTGATCAATGAGTTCTGCTCTTGTGTTTTATTTTGCATGATCTTGGGTTTCAAGCATCAGCTACCTCAAAATCCTTAATATTATATCTACCTTATCAATATTCTCCACCTTTATTCTTCAAAGCATATTTGATGTGCACATTGAGTGAAGGCTTCCCTATACTAGTTTGAGAAGGCAAAATTAGTGATTGAATCATTCCCTTCTCCTATAGTATTCATAGGCTAGCTTGATGTTTCTTGAACCTTTATTTGCAATCATCTAACTTATCTCCTTTATATTTGTAATTGATATATAGTGAGTCAATAATTTGCTACCTCTCGATATTATGATGGCCTTCTGATTGACTCATCTTCACTACTTGAATGGTTTTCCATTCTTCCTTCCTCTTTCTCCTAAGGCATTAGTGGTTCATTTTTAATAACTTGGACCATTTCAAGGAATTAGACTCATGCTTGCTAACTTTGGATTTCATTCCTTTGTCTTCTTCACTCTAGATTGGAACTTGGTTAGGGAGTGTTAGGATCCCTAGGGATTTTTTCATCACTACTTGATTCATTTACCTATCCTTCATTCATAGGTTATTTAGGTACTTATCTGACATTCCTCCATAAAATTGTAGTTGTTTGTTCCCTACTTACCTCATGTCTTGTATTATCGGTAAGACCTTGTTCAGGTCTATCCTTAATTATTTTTTAGGCCTTATGGTCCTTTGTATTCTAGATCATATTTTCAATGGTGAAGTATTACTAGAAGAGTCTTTGGTATTCAAATAGATTCTTAGTGTTTCTAAAGATGAACTATCAAAGTCAAAGAAAAATAGGTTGCTTTTCAAAGGCACTTCCTCATTACCTTATGTGCTTCCCCTTAACCCCTCTTATTACCTCTCCAATTGTTCAAATTCATCCAAATTGACTCTTCATACTTCTTCTCATTCTTGCATTCATTGCATGGTCTCATTCAACTATTGAACCACTTGTTCTCTCAATACTCATTATGCATTCTTAAGGTTTCATATTCTTCCTGTAATATATGAGTTTCCCTAATCATCTATTGCAGACATCTTGATTCCTAATTTTAATTATCATTATCCTCTTTTTCCACTTCTAATTATTGCTCTTCTAATGCGAAATTCATGGGGATCCAAAGTCATTCTTCTCCTTTATTACTAGGAAATATAACATGAACTTGTAACCACATTTTATCTCCTTCTTGAGGTTCCAACTCTCTTTTTTTTATTACAGGTTCTCTTTTTGCTCCAAACAACCACTCCAAGTTTATATATTCTTCTTCTCTAACAATCCCACTTGGTTCTCCCTATTCATAGGATTGTATCTCTGGTCATGATTCTTCTATTTTTCTTCCATAAGTTTCTCCTAATACTTCTAATATGATCATGTTCACATGTCCCTATGCTTTGTATACTTTGAACTTAGAGTCATTTATAGTTTTGGGGAAAATTATACCATCCAATTTATTTAATCAGACAACCTCATTATGCAGTACTTCTTATACTTGAAAGGGTCCAAGACATAGAGTCTTCAATTTCCCTAGCTTGATCTCTTGCTTCCCGTTATACTTGAGTACTAGGTCACCAATATTCAAGTCCAATTTTGAAGATGCTTATCATGCTAATATTTGCATCTCTATTGGGCAATATTTTTCACCCGTTGTTCTATTATCCTCTTTTCTCCTAGTTATATTAGTGTTATGAGCCTTTCTCCCATGCTCTCTTCATCACTCAGGTGGTTCTCTACTACTATTATCAAACTTGGTACCAAAAATTCAATTGGCACCATCGCCTCTTGTCCATACATCAACTAGAAAGGGGTGTGATTTATGGTTGGTTTGAAGGTTGTCCTATATGCCCACAAGATTGTTGGTAACTATTCTTCCCAATATACACCTTCTATAACACATATTTTATACATTATAGAAACCAAGATTTTATTTGTTGCCTTTGCATACCCATTCGCTCAAGGATAGTATGGGCTAGACAACAAATGAAAAATCCTAAATTTATTTATTAATTTTTGAATGATTTTGTTGATGAAATGGCTTCCTCGATCACTTGTTAGCTAAAGAGGAATTTCAAACATGGTGATAACCTATTCATTTAAAAATTGAGTCGTGCTCCTTACAGAGTTATCTGGTAATGTCCTTTCTTCTACCCATTTTATCAAATATTATGTTGCCACCATAATGTATCAGTATTTCCTTCTTTTGCTCATTTGTAATGGTCCCAAATTCCCATATTTTAAAAATTTCTTGGGGTTGAGAAGGATGCAATGGCATGAAGTCCTACTTTAAAAACTTTTTTATTCTTTGACATGTATCACAAGCCTTCATATATTCCTTAATATTATGATCAAGGGTAGGCCACCATAGCCCTACCAACAACACTTTCTTAGCTATTTCATCCAACCCCATATGGCCTCCTACCAATCTCTCATGTGTCTCCTTCAATATTTGTTGCACTTCATATTCCATCACACATCTTCTTAGAATGTGGTCCTCCTCCATCTTGTATAATAAGCCTACAATAATTGTGAAGGATGCCAAATTTGTGATGGCTTTACTTTGATTTGTTGTTATCTCCTTTGGTAGCACTCTTGTCAATAAGTATTCCTTGATATGCTTATACCATGCAGATACCACCCTTATCATGAATAACTATGCGTAAAGGAACTCATTTGTATTCCCCCTTCTACATGTTATTTTGAGAGAATCCTTGACAACTGGTATGCTATTATGTGCTTCTTCCCTAGTATTACTACCAGTTGAAATATGAATTCTTGCAATGGTATGAACCATCTACTCACTCATCCTTATATCATTAATTTATTGATTGGGTATATAAATACCTGATGATCTACATAGAAAGTGAAAATGTTGGATAGTAGATAATGTCTATACTTTTGTATTGCATACACCATTCCTAGTGCTTCTTGTTCTATCATGCTATAATTTTTCTCTTCTCTTGACAATAATCTATTTGCAAAGTATATGGGTTAATCTAATCCAAACTATTATTCCTAATCTAAGGCATATTGAAAAGTTTAAGGTATCTATGTGAACATGGAATTCTTTCTTCCAGTCTGGATAAACAAGGATAGGAGCCTTCACCAAATGTGTATTTAGGCCCTCAAATACCTCTTGGTGTTCCTTCACCCATTTGAAAGGAACACTCTTATGTGTAAGAGCATCTAATGAATGATACACTTGTGCATAGTTTCTTATAAACCTATTATATTAGTCTATTGTACCTAAGAAGGTTTTTATAGAAATCACATCGTGTGGTTCTTCCATTATTAATATTACCCATATCTTGTTTGGGTCTGGTTTCAAGACTTCATGACATACAATATGTCCTAAAAACTTCCTATATGGCACCATTAATATACACTTCCTTGGGTTTAGTGCAATTCAAGATTTCCTGCATAAGCTCATGCATTCCTCCAACACCTTCATGTGATCCTATGTTCAGCCATATAGGGACCAATCATCCAAAAAGACCTTGAAATTTCCTATGAACATCTTATAAAAAATATATAAGATGATTTGTTGAAAATTAGTTGGTGCATTGCATAATCTAAAGGCATGTGTTTATATGCATAAATACCATTTTCCACTATGAAAGTGGTCTTCAAATTATCCTCCTTCACAATGTTGATTTGATTATAACCTAAAAATACATCTAAAAATGAATAAATCTCATGACCGACTACTTCCTCAAAAATTGAATCTATAAAAGAAATTGGAAAGGGATCCTTTATAGTTACAACATTAAGACTCTAGAAATCCACACAAATTTGGATATTATTGGCTTATATTTTAGGATAATCACTATCGATGACACCCACTCACTTGTCATAACTTTGAATATGGTACTTGCATCGAGCATTTTCTCTATTTTGGCAATCACCAAGGCTATGTATTTTGGGTTTATTTAGTATGACCACCTTTTTACTGGTTGCATACCTTCAATTAGAGGAATTTTGTGCATGCATAAATCTAGTGGTAATCCTTTCAAATCCTTGTATGTCCAAGAAAACACATCCTTATATTCCAAAAATATCCTAAACATTGTTACCTTAAGTATAGGATCCATATCATCTTCTAACTTAATCATATTTTCTTTTCCGTCTTCACCAAGATTAATCTAAACCATTCTTGGTCCTTCATATTTAATGGACTTAGGTTTTTCTACTACCTTTAGGACATCAATAGGATGAATTGGTTTATCTTCGATCACTGCATCTCCCATTATGTATTTACAAAGTTCCTTGGAAATATCCATTTCTCTTGTTCTTGGTCCTTCTCTATTGTTGACTTCTTGAAGTTTTCTCCTTTTCTTGTTCTTTCTTCCCATTCTCTTGGTTGTCTTTTGTGTGGATACATATGCACTAGGGTGTGAATACTTCATAATATTCCATCTACCAATTAAGTAGACCTCTATCATCATCGTTATCATCTTCCATGCATTCTTCTAGTTGCAACACTCCATCTGGTTCATATCTCATTTTTCCATTGGATGACGAACTCTCCATTTTGTTTGAGGTTGTAATGTATTGGCTCACTACTTGGTTCTTCAATTTGATCATGTATTTATGTTGGCATTTTTTAAGGTGAGGTATTTCTTCTTCCAATTGTGGTTTACTTTTTCCATACTTAGTCATCCATGCCCAAGCAATGCATTGTATGTAGATTTTTGCATTTCAATAATTACAAAATCTAGCATAAATTCCTATTCCACTATCCATACTTTCTAGTTCATTAGTACTCTTTTTGTTTCTATGTCATACTGATTTGCTCCATATAACCTAAAATTTTGATATCTTAATGTGAGCTAGCCAATATTTTTTCATGTCTTCTTTGGCATCACATTTACGCTTGATCCTTTATCTATGATCACTTGAGTCGGTTTATGGTCCAATATCTCCATATGCACTAATGTTGGCTTATTATTGACTTTGATCATTAATATCATTGGATCAATGAACTGCTCTTGTTTAATGTTTCCTATATCTTGGATTTAATTTCTTTTCCTCATCTTTATCATTTCACCCATTGTAGCATACAATTTAGGTATTGAACTGAGTAAATTCTAAAACTTTACTTCCATGATCATGTTGAGTACTTGTGTCACCAAATATTCCATTGATGTTTGGTTCTCTATTATGATCTCTATTCTTTTTAGGGTTTTTTCTTAGAGTATCCTTTCTTAATTCTCCTTCTCCAATTCTTCTTTTATCATTTCCTAAGTGCAATCACTCTTTCTTCCTGGAAGGGTTTGGATACTGCTCCATTTTGCTAGCATGAGTTCTGGTCATTGTTAGAACTATTTTTTCTTTCTCAACCTCATTATTAAATTCAGTAATTCAATTAAATTAACAAGTTATTTTAGTCTTTTGTTATAATTCTTCACATCTTCATTTGGATTTTGTTTTCTTGCATAAATTTTAGTTATAATATTTGTATCATCTCTTAATGGCTAAAATTATTCTATAAATGCATCTTTCATAGTATTCCATTGTGTAAAAGGTTGGGTACTCTATTTCTTGAAGTACCAATCTATAGCCATTGCTCGTAAGGTGGCAAAAAATTATTACAACTATTTTATCAATTGTATTACTCCATTCACACCCCAAATCATAATACAAGTACATATGTGTCATGTTGGGTCTTCTTTCTCTTCTCTAGTGAAGGATGGGTATTTTTGTTTGCCTACTCTATTGGCAATATTTTCCATTAGAAATCTTACAATATCCTTGTCACCTGATGATTACTCCTATGGAGTTCTATTCCACTCCCTCTAAGTTTTAGGAGGTTCAAATTCTTGTGAAGTACATGTTCAAAAAGCCTTCTCCAAGTTTCTTGTACTTCACTATTTTATGACCTCCTTCACGAGTAAACAAGATGTGGCTCTAGTATTCATCCTCAAGAACGCACATGTGGTTGCTTTGGTAAACAAATCTGATCTTCTACACCTGTTGGCCAAATTATTTCCACTGGATTAGGTGTTACCATCTACTCTTTACTTACAATGTTAGATTAAACTGCATTCCAAATATCTTCCTCCATGATTTGATTTTATACTTCATTCTTTTTTTTCAATAATAGTATTTTCCATATTTCTCACTCTGCTCTTAAACTCTCATCGTCCAAGTGATTCTACACTCATTTCGCCTCTAGTTGTGATTCTTCATCTTGAATTTATGTTCTTTGGTTTTCCAGCTTGGCACTTCTCCTAAGTGGTATCTGATTCCTTCCTTGTCAGCCTTGTAGCCTAGAATATATCATTCACCTCCTTACCTTGTCATGTTCAGTTCTTCCTTGATCCAAAGTTGATCTAGGCAACAATACCAAATATAGATAGTGGTGAGTACTTTTTTGGGACAAGTAAATTATAGGTTTTAAAGGAGGAAGGAATGGAAATTCTGACTAGAATTCATAATGTCAAGGTTTTATTGTGTATCACCTAGAAGGCTATAATAGACTAGTTAGATAGCTAGTTATTATGAATAATTAAACAATACGGATGACTAATGACAAATTTCTCAAATAAATAAGTCATTATGTATGAATGATAAGTTATTGTCATCTTAGTCAAACGAAGGGCTAACTACTCTTGACAGGTATGCTAGGATGGACCAATCCCAAATGGATATGCCTAGATTGATGATTGAATATGATAATCCTAGGATGGATAAGCTAGATGAATGGCTTATGATAGCTCATATACATATGTTATCCTATAATTTAGTTTGCATGTGATTTCTCTTACAACTCTACACAACATAGATCTAACACATGAAAATAACACATACACAAGAGAAAATGAAAACCAACCAGATCATTGTATTAAAAAAATGAGGAATACATCCAAACTCTCAACTGCAATACAATAAGGGTTATGCATAAGGGGTCAAACCCAAAATATACGTGTAAAAAAATGGTGAATCCATTGCGAAACCCTGGTGAATCCTGACCAAATTCATATAGGAGGACATGGCAAATTACCTTATTTAAAAAAAAATTATAAAATATTGGTAAATTTGAAAGTTCTGCTTGGACCGGGTGGAAAATGAGATCCATCCATGGGTCGGTGCAAAAAATGGTTCGACCTTGAACCAGGTGTAGAAAAAGGTCCGATCTCAAACCAGGTACAAAACATGGTATTGGTTGTGGAGCCTGATTCTCTCTAATTTGGAGGTCTTGTTTTCAACCACACTTGGACCCACTCCATGAAGGGGGGGTGTAAGGAGGGCAACTCCCCCTACTACATTTTTGGATATCATTTGTATGCAGAACATGGTCCAGATATCGATCGAATGCAGAACAGGATCTAGATATCGATCAGATGCAAAACAAGGTTTAAATATCAATCGGATGCAAAATAGGGTCCAATAGTCTAATCAGATGTAGAATAGGATTTCGATATCGATCGGATGCAGAACATGGTTCAGTAGTTTATTCAGATGTAAAAAAGGGTATGAATATCGGTCAAAAGCAAAATAGGTTCCAAATATCAACCGAATGCAAAACAGGGTTCAGTAGTCCGATCGAATACAAAACAGGGTCTAATAGTCTGTCCGAATGCAAAATAGAGTCTGAATATTGGCCTTGTGTAGAACAGAGTCTGGTAGTTCGTCTGGATGTAAAATAGGTTCTGAATATCAGCCTTATGCGAAATAGGGTTCGGTAGTCCGTTCGGATGCAAAATAGGATCTGGATATCGGCCTTGTGTAGAATAGGATCCGGTAGTCCAATCGGATGCAAAATAGAATAGGATATGGTAGTCCTTTCGAATGTAAAACAATTTTTGGATATCGACCTTGTATAGAACAACGTTCGGTAGTCCATCTGGATGTAAAACAGGGTCCGATCTGGTGCAAAAATGGTTTCGATCTTATTTGGTACAGAAATGGATCTGATCTAGTGCAGAACTAGGTCAGGATATCCGTCTAGTGTAGAAAAGGGTCTAGAAATAAAAAAGTATTGATGGGGTGTTAGTTATATATAGTGGTATACTTGGCTAATTGGGCGGGATAATTTAGAAATTTTAAAATTTTATGGCGAAAAGGGTCCTCTATTTAGGCAGGATTGCTAGCAAATTTTTAAAAATATTCGTGATACTATTATCAACGCACGGTGAACCGACACCTAAAAAAAATTTATCCCAAAATATTTTGGCTAAATGGTCGACGTCCAGGACCCCCAAATTCACAAATTTGAATTTTTGAAAATACCAATTTTTGCCCCAATGGTGAGAATTCACCGCTATGAATAACCCTGAGTACAATGCTACATTCTCCTTCAAACTACTCTC